>CM029016.1:148220228-148939091 GCA_016801055.1 Panax notoginseng | reverse complement strand
TTAATTGATTATAAATGATGAACTGAATATGCTATTATATGCTATGTGTTGCATGAAAACTGTTAGAATTGTTCGGCTGTCGAGCTCACCCTTGCAAATAACCACTTTTGTAGGTTAAGGACTCACTGTAAAGATTACATGCTACTGGATTGATAGAGTTCAATAGTGTCAAAGGAGATTGATTTATTTATTTAAATATATACTCTTGAACCATGTTTAGGTTCTAGGAGATGTACGTGATAGTAGTTTATGATGTGTAATACATGTTAAGTTGTACTATGAGGTACATAGAGGAGTTTGAATTGAGATGTAAAAATTTATACAGTGATTGAATAGAATGAATCATAACATAATTTGATTCAAGGATTTGTAATTGATTCAAGTTAAAAAATCAATAAAAGATTTTCTTCTCAAAGGAGATTGAAAAAGTTTAAATTATTCTGCAAATTTTTATAACATTGAATATAATGTAAGACAGGGATGGTAAATGACCAAGATTTGAAACTTATAAAAGTTTGGGGTCATTACATAGATCCTGAAAATGGAAAGAATTTATATTCTAAATTGTAATAAGTAAAGTTATATTCATTAAGTTATGAATAAAAGATATAAATAGTTTGACGATAATAGTATCGTGGCGGACCGGATTCGAGGTTCAAAGCGACCCGGATTTGGGGGGCGTCACATGATCAAAGAACCAACTTAGCCAAGAAGATCAACGGCGCACAAGTCTGACATGACAGTTTAGGATGCAGTCACTTCTAATGAAGTAATGCCAGGTAAAATTCCAATTATTATATAATTGCTTACGTATTATTATATAGATATCACCAGGAGGTGATGTTTCTTTACGGATCCGAGTCACAGGTTGATATATGAGTTGCGGGTAAATATCGCGTATATAAAAAATGAAGGAATTGATCATATAACTTTAAAAATTATTAGAACACTAGTATACTCATGTGATCTATGGTAACCTTTAGAGGTTCCAAAGTAGGATGAGAGAAAGCACAAGTTGCTTAATATATTAAAAGAATATTATTGTGAGTAAAATGTTGATACCTAAATATAACAGGTAAGTATGAGCTATGCCAAGTCAAATGAGACTTAAGTTAAGCACAGACTTTCTGCCCCGAATTGGGATAGGAAAGATTAAATGAAGTAATAATTACGCTTTGAATAATTAAATAATAAATGATTGGTTAATAAATAAATGTCTAAGGATAGACATAATTTGAGTGTAAGGTAATAGTGATTCCGGGGAAGGAATCCTTATAAGGATGAGAGAATGTAAGGACCGAGAATTTTATATGATTATATATGTAAATTTTGTGATTTTTTTTTGAAAGTACTTGAATCATATCAGTGAATATGTGAATTAAGCAAGATAGTTAATTTAATTATTTTAAGTTAACTAAGAGGAATACTTAATCAATCTGATGTTAACCTTGATTATTAAATTAAAAAGATTTATAATCTTTAAGTGATTAATTATTGATATGAATTATATATATATAGTGATTATATGAGTGGTAATAACTTATGTAAGACCCCAACTTTTTATTAAAGAATTAATTTCTCTAATTATTATTTTGAATAATAAGGTGTTGATTTGATAAAATGCTTTAGTTATGGGTGAAATGTGCAAATTTTGCAAAGTAAGCAAGTGGTCATAAAATATTCGTTTAGTCGTGGAATATTCTTTTTGTCGGGGAATATCTGTATGACGGCGCAATCATTGGTGGACCACATAACAGAATAACTGTCGGATATAGAAAGTGAAAGAAATAACCTTTTTATAAAAATAACGACAAAACTTTTACCGTTAACTGTTAAAATATTCTGAGATAAAAGTACAGTAATACGCGTGGTTGCACAGTAGCACACGATATTGCACAATATTTTTGATTATTGATTCTTACGTAAGAAGTCACTAAGTTTTATTCAATAATTGCCACAGTAATTGTTGCACAGTATCTCATATTATTGATTCAATTATTGTCACAGTATCATCTGCATAATATTTTATATTATTAAATCAATAATTGACACGACATAATTATTTATATTATTAGTTAGCATTATGGGTAATGTCTAGAAAATTCTGTCGAGTAAAGGAGTTAGGTTATATAATTGCGCGTCAATAAGGATAAATCTATATCGGAAAACCCCCTCTTTCCTAGGAATGATCTGGTTGTTAATATTGTGAGTTTATAATATTATTTTTGAATAATTATTATGTGGTGGATATTGGTTCAATTTTGATATAAATGAAGGAATTTAGCATGAAATATTTGTTGAAAGTTTGACAATTATTTTCTCCGATAAAATATTCATTCAAATATATTATTATAATGTTACAAAAAAAATTTATAATTCAAATGATAATATTATTATAATAATATATAATTTTTAGCATGTGAATAAAAGTGGAGTGAAGGTTATCATTTTTATTTTTTCCTTCCGTGCACGTTTTGAATTCTGCACATTATTTCTTAAGTGAATGCATGCTTATTCTCCTGCAAAGCTTGATTACCAAATTGTAGGTCCTCAAATATGAAAAATAAGAGTTAGGCAGGAATGGTTAGGCAGAGTTAGGCACTCTACTTAACTTTTCTCCCTGCATTGCACTAAAAATAGAGGGTAACCCCTCGTTTCTAACGTCATCGTCGAGATTTTTATTTGTCCCTTTCTGTTCTTGTGTTTTGGTATTCTCATATTAGGTGAGATTTGTTTGAAAAAACAAGTTTGAAAAGGTCCGACATGTATATGTCGACGATTTGATTGTAAGAGTCGCCAGTTGGTATTTTTAAATGGTTGCACCAACTCAACCGAGAAATAGTTTGTACATAGACCTAGTGATGTAACAATGTTTAACTGGTCTACAAAATCAAAATTAGTTAGGGTCCGGGGGCTTGATTATGCGGAGGGAAGGTGTTAGGCACCCCCTGGCATCCGTGATAACATGGTTACCGCCACTTTTCAATTTTAACTTTTATCTAAATGTGTGTGTGTGTGTGGGTCTACGTATAGTTATTTGGAATAGTGCTATGCCTCGTTTTCACCTATATACAAAGGGTTTGAATTTTTTTATAAAAGTTCAATTTTACTAGATATGCCAATGATGTTTTGTAAAATAGGTTTTTCAAACCCTTATGCTCAATAGTAATTGAGGCATTTGATACTTCCATTTTATTAATGCTCGGCTTGATTGCTTTTTATTTCGAGATGCGAAGCATCTTAGAGAAAATAAGATACATAGCAGTGTCGAGCTCCTTGTGGGCATGAGAGCCATCAAAGGAAATTCAAACACCGTGAATAATTTACAAGCTGGATGTAGCTGAAAATGTCCATCACGAGAACCAAATCTAGATTTAGGAACTGAATCTGTGATCACATGATTCCTAGGATCACATGACAAAGCAATATGTGCAAAAGCTAGAAAACGAACTAGATTTGAGTAAATCTGAGCTTTCCAGCTTCAACGGTTCCAGTTTAGTCACCATGAACCTGTTAAAGTGAGAAATAGCCAAATTTAGGCAAATCTAACCCGCAGACAGATAAAGTAGTTATATATATATATATATATATATATATATATGAACAACCAACTGCCATGAAGTGAACTCCAGGCAGGACTTGAAATATATATATATATATATATATATATATATATATATATATATATATATATATATATATATAAGCGGTAAACGCACCGGATGTATATCCAGGCTCAATGAAACAGAGTTTGACGACAATAAGTATATATATAAGTATTTATATATGTACAAAAGTAGTAAACGCTACGGATGTATATCCAGGCTCAATCAAACAGAGTTTGATGGAAAGATATATATATATATATATATATATATATTATATATATATATAAGTAATAAAAGCCACGGATCAATAATTCGGGCATACATACATAACACGACTCTCAACGTGAATAGATATGTATGTATAAGAGTGAGAAAAAGCTTAAAAATCTGAGATGTCTTATAGTGGGCTGCCAAGAAGACTTTTGATAGCTTTTGATGAATGAATACTCGGTTTCCACAGATTAAATTTCAATATGTAGCAAAACACGAACTCACAAGTGTTTGGAAAAAGAAAGCACTCAGTTTAAAGTACTATAGAAGTGTGTACGAAGTGAAATGGATAGGGCTTCCTCGCTTTTTTTCTCTTGAAAATGGCCACCCCAAGCCCTCTATCTATAGAGGGGGGAGCTGCGGGTCTAACCGCGGCAGATGTGTTGCCTCTTTTTTAGTTCTAACAAAAGAGCTCTAACTCATGCAAGCATACATGCGTCAACAAGCAATACAGAGTAAGTCAAGCATCGATCCACGGAGAAAGATTTCTAAATTAAACTATTATGCATTAACTAAATCACTATTTTTATATGCTTAAACTAATGTTTATGATGGTGAATTACTCTAAACTCAAATAATAACTAACAGAAGAATATTAATGTAATAAATCAAATCTGGAAATAATGGGATCCTAACTTCATTTAATAGTTCATCTAATCACCACCATCATGCAAAATTATTCACATATCACAGGAAATTAGCCAAGAGCACAAACGCCGACATAACCATTTTTCAATGTATTATGACCTACTTACATAACATCCACATACAATAAACATCATGTAATCTTCAATAAAACCAAGATCACTATATTTCTATGTGAAATTGCAGCCATATTTAATTTAAGCACAAGCCCTTGTATAACTCATAAGGTGAAACAGTATATATCTATCTGGTCTATGAAATACAAAGCTAATTAAAACAGCCCCATATACGCATGCTATCATGATTACAACCATTCTTGCATGTTATTTTTCAACTCCGTACAAGTATATAAAATGAATGGTGATCAATCATTCATGCATTCAAATCAACCATAATAGAAATTTCGGATGATACACAAATAGTCCAGCAATCAAACATTTATTTAGACTACATATTAAAATCCGTTAGAATCCCATATTGGATTTTAGTTCATTGCTTAACCAAAAGCCATTATGGGATCAAAGCAACACATGGAAAATAAATAAATAATTAAAAGAGAGACGATAGAATCGATCAAACCCAATTGATGATTATAATCCAAACGTAACATTCAAATCCTCAATATTCTCCAGTAACATAAAAATAGTTCACCCACAATGATTAAAATCCAAAGAAGAAGTAGAAAATAATATGTCTATGCTTGGTTCATCAATGGAAATCTCTCAAAGCGTAAAACCCTAGTTCTCTATTATGAAAACACGTAAAAACTAAAGAAAGATACCTCTGGTGCCAACTATAATCATTTATATCAATTCAAACACTCCAATTTTAAAAATTAAAATAAAGTTAGTAGCTTCGGTCATTGTCGTGCGCGGCCGCGCGAGATTCCTTTGTAAATATGGCGCGGGCGCGCGTATACAATATGAGTTCTGTCCTGGTGATAGCACGGGCCCATGAAATCAATCCCCATACATCAAAAATTTCTACTTTGAGGATCGTATTCAAGGGCATTTCATTTCTTTTCGAGATGTTCCCAACTCTTTGACATCTATCACACCTCTGGACGAAGCTGTACGCATCTTTGAAAATTGTCGGCTAGTAGAATCCTGCTTGTAGCACTCTAGCCACTGTTCGTTCTCCACCATAATGATCCCCATACACAGAAGCGTGACAATCCTGCAAAATCCCCTCGGTCTCGCTGTATGGGATACACCTTCTTATCATTTGATCAGCACACTGTTTAAACAAGTACGGCTCATCCCATATATACCATTTGACATCATGCAAAAAAAATTTCTTTTGATGACCCACCAAGTCAGAAGGTACTATCTTACTCACCAAATAGTTCACGTAGTCTTCAAACCATGGAACTTCCCCTTTCACCACAAACAACTGCTCGTCTGGAAATGATTCATTAATAACAATCTTGTCGTTCGCTTCTCTTTTCAGATTCTCTAGTCGAGATAAGTGGTCCGCCACTTGGTTTTCAGTGCCCTTTCGGTCCTTGATCTCCAAATTAAATTATTGTAACAATAAAATCCATCTAATCAACCAGGGCTTTGTATCTTTCTTTGCCACTAAGTGTCGAATTATCGTGTGATCCGTGTACACTATCACCTTTGTACCAATCAGATATACTCGAAATTTATCAAAGGCATACACCACTGCCAATAACTCTTTCTATGTGGTGGTGTAGTTTAACTGTGCATCTATAAGGGTCTTGCTAGCATAATAGATCACATGAAATATCTTTTCCTTTCTCTGCCCCAAAAAAGCCCCTACAACATAATCACTGGCATCACACATAAACTCAAATGGCAAATCCCAATCTAGTGCAGTAATAACTGGTGTCGAAGTTAGTTTCCCCTTTAAGCGCTCAAATGCCGACATACAAGCCTTATCAAAATTAAATTGTGCATCCTTCTCTATAAACTGCATAGTGGTTTAGTTATTTTGGAGAAGTCTTTGATGAATCTGCGGTAGAAGCCTGCATGTCCCAAAAAACTGCGAACACCTTTTACTGAAGTAGGTGGTGACAAGTTCTCAATAGTTTCTAGCTTCGCCCTATCCACCTCGAGTACCTTCTTCGAAACTTTGGGTCCCAGAATGATTCCTTCTTGTACCATAAAATGGCACTTTTTCCAATTCAGCACTAAGTTTGTCTCAACACACCTCTTCAAAACCATCACCAAATTCTCAAGGCATAAATCAAATGAGTCCCCGAAGACTGAGAAATCATCCATAAATACCTCCACATTCTGTTCCACCATATCCAAAAAAATAGCCATCATACATCTCTGAAAGGTGGCTAGAGCATTACACAACCTGAAAGACATCCTTCTGAAATCAAAAGTGTCGTATGGACATGTGAAGGTTGTCTTTTCCTGGTCTTCTGGAGCTATAACAATTTGGTTGTAGCCTGAATATCCATTTAGAAGGCAATAATACTCATGACCTGCTAGTTTGTCCAACATCTGATCAATAAACGGTAGTGGAAAATTATCTTTCCTTGTAGCTTTATTGAGCCTACGGTAGCCCATCCAGACTCTCCACCCCGTCACTATTCGTGTTGGAATCAACTCATTATTCTCATTAGTAATCACGGTCATACCACCCTTTTTCGGTACACACTGCACTGGGCTCACCCATGAACTATCTAAAATTTGATAGATTATAACTGCATCCAGCCATTTCAATACTTCTTTCTTGACCATTTCTTTCATTATCAGATTAAGTCTTCTTTGTTGCTCAACCGACATCTTACTATCATCTTCCAACAGGATCTTATGCATGCAAAAAGAAGGGTTGATCCCTTTAATATCTGCTATTGTCCATCCAGTAGCTGATTTGAACTCTCTAAGCACTCGTAACAGTTTTTCTTCCTGAAAAGATGTTAGTATAGAAGAAATAATCACAGGTAGCTTTGAATCTTTATTTAAAAATGCATACCTTAGATGATCTGGAAGTGGTTTCAATTCAAGTTCTGGAGGTGTCTCAAGAGATGGCTTCAATTTTACCGACGTCTCTCCAGCTTTCTTCAATGGCTCGGCAGGTGTTTTGAATTTTTTGAATTATGGAGTAGTATCTAGATATTGCACAAGTTCTTCAAATTCCTCGTCCTCCAATTCTGAATTTTCAGCAATGACATTTCTCAACGGTTCATAATCCACTAAACTTTGTACTTCATCATTTAGAACCTGATCCACCAAATCAACTCGGAAACATTCTTCTTCATCTGTCGAAAACTTCATTGCCTTGAATACATTAAAGGCAACCTCCTGATCATGAACACGTATAGTGAGTTTCCCTTTCTGTACATCTATCAAGGTCCTTCCTGTGGCTAAGGATGGTCTCCCCAGTATGATTGGTATACTCTTATATTCCTCGTAATCCAAAATGATGAAGTCAGTCGGAAAGATGAATTTATCCACTTTCACCAATACATCTTCAATAATTCCCCATGGATACGTGATGGATCTGTCAGCTAGCTGCAAAGAAATATTTATCGACCTTGGAGCCGGCAATCCCAACTGGTTGAATACGGACATGGGCATCAAATTGATACTCGCCCAAGATCACATAGACACTTAATGAAACTCATCTTCCTGATCGTACATGGAATTGCGAAACTGCTCGGATCCTTCAGCTTTGGAGGTAATTTACGCTGAAGCACTGCACTGCATTCCTCTGTCAAGGCTACTGTCTCAAACTCTTCTAATCTCCTTTTCCTTGACAATATACCCTTCATGAACTTTGCATAACTTAGCATCTGTTTCAATGCCTCTGCGAAATGTATGTTAATCTGCAGCTTTTTAAAGACCTCCAAAAACTTGCTGAACTGCTTGTCCTCCCTCTACTTAGTCAATCTCTGTGGATACGGAACTGGAGGGTGAACTAGTGGTACTGTACTCATAGGCTTCTCATCTGAACATGCTTTATCCTTCTCTACTTGCTGCAACTCAGAACCCTCATGATTTTCTTTCTACTCAGCCAAATTCTCTGCATCGCGCGGCCGCGCCTCATCCCCTTGTAAACCAGGCGCGGCTGCGCCTGGTGCATTTCCTGCACACTACTTCCCAGACCCGAGTGTTATAGCCTGACACTATTCTTTCCCTTCTCTTCTTGGATTTGCCTCCGTAGTACTCGACAATGAACCCTGGGGCCTGTTGTTAAGCATGCTCGCCATTTTCCCCATTTGAGTTTCCAGATTTTTAATAGCCACTACTTGGCTTTTGATCATAACATTTGTGTTTGCCATGTACTTCATCATCATCTCCTCCATTTCTGATTTCTTTTCTTGCTCAGGTACAGATGGAGTATGATGCTGTTGTTGAGAAAATCACGACAGAAAAGGTGGTCTTGGAGTAAACTGTTGTTGCGCTAGCTGTGACTGAAATTGATTATTCGGCTGAAACTGATTTTGTTGATTTCCTTGATTATTTGACCAACTGAAGTTAGGATGATTGCGGTTGTTAGAGTTGTATGTGTTCTAAAACTGTCATTGGTCTTTCCTGTAATTGCTCACATACTGTACCGACTCTGAGTTAATAGCACATTGATCTGTCGAGTGTGACCCTGCATAAATTTCACACACAAAGGCAACTGTCTTCGCCTTGCTCTCTGTCAATGTATCTATTTTCTTTGCCATGGTTTCCATCTGTGCTTACAACTGCATGATAGCATCCACTTCCAACAAACCTGTAACTTTGGGCTGTGGCATCCTAGATGTAGGGTTTTGAAAGTCATTCGCTGTCATTGTCTCTATAAGGTTATAGGCTTCCTCATAACTCTTTGCCCATAATGCTCCTCCTGCAGCTGCATCTACAATCGGCCTAGACTGCCATCCCAATCCATTGTAAAATGTGTTGATCACCATCCAATCTGGTATACCATGGTGTGGACACTTCCTTATCTCTCCCAAGCTTCATATAGAGATTCACCCTGTTGCTGCTCAAATTGGGAGATTGATGTCCTCATCTTCGTAGTCTTACACTACAAAAAAAAATAGGTCATTGGCGACGACATCATTAGCGATGGCAGTACCCCCATCGCCAATAACATCATTGATGACGGCCACAATTACACACAGTTTGCACCGAGTTATCAGCCACAATAACATCATGCAAGCATACATGTGTCAACAAGTAATACAGAGTAAGTCGAGTATCGATCCACGGAGAAAGATTTCTAATTTAAACTATTATGCATCAACTAAATCACTATTTTTATATGCTTAAACTAATGTTTATGATGATGAATTACTCTAAACTCAAATAATAACTAACAGAAGAGTATTAATGTAATAAATCAAATATGAAAATAATGGGATCCTAACTTCATTTAATAGTTCATCTAATCACCACCATCATGCAAAATTATTCATATATCACAGGAAATTAGCCAAGAGCGCAAACGCCGACATAACTATTTTTCAATGTATTATGACCTACTTACATAACATCCACATACAATAGATATCATGTAATCTTAAATAAAACCAAGATCACTATATTTCTATGTGAAATTACAGCCATATTGAATTTAAGCACAAGCCCTTGTATAACTCAAACGGTGAAATAATATATATCTATCTGGTTCACGAATTACAAAGCTAAGTAAAACAGCCCCATATACGCATGCTATCATGATTACAACCATACTTGCATGTTATTTTTTTAACTCCATACAAGTATATAAAATGAATGGTGATCAATCATTCACGCATTCAAATCAACTATGATAGAAATTCTTGATGATACACAAACAGTCCAGCAATCAAGCATTCATTTAGACTACATATTAAAATCCGTTAGAATCCCATAATGGAGTTTAGTTCATCGCTGAACCAAAAGCCATTATAGGATCAAAGCAAAACATGGAAAATAAATAAACAATTAAAAGAAAGACGATAGAAACGATCAAACCCAATTGCTGATAATAATCCAAACGTAGCGTTCAAATCCTCAATATTCTCCAGTAACATAAAAATAGTTCATCCACAATGATTGAAATCCAAAGAAGAAGTAGAAAATAATACGTCTATGCTTGGTTCATCAATGAAAATCTCTCAAAGCGTAAAACCCTAGTTCTCTATTATGAAAACACGTGAAAACTAAAGAAAGATACCTATGGTGCCAACCATAATCGTTTATATCAACTCAAACACTCCAAATTTAAAAATTAAAATAAAGTCAGCAGATTCGGTCAATGTCGCGCACAGCCGCATGAGATTCCTTTGTAAATACGGCGTGGGCGCACATATACAATATGAGTTCTGTCCGGGTGATGGCGCGAGCGCGCGTCGTTTAGCTTGTTTAGCCGCGCGGCTCCTAAAATCTACAGTCTTGAGTCTGCTGTTGCTACTTCCTTGCCATGCTACCCTTATTCATTTGACATGCCACTTTTGCTCTCTTGTCCACCACTGCTTAGTTCCTTTTCTCCACTAAACCCTTATGTTATACCTCCATTAGCTTCCTTACCACCAACCAATACTGAACTATGCTTTTTCCTGCACTTTCACACCAAAGGAGTTCTCAGAACATGCAATGCAAAATATCATGAAATGTAAATAAAAATATACTAAAATATACTTGAGATGGGCATAGTTCTCGTGAATTGATATCCAATAAGTAGGTATGAAACCCACTTATCAAGATATGGGTCCACCTGCGGCTACCCGGGCTGCCCTGGGCTCTGCGGGTCCCGCCGTCTCGAAGTACGTGCACTAGTCCAACGCATTATCCGCTTGAACCTTCATAGCTTTCAATTCGGGCATCCGATTGAGGCGTACTATACCTTTCTAAAATGCTTTTATCGAGAGCTACATAATGACATTGGATAAGAGGTTGTACAAAGTCAGGAAGATGGGTCCATGACCAGATCTTGAAGTCTTCAAATTCTATCCGGTGTGCTGTCTTGCTTACTAGTCACTCGGGATTTTGAGCTATGGTTCTTGTGGGACACTTATGTGTGAAATGTGGGTTTAAATATTGTTGAGATGGCGTGAATGTAGTATCGAGGTGGCAAAATGATGATTTTACCCCTCACTGGGGTTATCTACGGTTCTAGGCTGATGTAGTAGTCGTTGCTCAGAGTTTTCTCTGAGATTGGGCTACTATGAGTACTAAATGTCCTTAGGGGTGTCTCTGAGGTGTGCTTGACCTTCTAGGGTTATCTCTAGGGTTGGAATTGAGTGCCTTGGGGTTATCTCAGAGGTTAAAACTGACTTTTCTAATGTTATCTCAGGAACTGGAACTGTATCCCTCGGGGTTATCTCCGAGGTTGGAACTAAATCTCCTGGGATAATCTCTGGGACAGGAACTGAGTATCTCGGGGTTGTCTCCAAGATGAAAAATTGAGTATCCCGGGGTTATCTCTGGATGGAGCGAATTTGACCTCCAAGGTCATCTCTGGAAGATGATTTTTCCCTCCTACAAGGTTAGTAACATGAATGCAAAATTTTGAGTATATACAGAAGCCCCTCTTTATCATATTCATGCAATGTAATGGCATGGATAGGATAAAAAATACTAGACACTTGAAATGTGATAAGATAATCATGATGCAATGTAATGCAGCATGATGCAAATGTATGATGAATGTGGTTTGTTAGACCGTTTTCTAATAGGATGTGATTATTGTCTACTCCCACGACTTCTGTTGGGGACTCGAGTTATCACTAATGACCCCGATGAACTGCTTTGATGTCTACTCCAAAGCTCACAAGAACCTCCAGTATGTTGACATTGGGGTTATCACAAAAGTCCATAATCCTGAGTACAGACTTCCCACTGAGGATGTACTTCACATGTACGAGAGACTCTTGGGGAGTTGTGCTCTGTCTAATGAAGATTTGTATAACAGATTCCATCAGTGGTCCTCCCCGATGAGGATGGTTTTCCCTAGTTTATACCGCCAGGTCTTTCCGGCGTTATGTTGAAGTTACTGCCAATAGTTTGTGTTTTCAGGGCTGCCTGACCTTAATTGAAATGTCCTTCAATGGCTACAATCATCGGACCATCTTCGATGCTTCATTGGGTTTAATTGCAAATGGCTGAATAACGTCAAGGTTTCTTAACTTTCGCTGAAATGTGCTTCAACGGTGAACATCATCTGACCACCTCCGATGCTTCACTGGGTTTACTTGCCAATGGCTGAATAACGTCAAGGCTACTTGACCTTCGCTGAAATATGCTTCACCGACTGAGATCATCGGACCACTTTCGATGCTTTGCTAGATATACTTACCAACGGCTAAATAACATCAAGGTTGCTTGACCTTCGCTAAAATGTGCTTCAACGGTTGAAGTTATATGAAGTCTCCGCTGGAGAGAGGTTTTTGATGAAAGATATAGTTGCAATTAGAATTACAACCCCAAGTTGATGGCATCGGACCTTTGTGAGGTTTTGCCAAATGTGGTTTACAATAGTTGTGTTCATCGGCTTTGTGAACCCTGTGTTTGGGCGAATACCAATGAGTGATATGTAGACCCGCAGTTTGGTCTCTGAAAATCAGGATTTCAGGCTTTTCTGCTTAATAGCGTAGTGTCTTTTTTCCTGATTTGAATTTTTACCTAGTGGGACCTCCTTTGCAACTCAAATTGGATCGAACCGGAGGGGGTGGGGCCCACCTAGGACAGCCACAGGTAGACCTGTGGCATCCACAGGTACACCTACGGCCATCCGTGGGTGGTATTTGACGTTCCTTTCCCTTTCACAAGTCATTTTCAAGTTGTGCCACACAGAGAATCCGAGAGTTCTTCTTTAGATCTACTGAGTTTGGGTTGTTTTCTGCAAAATTTGTCACCGTACAAGTGTTCCACACTATCCTGGTAACGTATGCATGTCGTCTTTTCCAGTTTTATCCGTTGGAAAATGAGTTATCACATGAAATGCTTCTAAACACATAGTAGTGAATATGCATGCTCATATGACTTGATAAAAATTATTCAACATAGTAAATATTAGTATTTAACCATGCTGAATGTATTGGTGTGAAAAAATTTAACTTTTGAAGCAGTCAAATTGGCACCTTTTTCTGCTATTTCTTATCCTATTTGAGGATAAATGAGCAAAGGTTGTAAAACAAAGTAATCCTTGTAATTAAGCTACCTTTATGGATAGTGACTTTGATATTTTTATGCATATAGGATGTTTATGATTGTGGATTGGTGCGCTACTGAATGGCCACCTAGTCATGCCTACGTGCATATGGATAGTCCTTTTTACAAAGGAGACTCTAGCGAAATTTTTCACGAGTTTAGGCATTGAATGAACATGCATTTTTTAACTCAACTGTAGTCGTTTGTTAAAGTAATGCATGCATGTATATAGACATAAAATGCATTTAAACAGCTCCAAGTTAGAATTTACCACACCCTTTTTGAGGTGATTTGGAGACTTTTGTCTAGTTATATATATGGATCCAGACTAGCTGAGTAGCTCCCGTAAGACCTCTTCAGGTGTGAGGAGGAGAGCTTCTGATGTGCCTCGGCCTCGTCCAGACCAACAGCCTCATCGGTTGACGAAATCAGTGATTCGTCATGTCCGGGTTGACGTACCGGATGTTGAGGACGAGGAGGAGGATGTACCGGTTGTGGCTCCTGCTCCTGCTGCTTCTATTCCCCGCAGAGAATTATCAACCATAAATGTGACGAATCCAGAGCTGCTGGATGATTTGAGTAGCCACCCCTCGATCTACTTGCATGTGAATGAGGTAAAAGCTGTGACTAATCTTCCTTTTTCCTATTGACGAGGAACAAGGGTTCTGACGTTGATTTGCATTTGTGATGCAGGTTCCCGGCTTTATCCAGCATCGAGGGAACTGATTTAGTATACACTCTCTATATCAGACTCTTCATCCAGAGTATCGAGAGATTGTGCATGCTTGGGGTTTCGAGGCATTCATTTCCATCCTCCCCCGCCATTGTCCCTAGGGTTACCTCAAGGCATTATCTGAGAGATGGTTTCACTAGACTTAGTCTCTCTATTTGCTTGATTACGAGGTGATGATGACGCCGATGGATTGGCGGTTTATCACTGGTATGGAGTTTAGAGGGGCACCCGTGCCTTGTGTGGCTGACATTTCCTCTACTACCGTCAGATCCTTGTTAGGAGTTCAGGCTGAGGCAATCAAAGGTAGGACAATCCGTGTTCGTCCTTTGAGTATAGACCCCACGAGTGGGACGTTGAGTGAGCCATTGCCCGATGACAGAAGAGTCAGGGATCACATTCTTCGGCGATTATTCCTGGTCATCATATGTGGTTGCTTCATAGCAAATAACTCTTCCACGGTGTCATTTGCTTTGGTCAGCGCCATATATGAGGTGGACCGTATTGGAGAGTATGTTTGGGTCTCCTATACCTTTGCCTATTTCTTCAGGGGAATGTGCATGCGTTCGCAGGGCTTGACAGAGGCTTGGCTAGGATTTTGCCCATTTTTGCTGGTGAATATTTCTCTTTTGATTTCCCATGTGCAGGTTAAAAGTGTTGACTGACCGCAGATGTTTGATCTTGTATTGGCAGTTTTTGGCCTTTGAGAGGCTTCCATGTCTGCGTCCCATTAGCTTGTTAAGTTTAGGCACATATCCACGGGGATGACGATGGCATCACTCCATGCTGGTGGAGGTTCCTATAGCTGAGGGATTCACCTATTCTCGCTTACAGTTGGAGTTATTGACAACTGATGTCATTACTTGGGTTCCCTATTCTGGGGACCATTTGACAGTTGGCTTTGAGGATGGTTTCCCGACTAGTGTTGAGCGTATGATGTCCACCCGTCGGATTCCTCTCTTCACAGATGGAGGATGAGAGCTCTATTTAGGAAAGCGTGCTATCAGGAGCATCACAGAAGACATTCGTATACCGATCTGTCCTCCTGCCAGGCGTTATTGGCATGTGTAGCAACCACCGATTAGAGATATCACATTGGTGGGAGTTGATGACTTTGACTTGTCAGATGGACTGTTCACTCAGGAGGCATTCTACCGCTGGTGGTCTCCTCATACCATCGGAGCCCAGACCCGCGCCACTCAGTACATGGGGGATATGGTTCCTGGATCCGTAATGATGACGAATTAGATTGCCTGCATCCGAGAGCCTACTCATTTGATGCAGATTGATAGCTTGACTCGGCAGTTGGACCGGGCACATTTTTTCATCCGGTATTTGGGCAAAGATCCTTTAGAGGCGGATACTTTTGATCCTTCTAGCTCAGGGGCTGGCCCTTCAGGTGGCCCACATTCTTATGGTTTTGCCATTGCAAATCCTTTATTATATCGGGCTGATATCCCTCTTAGCAGAGATCCAATGACTCAGGAGGAGTTACATCAGATGGATAGGTTGGATGACGTAGATCTCAACACTATTAACTTCTTTAGATGTATTTTCAAGCTATATCTTTTGATAGGTCTCTGTTAGATACTGGGTGGCTATGCCTTATTCTCGTTAAATCTTTTGATAGGCCTCTATTAGTTGTTGGGCGGCTGTGCCCCATTTCCCTGTATTTTTAAGCTGTATACAGAGATGATGTATTAGATGATGATGTACTTAGGAATGTATATATACTATTTTCCATTCCCTACATCATATTGCCATCTATTGTTTATCATGCATGTATTATGTTATGCATATGTATGTCCAGAGATGTTCAACATTGACCCCTGGATGGTCTTATGACACGGCCCACACAGATGTCTTCCTCGACAGTTAGCTGCATTGATCACACCCCATCAGTATTGGTAGCCTCATGTTTAAGATCGTGGAATGATAGTTTGTCACCCCCATATTAGGTGATTGTAGATCAGCTGTTGCGGCACTCTGTGACCCTCTTAATGTTCCAGGTTCCATTGGGTTTTGTAGAGGGCATGCTAGAGCACTGGCTACCGGATTGGCAAATGTTCTAGTTTGAGACCCAGGAGTTTACTCCTACCTTTAAGGAGTACGAGCGTATGACAAGTTTTTCGTTGGACTGGCCTTGCGCTCGAATTGCTGTAGGAGTCATGAGTCGACAGTTTATGACCATCACTGGTTTGAGGCGTAGAGTAGCCTAGGATGAGATCACCTCCGGGCATGTAGTGTCCATGCATTTTCTAATAGATAGATTTAGCTCCTTGGACAGTTATGCACATCACTCCAGGGATTTCACCATATCGGATGATGAGTGGCGTGTTGCCAGAGTACACATACTCTTGATGTGTGTAGTGGTTTATCTGTACATGCCATTATACATGGATCATTTAGATATCAGTGTGGTTATGGCAATGCGGGTTCTCCAGGAGGGACATACCATTGTACCAATGATTGTGGCAGAGACCTTGAGGTCGGCCACATATTATCACACCCATCTTGCAGGGGTATTTCCAGGCAGCTCGATCTTGCTGTATGTGAGGTTTATGTCACACCTGAGACCGATTGGCACCTTCCGACACCATGGGTATTGTTTTTCCAATGAGATAGTCATCTCTTACTCCTTTCAGCCGGTGGAGTGTACAGACACTACTTCCTGGTCGAAGTTCTTGGTACGGATCTAGGATTCATTTGACATTTTACCATGTTCAGGGCTTAGTTCTCCCTATAGCTTCATTACTCATACATCTGGCATGGATTACATCCCTTAGGCTGGTTTGAGGGGTATGACCACGTATCACCCACTGGCTGTGATGGCACAGTTCGACCAGTTTCAGGATGTTCATCCTTTTGAGGGGGCATTGGGTCAGCGTTTGGCTTCTCGGCTTTTATTAGTAGAGGATAGATCCAGGGTTTATGCCTGTTGGGCCCAGCGTGAGAGGGCTAATTTTACTACTAGCCATCCGGGCCGTTCTATAGAGTATTCTGCATGGATGGAAGCAGATATTACACCAGCTGGGGTTGTATCCACAGAGCCGGGGATTGATTCTGACAATAAGGTGCCCATGGAGGACATTGATTCTCCCACTGAGGATAAGATATTCGTTGGGTTGACAGCAGCTCTGATTGATTCTCCCAGTGTTACTGCTACTGTGAGTCCATATTCTGCAGAGTATTTAGAGCTGAGTCTGCATCTGATGACATATGAGAGAGATCAAGCTAGGGCCTTAATGTTGACAGCTCTTTCTGGGAGAGATATCGCCCTAGTTGAGAGAGATGATACTTTAGCTCGTAGGACACAGTTGTTGCTGAGCGGGACGAGGCTAGATCATCTAGAGATGTAGTTGTTACTGAGCGGGATGGCGTTATATCTGCCCGAGATGCTGCTATTACAGATAGCACTCATTTGAGGTCCCATACTGCTGATATCATTGTAGAGATGAGCGCGTTCATTGATGAACATAGTGTCACCATGCAGATGGTTGTGGATCTCTTAGCTCGCATTGATACAATAGGGCAGGAGCTCACAGAGTTATCCCCTTCTTCCGAGAGGGATGCCATGTTGGATTTGATAGCGCACATATACACTGATTTGTAGATGGGCTTGGATTTTCCTGCACAGACTAGCTTAGCCATTTTTGTCATGTATAGTACATATTGTATATATCAAATAGTATTATATATGGCAGTGAAATATATTTTGATTCATTTCTCTTTTAGTTATGCCTTTTTACTTGCTTGATATTTGCATGTTTCTCCAGAGCTTGTGATCTTGATGTATTATGAACTCCCCCTTAATGGATGGACATTAAGATATCTCAGGATCTTTTAGAAAGGATCATTGATCTGTATGTTCCCTACCCTTTGGTGTCTTGGGACTGGTTTCTATATGTGGTTATGGATAGGAGTGTGGCTTTCCTATCTGAGGTTGACCACCCCATAGATGGTCACCGGTTCTCCTTTGTATTGGGGAGCCCAAGTAGTTCCATCTCTTATGGATTGATGTTTCTCTTTGAGGATTAAACCGTAGCTTCGATGGTCGACGATTTTCTCCCATTTGTGTGGGGAGACCAGGTAGTTCCACACCTTTGGTCTAAGCTGATGATGTGTGGTTTGAAAGTTTGAAGGATTATCCCAGTACCGTTGACAAGTTTTTATGTTTTGGTAGGGGTGAGACCGAACCATGGATGGTTGCCTACATACTCCCATTGAGAAGGGGAGATTAGGTCTGCGTAGTTCGAACCTAGCGTGAAAAGGTTCAAAGTTATAAGTGGTGAAAAGGGTGTAGAGATTTTTTTTGTTTTTTCTGTAGTTTGACCGGACCATAAAAATGGCTGCCTACGTACTCCTATGTATTGGGTAGATCAAGTCTGCATAGTTCACCCCATGTACATAACAGATTGCAGATGTGAAAAGTTTGATCCCTGATGGGATAAAATGAAGAGTTGGAATGTTTGATCCTTGGTGGGACAAACTGAAGGTCTGAAATGTTTGATCCCTGGTGGGACAAACTAAAGGTGTTAAAGGTTTTAAAAGCCTGAGTTGAGTGATGGATTTGATGATTCGAAACCAGGCTGCAAGTTGGAAAGCATGTTTGTCCTTGATGGGGCAAATTGACTGGTGATCTGATGATCTAGAACCAGGATGTTGGTTTGTAGGTAACTTTAGGCATAGTACCATTTAATGGTGTCTGAGTTGATGAGTTGCGAAAATTCATCGCCATCCATTTCTTGTAATCTGAGGGCTCCTCCTGTCAATACCTCTTTGACAACAAATGGGCCTTCCCAGTTTGGGGTGAATTTTCCTTTGGATTGATCTTGGTTGTCAAGAACCTTTTTTAAGACCAAGTCATGTTCTTTGAATTGTCGTAGTCGGACTTTCTTGTTGTAGGATCAAGCAGTCCTTTGTTGGTATAACTGACCATAGAAGATGGTTGTGGCCCGCTTTTCATCTATTAGAGACAATTGGTGATACCTATCTTGTAACCAATGGTCTTCATCCAACTGAGCGTCTATCAACACTCTGAAGGATTCCATTTCCACCTCTATAGGGAGCACTGCTTCCATGCCATAGGTTAATGAGTAGGGGGTTACCCCAGTGGAAGTGTGCATTGATGTTCTGTAAGAAAATAGAGTCAGAGGCAACAGGTCAGGCCATCCTTTGTGATTGGCGGATATCTTTTGCATGATCTTTTTGATATTCTTATTGTAATACCCGAGATTTTTATAAATTAGAAATAAAAGTATTTGAATATTTATTTTGAACACATATATATATTTTGGTGGGTCATGAAAGGTGAAAATGAAAATTTAATTGAATCATGTTTGAAAGGATTAAGAAATTTATTGATAATATTGATAAGCTTGGTTACGATTGATTAAGCTTAAGTGTAAAGTCTTTTGTGGTGTAATTAAATTCTTAATGAGATTAATTGATGGATAACTTAATGAAGTGTTGGATCTAGGATAAATCCAAGCCCAACATTATTATTGTAACATACTTGCATAGTTGGGAGTTTAGCCTAAGAATTTGAATTGGTAGACTAATGCTTAACCCAATGTGTATAAGTGTTTGTACCTAGCCCAATTCAAATATTAATTTGGACAAACCCAATGTACATGGATTATATAAATACATATATAAGATAAGTATACTTATATATATAGGAATATATATATATAGGTGTAGAGATGTATGTGTAAAGGTAGCAATAAGCTAGCACATGGTACAAATGATGGAATGAAAGAAAAACATATGGAATGCTACCCCTCATGGCCAAAATTTTGGCCCTATTAAGCCTAAGTGATGATTTTTGTTGCACAAAAATTCTTACAAGCAATCCCATATGGGCTCTTGATGAAGAAGGACATAGTTGGTGAAGGAGTTGGTAATTCTTTTTACCTAATCACCTTTTAACCATGGTTAATACCTAGTTGGGTGTACATATACAAGTATTATACCAAGTATTAGTACATGTATTGTATACATAGAACTTGCCTATAAATATAACTCATCCTAGTTCATTGCTTCATTTACTTGAAATTTCATAAGTGTTAGTAGTATAATAAGAGCTAGAGAGAAATTGAGGAAGTAGAAGGATTCTAGAGGAACTCTTGCACTTTGGTGGTTCAAGAGGAGTTCAAGAAGGAGAAGCAAAGGTGGAGAACTACTTAAGGTTCCTAGCCAAGAGGAAGAAAGCCTACAAGAAGTAAGTTCATAATCTAGCTTTATTTTTGGCAAGCTAAGTTAGTATGTGTAGATATTAGTAAGAATGCATGCTTGATTGTGGGAAGTTTATGTGTTGTGTGATCATGATGGATATAAAAGTATAATGATGAGTATTGGAAGGAGAATATGTGATTTATATGGCTTGGTATGTGATCTAAGTTAAAATGAATCATGTAAAAGCATGTGAACATGAAACCTAGCTTAGTATGCTTGAACGTTTGATAATCGTGATTAACATATGTAAGAGATATGTGTAATTCTAAAATGTTATATTAAGCATATATGAAATACGATCATAACACAAGTTGAATCATCAAATTCGGTCATAAAACGAACTCGTAGCAAAATAATTGGTAAGACAAGCTAGCATGAGAACCTTTGCTTGGAAAAGTAAATAATTTGATTAAATAAATATTTTGAAAAATTGTTTAAGATATCGCATATTGAAGATATGTAAGTTTATGAGATAATGGAAGTGGTTTGAACTCATTTGGATATGAAATGAGCAAGTTATGAAAGATTGAATCAAAAAGGGTCAAAACTGAAAATGTTGAAAAAATCGGATTTTTGCTTCTGCAGGGGAGCGCCTAGGCGCTCAACCCAGGCTTATTTCAAGCGCCTAGGCGCTAGGCCATTTTCAGTGTTGAGTCAGTTTGGTTCGGGTCGGGTCAAATGGGTCAAGACTTGTTTTTTTGGATATAATAAGATAAAATAAGATTAATAACAAGATAAAAATATAATATTAATACTAAGTAAGGTAAGAATACTTTATTTATGTAATGAGACATGGATAAATAAAACCAAGTGAACAATTGATTAAACAAGTAAAATGATAGAAGGTGTCTTCGGGTTCGGAGATGAAGTCTTCGACTTCGTAAGATGTCTTCGGGTTCGAACGTGGCGGGATGTCTTCGAATTTGGAAACAACATTGTGACATTGGGAAAGGCGGGATTAATTGATAAATATTATCAAATTGATATATGTTACCCACGCGTGAACTAAACTAAAATTTTAAGTAGAGGGTTATACTAGATGCGTCCGAATAAACTTAATTTAAAAGTTCCTTGGCACGTATGTGTGAACGACGTAATATAGAATGCGTAACTCAAGTAATGTTTCACGTATACAAACATGAAATGAGTATATGAGACTTAAATTTGCTAAAATGTTGTTAAGGTTTTTAAAAGTAAGAACAATCTGAATTATACATCTATGAGTTCTAAGGTGTATGGATAGATATATGTGTAATAATTGCATGTTGAGATTTATGTCAGGATGTGTGGCTAATGAGTACCTATACATACATAAATAGGATAATATAGTTCGTTGAGGTGATTTTATGCTATAAGTGGTAATCAACGCTTAAGGCAAGTTCCCTAACTTACTCTCTTTTATATTGAGCAAGTATCCAAACCCTACTCTTATTGTGCAAGTATAATTGCATTCTTTATTCGACGAATACCGTAAACTTATTTCTTTGAATACAAGTTATATTACTTTCTCGTGCAAATGAGTTAATATGCTTAAACCCTTGTGAGAACTATTATTCATGATAAACTTAGTATTGATCTTGAATATTGTGAAAAAGTCGATGCCATTTGATTCGGCTAGACTATATGCATGTTTATAATAAAACTGTCCAAACCAATTGATTGGTGCGGAAATCTTGAAAACTGAGTTGAACAACCCTTTTGGTAAGGGGAGTGTATGTTGTTGGAAACCCCAACACATGAATAAATATTATTGTGGTGTTATGCATAACATGAAGTATTGTAGACTGATCATCTATAGTACTTGATATCTTTGGTTATCAATTTAATATTGGTAACTCTAGTGAAAGTTCAATGGTCTTTAGTGACTGCTCAGTATAAAGTGATTATCCAGTTGGATACATTGTTAGCCGTTGAATTCATATACATCTGTTGAATTATATTGAATTGTCATATCCCTTATTCATGATGTTATCCTGACACTTTGAACTATCTTAGAAATAACCCTTCGATATTTCAAATCTTGTGATATTATATCCTACACCCTTGTTGTATATTACTTGCTGGGCAATTTGTGCTCATCCTTGCTTATTTAAAACCTTTCAGCTAAGGCGGAACAGGGAGGTGTCTCTGGGAAAGACAAGGGCAAGGGCAAGGCTACTGACTAGCTTGTCCCTTTTATGTTTAAATCTATCATGTTGTAATAAGACTATTTGCAAACTATGTTTAAACTTAAGTAGGATTATGTAATAAGTCTTTATTCGATATTATTATGTAATCTATTTAGTATTGTAGGTTGCGAGACTTGGGGGAATAATTATAATAAATCATTGTATATTATTCTAAATTAGATCTTTCGCTGTGAATGAGTGATTTTAGTTATTATGGTAATATCTTGAGAACGTGACGAACCAAATTCGGGTGACCAAGTGGAGGTCAGAATTTGGGGGGGGGGCGTCACAGGTTGGTATCAAAGCTATAGTTATAAAACTTAGGAAACGAGAATCCTTATACTATAACTTAAGAAAACTTAGAAGTTAGGAAGAGGGATAAAACTCATGTAGAGTTTTCCCTGAGAGACTCAGGGTGTCATGAAATGTAACTTCATTCTATACAATGAACTTATGTTTATTTAACATTCTGATGTAGTTGTTGTTTGTTTTGTCTTATGTTGGTGATTGTAGGATGACTGACATGGGAGGACCTAGCCGAGTAGTAGAGGAAGAGCCGCGTGATATCCACGTAGTCTATGAGGCACCCTTGATAGCGGAGCCTATATCGGTTGTTGCCCCTATTTATGACGATGATGAGGAGGAGGAGATGGTGCCTCTACCGGAGGAATCTGATCCTGAGGAGGAGCCTATGGAGGAGGAACCCGTGGAAGAGGAACCTGAGCCCATGGAGGACTCAGACGGGACTACCTTTGAGGATCGGATGCTAGGAGAGTATGAGGAGCGGATTTTGGAGTTAGGGAGTAGAGTCGAAGAGTTAGAAACTGAGACTCTTGAGAGGCAGCTAGTAATGCAGGAGATGGAAGTAGAAATTGCTCACCGTAAGGAGGCAGGGATCCAGATGGGTGCCTTATTTCACTGATCGGTGGCAAGGAATGTCGAGTTGGCAGGGAAATTAGAAGAATTGGAACAGAGGGCGTTGAGTGAGAAGGCGGAGAAGGAGGCTCTCCGAACTCAGTTAGAGATGGAAGTGATGGATCGGATCCACTTCGAGGAGAAGTGGGAGGATTCTAATGACAGAGTAGGTGATCTTGAAGATGAGGTACGATGCAAGAGGAGGAAGATGAACAAGATGGGCTATGCTCTACGCACGGCCATGGAGAGATTGATCGATGGGGTAAATCACTACCCCGCTGAGCAAGGACAGACCCGACATACCATAAGTCGGGATATGGTGGCACACATCACACAAAAGGAGTATGCAAGCGCCATGGAGCGTGGGATGTTAGATTTAGTCTAGAGGAAAAAGTTTAGTAGTGTAGTATTCTAAATTATGTGTTGTTAAAATATTGTTGAAATCTCAGTCTTTTGTGTAAGATGTGAGATAGTGGTAAACCCCGAACTTTTGGAAAATATTAGAGGGGTAGTAAGTTAGTGTTGTCCCCGTCTTTTGTGATATTAGGGGGTATGTGCTTTCATTTATAGCAGTATGCTAGAAAAGAGCATGTATTGTAACCATTTGGCATATGAATATGAATGATCTTATTTCAGAAACGTGTTGTACACTTTTAGATCTTTTCAATTGAGAAATGTCTGAACATGATAGTTGGATAATAAGATGAAATTTTGTGATGCAGAAAATGCCGCCCAGACGTAGAATACCTATTCCAGAAGAGTCAGTTAACGATGAGAGAGGTCCAATAGATCCGATACAGCGACTGGTAGATTTATTGGGAGAAGCTTTGAGGGGAAGAAACGAACCTATACCACCCGTTCCCCGAACTGTCCCAGTAACAACCTTCAAAGACTTTAAGAGTGTAGGACCCCCAGAGTTCACGAGAACTACTGACCCGATAGTTGCGCAAACTTGGATCAAGGAGATCGAGAAGGCCTTCACTATTGCACACGTGGGTGAAGACCAGAAGACTGTATTTGCCACATACATGATGAGGGGCGAAGCAAACTATTGGTGGGAAACTAACCAGCAGAGAGCGGGGGACGGAACGATAACTTGGGAGAGGTTTACTACGTTGTTCTTCGAGAACTATTTCCCGAAGAGTATGAAGAGTAGGATGGAAGTAAAATTCCTAGAATTAAAACAAGGTGATATGACAGTGGCGCAGTACGCAGCTAAGTTCAATGAACTAGCGCGGTTTGCAGAACACCAAGTTATGGATGAGGAGAGGAAGGCGAGACGTTTTGAGCAAGGGTTGAAGCCGTAGTTGTATAATAAGGTATCAGTCTTTCAGATTGATTCCTTTACGACTCTGTTGGAGAAGGCAGTCATTGCAGAAGGTGGCAGTGAGGCCTTAAGTCTATATCACAAGGAGAAGAAGAATAAGAACACTGGTAGCGAGCATCGTGGAGGAAGCAGCAGCGGAGGATGTAATTCGGGAAAAAGGAAATGGGAAAACAACAACAACAACCACAACAGCAACAACCGAAACAATAACCAAGGTGGGAGTCACCAGGGAAACTTCAAGAAAAGGAACGAAGCCTGTAATAAATGTGGAAGAAACCATCAGGGAGAATGCTGGAAAGGAAAGACCATTTGCTATAATTGCGGCCAAGAGGGGCACATCTCGCCAAATTGCCCAAAGCCAAAGAAGATCCGAGGATGTTTTGCTTGTGGATCGACAGAGCATCAGATCAAGGATTGCCCGAAGAAAGGAAGCAGTGGAGCTGGCGGAGGCCAGGGAGGAGGGAGCAAGTTAATGATTGGTGGACCTGCACAACCCAACCGATCGACCGCTCGAACCTTTAACATGACTGTCCAGGACGCAGTGGCTGCGAAGGACGTGGTGTCAGGTATAATCCCAATCAATAATATAAATGCTTATGTATTATTTGATTCGGGTGCCACCTGTTCTTTTGTATCTGAAGAATTCGCTAGTAAATTTAGTACACCCCGAGAACGTTTAGAAGATTCCTTGAACATAGAGGTTGCAAATAAGGAAATAATCCCCGTAGAATACGTTTATCGAAATTGTCGTGCAAACATTAGAGAACATGAACTGAGCGTAGACTTGATTCCTATTAGACTTGGAGAATTTGACGTAATACTAGGAATGGATTGGTTATATAACCATGCAGTGATAATTGACTGTCAGAATAAGTGTGTGAACCTTCAGACTCCGAGTAAGTCTAAGGTAGTGTTTCATGGTAGCTCATCGCTTAAGCAATCATGTTGTGTTACGATGATGCAGGCCAAGAAGTTGTTAAGGAAAGGATGTGTAGGTTATTTAGCTTACATCATAAATACTCAGAAAAAGGGAGTAGAGATTAAAGATATACCCGTAGTGAATGAATTTCAAGACGTGTTTCCAGACGATCTGCCTGGTCTTCCGCCAGACAGAGAAATCAAATTCGTAATAGACTTAGCACCGGGAACGGCACCGATTTCGAAAGCTCCATATCGTATGGCGCCAATAGAAATGAAGGAATTGATGATACAACTTCAAGAGTTATTAGATAAGGGTTACATACGACCGAGTGTGTCTCCTTGGGGAGCACCAGTGTTATTCGTGAAGAAAAAGGACGGATCGATGAGGCTCTGTATTGATTATCGAGAATTGAACAGAGTAACGATCAAGAATCGATATCCATTACTGAGGATAGACGACTTATTTGATCAACTGAAAGGAGCAAAATGTTTCTCAAAAATCGACTTACGAACAGGATATCATCAACTGAAAGTGCGAGATGAGGACATACCAAAGACTGTGTTTCGAACCCGTTATGGACATTACGAGTTTTTGGTAATGTCATTCGGTTTAACTAATGCTCCGGCAGCATTCATGGACTTGATGAATCGAGTTTTTAAGCCATACTTGGATAAATTCGTTGTAGTTTTCATCGACGACATTTTGATTTACTCAAAAACAGAGGAAGAACACGCCGAACATCTGAAGATTGTTTTAGAGGCACTGCAAAGGGAGGAGATGTATGCGAAGTTTTCAAAATGCGAATTTTGGATGAAGAAGGTTCAATTCTTAGGCCACGTAGTGGATGAGAATGGAATCTCAGTAGACCCCGAAAAGGTTGAAGCAGTAAGTAGTTGGGAACAACCGAAAACACCGACGGAAGTAAGGAGTTTCCTAGGGTTAGCAGGGTACTATCGAAGATTCATCCAAGATTTTTCTAAGATAGCGACCCCGTTGACTAATCTGACGAGGAAGACAGTGAAATTTGTATGGACCGACATATGTGAAGAGAGTTTTCAAGAGTTGAAGAAGAGATTAAGCGAAGCGCCTGTATTATCCCTACCAGATGATACGGGAGGATTCGTGGTGTTTAGTGATGCATCGCATAGAGGACTGGGTTGTGTGCTAATGCAGCATGGCAAGGTCATTGCATATGCGTCACGACAATTAAAGGATTACGAAAAACGATACCCTACCCATGATTTAGAGTTAGCGGCAGTAGTTTTTGCGTTAAAGATCTGGAGATATTATTTGTACGGAGAGAAATGTGAGATATACACGGACCACAAAAGTCTAAAATATATCTTCACACAGAAGGAGTTGAATATGCGTCAGAGGAGGTGGTTAGAACTAATCAAAGATTATGACTGTGAGATTCTTTATCACCCGGGGAAGGCAAACGTAGTTGCCGACGCTCTGAGCAGGAAAGGAAGGGAGAAATTGTTTCAACTAAAAACTCAGGAGGAGTTAATAAGAGATATGGAGAAGTTGGAAATAGAAGTAAAGGGACCCGAGAGGTCTGAAGAGAAGTTATTTGCAATGGAAGCTCGTCCGACATTGTTGGATAGAGTAAAGGAAACACAGGAAAATGATGGAGAGTGTGAGAAGATCAGGAAGAGGATTGCGGAAAATGAGGAAGAAAAATTTCGAATAGATAAAGATGGTATTTTAAGATTCGAAGAGAGAGTGTGGTTACCGGCGGTAACCGAGTTAAGAGAAGAGATTCTACAAGAGGCACATAATACGGCATATTCCGTTCATCCGGGAGGCACTAAGATGTATCGAGACTTGAAATAACATTTTTGGTGGCCCAATTTGAAACGGGAAGTCGCAGAGTGCGTTGGAAGATGTTTGACTTGTCAACGCGTAAAAGCAGAGCATCAGCGGCCGAGTGGGTTACTTCAACCGTTAGAAATACCAGAGTGGAAATGGGAGCATATTACGATGGATTTCGTGGTAGGACTTCCGGTCACGCAGAAAGGTTTGGATGCCATTTGGGTTATCGTGGATCGACTTACAAAGACTGCACATTTTCTACCGATCAAGATCCGCTACAGTTTGAATCAGTTAGCAAGTCTGTACGTAAAGGAAATTGTTTCAAGACATGGAGTGCCGGTATCGATTGTTTCTGACCGAGACCCGCATTTCACGTCAAAGTTTTGGAAAAGCTTGCAAGAGAGGATGGGAACACAGTTGAGGATGAGTACAGCTTATCATCCTCAGACAGATGGACAGAGTGAGCGGACAATTCAAACGCTAGAGGACATGCTTAGAACTTGCGTGATGGACTTCAAGGGAAATTGGGACGACCACCTACCCTTAGTCGAATTTGCATATAATAATAGTTACCATGCGAGTATCGGCATGCCACCGTACGAAGCTCTTTACGGAAGGAAGTGCAGGACGCCATTATGTTGGGATGAAGTCGGTGAACGACGAATACTCGGACCAGAGTTAGTACAACAAACCGCGGATGTGGTGACAGTAATAAGGGCTAGACTTGTGGCAGCTCAAGATCGCCAGAAAAAGTATGCAGATTTGCATCGGCAAGACCGCGATTTTGAAATCGGTAGTTTTGTATTTTTGAAGGTATCTCCATGGAAGGGAAAGATCCGTTTCGGCAAGAAAGGGAAACTGAGTCCAAGATTCATAGGACCGTTCGAGGTACTCAAGCGAGTGGGCGAAGTAGCATACAAAGTTGCACTACCACCCGAGTTGGAGCTTATCCATAACGTTTTTCACATATCCGTGTTACGTCCGTACAAGCCAGACTACAAGCACGTGATTTCTTATGAACCCATTCAGGTGGAGAAGAACTTAGCATATGAAGAAATTCCTGTTCAAATTCTGGATAAGAAAGAGCAAACTTTAAGGAACAAAGTCATTTCTTCTGTAAAAGTACTTTGGCGTAACCATGATGTCGAGGAGGCAACATGGGAGTTAGAAGATAAGATGAGGATGGACTATCCCAATCTTTTTGTGTAACCTTGTAGCAATTCCGGGACGGAATTTTTATAAGGGGGGGAGGATGTAATACCCGAGATTTTTTATAAATTAGAAATAAAAGTATTTGAATATTTATTTTGAACACATATATATATTTTGGTGGGTCATTAAAGGTGAAAATGAAAATTTAATTGAATCATGTTTGAAAGGATTAAGAAATTTATTGATAATATTGATAAGCTTGGTTACGATTGATTAAGCTTAAGTGTAAAGTCTTTTGTGGTGTAATTAAATTCTTAATGAGATTAATTGATGGATAACTTAATGAAGTGTTGGATCTAGGATAAATTCAAGCCCAACATTATTATTGTAACATACTTGCATAGTTGGGAGTTTAGCCCAAGAATTTGAATTGGTAGACTAATGTTTAACCCAATGTGTATAAGTGTTTGTACCTAGCCCAATTCAAATATTAATTTGGACAAACCCAATGTACATGGATTATATAAATACATATATAAGATAAGTATACTTATATATATAGGAATATATATATATATATATAGGTGTAGAGATGTATGTGTAAAGGTAGCAATAAGCTAGCACATGGTACAAATGATGGAATGAAAGTGCAACATATGGAATGCTACCCCTCATGGCCAAAATTTTGGCCCTATTAAGCCTAAGTGATGATTTTTGTTGCACAAAAATTCTTACAAGCAATCCCATGTGGGCTCATGATGAAGAAGGACATAGTTGGTGAAGGAGTTAGTAATTCTTTTTACCTAATCACCTTTTAACCATGGTTAATACCTAGTTGGGTGTACATATACAAGTATTATACCAAGTATTAGTACATGTATTGTATACATAGAACTTGCCTATAAATATAACTCATCCTAGTTCATTGCTTCATTTACTTGAAATTTCATAAGTGTTAGTAGTATAATAAGAGCTAGAGAGAAATTGAGGGAAGTAGAAGGATTCTAGAGGAACTCTTGCACTTTGGTGGTTCAAGAGGAGTTCAAGAAGGAGAAGCAAAGGTGGAGAACTACTTAAGGTTCCTAGCCAAGAGGAAGAAAGCCTACAAGAAGTAAGTTCATAATCTAGCTTTATTTTTGGCAAGCTAAGTTAGTATGTGTAGATATTAGTAAGAATGCATGCTTGATTGTGGGAAGTTTATGTGTTGTGTGATCATGATGGATATAAAAGTATAATGATGAGTATTGGAAGGAGAATATGTGATTTATATGGCTTGGTATGTGATCTAAGTTAAAATGAATCATGTAAAAGCATGTGAACATGAAACCTAGCTTAGTATGCTTGAACGTTTGATAATCGGTATTAACATATGTAAGAGATATGTGTAATTCTAAAATGTTATATTAAGCATATATGAAATACGATCATAACACAAGTTGAATCATCAAATTCGGTCATAAAACGAACTCGTAGCAAAATAATTGGTAAGACAAGCTAGCATGAGAACCTTTGCTTGGAAAAGTAAATAATTTGATTAAATAAATATTTTGAAAAATTGTTTAAGATATCGCATATTGAAGATATGTAAGTTTATGAGATAATGGAAGTGGTTTGAACTCATTTGGATATGAAATGAGCAAGTTATGAAAGATTGAATCAAAAAGGGTCAAAACTGAAAATGTTGAAAAAATCGGATTTTTGCTTCTGCAGGGGAGCGCCTAGGCGCTCAACCCAGGCTTATTTCAAGCGCCTAGGTGCTAGGCCATTTTCAGTGTTGAGTCAGTTTGGTTCGGGTCGGGTCAAACGGGTCAAGACTTGTTTTTTTGGATATAATAAGATAAAATAAGATTAATAACAAGATAAAAATATAATATTAATACTAAGTAAGGTAAGAATACTTTATTTATGTAATGAGACATGGATAAATAAAACCAAGTGAACAATTGATTAAACAAGTAAAATGATAGAAGGTGTCTTCGGGTTCGGAGATGAAGTCTTCGACTTCGTAAGATGTCTTCGGGTTCGAACGTGGCGGGATGTCTTCGAATTTGGAAACAACATTGTGACATTGGGAAAGGCGGGATTAATTGATAAATATTATCAAATTGATATATGTTACCCACGCATGAACTAAACTAAAATTTTAAGTAGAGGGTTATACTAGCTGCGTCCGAATAAACTTAATTTAAAAGTTCCTTGGCACGTATGTGTGAACGACGTAATATAGAATGCGTAACTCAAGTAATGTTTCACGTATACAAACATGAAATGAGTATATGAGACTTAAATTTGCTAAAATGTTGTTAAGGTTTTTAAAAGTAAGAACAATCTGAATTATACATCTATGAGTTCTAAGGTGTATGGATAGATATATGTGTAATAATTGCATGTTGAGATTTATGTCAGGATGTGTGGCTAATGAGTACCTATACATACATAAATAGGATAATATAGTTCGTTGAGGTGATTTTATGCTATAAGTGGTAATCAACGCTTAAGGCAAGTTCCCTAACTTACTCTCTTTTATATTGAGCAAGTATCCAAACCCTACTCTTATTGTGCAAGTATAATTGCATTCTTTATTCGACGAATACCGTAAACTTATTTCTTTGAATACAAGTTATATTACTATCTCGTGCAAATGAGTTAATATGCTTAAACCCTTGTGAGAACTATTATTCATGATAAACTTAGTATTGATCTTGAATATTGTGAAAAAGTCGATGCCATTTGATTCGGCTAGACTATATGCATGTTTATAATAAAACTGTCCAAACCAATTGATTGGTGCGGAAATCTTGAAAACTGAGTTGAACAACCCTTTTGGTAAGGGGAGTGTATGTTGTTGGAAACCCCAACACATGAATAAATATTATTGTGGTGTTATGCATAACGTGAAGTATTGTAGACTGATCATCTATAGTACTTGATATCTTTTGTTATCAATTTAATATTGGTAACTCTAGTGAAAGTTCAATGGTCTTTAATGACTGCTCAGTATAAAGTGATTATCCAGTTGGATACATTGTTAGTCGTTGAATTCATATACATCTGTTGAATTATATTGAATTGTCATATCCCTTATTCATGATGTTATCCTGACACTTTGAACTATCTTAGAAATAACCCTTTGATATTTCAAATCTTGTGATATTATATCCTACACCCTTGTTGTATATTACTTGCTGGGCAATTTGTGCTCATCCTTGCTTATTTAAAACCTTTCAGCTAAGGCGGAACAGGGAGGTGTCTCTGGGAAAGACAAGGGCAAGGGCAAGGCTACTGACTAGCTTGTCCCTTTTATGTTTAAATCTATCATGTTGTAATAAGACTATTTGCAAACTATGTTTAAACTTAAGTAGGATTATGTAATAAGTCTTTATTCGATATTATTATGTAATCTATTTAGTATTGTAGGTTGCGAGACTTGGGGGAATAATTATAATAAATCATTGTATATTATTCTAAATTAGATCTTTCGCTGTGAATGAGTGATTTTAGTTATTATGGTAATATCTTGAGAACGTGACGAACCAAATTCGGGTGACCAAGTGGAGGTCAGAATTTGGGGGGGGGGACATCACACTTATTAGTTGCTTAAACAACACCATTCATCTTTGAAAGATAGATGACGGAGTTGAGATATTTGATGTAGAATTTACTGCATAACTCCTCCATCATTTGGTTATTAAGGTTTTTAGCATTGTCTGACACAATCACCTCTGGTTGTCCATATCGACAAATGACATTGTTTCTAATGAAACCAATGATAACTTCTTTAGTAACCCTGGGGGAAGAGGCAGCTTCTACCCACTTGGTGAAGTAGTCGATCATGGTGAAGATAAATCGATGCCCATTACTGGCTTTGGGCTCGACGGGCCCGATCATGTCCATTCCCCACATTGAGAAAGGCCAGGGCAAACTCATATTGAGGAGCTCCCTTAGAGGGGCGTGGATAGCATTCCCATGAATTTGGCATTGGTAACATCTCTTGACGTGATCATCACAGTCAGCCTTGAGAGAGAGCTAGTAATGCCCTGTTCTTCGGATTTTCTTGACAAGTAGAGGGCCGCTCATGTGTCGATCGTATACTCCACCATGGATTTCATCCATGAGTCTCTTAGCTTGGTCTTTGTCTAGACATTTGAGGAGACCAAGTCCTGCATCTCTTTTGTAGAATGCGTCTCCACTCAGGTAGAATTTCATATCCATTCGATGGATCCATTTTCTTTCAGCCTGACTCGCCTCAGCGGGTGTAGATCCATCTCGCAGATACTCCTTGATATGCTGATACCTAGGGTGTTGGATGGGAGGTAGCTCATCCGATACTTCTCCAATGTAGTTCGCGTAGGCTGGTGCCTTTTGCCGGGAAAATGTGATATGTGGCATTTCTTCCTTATCAAGTATATTGATCAAGGAGGCCAAAGTTGCTAACGCATCTGCAAAGTCATTCCTATTCTGTGGAATGTGTAGAAAGGATATTTCCTCAAACTTCGAAGCCATCTGGATAACATGTCGATGGTAAGACAGTAAATGTAGTTCTTTGGTGTGATAGATCCCAGTGGTTTATCTGATTATCAATTCAGAATCTCCAAAGACAGCTAACCGTCTGATGCCCATGGATTGGGCTAGATTCAACCCCATGATACAGACTTTGTACTCAGCTGTGTTGTTTGTGTTGGAAAACTTCAATTTGACGGCAACGGGATACTGCTCCCTCGTAATGGATACCAGAACTGCTCCAGCTCCAGAGCCTTCCATGTTTATAGCTCCATCAAAATACATCTTCCATGGTTGGTGTGTATCGTCCTGATGGTGTTGCTGAACTGTCATTACCCCTTCATCAGGGAAGTATGTTTCCTAGGGTTTGAAGACCCCTGAAGGTGTGGCAGCCAGTTGATCCGCAATTCCTTGATCATTAATAGACTTTTGAGTCACGTAAACGATGTCAAATTGCTGTAGGATCAACTGACATTTGGACAGTCGATAATTCAACATATGTTTGTTGAACACGTACTTGAGAGGATCTATACGAGATATGAGATGGGTTGTGTGATCATGGAGATAATGTTGTAATCTCATGGAAGCCCATGCTAAAGCACAACAATTTTCTCAATCAGAGAGTACTTGTGTTCATTGATGTTGAATCTTTTGTTGAGGTAATAGATAGGTCTTTCTTGGCCTCTATTATCTTTCTGTCCCAACATGCAGCCAATAGCATTGTCATTGATTGACAGGTACATGAATAGGGGAACACCATCCTTGGGAGGTACCAAAATAGGAGCTTTGATTAGCTGCTCTTTGATTGCAATGAAGGCTTTTCGACACTCATCATTCCATTTCACGGAGGAGTTCTTCCTTAATAACTTGAAGATGGGTTCACAAGTTGCTGTGAGTTGGGAGATAAATCGGTTGATAAAGTTGATTCTTCCCAAAAATCCCCGTATTTCCTTCCCTGTCTGAGGTATGCACATTACCGTGATGGCCTGGATTTTTGTAGGATCCAGCTCAATCCCTTTATGGCTAACTAGGAATCCTAGTAACTTGCCTGATTTAACACCAAAGGCGCACTTGGCTGGGTTCAGCTTTAAGTTGTACTTATGCAACCTGTTGAATAACTTTTTGAGATGATCTAGGTGGTCTTCCTCCCTTCAGGATTTGAGAATGATGTCGTCCATATAGACTTCTATCTCTTTGTGCATTAGATCATGAAAGAGAGCCATCATGGCTCGCTGGTAGGTAGCTCCGACATTGATGAGGCCGAATGACAACTATCTGTAGCAAAAGGTTCCCCAAGGAGTGATAAATGCAATTTGCCCCCGATCCTCTTTAGCAACAATAATTTGATGGTACACCTCAAAGCAGTCAGCGAAGGAGTACATGTCATACTGAGCTGTATTGTCAATGAGTATGTGGATGAATGATACGAGAAAGCTATCCTTGAGACAAGCTTTGTTCAGATCCCTGTAATCCATGCAAACTCGCATCTTCCCTCTAGGTTTAGGCACGGGGACTATGTTGGATAGCCACTCAGGGTATGTTGACACCATGATGATGCCGGCTTGAAATTGTTTCACAATTTCTTCTTTAACTTTTAAAATCCACTCAGGTTTTAATTGCCTGAGTTTCTGCCTGACTGGCTTGAATCCCTCTTTGATAGGAAGGCGATGAATGACAATGTCAGTTGACAAACCAACAATGTCTTCACGAGACCATGAAAACACATCCTGGAATTGGGTCAATAGAGTAACCATGTCATTCCTTTGGTTTGGAGTGAGGTCCGTACTAATCTGAATTTGTTTGGGGTTTTCTAAGAATCTAAGGTTAAAAGAGGTGGTTTAATCAAGATTTGGTTTGGGTTTATCTTCGACCCATTCTTTAATCTCCTGAGGTATTTCATAGTCCTTTTGTTCAATCTCCATCAAGTATGGGTCCAACTTTACATCAAAGTTACAGTCCTTATGAAGAATATGCACCTCATCAGCAAATTTAGGCACATCTAACTGTAGAGTCCTGTAACAAAATCCTTTCACTTAATATATGAAACTTTTCAATCATACGAAGTGTTAGAATGAAATGACAAAAACAACTGCTAATATTATACAGCAAAAGTAAGCAGTTATTGTTAACTACAGGGTAGAGGGAGTTTCTTCCCTTTTTACCCTTGTCAGCAAATGCAAGGAGTGCTGCTCCAATTGCCAAGGGTCAAGTCCTGGTGGACAGATGTGATGAAAGCGCTGTTGTCATCCTCCTTCTCTTGAATGATGACCATGATGTCTGGAAAATCATCATCTGGGATGTCTCTGTTCATACCTTCCGTATGGACCAGGACACCCATGTTTGACAGATATCTATCAATCTCTTGTTTGCGCCTTCGATTCCTTTCTTCCACCTCCAGGTCTGGAATCAGAACTTCCTTTCCTTTAATAAGTATCAGCTTAGGAAATAGCATAGCTACCACAAGGGCAGGAACGTTTAATAAAGGCCGTACAGGATTATCACCTATAGGTTTAGGCAAACACCTTGTGGATGAAGGAACCTTTTTATGCTTGTGAGGGTTCCTGTGATTGGACCCATAGGAGTAGCCTAGTCTGGTTTTCCTTGTTTGGCTGGGAACTTGAATTGGGCATTTGATGCCCTGATGATCCTTTCCTAACCCTTGTCCAGGTTGAAAACCCAAGGATATCATCTCTTGACTTGCCAACATTACCTTGGCAGAAACTCTGGGTATCAGAGGTGGTGCCCCAATTGGTTGATAGCGAGTGTTGCTCACCTCAAGGGCTTGGAAGCTGACAAGCTCAACTTCTGCATTGAAACTGATAAGGGATATATCACTTTGCACAGGATATTCTGGCTCAGCATTGACAGTGACTAGATTACTGTTGATGATATACTTGAGCTTCAAATGAAGAGTGGACGGGACGGCTCCAGCCATATGAATCCACGCTCTTCCCAAAATTAGGTTGTATCCTGTATTGATCTTAAGCACTTGAAAGGATATGTAGAATGTTTGTGGACCGATCTCCACGGGTAGTTCAAACTCTCTGACAACATTTCGCTGAGATCCATGAAAAGCTTTTATGATTGTATGGCTGCTTCAAATCCTGTTAGATTGATGTTCATTTTTTCTAATGTGGCATAGGGGCAGATGTTTAGGGATGATTCTCTATCTATTAGCACTCCTCCGGCCACATATCCGGAAGACATAACCGTTATATGTAACGGTTTGTAATGAACTATCCCTTCGAAGGGTATGTCATCATCGGTGAAGGATATCACATTACTGTTGAAGATGTGATCAACCAGATGATGGAATTTTTTAACATCCACTATCTTTGGCAAGTGGGCTTCTTCTAGTACTTTCAGTACGAACTTCTGGTGATCTTCTGAAGAGAAAACCAAGTCTAGAATAGAAATCTGTTGTGGAGCTTCTTTCAAGCTTTGAACCACCTTGGCTTTATTGTGTCCCATCTTGCAGAGGAATTCTTCAATCTTCTCCCTGTGCACTTTTCCGTTAGATCTGATGATAGGCTTTATCACTCGTTGAGGAAGATACAGTGGATTTCCTTTAAACACTGCAACAGTTATATCAGATGTAGATCCTTCAGTCTCTCCATAGTTTCATGGCACTTTCTGGAGGCTGATGACAAGATACTGTGGCCTGAATGGCAATATGATTGGCTTTGGTGCAACCATTTTCAAAGGGTTTTCAACACTTTTGAACTGAATTAGTTGAATTGTAAGTGGTGTGGTAGCCAAATCTCCCTCAGTGGATATAACTGCTACAAATTCCTTCCATTCTGGAGGAAATGTGTTCCCACTGTTAGATGATACAGCGTTATTATCTGCCATTTGCACATCACCACTGTCAATCATGTTTTGAATAAGATGGCAGAGTGCCCAGCATTCCTCAGTGCTATAACCGCGTGAGTGGGAGTGGTATTGACATACTCCATTAGCATCAAACTGCTTTAAGCATGGGTTGACTGGAGGTAGCAGTGCTATGATTTTTCCCTCATTAATCAGCATCTGCAATATCTCTTCCATCAGTTGGCCTAAATAGGAGGTGAATTCCCTTTTGTTGGCGAAATGACGGACTTTAGCTTTTGCTTTTCAAGCAACCTTTTCCTCTAATGTTTCACTTTCTGGAATAAGTGATGGAGTACTGGTGATAAGAGAAAGGAGGCTAGCATGCTCCTGACTGAATAATTGATGTGTGACTTGGTGCTGATGGATCACCAGTTTTGCCAATTGATTAACTTGTTCGCCACTTGACTTTAACTCCCGTTCCATCATGAACTGGAATTGTGAATAATCCCATATGTCAGAATTATCCTTACTTATTTGGGATACACCACCCCCATAGTTGGAGCTTTGTCCATTGCCCCAGTTAATCATGTTAACCTCCACTTCCTTGTGTTGAGGGAGAGGGTTGTCTTGAACATGTGATTGCTAAGGCTTGGTCACCAGGATCTCACCATTGTCAATTAAATCCTGGATCGTATGCTTAAGGGCCCAACAATCCTGCGTGTCATGGCCTAGAGCTCCAGCATGGTAAGTACACATCTTGCTTGCATTGAAACCCTTTCCACTCGGGTTAGCTGGTGGAAAGAGATGAGTAATTTTCTTCTGAGCTGTCAAAAGTTTGAGAATGTTTTAGAGTGAATCCCCTAAGGGTGTGAACACTCTTGTACGTCTAACTTCTCCACTTTTTGGCAATGGAGGGTTTGAAGACTGTGCTTGAAAAGGGGAATAATTTCTCCCCTGAATAGGCAAATTTTGATTGCCTTTTTATCCTTGCAGTGTCAAGGAAACATTATTTTCTTTCTTCTTATGGACCCTCCGGGGGTTGTTCCCATAACTTCCAGATTGTATGTGCTCATCTACGGCTTTTAAATCGGAAAGATCTTGAATCTTTCCTGATTTTAACCCCATTTCAGCCATTTCTCTATGCTTAATCATTTTTGAGAAAGGCTTGCCTATTCCAGCCAGGACCCTCTCATAAAATGGAGCTTCTTAAATGTCTATGAAGGTCATCACCATTTCAGACTCGGTCATAGATGGGATAACTTGAGTAGCCAGACGCCTCCATCTTTGGGCATACTCTCTGAATGACTCATTGACTTGTTTCTTGACCTTGGTAATTTGATACCGGTCTGGAGCCATCTGAGTTTGAAAGTTGTATTGACTGAGGAAAGCATGGGCTAACTCCTTCCAGCTGTGAATTTTAGAGTTATCCAATCTAGTGTACCATGCTCTGGCTTCTCCAGTCAGACTTTTTTGAAATAGCTACATTCTGAGCTTTTCATTCTCGGCATAAGATCCGAGCTCTCCAATGAACACCTTTAAATGGGTATAAGGATCTCCCAATCCATCATATTTCTCAAAATCGGGAGTCTTGAATTTTTTCAAAAAATGAACCCCGGGGAAGATACAAAGGTCTGAATATGAAACACTCCCGTGTGTTCCAATCCCTTTGATGGACCGAATAGTCTCTTCCATTTGTAGAACCTTCTTCCTAATATCACCAGTGTCTTGATCTTCTTTAAGATGGGTGATTTCAGGGGTTTTGTTGGTCTTATCAGACTGAGACTCATGTGCTAGAACTTCTTTGTCCAGACCCTGGATTCCTCTATGTACAGAGGGTTCTGTGTGGATGGGTATTTGTGGGCCCTGAGTCGACTTGTGTAATTCTTTGAGCAGAACAACCAACTCTATGATTTGAATGCTTAATCCTTCGAACTCCTCGCGAGAGACAGGAGTAGGATTAGACTGGCCAGATGTAGCCATGTTCGGTTGTAGGCTTAATGCTTTTTTAGACTTTGAACGGGTAACTGGGCCAATTGCTTCCCTACAAAAAGCCTTATGTAGTTTAGTCTTAAGGAAATGTGGAAATATTACATGCTATGTAATGTGTCCATTTTTAGGAGTGTTATCCTGCAAAATGGATGTCAGTTATTTTAATGATGGGATAGCATGACAGGTTTTGATATGAAAAGGAATGCTTGTTCACATAATCCTTTATATTTTCCATTAAATTGAGATTGACATGGAAATGAAACTACAAGTAATTAAAATGGGAAGGTATGAAGAGACTTCCATTCGCGTTTGGTTTATCAGAGGCTAACCTATCTTAGGTTACTCTCGTGGCTTTTTGGCATGAAGGTTCCCAGATCATCGCAATTTATTTAACGGGAAGTTAATCCGATATTTCAACTGGAGCGAATATGGGTGGTGCCTTTCCTGAGTCTCATTGGAATTAGTCTCCCTACGAGTCTAGTAATCAAACACCGTAAGGATAGCCTCCTGGTGGAGGGACCACACAACATACATTCACATACATTGCGTCTCACCGTATGAAAATGATGACATGTGCGAAGTATAATATCACAGGTAGATATGGTGCGAAGCACTAAGTGCAGTAAGTAAAGCATTAGTATACATTTATTCAAATGTAAATGCAACATCCACACACAAGCAGATAAAAGTTTTGAAAAGCTTTGAATAGCGTCTTAAGCCCTCTTACTGGATGTCCCCAGCAGAGTCGCCACATGATGACGTCGAGATTTTTATTTCTCCTTTTCTGTTCTTGTCTTTTGGTGTTCTCATGTTAGGTGAGAGTTGTTTGAAAAAACAAGTTTGAAATGGTCCGACATGTATATGTCGACGATTTGACTGTAAGAGTTGCCAGTTAGTATTTTTAAATAGTTGCACCAACTCAACCGAGAAATGGTTTGCACATAGACCTAGTGATGTAACACTGTTTAACTGGTCTGCAAAACCAAAATTTAATAGGGTCTGGGGGCTTGATTATGCGGAGGGAATGTGTTAGGCACCCCCTAACATCCGTGATAGCACGGTTACCGCCACTTTTTAATTTAAACTTTTATCTGAATGTGTGTGTGTGTGTTTGGGTCTATGTGCAGTTATTTGAAAGTAGTGTTATGCCTTGTTTACACCTATATACAACGGGTTTGAATTTTTTTTATAAAAGTTCAATTTGAACGAGATATGGCAATGATATTTTGTAAAACAAGTTTTTCAAACCCTTATGCTCAATAGTAATTGAGGCATTTGATACTTCTATTTTATTAGTGCTCGGCTTGATTGCTTTTATTTTCGAGATGAGAAGCATCTTCGAGAAAATAAGATACATAGCAGTGTCGAACTCCTTGTGGGCATGAAAGCCATCTAAGGAAATTCAGACACCGTGAATAATTTACAAGCTGGCTGCAACTGAAAATGTCCATCACGGGAACTGAATCTAGATTCAGGAACTGAATCTCTGATCACATGATTCCTAGGCTCACATGACAAAGCAATATGTGCAAAAGCTAGAAAACGAACTAGATTTGAGTAAATCTGAGATTTCCAGCTTCAACGGTTCCAGTTTAACCACTATGAACAGGTTAAAGTGAGAAATACCCAGATTTAGACAAATCTAACCTGTAGGTAGATAAAGCAGTTATATATATATATATATATATATATATATATATATATATATATATAAAGTATTTATATATATAAAAGCGGTAAACGCACCGGATGTATATCCAGGCTCAATCAAACAGAGTTTAATGATAATAAGTATATATATATATATATATATATATATATATATATATATATATATATATATATATAAGTAATAAAAGCTACGAATCGATGATCTGGGCATACACACACAACATGACTCTCAACGTTAATAGATATGCATGTATAAGAGTGAGAAAAAGCTTAAAAATTCGAGATGACTAACAGTGGGCTGTCAAGAAGACTTCAAATAGCTTTTGATGAATGAATACTCCGTTTTCACTGGTTAAATTTTAATATGTAGCAAAACAAGAGCTCACAAGTATTTGAAAAAAGAAAGCACTCAGTTTAAAGTACTATAGATGTGTGTATGAAGTGAAAAGGACAGGGCTTCCTCACTTTTTCTCTCTTGAAAATAACCAACCCAAACCCTCTATTTATAGAGGGAGGAGCCGCGGGTCTAACCGCAATAGTAGCGGGTCCACCTGCGGCTGCCCGGGGTGCCACGGGCTCTGCGGGTCCCATCGTCTCGAAGTATGTGCACTCGTGCAATGCATTGTCTACTTGAACCTTCATAACATTCAATCTGGGCATCCGATTGAGGTGTGATATACCTTTCTGGAATGCTGTTTTCAAGAGCTTATCAATGACATGGGATAAGAGGTTGTACGAAGTTGGGAAAACGGGTCCATAACTAGATCTTCAAGTCTTCAAATTCTATCCGGTGTGCTGTCTTGCATAGTAGTCACTTGGGATTTTGAGCTATGGTTCTTGTGGGACACTTCTGTGTGGAATGTGGGTTGAAATGTTGTTGAGACGGCGTGAATGTAGTATCAAGGTGGTAAAATGACAATTTTGCCCATCACCAGGGTTATCTTTGGCTCTGGGCTGATGTAGCAGTCGTTGCTCAGGGTTATTGATGAGTGGGTTTTATACCTACGAATCGTCCTTTAATTTGAGCTTAAACTGTGTTAATCCTATAAATTCATGTTCATTTTTACTTGTTTATGTCAGTTTTATGTTTATGTGTGGTGGCGTAGCATGTGTGACATAAATGGTGGTGTTTGCTGCAAAACTTGGCACTAAATGAGCAAAATGTGGCTTCTGTAGAAAGACCCCCCGCCGGGGTGGACTATTTACAAGCAAAACCCCCGCCGGAGCGGGGGTACTTGAGCAAGAACAGGAGGACTCCCCACCGGGGCGGGCCTATAAAGAAGAAAAACCCCCACCGGGGCGGAGGTACGGGGCAAGGATAAGAAGTTTGATTCAAGTAGAGTTCTGCAGCAATGTCTGGTAAGGAAGTTGGCATGGCTTGGGACTCCGATTGGCGTCAGTTTGTGGACTAAATATGTGTCTTGTACTGGAGATTAACGGAGACAACAACAAAAGATAACAACATTCAATCAATTAATAATCTAAAACCCTAATTAAATTGCATTAGAGGAAGGATTGAAAGTTAGAGTCTTGAAGATTGCAAGTTGAAAAGAAGAAGAAGGGTGGTTTTGTATTCATTCTACTTCTTTAATTCAGTTATTGTAATTGGGATGATGAGTTCTTTTATGATTTTAGTGTTTATTTCATTTGTGATGAACTAAATTACTTAGTAGACTTATGATGGTTCTTTATGGTTAAGCGATGATTATGTAGTCTTAATTTAAGTTTGATAATCTATCCATTCAATTTATCTATTGTGATTTGTGCTTTAATTTATGAATTGCTTGATCACCAATTCTGTGTGGATTTGTATGGACTCGAGAGATGATAAATGAATCTAGACTTAATCATTATAGCATGTGTTCTTGAATTCTATGTTTGAATGGAATCTTGATGAATGTTAGGGTAGAGATATGCTTAACGTCATATGTTATCGGGTAGAGAACTTAAACTTAAACCTTATTTGAGTATAATTCACATAGAGTAAAAGTAAGTTAGTTGATTAAGGTGTTTGGCTTAATTCTATCTAATTTATGGATTTAAGTTAATATGATATTGTTGCATCGAGAGATGGCTAGTTCTAATTAAGTGTTCTTGATTAATAAACTGGGATAGTGAATTAAACTGAAATAAGGTGTAGTAATCAGAGTAAGACTTAAAGTGAAGCTATAAGCATATTTCTCCATTATTTGCTTTAAATTTTAGGATTTTAGTTGTGTTGATTGCTTGGTATTTTTATATTTTTAGTTTTTAATAGTTATAATCATTGATTTGGATAGTTTAATAAAATTTGGATTAATATAAAGTTGGTAATTGTTAAGATTAATTTCATACTATTCTCAGTAGGAACGATACTTGACTTATCATTATGTTACTTGTTGACCACGTGCACTTGCGTGTGAACGTAATTAGATTTTGACCAACAAGTTTTTGGCGCCGTTGCCGGGGACTAGTATTGATTTTAATATTTTTCAATATCATTTTAATTAGTTCAGTTTTACTTAAACAATTTTTCTTTTTGTTTTGTTCTTTCTTGTTTCAGGTTCTTTAAGTTAGTTTATGCAAACTCGATCTAAGAAGCCAGACTTGCTTCCTTTCAAGGACGATATCGAGAAAAGGTTTGAAAGGCTAAGTAAGTGGATTAAAGACACTAGGGAAAACTTCGACAACTCTGAGAAGGAAGAAATAATGGTTGCAGATGATCAAAAAGCGCTGAGGGATTTTACTACTCCGAAGGTGACTGAGCTTTAGTCAAGTATCACCAGGCCGGCGATTGCTGCAAATACTTTTGAGATCAAGCATTGGACTATTCAGATGATTCAGAACTCAGTTTAGTTTGGCTGACTAGCAAACAACGATCTTAACGAGCATTTGGTTAGCTTTTTGGAGATATGTGACACCTTCAGATATAATGGGGTGTCAGATGATGCAGTTAGACTTCGTTTGTTCCCGTTCACCTTGCGGGACAAGGCGAAGAGTTGGTTACATTCTCTACCGCCGGGATCGATAACTACTTGGGATAACCTTGCTCACAAGTTCCTGGCTAAGTTCTTTCCACCAGCAAAAACTGTGAAGATGAGAAACGAGATCACCATGTTTAAGCAGCAACATGGGGAGTCTTTATATGAGGCATGGGAACAGTAGAAGGAACTACTCAAGAAGTGCCCTCATCATGGACTACCAAAATGGCTGCAGATGAATACGTTCTACAACGGGTTAAATGGGAATCTCAGAACAAGCATAGATGCAGCTTCGGGTGGAGCGTTTATGGCTAAGAGCTATGAGGAGGCATATGAGTTAATTGAAACAATGATAGCTAATAACTACCAGTGGCCTACAACAAGAATGACACAGCCCAAGGTAGTTGGGGTTATTAGAGGTAGACGGGGTAACGACATTGGCAGCACAGATTTCAGAATTATCAAAGAAAATGGATGCTTTGACAGGTGCACAACCACAACATATGGCATATGTTTGCGAGTTATGTGCAGGAGAACATCCTACAAAATAGTGTGCCATCAACCCAGCATCGATCAATTTGTGGGCAGCTATAATAGGATTCTGCAGAACATGTGTGACGCCCCCAAAAATAGGTATACATCACCCATCTTGAGTCGCCAGATACATGGTATAGAATTCAAATATAACTTAATAATACAACTGTCGTGTACAATATGACAACATAAACTGTGAGTTTGAATACAATTATTGTCTACTAGAGAGTATAAAAACTTAAAAGGAGTCCTCATTATAATTATTATCACACTATTTCACAGAATAGTGAGAACTACTAATGCACCATCTAGGACCATCACTCTGTTCCACGACTCGTCCCAGCTATATTCTCATTTCCTGAAGAGAACAGTGAAAGAAAGGGTGAGCTCAACTAGCCCAGTAAGAAATATTATGACTAAGATAATGCAGAATAAATTATCATTAGTCTCCAACAATGTTAAACTGATAAAATACAATAGACATCAAGTTTAACTGCAGTGAAACAAGTAATCCATTAAAAGAGTCAAGTAGATAATAAAATCTACTATCTTTTATTATTTAAAAAAATTTCATCACTTTTATTGCTAGGACTCAACTTAATAAATAATTCACATCATCAATTCATCCCTGCACTACAGGCCAAGGATATTATTTAGTATCACGACCACGAATTATCCATGTACTATGGGCCAAAGATAATCGTGTTTTTATCAACGGTCCTGATCATGCCATAAAACAATTCATCTTTGCTCCCTTGGCCGAAGAGAATCCATAGCCATAATCATACCAAAAACTGTCCATCAATGCACTACGGGCCAATGAGGACTTTTTCCACATCATTTGTAATATTACGGTCATGATTATACCGAATAATCTCTGGTCATAATCATACAATGTCCATCTATGCACTACAGGCCACAGATGACTTAAAAAAAATATAAACATGAGGATGATGACAATGATATAAGAATTCAATAAAACAAGTTCAAGAATTAAATTATCCAAGAACTAATAACGTCTAAATTGTCAACATGATACTTCTTTGTAGAGTTAATTTCAAGAATGCTTAGAAGAATATTTCCATGAAAAGATACTGGATGAAGCGCAAATATCAAGGATATTCCACTAATTTCATTGAGTATAGAAGTCAAAACTTTAACCAACTGAGTATAATATAGAATGGAATAACAAAAGAAATCACCATGCATGCGGTACTTCGCATAGACAGGTTATTCCAACATAATAATAAGTAATGGAACTAGGTCTGGCGAAATTCGCACCAACAGGATGTTCCAACAGAATAATAAATAATGGAATAACAACAGAAATCACCATGCATGCGGTACTTCGCATAGACAAGTTATTCCAACAGAATAATAAAGACGGAACCAGGTCAGGCGTAAAACCCACATGCAAGATATTCCAACAGAATAATAAAGAATAGAACCAGGTCCGGCGTAAAATACACAGACAGGATATTCCGACAGAATAATAAATAATGGAACCAGGTCCGGCATAAAATGCATAAATAGGATATTCTGACAGAATAATAAATAATGGAATAATAGAAGAATTTCACCATGTATGCAGTACTTCACATAAACAGGTTATTCCAACATAATAATAAAGAATGGAATAACAGAAGAATTTCACCAAGAATAGGATAGTCCGCGTATATAGGTTATTCCAACAGAATAATAAAGAATGGAATAACGGAAGTTATCTTCATGAATACAAAAGAAATAATATCCCTTACCGTAAAAGAAACTTGATATCAGAGTAGTGAAGTAGCAGAATACTTTTCTTCTTTCTCTCTATAGTTTCTCTCTCTAGAGTTTCAGTGAATTCGTAAGAAATAATGAAGGAATGAGCTTCTATTTATAGAAAAATGGACTGCATAGTAACTAACTCATGAACGGTTTAGATTGCTTTACTTTAATCTGACTGTCCATATTTAAAGCAAAATCTTTTAAATAAAATATAATATATTCTATTTATAATCTAATATAACGCATAACTTTATAAAAGATTTTACTATGGAGGCACTATGCATGCACTATGCAAATACTATGCATAATAAAATATAATATATTCTAATTATTGTCTAATAAAACAGATAACTTTATAAAAGTATTCTGTTTTATTTAAAAAGATTTTACTATTAGCCTAATAAAACGAATAACTTTATAAAAGTATTCTGTTTTATATAAAAAGCTTTTCTATTTTATTACATTAATAATACCAATAAAACAAAACTGAGTGACTTATCACGCAAGCCTTAATAATTAATACTGTATGCTACTATGCAACCACACGTATTACTGTACTTTTACTACCGAGTAGTTCAACAGTATTAAGGGTAAAACTTTCGCTGTTATTTTCATAAAATATTTTTGTCGTTTTCTCAATCCGACAATAATTCCGTTGTGGGGTCCACCAATAATTGTGCCGTCGTACGAATATTTCCCGACAAAAATAATATTCCCCGACCAATCGAATATAATACAACAACTTGCATACTTTGCAAAATTTATAAATATTACCCACAACTATAACATTATATCAAATCCACACCATAATATTTTAAAAAAAAATATTTCGAGAAATTTAAATCTTTATTCATAAAATCTGGGGTCTCACAATCTCCCCTCCTTATGAAATTTCGCCCTCAAAATTTACGTACGCACTTGATATGCCAAAGAGGTGAGGATACCTTGACTTCACTTCAAATTCTAACTCTTGAGGTATAACCTTTGAGCGTCGAATATGATCCTTTTTATCCAAGATGTTAACACGTATCTCCTCATACGTTAAATCTTCTGCTATCTCGTCCGATTTAAAATTAATAATGTGGTTCGGGTCTTCCACATATTTACGTAACGTCGATACGAAAAAATAGGTTCTGAACATGCAACATACTTGGCGATAAAACGAGTCGATAAGCCACAGTTCCTACTTGATCGAGGATTTTAAATGGGCCAATTAAATCGAGGGTTGAGATTTTCTCTCTTCGTCGATTCTTGCTTCTAGAATAACGCCCTCTTGAACCTTCTTCTTTATATTCATCAGCTCTGAGTATGTAGCTTGAGCGATTTTAACTCTATTGATTACAGTCGATTCTAATCGTATATTCGTTATCCTCACGTGGGTTCGTATATTCGCACTTGTAACCGCATACGATATTCTACTCAACGCGTCAGCTACCACGTTTGCTTTTCCACGATGGTATTAAATGGTGCGATCGTAATCTTCAACAACTTGAGTCAATGTCTTTGGCGCATGTTACGTTCAGTTTAGTTGAAGAAATATTTGAGGGTTTAAGAAATGAGTTTTGTACTGGGGTCAATACAAAATTCGATTTCACGCTCTAAGGGTAGGCCAAGAAGTCTTCAAGAATACGTCAGGAAATTTATTAACAATAGAAATATCATTCAAAACTGTGACTCTCATCCAAGACTTGGATGGTACATCACATTGATACCTATCAACTTGCCATCTTCATTCACGATGTTGCCTACAAAAAGTCTGGCTTTGGTGCATTCCACACAAGGAAGTCACCAGATAAAGGCTCAGGGCTCTTTACTTATGGCTTGATATGACAATGATTGACTTTAGTGGTTTGGTTACTTTGAATTCGCATAACAGGTTGGTTAGGAGTATGAAAACTAACAACCTTACAAAAAAAACATGATGAGTAGTTAACCAATCGATTCCTAAAATCACCTCAAAGGCAAGTATTTTCAAAGAGATAAGATTGACAGGTAACGTGAAAGTGTTGATTTGAACAAGATTTATAAATAGTGGAGGTAACGAAGGTTTCTCCCAACTGAGTTTAAACAAATATATCAAAGTCTAACTTCTCCGGAGTTAAGTTCAAACATTGAACACAACTAGGTGAAATAAAAGAGTGAGTAGAACCGGTATCTAACACGGTATAGACTTCGCAAGAGTTTATGACTAACATACCCGTGATAATTTTATCCAGGTTCCACGTCACGAAAAAAAACGCTCTCTCTTAAACTACCGGCTTTGGCTTGTCTGGGACATCCTTTGGCTTGTCTGGAACATCCTTTGGCATCACTATCCCAGCTGAACTTGACTTCACCATATGACAAAATCGAGCTAGGTGACCTTCTCTTCTGCAATTAAAACACGCTTTGGATTGTTGCGTGCAGTTTGGACGGATGTGTCCCTCCTGTACGTATTTGAAACATACGACCAGTGGTCGTTCTTCTTCCTTTGAAACGGGTGCTGGTACTGACGTCTTCACGTCATTGTTGAACCTTCTCTTCTTAAAATGTCCATTCTTATTATTTTGGCCATGATTACCACCGAAGTGGTTACCATTTCTGGCATGTTGATTCCCTCCATGCTTATTGTCACCGCTTTGATGACTGGTATCACTGGTATTATCATTTTGCCAGCTGCTCTCTTTTGGTTGCGTTGAATCGTTATCGCGCTCTACTAAATTAGCCCTATTTACAACATCTGAATATAAACACAGTTTATGAGAAATAAGATATTGACGTATCTCCGGCTTCAAACCTCTTAAAAACATCCGCGTCATTCTTTCTTCATTATCAACCAAGTGGGACACAAATCGGGACAACTCTGTAAACTTGGCTTCGTACTGCAACACGGTCATATTGTTTTGCTCTAACTTGATAAATTTCACCTCCTTCATGTGACGAATGCTTTCGGGAAAGTACTTGTCGTTGAACAGCTCCTGGAATTTCTCCTAAGACATCTTGAGTGCGTCAGGCTGGGTACGTTTTACAGGTTCCCACCAGTGATCTGCCTCTTCACGTAATATAAAGGTGGCAAGGGAACCTTTTGCTCCTTGGAGCATCCCAAGACATCAAATATCTTGGTGATCTGTTTTAATCACGTCTTCACCTTAAGTGGTTCTGACTTTCCCAAAAACTCCGATGGTCCCAGCTCCTTGAATTGCTTAGCGGTGACCAACCGTGGGTTGCCATTGTTTCCTCATGCATTATGAACATGAGCCGCCTTCGCCTGATGTTGCATGAATTCTAAAAAGCTCTTAAACGTACCGTCATTCGTCAATTGATCACTGTTGTTGTTTATATGAGGATTATTGTCTTCCTGTTGCACATTATCCTGATTATTGATATGTGGAAACTCAACGGTCTCCTGTGCTCCATTGTTTAGCTCAACATTTTCAGATGCCATTTTTAAATACTGCCACAAAACAAGGGTTAATTAATATATCACATATTATCTCTATACTCTGACCGACCAATTAAATAACAAGTAAACTTAGGTAGGTCATACTAGCAAAGGAATTTCCCGTCTCTCCCCTCCTTGTTCTATTCTCACATCCTAGCCAGGGATCATATCCCTAAGCTCTGATACCAACTGTGACGCCCCCAAAAATATGTATACATCACCCATCTTGAGTCGCCAGATATATGGTATAGAATTCAAATATAACTTAATAATACAATTGTCGTGTACAATACGATAACATAAACTGTGAGTTTGAATACAATTATTGTCTACTAGAGAGTATAAAAACTCAAAAAGAGTCCTCATTACAATTATTATCACACTATTTCACAGAATAGTGAGGACTACTAATGCACCATCTAGGACCATCACTCTGTTCCCCGACTCGTCCCAACTATATTCTCATTTCCTGAAGATAACAGTGAAAGAAAGGATGAGCTCAACTAGCCCAGTAAAAAATATTATGAGTAAGATAATGTAGAATAAATTATCATTAGTCTCCAACAATGTTAAACTGATAAAATATAATAGACATCAAGTTTAACTGCAGTGAAATAAGCAATCCATTAAAAGAGTCAAGTAGATAATAAAATCTACTATCTTTTATGATTTAAAAAGTTTTTCATCAGTTTTAGTGCTGGGACTCAGCTTAATCAATAATTCACATCATCAATTCATCCCTGCACTACAAGCTAAGGATATTATTTAGTATCACGACCACAAATTATCCATGCACTACGGGCCAAAGATAATCATGTTTTCATCAACGGTCCTGATCATGCCATAAAACAATTCATCTTTACTCCCTTGGCCGAAGAGAATCCATAGCCATAATCATACCAAAAACTGTCCATCAATGCACTACGGGCCAATGAGAACTTTTTCCACATTATTTGTAATATTACGGTCATGATTATACCAAATAATCCTTGGTCATAATCATACTAAGTCCATCTATGCACTACAGGCCACAGATGACTTTAAAAAAAATATAAACATTAGGACGATGATACTGATATAAGAATTCAATAAAACAAGTTCAAGAATTAAATTATCCAAGAACTAATAACGTCTAAATTGTCAACATGATACTTCTTTGTAGAGTAAATTTCAAGAATGCTCAGAAGAATATTTCCATGAAAAGATACTGGATGAAGCGCAAATATCAAGGATATTCCACTAATTTCATTGAGTATAGAAGTCAAAACTTTAACCAACTGAGTATAATATAGAATGGAATAACAAAAGAAATCACCATGCATGCGGTACTTCGCATAGACAGGTTATTCCAACATAATAATAAGTAATGGAACTAGGTCTGGCGAAATTCGCACCAACAGGATGTTCCAACAGAATAATAAATAATGGAATAACAACAGAAATCACCATGCATGCGGTACTTCGCATAGACAAGTTATTCCAACAGAATAATAAAGACGGAACCAGGTCAGGCGTAAAACCCACAGGCAAGATATTCCAACAGAATAATAAAGAATGGAACCAGGTCCGACGTAAAATACACAGACATGATATTCCGACAGAATAATAAATAATGGAACCAGGTCCGGCATAAAATGCATAAATAGGATATTCTGACAGAATAATAAATAATGGAATAATAGAAGAATTTCACCATGTATGCAGTACTTCACATAAACAGGTTATTCCAACATAATAATAAAGAATGGAATAACAGAAGAATTTCACCAAGTATAGGATAGTCCGCGTATACAGGTTATTCCAAAAGAATAATAAAGAATGGAATAACGGAAGTTATCTTCATGAATACAAAAGAAATAATATCCCTTACCGTAAAAGAAACTTGATATCGGAGTAGTGAAGTAGCAGAATACTTTTCTTCTTTCTCTCTATAGTTTCTCTCTCTAGAGTTTCAGTGAATTCGTAAGAAATAATGAAGGAATGAGCTTCTATTTATAGAAAAATGGACTGCATAGTAACTAACTCATGAACGGTCTAGATTGCTTTACTTTAATCTGACGGTCCATATTTAAAGCAAAATCTTTTAAATAAAATATAATATATTCTATTTATAATCTAATATAACGAATAACTTTATAAAAGATTTTACTATGGAGGCACTATGCATGTACTATGCAAATACTATGCATAATAAAATGTAATATATTCTAATTATTGTCTAATAAAATAGATAACTTTATAAAAGTATTCTGTTTTATTTAAAAAGATTTTACTATTAGCCTAATAAAACGAATAACTTTATAAAAGTATTCTGTTTTATATAAAAAGCTTTTCTATTTTATTACATTAATAATACCAATAAAAAAAACTGAGTGATTTATCACGCAAGCCTTAATAATCAATCCCGTATGCTACTATGCAACCGCACGTATTACTGTACTTTTACTACCGAGTAGTTCAACAGTATTAACGGTAAAACTTTTGCCATTATTTTCATAAAATATTTTTGTCGTTTTCTCAATCCGACAATAATTCCGTTGTGGGGTCCACCAATAATTGTGCCGTTGTACGAATATTCCCCGACAAAAATAATATTTCCTGACCAATCGAATATAATACAACAACTTGCATACTTTGCAAAATTTATAAACATTACCCACAACTATAACATTATATCAAATCCACACCATAATATTTAAAAAAAATATTTCGAGAAATTTAAATCTTTATTCATAAAATCTGGGGTCTCACAACATGTATCAGAATGCCTACAACCCGAGAAATAGGAATCATCCCAACTTTTTGCAAAGTAACAATCAAAATCAGCAGGCTCCACGACCTTCTTATCCCCCGGGGTTCCAAAATCAGAATCAACAGGCAGCTCCACAGCATGAGAAAAAGTTAGATTTGGAAGAGCTGTTGTTGAAGTATATAGCAGGCAAAGAGGAGGCTATGAAAACGCAAACAGCAGCGATTAAGAACTTAGAGAATCAGATGGGATAGCTTATGTTGGCTTGAATAACAGGCCTCAAGGGACATTGTCGAGTGATACAGAAAAGAACCCAAGGGGAAATCACAAGCACTGTAATGCTATTACACTTAGGAGTGGCAAGGAATTGGGTTCTAACTTAGATAGGAAAGAAAGTATATATGAGGATTGTGAGAATGAAGGGAGTGAATTAGACTGAAAATCTAAGGAAGGAGTTGTGGACAAGCCGAATGACGACGTACAACATAAAGTCACACCACCGGTACCTTTTCCCCAAGGATTGGAAAGCAAGACGTTAAAAGATCACTTTTTAAGGTTTATAGATATATTTAAACAACTACACATCAACATTCCATTCGCTGAAGCACTTGGGTAGATGCCACGTTATGTTAAGTTCATGAAAGAGATACTTTAAAAGAAACGCAGGCTCAAGGGATTCGAAACAGTGGCGCTGACTAAAGAATGCAGTGCAATTCTGCAGAAAAAGCTTCCTCCTAAATTAAAAGATCCGGGGAGCTTCACAATTTCGTGTGCAATTGGTAATCAAGATGTGGGGAGAGCTCTATGCGATCTAGGAGCGAGTATAAATCTTATGCCACTATCCATTTACGGGAAGCTAGGATTGAAGGAGGCAAAGCTAACAAACATCAGTCTATAACTCGCAGATAGATCAATTACATATCCATTAGGGATAGTAGAAAATGTGTTGGTAAAGGTTGACTCATTGATCTTTACAGCTAATTTTGTGGTGTTAGATTTTGAAGAAGATAAGAACATCCCTATCATCTTGGGACGACCATTCCTTGCGACTGGATGAACACTGATTGACGTGCCTAACGGAGAACTGATTATGAAAGTGTTTGATCAGGTAGTGAAGGTGAAAGTGTTCAAGGAACTCACAATCCCGACTGACAAGGAAGAGTGTGAGTTGCTCGAGGAATTTACACATGTCAAATTCGGGGATTGCAGAGAGGTTGGTGGTCTTAAGGCACTGATTGAGGATAGTAAGTAAACTTCATTCTCAAACATGCAAGTGAACGGGCATGTAATACAACAATGTTGGTTATGTGCTATAAACAAATAACATGTCGCGGATAGCCCAACCGATCCAGGATAACACAGGGATTAGTCAGGCTGAAAGACTCAAAAATAAGCGAAAATTGGGAGGAAACCCAATTCTACTTTCATTTATAGTATTTTTCTTAGTATACTAGTTAATTTGGAGTTTAGAGTATCAGTATAGTATAGAGTAAGTTTATTTCGATTCATTAGGTAGTTAGTTGAGTTATAATTTTTAGAGAATTCGACCTTACATATTCAATTTTCTTGATGTTTTCTTAAACTTATAATTTTAATGTGTTTCAGGCACTTGGGAAGCTCATGGATATGTGTTGGATACAAAGAATTGGAAAAAGTAAAGTCAGCTACAAAAGGACCCCCCCCCCCGCCGTGGCGGACATTTCGTGAAGGATACCCCCCGCCGGGGCGGGGGTCTTGGACCAGAAACAGAATACCCCCCCCCCTGCCAAGGCAGGCATCTACAGTACATTACCCCCTGCCGGGGCGGGGGTATGGGAACTTGAACATTTTATTTCTACAGTTACACCAATTCAGACCCTCTTCTCCACTTCCTTGAAACATAACTGATACCCACTCTCTCACACAACCAATCCATGAACTCCTAATCTCTCATCCATCATCCCACACATTCTCCACTTCTTCTTTTCATGAACCCACGAAATTAGCACACACTTTCTTTCTCTGTTTAAAAACCAAACCCTAACTCTATTACTTTCATACCAAATTCGAAATTCAAGCCACAAGAAAGTTAGGGTTTGCACCAAGGAAGGGAAGTACTTCAATTGGCATCATCCACTACATCAATATCATCATTGAAGGAGAAATCAATACAATCAAAATAATCAATTGGGGTAATTTTTCTGTGCTAGTTATTATTCTCAGTTATTTATCATAGTTGGGTTATATTGGTCAAATTTGGGAGTATTGTGAGTCGTGCACGCCGCATGTTTGATAAATTAGGCAAGAGAAGTTTGGGGGATTTTGGCTTGAGTTAATTTAGTGGCACCAAAAATAGCATCTAAGAGACAGAGAGGCGAGGGCTCAAAGTCTACACCACCTACCCGGGCCTTTGACCGGCAAAAATTTGTTAGTGCCAATGCCGCCGATAGATACGATTATCTAGTGTCTAAGGCACTAACTCTAGAGCGGGGCTTGACACCAGACAACATAGATGGGCACATGAAGAGGCATATTTATGAGAAAGGATGGGATAGATTTACTTAAGAACCAGAGCCAATAATCGTCAATGTGGTGAAGGAATTTTATGCAAATGCGGAGGATAGGGCCCCATTCATTGCATCCGTGAGGGGTAAACAGGTGTCTTTCAGTCCTGAAGCTATCAACGAGTATTGCAGCTTGCGAACTCTAGCGGAATGCCAGTATGCATATTTGTGTGATAATGATCCTAATTACGAGGCAATTTTAACAGAAATAACTAAGTGGGCACCACATGGGTCAAGGGACAAAAAGGTGGCACAATCTTCCTCAGCAAGGACCTGAGCCATTATGGAAAAATATGGTATGCATTCTTGTGCGCAAAATTATTCCCATCCACACACACTACTAAGGTGACAAAGGAGAATGTGCTTCTGTTGTATGCCATTGTGCAAGACTTCCACATTAACGTGGGTGCCATTATCAATTTCTCGATACGAAGATGCCTGCACGGACCATTTTCTGACGGCTTGCCACACCCATCCCTCATCTGTGGGTTGTGTAGGCAGGCTGATGTTAGGTGGTCTGGTGATGAGCCTACCCAGCAGCCACTCCAGTTTCTAGACTCACGGATGATTGCACGCTACACAGTTTGACTCAGGGGAGAGTCGCATCCAAGAGGAGTCGGGTTTATATTTCCACCAGCCTCTGAGGAGGAAGCTGATACTGAGAACACCTCTGACGATGACGAGTTCCAGACTGATGAGATTACTAGAGAGCATGAGACTGAGGAGATGCAGCGGACCAGCAGATATATGTTCAGCTCTCAGTTTTGCAGCCTCCAAAGATAAATTGATGGGCACAACAAAGAAGCCAATAGACAGATGAGGAGACTGGCAGCCAGGCAGGACCACATGTTCAATGTCATGAACACGTTCTTCACCTCTTTGAACGCAACCCTCCAAAGTTTAAACCCAAATGCTCAGTTTCCATACCAGCAGCTAGAGCCCATGCCCCAATTTCCACCTTCTGATTCAGACAATGAAGCACGACGAGCTTATGAGCCACAACCGTCACCACCTCAAGCTTAGATGATTATAGGGAAGTCCTTGTATACTTAATGCTTTATTTCTAAAATGAGAACATTACAATTGTTAAGTTTGGGGGAGTTGGTTAGTTTAGTTGTTATAGTTTTTGTATAAGTTGTCATGTGTAGTTTTAGGTTCATTATATGTTGCATTCATGTAGTGTAATTGCATAATAGTTTGCATAGTAGTGTAGTTGTAAATAGTTTTTATTAATGTCTATTTCTGTTATTTTTATAAATAAAAAAATAAAAAAATAAAATAAATACATATATATATATAGAAAAATTCTTGCATGAGTCCATCTGTTAGATAGTACAATCTATTTTGGCTAATGATGAGACTGACTTCGAGTAGATAAGTATAGTACTGAATATTAGAACTTTGATGTGATTGCTTCTTATGAATTGAATCTTTTCCTGTTTGAAACTGATATAATAAGGATAGCACGGTAATAACAACTATTTGGACTGAATAAATTTAAATTGATACATAATGGACTTCTAAAGGTCAATGTTAGTTTAAATGAAAGAATGCCAAGGATAGGCTGTGAAGGCGAACGTTAAACAAGAACCTAAGTTTGGGGGGAAATTTGGGGTATATAAGCTTATCTAAAATAAAATAAAAAAATAAAAAAAGAATAAACCTCGTGGCATGCTTGTCTAGTTTTGTGGCCTTTGTAACTTGAGTAAGTAAGCCCGAGGGGATTGTCTTTACACCTAGCGTCCTAAGGTCTTAATGGTCTGGGAGTCATTGGTCGAAAGCTCGTTAAGGAAAAACCTAAGAGAATAAAACATTGCATAGCCATGTGTATAAAAAAATGAATAAAATGAGAAATAAGAGCAAGAAGCCCCCGTGGATGAAAAATAAAGCATAAGTATCCTATTTTGACCCTCGATATTGGTAATTATTTGATTGTAGTTGGATCTTGAGTATTTTTGAATTTCTTAAGTTTACATTACATGATGCCTTCAAAGAGACTTGTTATGTGCTGAATTTAATTATGTATCAGTTAACATAGGTGTTGAGCACACGCGCACTATATTAGTGATAACAGTTTAAGAGTTTGTTAGGAATAAGCATGTGAATGATATTCCTATTTATATGTAATTTGATTATGATATAGAAGAATGAATATGCAAGTATGCTTGCATTAAGAGAAGCTGTAAAGTCCTTTGATCGATAATAGGAACATATGTACAAGGACTTAGAATGAATTGATCAAATATGTTAGGCTGATCCTACATAAGCAAAACAGCTTTGTAAAGTCTTTAAAAAGAAATGATGTACAAGGACTATAAATATAGAAAGATCAAGCTTGTTAGGTTGATCTTATAATGTAATAGAAACGCTTGTTTGATCGTTGAGTACTGCACCAGGAATCGTAGTTTGCTAGGAGAGTTAAGGAAAACTCGAGAACTATCAAGGCAGAATCATACTCTGCAAGACAGTAGATCTCGAAGTTCGTTGTCTGCCAGGAGAGACGAGAAAGGATCGTAGTGTGTCAAGAAGAGCTTCCTCTAAGCCGTAGTCTGCTGAGCAAGTTATGTTCAGAATCGTAGAGACAACCTGTCTACGAGTCGACCAAGCATCTGCCGAAACCAAGTCAAGAATCGTAGGCCACACTCGGAGTCGTAGAGTCTATTGATCACATCAGAGGCAGAGATCATAGTCGAGCAAGATCATATGAAGACAACAAGCATAAAGACAGAAATCGTAGAGTGTCAAAATCTGAGCTTGGAGTCGTAGTGTCTGAACCAAAGTCAAATCGTAGAGTGCAGAACTAAGACTTCAACAGAGGTGCTCACAACGCCAAGGCAAAATCGTAGAGCAAACACGATTCTCAACAAATGAGCACTCCCAGAATATCCAAAGTATGAAGCCTCTGGTTTGAGGTGCAAAGGTACATTCCACCTAAAGAAAACTGGAGAGCACTCAACGAATGGCTTACAAGCTAACAGAAGATCTAAGCACCAACCCAGTCAACATCCAGATTGAGTTGTGAAGCCATTTAAGATGAAGTCTTCCACAAGTTGATCGGAAGAAGACTTCAGTAAATGTAACTGATTAAGGAAAGTCAGCAACACTACTACAAAATAGTAAATAGACAACGCGAAAAAAACGTTGTGGTTTCTATCAGAAAACGTCATGGTTAAGGGTGTTGTCTATTTGACACCCTTACACAACGTTTTAAAAATGTTGTAGTTAAGCACAATACACATCATTTTTTTAGGAAAAAATGTTGTGTATTTGTTTTTAAAAAATTAGCAGATGCTTAAAAACGTTGTAGAAGGTATGATTCCATAACGTTTTTGATTAAAAATATTGTTGTTTAGTATATAAGACAATGTTTTTTAAATGTTGTAGAATAAAAAAAATGTTGTTGTTTAGTATATAAGACAACATTTTTTAAATGTTGTAGAATAAAAAAATAAAAAAAAAATTGTTGTTTAGTATACCAGACAACGTTTTTTAAATGTTGTAGATAAAAAAAAGAAAAAAAATGTGGTTCACCTGTATTACCAATGCACCTGTAATATGTTAATGCCATGATATATAGCCAAAATGTATCAACCATTCAAAATACATCCCAATAATACCATTCGTTTACAGTTTCAAATTACTACATCCACGAAATATATACCAAAATATATCCATATATGCATCTCAAATTCACTTTTCAATATAAATTATTACTTTATTGAAATGTGAATTTGATTACATGCATCCACAAAATAAACCAAACTATCCATAAAATTAAGCTACTACCTAAGCATGTGCAAAAAAGCCTAGTTCTCCCAAAATACGTACATTCATCTAACATATTCACCGTGAACTCGAGGCTCTACATATAGCTGCTCATGTACGTTGCTCACTCATCCCGTACTTCGTCAATTTGTTCTTGTGTGTACGTTAATCCACATGCCTTATCCCACTAAAATAAAAGAACAACAAATTTAGTATTCAACAAAGATACCAAATCACAAGGATACCAAATCTGACCTGCTATACTGATGTATGGCAAGATAACTGACCAATCACAGAAATGACTTTTAACATAATTCCTAACCACGTAAAATGTTAACACATATTTGAGGAGCAAGCTGGTGTACTGATGTGAAATATGTTTTGGCTGTATAGGAAATAAGAAATATAACCCATTAACACATTCCTAACCTGTTATACTGCTATACTGCTATACTGCCCTACTGATGTGAAATATATGTTAACACATGCTATACTGCTACACCTGCTACACCTGCTACACCTGCTATACTACTATAATGCTATACTGCTATTGTAACGACCGAGAAATTTGGATCTTATTATAAAATGATTTTATTAAATTAAATAATAATAAAATATTATTCTATATGTTATCAAGATGGTTGTCGTTATATAACCTATTGATGTTAAAATGTCGTAGTATTTGAGCTATGTGGATGAATTAAAGTATTTGAATTTTTAAGACGAAAATAAAAGTTTTTAAAGAAATTTTCCGAAAAAACACTATTCATCGAGATTTGCTCGGGATTTAATTTTGAATTTCTGAGAAATACGTAATGATGGAATAACAAGGTAAGATGGATTAGGTAATAAAAATCTAATTATGGAAAATGTAATATTTCGCTTGTGGACTTAATTTATAAACGTTAAGGAAGTCGAAATAGTAATGAATAAGTAATAATGGAATGTTACTAAGGTATTGTACAAAGTAATGAAAAGAGAATAATACGAAGTATTATACGAGTTAGTATAAAGAATGAATTGCCATATATAAAGTCTATATGAATTGGAATATGAAAATAATGCATAAATTATATGTACTAGATAATGTTAATGGACTTGAAAGATTGATTAACAATTATTAAAGTCCAAGTAAATTAAATGTTAAGGCCCAATTATTGGTTAATAAACAAGTTAGTGTTTATTAATGCAAAGCCCAAGGATTTATTTAATCCAAGCCCGAGCTAGAATCCATGAGTGGTATGACCCATGGGGCAAACCATATTTATATGGTTAGTATGTGGTGACCAAGTTAATGTGGGGGCCAAGACTTAGGAGTAATGGCCAAGCAAAAGATAAGTATTGTGCTAGCCAAGTATTAAATAGTAAGGAGGAGATTAAAGGAGGTGGGATGATTTAATGACTAAACTACCCTAGCTTTGTAAATTCTATAAATAGAGGAAGCTTGCAAGCCATTTGTTAGTTGTTCAAATAATCCAAACATTACAAAGTGCTTATGTGTTAGAGAGATTAAGTTATAAATAAGTTACTTCCATAAGTAAGAAGAAGAAGAAGAAGCTACTTACCAAGACTTCAAAAGTAAGACTTCTTCTCCATTATCTTCTATCTTTACCATGATAGGTTAATAAGAAAAGTTTGGATTAAGGAACATGAATGTTAAAAAGTAAGAAGAATGAGTAAGCAATGAACTTAAGTCACATAAGTTGGTAATAAGTCATTTAAGCTAGCATAAGTTATAAACTTATGTGAAAGTAGTATGAACTTGTAATGAGTTTATTAAGAGAAATGATATGGATGTAAAGAAATTGTATGATCATATATATCATGTATACATAAGTAAAGTTATATGTTAAGAACATATAAGGTATGATGATTAAGAAACTTTAATTGTCATAAGTCATGAACAATGAAATCTTAAGTAGTTTATAATTTGATAAAGTTATAAACTCATGAAGAAATAAATCTAAAATCCAACAATGAATATAAGTTGTTGTAATAAGTATGTTAAGATGTTCACATGATGAATGGAATTCATTGGTAATGTGGAACAAACCATAAGAATGAAGATTTGTCAGAAATTGCACGATTGGACGATAATTGTCGAACTCGTGAAATTCTCGGAATAGAAGTCAAATTTTGTGTTTAAACTCGGAACCATTGTTTTCTAATGGAGACAAGTCATATTTGGCATTTAAGAGTTGCGGACTTGAAAATGACTGGATTCTGACTTAGAACGAAGAAACGAGCGTTGAACGTTCACGAACGTTAATCGTTTTCGTTAAAAAATGAGCCAATAGGTAAATTTTTAGCAAACGAAGTCAAATAGATAAAATTCTTACATAAATGCATAGATTTCATAATTTGTGAATCGTAGGCTTTTGAACGAGCCAATTCGGACTTATAACGAAGAAGTTATGCGTCCGGGAAGTTCACAAAATTTAAAAACTGAAATTGTTTTCTGGTGCACAGAGTTGGCGTCGCGGAGCCAACCTTAGGCTAAATGAGTCACGCTGCAGCGCGTAATAGTAGCCGAGCACACTGCAAGAGTTCGCCGCAGCGCGAACCGTAGTACAATTTGTGGCGCCGCAGCGCCATGTACAGTAAGAAAATTTTCTGGAGTGTGGCGCCGTAGCGCGGCCCATTAAGTAAGGACTCGCGCCGCAGCACCAGTCTCAGAACAAAGATATTAATGAATGTTTCTAAGTACACAGAAAGGAAAGCTAATTGTTTTGAAAGTAAACACAACTTAAGGAATGTAATGTAACTTTGTGTAAACTTTGTTAAACCTTAAGGATGTTGTATAAAAGTTGAGATAACTTAGTCGAATATAAATGCAAGGATAATGATAAACCAGAACGAATAATAACCGAATCTAATACACAATTAGATTGAGAAGAAGGGTAAGATATAGTCATATACATACTTGATTATATGTGACCTAATGTCAGGCATTATGTGATCATGTGTTGTAGAGACTTGAAAGACTTAAACATAAAGTTAATTTACTGTAGCAGACGCTATAGGCAAGTATTCTCACTCTTGTCTCAGTTCAATCTGAATAAGTTTTTGAGGTTCATGTATTCTTTCGCATGAATTAAGGTATGTTAAAGTTAAAGTCAATCCCTTGGCTAGACTTGGTAATTTATTCATCTATTATCAAATGTTGTTGTCTTTTGTCAACTACTCCATATGGTTTTCAAAAGAAGACTGAAATGTTAAACAAATGTTTTATCGGTAAAACGACAGGCACGTGAGGTTGCCAAATGAATAAACGTACATACGTTTAATGGATGTAGTGTTGATCAACATAGAGTACAATAGGCTGATCACCTAGAAGTGCTCGTAAGTAATATCGGGCTTACGGAATTCGTTCCGGGTTGTCCTTTTTCAATAAAGAATGAATACTCGAGGTCTTTGACCGGAGTGAATGTTTTACTAAATATTGTTATTATTGTAAAACATTTTGAAAGAAAGGTAAAGTGCTATTTTGAATTATCAATAGTAATTCATGACTATTATTCAGTTATTGAAGATATATGATTCATATGTGTCAAGCATATTGTTATTGAATTGTTATACTTGCTGAGCTAGTTATGCTCACTCTTGCTTGAACCATATGAATGCAGCTAAGACTGAACGTCCCGAAGGATCGAAAAAGGATAAAGGAAAAGCTAAGGCAGATTGTTAAGCTGTCTTGTAATAGAATAGGTGTAATGTTGTAATGTAACTAATATTATGACAAAGAACCTTTGTAATGGGTATAGAACCTGGGAAATGTAAATATTACTTTAAATATATAGAAGATATATTCGTTCTTTTAGACTGTTCAATTGAATGAATGTATGAATGTTTGTACAGTATAGCACCATCTGCCAGGTTTGAAGATACCCGAATTTGGGGGCGTTACAAGTTGGTATCAAAGCCTAGGTTATAAAACTTAAGGGGGAAAATAGAACCTTATGTCATAACCTTAAGAAAGAATAAAGAAGTAAAAGTTGGAAAGTAACCCTATAAAAATGCATTATATTATGTTATGTGTTTCTATTATTTTACTGACGTGTACTAATTAAACTATATTTTTTTATTGTAGATGTCAGGAGAAAATGATATGTATAGAGACATACATGTAGTAAGCGAGGATTCGGTTAATCAGGTAGAGATACTACCAAATCCTGTAGCCGTAGAACCAGAGGTGGTGACAATCGAGTCTGGAGATTCAGATGATTTAGACTACATGTCTATATTTGATGGCATGATAGAGGAGGAGGTGGTTGTGATGTCCTTTGATCATGTTCCACCTATAGAGGAATTGTCTACGGGGGAATCGATGAAGGCATTGTTTATGTCAGTATTGGATAGGAATATCCATTACTGCAAAGAGGTTAAGGAGTTGAAAGATGAACTCCAAGCTGTCCGTGAGGACAAGACTAGCATGGAGGGAATTAGGGAAGAGGAGCACGATGATACAATTCTAGCTAAGGACAAGGTCCGAGGGTTGAAATGTGAAGTCTTTGAGCTCAAACAGGAGCTAAAGACTAAACAGCAGAAGTTGGAGAGGATGTCCTATATATATAGGAGTTATCATGTGGATTTCCAGCAGCAGGTAGCTGGGTATCCGATAGAAGCAGGACAGACCCGACACACTATCAGTAGAGATATTATTGTCGGTCTGGCCATCAAAGATTTTGAAAATACCCTAAGGCAGATGTAATCTAGCAATAGCTAGAGTAGCTTAGATATGTAAATATTATGTATCTAGTAGTGACGTAAAACCCTCTTTTGTATAACAAAGGGTAGTCTTTTGTAAAATCCCAATTTTTGGAAAGTAATTGCGGGATGGTAATGTAATCAGCTAAGGCTGAGTAATGTAAACAATGTAGTGTTACACTACAAGTTATGAATCAATTTAAGTCTTTTTATGGAATATATTGAGTAATGAGTATAAGTTATTATTTTATTATAAATAATAACAAACCAACAAGAATAAAGTAATAATGATGTGTTCTTTTCTTAACAGCAAAATGCCGCCAAGAAGGAGACAACAAAATCAAGGCACTAATGTTAACCAACCGGAGGGTGGTCCAATTAATCCAATGCAGGAGTTCATTAATCTTTTAACGACTGCATTTAATAGAATGGGGACTAATGTACCTGTGATTCCGGGAGTAGTACGAGCTACTACTTTTAAGGATTTTAAAAGTGTAGGTTCGCCAGAGTTCAAAGGAACTACGGACCCTATAGAAGCCCAGACTTGGGTAAAAGAAATCAAGAAAGCATTTGTAATAGCAAATGTTGAGGAGGGTCAAAAGGTTGCATTTGCAACCTATTTGATGAAACGAGAGGCCAACTTCTGGTGGGAGGCAAACCAGGCTAGGGCAGATGTAGGAAATCTAACGTGGGAGAGGTTTAAGGAGATTTTCTTCGAGAACTATTTTCCCACGAGTATGCAAGGGAGGATGGAAATGAGGTTTCTTGAATTGAAACAAGGGGATATGACAGTTCCCCAGTATGCTGCCAAGTTTAATGAACTGGCACGATTTTCTTCACATCAAGTGGACACTGAAGTGAGAAAGGCTAGAAGGTTCGAGCAGGGCTTGAAACCCTGGCTCTATAGCCGAATTTCGGTGTTCCAAAGTACTTCCTTTGGAACCATATTAGAAAAGGAAATAATTGCCGAAGGTGGGAATGAGGCTCTCAGCCAGTACCACAAGGATAAGAAAAACAAGGGCAAGGTTGATGGAGGAATCAAGACCGAGGGAGCCAGTGGAAGTGGCAACGATCAAAAGAGGAAGGGCTTTAACTCTGGGAATACCGGAGTAAAACAAGGGGATTCTAAGAGAAGGATGAAGGCCTGTAAAACCTGCGGGAAGACTCACTTAGGAGTCTGTCTCAAAGGAAAGGCAGTATGTTATAATTGTGGACAGGAAGGGCACATTTCGCCTAACTGTCCAAATCTGAAGAAAAATCACGGATGTTTTGTATGTTGATCAACTAATCATATAGCGAAGAACTGCCCGAAGAAGGGGACGGAAGGAAATAAGGGAACTAATAGGGGTAAGTTGGCTATTAGTGGTCCATCTCAGCCAGGTAAATCAATGGCTCGCACTTTTAATATGACGGTCCAAGATGTTGTGGCATCAGGGGATGTAGTTGCAGGTATTATTCCGATCAATAATATAAATGCATACGTGCTTTTTGATTCGGGTGCTACTTGTTCGTTTATAGCATGTGATTTTGCTAGACGACTAGAATTATCTCCCAAAAACTTACCTATACCTTTGAACATTAAGGTAGCAAATGAAGAGATAATTCATGTTGAAAATATTCATAGGAGTTGTTGCGTAGATGTACGGGGTTGTAAGTTATCGGTAGATTTAATACCGATAAAGTTAAGAGAATTCGATGTAATTCTCGGAATGGATTGGTTAATTAATCATGGAGCAATTATAGATTGCCAAAAGAAGCGTGTGAGCATCAAGACATTGAAGCAATCTCCTGTAGTATTTTACGGTAGTAAGTTGTCGGGACGTCCGTGTTGCTTTACGATGACACAAACTAGAAAATTATTAAGGAAGGGTTGTGTAGGTTACCTATGCCATGTTGTGGATACCCATAAAATGGGAGCAACCATGGAACAAATACCTATAGTAAATGAGTTCATGGATGTATGTTCAAGTGAGTTACCGGGGTTACCGCTGGATAGGGAGATCGAATTTCTGATAGACGTTGTGCTAGGAGCGGCACCTGTCTCAAGGGCACCGTACCGTATGGCGCCTGTGGAAATGAAAGAACTAATGATTCAGCTACAGGAACTATTGGATAGAAAGTACATTCAACCAAGTGTTTCTCCGTGGGGGGCACCAGTGTTGTTTGTCAAGAAGAAAGATGGATCGTTAAGGCTTTGTATCGACTATCGGGAGTTGAACAAGTTAACGATAAAGAATAAATACCCATTCCCCACGATCGATGATCTCTTTGATCAATTGAAAGGGGCAAAGTATTTTTCTAAAATAGATTTACGGACGGGGTATCACTAGTTGAAGGTTAGGAAGGAAGATGTACCAAAGACGGCATTCAGGACTCGTTATGGTCATTACGAGTTTCTGGTGATGTCATTTCGGTTGATGAATGCACCAGCTGCATTTATGGATATGATGAACAGAGTGTTCAAACCATATTTGGACAAGTTCGTCGTGGTGTTTATCAATGATATTCTAGTCTATTCTAAGACGCCAAAAGATCATGCTGAACACTTAAGATTAGTGTTGGAGACACTAAGGAAAGAGAAGTTATATGTGAAATTCACCAAATGTGAATTTTGGCTGGAAAAGGTGCAGTTTTTAGGTCATGTCATTGACCAAGAGGGGATTTTAGTAGATCCGGCGAAGGTAGAAGCGGTAATAAATTGGGAACAGCCAAAAATGCCGACTGAGGTGCAGAGTTTCCTAGGGTTAGTAGGGTACTATTGCAGATTTATCCAAGATTTTTCGAAGATAGCTACCCCGTTAACTAATTTAACAAGGAAGACTGTGAAATACGTATGGAAAGATAAATGTGAAGACAGTTTTCAAGAACTGAAGAAAAGATTAAGTGAAGCGCTTGTTTTGTCATTGCCAGATGACACAGGAAATTTTGTAGTGTATAGTGATACTTCGCATAGGGGACTTGGTTGTGTGCTTATGCAACATGGCAAAGTCATTGCGTATGCGTCACGGCAGTTGAAGGATTATGAGAAAGTTTATCCTACTCATGATCTGGAACTGGCCGCAGTAGTGTTTGCCCTAAAGATATGGAGACATTATCTTTATGGGAAAAAATGTGAGATATATACGGACCATAAAATTCTAAAGTATATCTTCACTCAGAAGGAGTTGAATATGAGGCAGAGAAGATGGCTAGAGTTGATAAAGGATTATGATTGTGAAATCCTGTATCACCCTGGAAAAGCCAATATAGTTGCCGACGCCTTAAGTCGGAAGGGTCGGAAAAAGTTGTCTATGTTAACGGCTCAAGATGAGTTAATAACAGAGATGGCTAGAATGGAAATAGAAGTAAAGATGCCGAGTGATTCGAAGCAGATACTCTTTAAGACGGAGATGCAATCTACCGTCGTAGAAAGAGTCAAGGAGATACAACTCAAGACAGACGAGTGTAACCAAATAAAGAAGCGGTTATCCGAGAAGGATACTAAGTATAGTCTTGATAATGGGGGATTATTAAGATTTGAAGGAAAAATTTGGGTTCCGAATGAGACGGAATTAAAGGAGCAAGTGTTACAAGAAGCTCATTGTTCGAGGTACTCGATACATCCTGGTAGCACTAAGATATATCAAGACCTTCGACAGAGTTTTTGGTGGCCAAACATGAAGAGAGAAATAGCAGAGTATGTGAGTAGGTGCTTGACTTGTCAAAAAGTTAAGGCCGAACATCAATGACCCAGTGGCTTATTATTGTCATTAGAGATTCCATAATGGAAGTGGGAGCATATTACGATGGATTTCGTGGTGGGACTTCCGACGACAAATAAAGGGTACGATGCAATTTGGGTAATAGTGGACCGGTTGACGAAGTCGGCTCACTTTTTGCCAATCAGGGTCAAGTATAACTTAGATGAATTAGCTAAACTTTATGTTAAAGAAATCATTTCCAGACATGGAGTACCAGTATCGATTGTGTCTGATCGTGATCCACAATTCACATCAAACTTTTGGAGGAGTTTGCAAGAACAGTTGGGAACACAGCTGAAGTTAAGCACAGCGTATCATCCTCAGACTGATGGGCAGAGAGAGATAAGAATTCAGATGTTAGAAGACATGTTGAGGTCTTGCGTCATGGATTTCAAAGGTAGTTGGGATGATCATCTACCGCTAGTAGAATTTGCGTATAACAACAGTTATCATGCAAGCATAGGCATGCCGCCTTATGAAGCTCTATATGGAAGAAAGTGCAGAACACCGTTGTGTTGGGATGAGGTAGGAGAACGCCGTATGCTAGGACCAGAATTGGTGCAGTAGACAGCGGATGTGGTAAAGTTATTTCGAATGGGTCTCGTCACAGCTCAGGACAGACAGAAGAAGTATGTGGACTCACATAGACTAAGTCGAGAGTTTGAGGTGAGCTCGTATGTGTTTCTAAAGGTATCTCCTTGGAAAGGAAAGATACATTTTGGAAAGAAAGGAAAGTTAAGTCCAAGGTTTATAGGACCTTTTGAAGTATTAAAACGGGTGAGAAAGGTAGCTTATATGATAGCATTACCTCCAGACCTAGAACGTATACATAACGTGTTTCACGTATCGGTATTACGTCCATATAAGCCAGACTATAAGCATGTAATCGAGTATGAGCCGATCCATATCAAGAAGGACTTAACATATAAGGAATCACCGATACAAATCATTGATAGAAAGGAACAAGTTCTGAAGAACAAGGTAATACCATCAGTAAAGGTATTATGGAAGAACCACAATGCTGAGGAAGCAACGTGGGAGCTAGAAGAACAGATGAAGAAAAATTTTCCCCATCTATTTGGTTAGAGTAAGACGAGATTCTGAGGATGGAATCTTTATAAGGGGGAAAGAATGTAACGACCAAGAAATTCGGATCTTATTGTAAAATGATTTTATTAAATTAAATAATAATAAAATCTTATTCTATGTGTTATCAAGATGGTTGTCGTTATATAACCTATTGATGTTAAAATGTCGTAGTATTTGAGCTACGTGGATTTATTAAAGTGTTTGAATTTCCAAGATGAAAATAAAAGTTTTTCGAAAAATTTTCTGAAAAAACACTATTCATCGAGATTTGCTCGGGATTTAATTTTGAATTTCCGAGAAATACGTAATGATGGAATAACAAGGTAAGATGGATTATGTAATAAAAATCTAATTATGGAAAATGTAATATTTCGCTTGTGGACTTAATTTATAAACGTTAAGCAAGTCGAAATAGTAATGAATAAGTAATAATGGTATGATACTTAGGTATTGTACAAAGTAATGAAAAGAGTATAATATAAAGTATTATACGAGTTAGTATGAAGAATGAATTACCATATATAAAGTCTATATGAATTGGAATACGAAAATAATGCATAAATTATATGTACTAGATAATGTTAATGGACTTGGAAGATTGATTAACAATTATTAAAGTCCAAGTAAATTAAATGTTAAAGCCCAATTATTGGTTAATAAACAAGTTAGTGTTTATTAATGCAAAGCCAAAGGATTTATTTAATCCAAGCCCAAGCTAGAATCCATGAGTGGTATGACCCATGGGGCAAACCATATTTATATGTTTAGTATGTGGTGACCAAGTTAATGTGGGGACAAAGACTTAGGAATAATGGCCAAGCAAAAGATAAGTATTGTGCTAGCCAAGTAATGAATAGTAAGGAGGTGATTAAAGGAGGTGGGATGATTTAATAACTAAACTACCCTAGTTTTGTAAATTCTATAAATAGAGGAAACTTGCAAGCTATTTGTTAGTTGTTCAAATAATCCAAACATTACAAAGTGCTTAAGTTACAAATAAGTTACTTCCATAAGTGAGAAGAAGAAGAAGAAGCTACTTACCAAGACTTCAAAAGTAAGACTTCTTATCCATTATCTTCTATCTTTACCATGATAGGTTAATAAGAAAAGTTTGGATTAAGGAACATGAATGTTAAAAAGTAAGAAGAATGAGTAAGCAATGAACTTAAGTCGCATAAGTTGGTAATACGCCATTTAAGCTAGCATAAGTTATAAACTTATGTGAAAGTAGTATGAACTTGTAATGAGTTTATTAAGAGAAATGATATGGATGTAAAAGAAATTGTATGATCATATGTATCATGTATACATAAGTAAAGTTATATGTTAAGAACATATAAGGTATGATGATTGAGAAACTTTAATTGTCATAAGTCATGAACAATGAAATCTTAAGTAGTTCATAATTTGATAAAGTTATAAACTCATGAAGAAATAAATCTAAAATCCAACAATAAATATAAGTTGTTGTAATAAGTATGTAAAGATGTTCACATGATGAATGGAACTCATTGGTAATGTGGAACAAACCATAAGAATGAAGATTTGCCGAAAATTGCACGATTGGACGATAATCGTCGAACTCGTGAAATTCACGGAATAGAAGTCAAATTTTGTGTTTAAACTCGGAACCATTGTTTTCTAATGGAGACAAGTCATATTTGGCATTTAAGAGTTGCGGATTTGAAAATGACTGGATTCTGACTTAGAACGAAGAAACGAGTGTTGAACGTTCACAAACGTTAATCGTTTTCGATAAAAAATGAGCCAATAGGTGAACTTTTATCAAACGAAGTCAAATAGATAAAATTCTTGCATGAATGCATAGATTACGTAATTTGTGAATCGTAGGCTTTTGAACGAGCCAATTCAGACTTATAACGAAGAAGTTATGCGTCCGGGAAGTTCACAAAATTTAAAAACTGAAATTGTTTTCTGGTGCACAGAGTTAGCGCCACGGCGCCAACCCTAGGCTAAATGAGTCACGCTGCAGCGCGTAACAGTAGCCGAGCACACTGTAAGAGTTCACCGCAGCGCGAACCGTAGTACAATTTGTGGCGCCGCAGCGCTATGTACAGTAAGAAAATCTTCTGGAGAGTGGCACCGCAGCGCGGCCCATTAAGTAAGGACACGCGCCGCAACGCCAGTCTCAGAACAAAGATAGTAATGAATGTTTCTAAGTACACAGAAAGGAAAGCTAATTGTTTTGAAAGTAAACATAACTTAAGGAATGTAATGTAACTTTGTTTAAACTTTGTTAAACCTTAAGGATGTTGTATAAAAGTTGAGATAACTTAGTCGAATATAAATGCAAGGATAATGATAAACCGGAACGAATAATAACTAAATCTAATACACAATTAGATTGAGAAGAAGGGTAAGATATAGTCATATGCATACTTGATTATATGTGACCTAATGTAAGGCATTATGTGATCATGTGTTGTAGAGACTTGAAAGACTTAAACATAAAGTTAATTTATGGCAGCAGATGCTAAAGGCAAGTATTCTCACTCTTGTCTCAGTTCAATCTGAACAAGTTTTTGAGTTTCATATATTCTTTCGCATGAAATAATGTATGTTGAAGTTAAAGCCAATCCCTTGGCTAGACTTGGTAATTTATTCATCTATTATCAAATGTTGTTGTCTTTTGTCAACTACTCCATATGGTTTTCAAAAGAAGACTGAAATGTTAAACAAATGTTTTGTCGGTAAAATGACAGGCACGTGAGGTTGCCAAATGATTAAACGTACATACGTTTAATGGATGCAGTGTTGATCAACATAGAGTATAATAGGTTGATCACCTAGAAGTGCTCGTAAGTAATATCGGGCTTACGAAATTCGTTCCGGGTTGTCCTTTTTAAATAAAGAATGAATACTCGAGGTCTTTGACTAGAGTGAATGTTTTACTAAATATTGTTATTATTGTAAAACATTTTGAAAGAAAGGTAAAGTGCTATTTTGAATTATCAATAGTACTTCATGACTATTATTCAGTTATTGAAGATATATGATTCGTATGTGTCAAGCATATTGTTATTGAATTGTTATACTTGCTGAGCTAGTTATGCTCACTCTTGCTTGAACCAAAGGAATGCAGCTAAGACTGAACGTCACGAAGGATCGAAAAAGGATAAAGGAAAAGCTAAGGCAGATTGTTAAGCTGTCTTGTAATAGAATAGGTCTAATGTTGTAATGTAACTAATATTATGACAAAGAACCTTTGTAATGGGTATAGAACCTGGGAAATGTAAATATTACTTTAAATATATAGAAGATATATTTGTTCTTTTAGACTTTTCAATTGAATAACTGTACGAATGTTTGTACAGTATAGCACCATCTGCTGGGTTTGAAGATACCCAGATTTGGGGGCATTACAGCTATGCTAATTGATTCCATCACAGCAAATAGCAAGCAAAAGTAAGTAGTTTTTAGCACATACAAATAGCAAAAATCAGTCTTAATGCCTTTTAGACCAAAAGCAAATAGCAAAAATCAGTAGTTGCAGATGTGGCATAAGCTATAATGATTAATAGCAGTGGGTCCACACATTTTATGTCAATTTGGTCTGTTCTATAGTCCGTGGAACATGATTGAAACAATTCTTTTTGGACCAAAGCTGCATTAGTATTCAGTAGCTCATAAGTGGAAATAAAGGGAAAAAAATGAAAAAACCCAAAGGCTGAGTAAATCATATATATTAGATTTCACACATTGATAAAACCCAAAAGCTCAGCAAACTAAACCGAACTGCCCCTACCAACGCAATAAGCTTAGAAGTACACAAGAATCACCAAATAAAAAAAGCACTCCAACATGTGCAAATACAAAAACAAGATCGTGTAGCCAAGTAATAATTAAGTGATGGCACAAGTTTCCTATGAAGGTAAGAGAAAGACATGCTCCTAATTAAGTGAAGCTGAAAACGTACATTCCCAAACTGCTACATAGAAGATAATATTGGTGTTGGAGAAGATCATGTAGCCAAGTAAACGCATACAAATGTGCGCCGTTAAAGGTGGTGGGAGTCAAGTAGTGACCTGGGGGAATTTGCTCACCTGGGGCCGTACACTTTCCATCTAGTTTTGCCTCTATTTGCATAATCTTCTGCACCCAAAAATCTCGCTCCTCCGCTACAAGTTTTGTTGCCACAAGGTGCCCCTTATCTCGCTCTTCGTTAAGAAGTTTGTGGATAGTTTGTTTAATACTCTAGCTCACATACTCGGTTTGGCGTCTTGGTAGGTGAAAGTAGGAACTTGGAGTCACATAACCTCCCACACCTCTAACTCGTCCAGCACACTCTAAAGTCCCCAATGCCATTGTGAGAATATCATGGCTGCCGATCACAGTCAACGAACCTTCATGTACATTTTTCTTGAATTCATCCTAATGCATTAACAAATAATTCACATTAACAATAAAAACAAATTACTGCCACAAAGAAAGAATTTAGAACATCAATTGATTTTCTTACTATTTCCTTTGCTTTCTCAGTCGTCTTCTCATCTGGAATATTCCCATGATTATCTTCCCGGCCTTTCCTCCACAATGTTGCTCCATCTATGTCACCTTTCGTCATTTTTTGCAGCTGTTTAATATAAACAAACAATAATCGCTAAATAATCCTTTTTTTCCAGCTGTTTCATATAAACAAACAATAATTATCTTACAAAATTCTTACTAACCAGTTCATCCTCCAATCCAACATATCCTTTACGTGACAAGCGATGATAATACTGATATTGTGCACATATTGATTGTTGTTTCTTATGTAATGCCTGCAAAATATGAAGGGAAAAGTGGTTATGTAATTTGAGAAGCAGTGATTTATTTCCTGAATTAAAATGGAGGAAAATGTACCCTAAACTCTTCAGTAAACCTTTGGGCTACAAAGGCTCTCCAAGCATTAAGTTCAATGAAAGGATATTCTTCAGGGGGGTCACATAAGACTTCTGCTTCATTTTCGAAAGGATAAACATAGGTATTAGTCAGTCTACACTTGAACTCTCTCCATTTACATGTTGCTGATCTTAAAACCATTTTCCTGCTTTGAGGAGCTATCATAAACGCCATCTACGCACAAGCACATCACACGATTAAAAATATCAATACATGTGACAATGAAGAAAAATAAAACTACATGGGGAATTTAATCAACTTCACATACCTCTACAGCTTCCAAAATCTTATTTTTTGTATCTAACTCCACAACTTTCCATTTTTTAATGTCAATTCGGACCTTCGTTCGTGCTAATACCCTAATGTAAGACTGCATTTCATCTGTTGTCTTTCCACGAGGTTGCCCGTTTTTATTGTACTCCACAACCATTCTCACGCCTTGTACTTTTTGCTTCACTATTCGCTGCATTGTGTTAATGCCTCGTTTTCTTTTTGCGGTACTGGAGATTGTCTAAACTTTAGATTTCAGACTGTTTTGAGTCTCTAAAGTAGCTTGTTGCGTCTGACTAGCCCAGGCCAGTTGGTTCCGTTCATATTTTGAACTAGCTTTCTTCTTTCGAGGGGAGGAAATAGCTTTCTTCTGTTGAGGGGATGAAATAAATGTCTTCTTTATTCTGCACAAAAAAAACATGGAGTTAGAAACTCTCAGCTGAAAGTTAAATAAGCTAATAACTGCTAGAAAAGTAACATTTTAAATTGCCAAAATGTAACATTATTAACTGCAGGAGATTTACAATGCTGGAAAATATAAATAAATGTGAAAAGTAACATCTTGCTAGCAAATAAACATTCAATTCATCACGAAAAACTGCTGGAAGTTAAACAAGCTAATAACTGCTGAAAAAGTAACATTTTAAACTGCTAAAATGTAACATTATTAACTGCAGGAAATTTATACTGCTGGAAAATATAAATATATTATTAACTGCAGGAAATTTATACTGGTGGAAAATATAAATACAACTGCTGGAAGTTAAACATTCAGTTCATTAAGTTCTATTAATGAACACAAGAGTTCCTATTCCTTATCAATCCAAATATCCTCACAGTCAGCTCTCATGTATTGTGAGTTGTCCTCGTGAAAAACATAATCAAATGTCTCAACTGTAGGCATACCCCTTGCAAAGGGTTCGTGGTCAATTACAATGTCCCCTATCTCATCATCACTGGCACAACCATTATAATCCCTATTTGGGGGTGATAATACAATTAACCACATAGAATCTAAAGGATCTTCAACATAAAAGAATTGTTTGACTAGGTTAGCCATAACAAATTGATCATTTCTAAAACCTATCCTACTAATATTGACCAACGTAAATCAAAGTTCATCTACTTTAATTGTAAGACCCCGAATTTTATGAAATAAAAGTATTCAATTTTTCTTATAATTACTATTCAGTAAATGGTTAAATTGATAAATGTTAAAGTTAAGGGTGATATATGAATTTTTTTTCAAAATAAACAAGTGGTTATAAAATAATCATTGTTGTCGGGGAATATTCGTTGGTCGTGGAATATTCTTTCTGTCGGAGAATATTCGTACGACGGCACAGCCATTTGTGGGCCCCATAACAGAATAACTATCGGATGAAGATAACGATAAAAATTAAGTTTTTATAATTAACAGCGTAGTTGTTACTGTTAACACTGTTGGAATACCTGGTGGATAAAATACAGTAATACGGGTTATTGCACAGTAGCACATGGTATTACACAGTATTTTTGAATTATTGATTCTTACGAAGGAAAACACTACTGAATAATTGTCACAGTAATTATTGTTCAATATTTTATTTTATTGATTCAATAATTGCTGCATTGATATTTTATATTATTGGTGTTTCAATAATTATTGCTGCACAGTATTTCCCATTATCAGATCAATAATTCATATTATTTAGAATAATATTATTAGATAGCATTATTGACAATGTCTAGAAAGTTCTGTCTAAGGAGAGGTTTAGTCACCTAATTGCGCGCCAGTAAGGAGAAATTTTTATTGGAAAGCCCCTTCTTTCCTTGGAACGGCTTGGTTGTCATAAATGTGATTCTGTAATATTATTTGTGAATGATTAATTATTGATTCATATGATAAGAAAATATTTATTTTATGTGGATAAAAATGAGGGATATATTTTTGTGGTTAAAAATGAAGGAGTTAATGTTAAGATTTTTATCAGTATTTTTGTCGGAATGGAGGTATTAAAAATCAGGGTTTTTGAGATATTTTATGGGGGTTATAATTTTTAATCCGACCGTTGGATCGTGGTAATTTTTGGATATGTTATACATATATAAGTTGAGTATATGTCCACAAATTTTGAACCGTTAAAAATGAACGTATGATTTGTTATGAATTTTACGAGATGACTGGTTCAGAAATTATTGAATTTTCAGAGTTAGTCATTTTGGTGGAAAATTCTAGAATTGGTGGGCCCCACTCTTGGTTGGTAAAGAAATGTGCAGAGATTTTTATTCAAACGGGTGGGTGGGAATAGTAGCAGGTAAAGTCATCAGGTTGCAGGTTAAGTCTGCTTCGGCGTGCTAACATTTTCTTATAAATAGAGAGCTAAGTTAGAATTGAAAATCACACCAGAATTCATAAGTTTTCTCTCTTTCTCTCTCTAGATTATTGAGTATATTTTGTGAGTATTTAGATACTTCGTGAGTTTCTATTCATCAGTGCAAGTTTTCTTCAGCCTTATACCGATCAGAAGTACTGCTCTTTTGAGGTAAGGGATAGTAAGGGATTTTAAGGGTTGTTATGTTTTTCAGTTTCGTAATTTTTCTGACCTTCAAAATTCTGAAAAAATTTAAAATGATATTTTGATGAGTTTTCTTGATTGTGTCCAAAAATGGTGATTTTTGGATCTATAGATTAAGAGTTATGAATTTTATGAGAAAAGACTACTTTAAAAGTAACCGCTTATAACTCCTTGTGGTTAACTCCAAAATTGGTAAAATTTTTATTAGGAGTACATGAATATGATAGAATTATACTCAGTAAATTTCAGAATTTTTGGACAAAAGTATAATTTTTGATAAATGTCTAAATATTCAGCTGTTTTGGCCATATGAAAAATAGTAAATGATTTTTAAAAATTATGAGAAAAATATATGTTCAATATGGGACTATATTCTGCTAAATCCCAGAAAAGAAATATTTTTGGAACTGATTTGGTATTTTTCATAAAAATAAACTAGTTATGAGAAAATGAATTAAATATGTTATGTGAAGTAAGATAATTGGAAAATAGGATTTTATGGCTTGAGAATCCTATATGAGGAATATGCAGATTTTTTATGAGGGTTTTGGTTATTGGTGATGAAATCTTATGAGTTTGGCATTTTGGAATGATTAAATGCATTATTTTAGTAAAGTATAAATAATTAAAATAAATTGTTTATAAATTTAAGAAATGTTATTCTTTCAATATCATTGTACCGAAGTATTGGTATGGATTTTATTGTAGAATTTTTACCTTTTTGAGTCGGGGTTACTATTCACGAGTTACTATTCACGAGTTACTATTCACGAGTTACTATTCATGGGTTACTATTCACGAGTTACTATTTATGACAAAATTGGTTTCTTTTTCTGACCAAATTATAGTTGAGTTATGAATATTACTCTTGAGATTAAATCTATATGTTGATTATATTATTTTTATTATCATATATAACATTTTTATAACCCTGAGTGTAAAGATGGGTAAATTATTATCATATATAACATTTCTTTTTCACTTGAGTGTAAAGATGGGTAAATTATTGGTATAATCGTGATTAAAAAATGTCTTTGGCCTGTAGTGCAAAGATAAATTGTTAACTGGTATGATCATGACCATTGAATTTATAATTGAATATCTTTAGCTTAAGTGTAAAGATGAATTGATTAACATGGTTATAATTATTATTTATATAAATTCAAAAATGATTATATATTTCTTTGAGATATTAATATATTTGGCCTATAGTGCAAATATAAACTGTTGAAGAATATCTTTGGCCTGTAGTGCAAAGATGAATTATTGATGAATATTTTTGGCCTGTAGTGCGAAGATGAACTGTTGTTGAATATCTTTGGCCCATAGTGCAAATATGGTTTATTGATGAATATCTTTGGCCGTAGTTCGAAGATGGATTTATTAGCATGATTATGAACAGGAACTGTGATTTGGTATAACCATGATCTTTGATGTTTCAGATAAAGACAGGTGATGATAATATTCTTCGTCCTAAGTGCGAAGAAAAATTTAGAATTACAATTATGATTACGAGTTATTCATATGATTGTGGAAAAGAACTGTTGAGTGATGTTACAGGGATAAAACATTGTTGGTGGATTTTTAACATGGAGAAGATAATAGACTTTATAGTCAATTTGACTCTTCTAATGAATTGCTCGTTCCGCTGCAACTATGGTTGAAATTTTTATCATTTACCATATGTTCTAAATCTCTGATTTATTATTGATGAAGGGTATTGATAATTTAATTATCTTTAGTCATAATATTCTTTACTGAGCTAGTTGTGCTCACCCTTGTGCTTCACAATTCCTTTCAGGTAATAAGAGTGTAGCTGGGTCGAGCGAGGGTAACGGGAAAATAGAACGGTGGTCTCTAGCTGTGGATGTTCTCCCGAAGCAGTATAGAAAAGTTCATTTTGTAGTTTTATTTGGTGAATCCAATAGGGTAAGGTGAACCTAACGTTGGAAGGGTGTTGTGTCACTATCATACAAGATGTCTAATGACATATAACCTCGTGTCATCATAAGACAGGGTTGTGCACATCCACTTGCTGAGTATATCTACGAGCACTACCTATATAATCTTGGTGTTTGTTTGAAGTATAATTCTCAATTAAAGACAGTGGAGATAATGATAAGTCAAGAGAAGACTCACCATTGGGAAGAATATGATAGTAATCTTCTCGTTTTTCTTTGGGGTCTATTGGGTCAACCAAGGATAATTCTGTGGCCATATGATATCTATCATAACCTAGACGCATGGCCTCCCATGTACGAAGGTTTCCTTGAGCACTTCCCAAAGATTTTAATTTCTAAAACAGTTTTTGACTATACCTTTATGTAAGGTGTCATTGTGAGGTGTTGTCCACGGTTGGGATAAGAGTCACAGTTAGTATATATTTGTATCCAAACTCACAGCATAGATGTTGTTGTATTTTGCACGACATTTGTTGTAATAAAGTTGTAGTTGTTTTCTGTACCATGTATTTGGCGACTCAGAATAGGTTGGATGGAATGGACCTATTTTGGGGACGTCACAGTTGGTATCAGAGCTTAGGGATATGATCTCTGGCGGAGATCGGGGAATAGAACTAGGAGGGGAGAGATGAGTAAATCCTTCGCTAGTGTGCCCTACCTAAGCTTATTTGTTGGTTAGTCATAATATTAGGATATTATGTGATATGTTAATTTGTTCAATTAACCTTTGTTTTGAAGCTGTATTCTAGAATGATATATGAAATACAGGAGATGAGCAATGGAGAAATCATGATGACAGGGAAAATGGAATCTGAAATGAAAGCAAGGTATTCTCAACTCTTCGAAATACCAGGTATGTAAATTTCGGGGACGAAATTTCATAAGGAGGGGAGATTGTAAGACTCCGAATTTTATGAAATAAAAGTATTTAATTTTTCTTATAATTACTATTCAGTAAATGGTTAAATTGATAAATGTTAAAGTTAAGGGTGATATATGATTCTTTTTCAAAATAAACAAGTGGTTATAAAATAATCATTGTTGTCGGGGAATATTCGTTGGTCGTGGAATATTCTTTCTGTCGGAGAATATTCGTACGACGGCGCAGCCATTTGTGGGCCCCATAACAGAATAACTGTCAGATGAAGATAACGACAAAAATTGAGTTTTTATAATTAATGGCGTAGTTGTTACCGTTAACACTGTTAGAATACCCGGTGGTTACAATACAGTAATACGGGTTATTGCACAGTAGCACACGGTATTGCACAGTATTTTTGAATTATTGATTCTTACGAAGGAAGACACTACTGAATAATTGTCACAATAATTATTGTTCAATATTTTATTTTATTGATTCAATAATTGCTGCATTGATATTTTATATTATTGGTGTTTCAATAATTATTGCTGCACAGTATTTCCCATTATCAGATCAATAATTCATATTATTTAGAATAATATTATTAGATAGCATTATTGACAATGTCTAGAAAGTTCTGTCTAAGGAGAGGTTTAGTCACCTAATTGCACGCCAGTAAGGAGAAATTCTTATTGGAAAGCCCCCTCTTTCCTTGGAACGGCCTGGTTGTCATAAATGTGATTCTGTAATATTATTTGTGAATGATTAATTATTGATTCATATGATAAGAAAATATTTATTTTATGTGGATAAAAATGAGGGATATATTTTTGTGGTTAAAAATGAAGGAGTTAATGTTAAGATTTTTATCAGTATTTTTGTCGGAATAGAGGTATTAAAAATCAGGGTTTTTGAGATATTTTATGGGGGTTATAATTTTTAATCCGACCGTTGGATCGTGGTAATTTTTGGATATGTTATACATATATAAGTTGAGTATATGTCCACAAATTTTGAACCGTTAAAAATGAACGTATGATTTGTTATGAATTTTACGAGATGACTGGTTCAGAAATTATTGAATTTTCGGAGTTAGTCATTTTGGTGGAAAATTCTAGAATTGGTGGGCCCCACTCTTGGTTGGTAAAGAAATGTGCAGAGATTTTTATTCAAACGGGTGGGTGGGAATAGTAGCAGGTAAAGCCATCAGGTTGCAGGTTAAGTCTGCTTCGGCGTGCTAACATTTTCTTATAAATAGAGAGCTAAGTTAGAATTGAAAATCACACCAGAATTCATAAGTTTTCTCTCTTTCTCTCTCTAGATTATTGAGTATATTTTGTGAGTATTTAGATACTTCGTGAGTTTCTATTCATCAGTGCAAGTTTTCTTCAGCCTTATACCGATCAGAAGTACTGCTCTTTTGAGATAAGGGATAGTAAGGGATTTTAAGGGTTGTTATGTTTTTCAGTTTCGTAATTTTTCTGACCTTCAAAATTCTGAAAAAATTTAAAATGATATTTTGATGAGTTTTCTTGATTGTGTCCAAAAATGGTGATTTTTGGATCTATAGATTAAGAGTTATGAATTTTATGAGAAAAGACTATTTTAAAAGTAACCGCTTATAACTCCTTGTGGTTAACTCCAAAATTGGTGAAATTTTTATTAGGAGTACATGAATATGATAGAATTATACTCTGTAAATTTCAAAATTTTTGGACAAAAGTACAATTTTTGATAAATGTCTAAATATTCAGCTGTTTTGGCTATATGAAAAATAGTAAATGACTTTTAAAAATTATGAGAAAAATATATGTTCAATATGGGACTATATTCTGCTAAATCCCAGAAAAGAAATATTTTTGGAACTGATTTGGTATTTTTTATGAAAATAAACTAGTTATGAGAAAATGAATTAAATATGTTATGTGAAGTAAGAAAATTGAAAAATAGGATTTTATGGCTTGAGAATCCTATATGAGGAATATGCAGATTTTTGATGAGGGTTTTGGTTATTAGTGATGAAATCTTATGAGTTTGACATTTTGGAATGATTAAATGCATTATTTTAGTAAAGTATAAACAATTAAAATAAATTGTTTATAAATTTAAGAAATGTTATTCTTTCAATATCATTATACCGAAATATTGGTATGAATTTTATTGTAGAATTTCTACCTTTTTGAGTCGGGGTTACTATTCACGAGTTACTATTCATGAGTTACTATTCACGAGTTACTATTCACGAGTTACTATTCATGGGTTACTATTCACGAGTTACTATTCATGACAAAATTAGTTTCTTTTTCTGACCAAATTATAATTGAGTTATGAATATTACTCTTGAGATTAAATCTATATGTTGATTATATTATTTTTATTATCATATATAACATTTTTATAACCCTGATGTTGAATTTCTTTTTCACTTGAGTGTAAAGATGGGTAAATTATTGGTATGATCGTGACTAAAAAATATCTTTGGCCTGTAGTGCAAAGATGAATTGTTAACTGGTATGATCATGACCATTGAATTTATAATTGAATATCTTTAGCTTAAGTGTAAAGATGAATTGATTAACATGGTTATAATTATTGTTTATATAAATTCTAAAATGATTATATATTTCTTTGAGATATTAATATAGTTGGCCTATAGTGCAAATAGGAACTGTTGAAGAATATCTTTGGCCTGTAGTGCAAAGATGAATTATTGATGAATATCTTTGGCATGTAGTGCGAAGATGAACTGTTGTTGAATATCTTTGGCCCATAGTGCAAAGATAGTTTATTGATGAATATCTTTGGCCGTAGTGCGAAGATGGATTTATTAGCATGATTATGAACAGGAACTGTGATTTGGTATAACCATGATCTTTGATGTTTCAGGTAAAGACAGGTGATGATAATATTCTTCGTCCTAAGTGCGAAGAAAAATTTAGAATTACAATTATGATTATGAGTTATTCTTATGATTGTGGAAAAGAACTGTTGAGTGATGTTACAGGGATAAAATATTGTTGGTGGATTTTTAACATGGAGAAGATAATAGACTTTATAGTCTATTTGACTCTTCTAATGAATTGCTCGTTCCGCTGCAACTATGGTTGAAATTTTAATCATTTACCATATGTTCTAAATCTCTGATTTATTATTGATGAAGGCTATTGATAATTTAATTATCTTTAGTCATAATATTCTTTACTGAGCTAGTTGTGCTCACCCTTTTGCTTCACAATTCCTTTCAGGTAATAAGAGTGTAGCCGGGTCGAGCGAGGGTAACGGGGAAATAGAACGGTGGTCTCTAGCTGTGGTTGTTCTTCCGAAGCAGTATAGAAAAGTTCATTTTGTAGTTTTATTTGGTGAATCCAATAGGGTAAGGTGAACCCAACGTTGGAAGGGTGTTTTGCCACTATCATACAAGATGTCTAATGACATACAACCTCGTGTCATCATAAGACAGGGTTGTGCACATCCACTTGCTGAGTATATCTACGAGCACTACCTATATAATCTTGGTGTTTGTTTAAAGCATAATTCTCAATTAGAGACAGTGGAGATAATGATAAGTCAAGAGAAGACTCACCATTGGAGAGAATATGATAGTAATCTTCTCATTTTTCTTTGGGGTCTATTGGGTCAACCAAGGATAATTCTGTGGCCATATGATATCTATCATAACCTAGACGCATGGCCTCCCATGTACGAAGGTTTCCTTGAGCACTTCCCAAAGATTCTAATTTCTAAAACAGTTTTTGACTATACCTTTATGTAAGGTGTCATTGTGAGGTGCTGTCCACGGTTGGGATAAGAGTCACAGTTAGTATATATTTGTATCCAAACTCACATCATATATGTTGTTGTATTTTGCACGACATTTGTTGTAATAAAGTTGTAGTTGTTTTCTGTACCATGTATTTGGCGACTCAGAATAGGTTGGATGGAATGGACCTATTTTGGGGACGTCACATTAATGCCATTATTGTTCTCAACCCAATCGCACTTAAACATAGGTACTCTAAACTTATGATAATCTAACTCCCATATTCCCTGAATGACCCCATAGAAACTCATGTCTCCCACAACAGGATTTTTATCCTTTGCACTAGAAAGCTGCATTGTCTTTGCCATTAGGTGCACTCCACTATTTTGAACAGCTCGCACATCATCACGTGACTTGGTGTTAAAGTGTAGACCATTGACAATGTAGCTTTTATATTTTAGTACTTCCATACACGGGCCATTCGAAAGCCACCGCAAAGTCTCCGTTATGTCATTGGATGCTTGGGTAAGTTCATGTGAAACCTGAATCCAAAATAATATAAATCAATAAACAAACAAGAGCAACATCAAACAATTACAAAGATAAACACAATTTTACCCTTTTGCGAAACCAATCAATAAATGTGAGATTGTGCTTATCTTGTAGCCACTTTGTTCTTTTTTTTGAATCTCGGATAAGTTTCTTTCAGATGTATCATATGTTCACTACATGAAATAGAAGACAATCATATTTTAGTCTTTGAATTATAAGACAAAATTCTTCTATCATATATAGAAAAACGTTTAAATTACCTGATATATGGTTCAACTTCATCTGTGTTTTCTAATACACAACGATGTGCTTGGTCTAACATGTCACGCTTCGTAGGTTCTACGGTAGCACCAGATAAGGGTTGTGTACGACCCTTTCTTCACTTCGATAGGATCCCAAGAGTACTAACATCAGATAAATATTCCTCGGAAAACTCTGAAGCCTCTTCACCAATATAACATTCAGCCATGCAACCTTCAGGCCGAGTACGATTACGTACATACCCTTTTAATACTTTCATGAATCTTTCAAATGGATACATCCATCTAAGGTAAACTGGCCCACATAATCGAAATTCTCTAACAAGATGCACCACGACATGAATCATGATATCAAAGAATGATGGTGGAAAATACTTCTCAAGCAAACACAAGGTTACCACTACATCAGCTTGCATTTTATCTAGTTTTGAAATGTCGATGACTTTGTCTCATATCTCATTAAAGAAAAAACACAATCTTATTATTGCATAGCTCACAGGTCTTTCCATCACCGAACGTAAGGCAACAGGGAGCAATTGTTGCATTAAGGTATGACAGTCATGAGACTTAAGCCCATAGAGTTTTAGGTCTTGCAATGATACAAGACTTTTGATATTAGAAGCGTAACCTTCTGGGACTTTCATGTCATACAAAGAATTACATACAACTCTTTTCTCTGCCCTCAATAGATTCCAAGAACTTGGAGGCAAACGTGTCCTTTTTCCCCCAAAATCTGGTCGCAAATAGGTCTTAACCCCCATTTCTAAGAGGTCTAATCGAGCTGCAACCCCATCTTTGTTTTTCTCCGGAATCTCCAATAATGTACCAATAATGCTATCGCATACATTTTTCTCAATATGCATAACATCAAGACAATGTCTAATATGAAGAAACTTCCAATACTCTAGTTCAAAGAATATTGACTTCTTCTTCCAACAAGGACTGTTATCCTTGTCATCAACAGCATGACTCAAACCATCAACCTTTCTAAATAATTCTTCTCCCGTTAGTGACACAGGAGGTGGTCTAAATTCTTGTTCTCCATTAAATGTTATTCGTTGCTTCCAAAATGAATGATCTTGAGGCAAGAATCTTCGGGGCCAATGTAACAAACTTTGTTACCATGTGTCAACCTATGGCTAGGTGTATCATCGCCACATATAGGACATGCTTTATAACCTTTTACAAGACATCCAGATAAGTTCCCATAGGCAGGAAAGTCATTAATAGTCCATATTAATTGGGCTTTGAGCATGAAGTATTCTCCTCTAAATGCATCATACACCCCTGGAACCCCCTTCCACAAACACTTTAAATCATTAATCAATGGTTCCAAGTAGACATCTATATCATTACCGGCTTGTTTAGGACCCGAGATCAACAAAGTTAACATCATGAACTTTCTTTTCATACATAACCAAGGCGGAAGATTATAAATAATCATTATAATAGGCCAACAATTGTATCTACTACTAAGAGAAGCATGAGGATTGATCCCATCAGCTAAAAGAGCAAGTCTAAGGTTTCTAGGGTCTTTACCAAACTCCAGCCACTTATCATCCACTAGCTTCCAAGATGATGAATATGATGGATGACGCATATGACCATCGCTCATTTTATTATTAGCATGCCAAGTCAAACTCTCAGTTGTCCTGCTAGATTTAAACATACGTTTAAACCTCGGGATAGGAGGAAAGTACCACAACACCTTCGCAGGCACCCCTTCTCTTACATGCTCATTCTTATCCGTCTTCCACCTTGAGAGAGAATATTTTGGGCAATTAGTTACCTGGTCAAATTCCTTTCTATATAAGATGCAGTGATTAGGGCAAGCATGTATTTTATCATAATCCATTCCTAAGGCATGTAAAGACTTATTTGCCTCGTACAAAGAGCAAGGTAATTGGTTACCTTCTGGAAGAAGTTCAGTTAGAAAAATCAAGTGCTCTGTTAAACCAGCATCACTCAACCCATGCTTTACTTTCAAATTGTAGAGTCTAACAAGTGCACCTAACTTACTAAATTTACAACCAGGGTACAAGGGTTCATCTCCATCCCCAATCACATTAAGAAACTCACAAGGATCATTTGAGAAATCCCCAAAACCATTATCTTCCATATCTACTGTTTCAGAGACATAGCCTTGTTCAATAGTGCCTACAAAAGGTTTATTTGCATCTACATCTAACATATTAGGTTCTCCATGCCATATCCAAGTGTGATAACTAGGATCAACCCCATTACAATACAAGTGATCCTGTATAATTCTGGCACCAAATTTTAAAATGTTTCCACATTTTACACAAGGACAATGAATAAGATTCACATTTCTCGCGTTGTCTACCGCAAACCTCAAGAATTCATCAACGCCTAGTTCATATTCTCGTGACCTTCTATCAGCACACATCCATGACTTATCCATCTTAAGAAAAAACAAAACATATCATCTAAAGTCCAACATTAAATATAAAACACTGAATAAGAACTCAGTTAATTATCAATTGGCTAAACTAGATAAAAGAAATGTTATTATTTCACCCAATGAATAAGAAGCAAATTACATTGGAATTTGTGTCCACTTTGATATCAGTATCAACCACACAAGAGAAAACATAGGCAAATGCTGGTTAGAAAACCAAAAACTAATGATTATACTAGCACATAAATCTACAATTCTGGATTCCAAAAGAAAAACCTCCATTGAAGAACCACATTTACAGACAAATACAGTCAACAAATCAGACCCTATAGCATTTTTGAAGAGAACCTGATATTAAAATTCAGAGCAATCAATAACACTTAATGTAATCCTCTAGATTTAAATATAAAACACTGAATAAGCACTCAGTTAATTATCAATTGGCTAAACTAGATAAAAGAAATGTTACTATTTCACCCAATGAATAAGATGCAAATTACATTGGAATTTGTGTCCACTTTGATATCAGTATCAACCACACGAGAGAAAACAGAGGCAAATGCTAGTTGAAAAACCAAAAACTAATGATTATACTAGCACATAAATCTACAATTCTAGATTCCAAAATAAAAACCTCCATTAAAGAACCACATTTACAGATAAATACAGTCAACTAATCAGATCCTATGGCATTTTTGAAGAGAACCCGATATTAAACTTCAAAGCTAAAAATACAGTCAATAACACTTAATGTAATCCTCTAGATTTAATTAGCCTTCAATAACACTTAGAAGCTCCAAATTAGCTCCAAATATCAAAAAATTTCTAATTAAAACCTAAATTTTAGGGAAAATTAACAAGTGAGAAATTAAAACCTAATTTTAGTGGAGGAGACAGAGAAACCACCACTGCTGCCACCGCAGCCACCACTATGCTACCAATATGAAAGTAGAAAAACCATTATAACAAAACAAATGGAGCACCTCAAACACGTTTATATACAAAGACTGTAAATGGGTTGAAAATAAACGCATGCAAGAACAAATCCAAAGAGATTAAGAACTTACGATGAAACCCTAGCCCCAAAACATTTTATCTTCAAACTCAGATTTCAGCCTAAGAGAGAAGGTACATCCAAAGACGATCGAGCACAGAGATAATCGAACCTCTGCAAGGACTGAGAGTGAAGGAAACTGAGAGTGAAGGAACGAACGAAACTGAGAGCACAGAGGAACGAAACTGAGAGTGAAGGAACGAACCTCTGCAAGGACTTGGGAGAAGGATGGAAGCTCTGCACAGAGAACGACGATCGAGCACAGAGATAATATCAAAGACGGGCTAGCCTCGGAGAGAAAAAGACTTAAGTCTTGTAATTTTAAGTGAGCTCCGTGTTTTATCAGATAGACAACGTTTTAAAAAAACGTTATTTAATTAAAACAAAAAAAATGGCCTTTTAAATAGATAACGCTTTTGCATATGTATCTACAACGTTTTTTTTAAAAACATTGTAAAAAAAATACTACAATGTTTTTATAAAAAATGTTGTCTTTTAAGCGTTGTCTATTTACTATTTTGTAGTAGTGCAAGTGCAGTAGCTGTCAAGAGAACAGAAGACAACGATCTTGGGATTAACCAGGATCGTAGTGTTTGCCAAACAAAGCCGAAACTGATGAAGTGTACATAGATATACTAGTCTGCTTATGAGGAACAAGGCTAAAGTGATTAAGTATTGAGTCAATCCATTGATGATAAGTGAACGGGAGATCACAAGGAGAAAGAGAGATGGGCATGCCACAAATCTGAAGTGTCTTGCTATTCAGAAGAGGCCAGAACAAGGAGTCAAGCTATCAGTTCCTAAGATTAGTCGAAGCAAACAGAAGTGTTGAAGCACTGCACAAGAGAAGGAAGAGGTATTCTACATTGAAGATTCAATTAACACTCTTCAGGATCGTAGTGTTGTCGTAACTTGTCAATAAGCAACATTCAATAAGACACACTATAATCAGGTCTAAGAACATCTGCATCAGAATCGTAGAGTTTGGTCATCTAAAGATTGAAGCATTGGCAACGGTTCAATCTGAAAACTGATATTCGAACATTGCTAGTTGAAAGCGTCGATGTAAAAGGACAGCTCCTGACGTTCTAATCGAGAAGTTAGAAAGAAGAGATAAAGTTAACTACATCCCCGAGACATCAAAGTCACATCTCTGACGGGGTAGGTGAAACAGTAGACTACAGTGTGACTCCCCCAAAACAGGTATACATCACCCATTCTGAATGTAGTGTCAAAAAGTCATAAAGGGGATGTCATGTCACATCTGTAGTCTTCACCAAATAACTCGATATCTGCGAAGTAATTCAAATAGCTTTCAACGACTATATCCCAACGGGAAGATTGGGAAGGAGTATATATCAGCCAAAGCTCTAAAGATCAAGTGTTGTTGATGTTGCTGAAGTTGCAGAATCGTTGAGTTGTTGGAATGCTATTATTGACTCTACGAGTTTCACTAGAGCTAACCAGAACAAGTCTCAATAACAGTGAGATTACAAAGGTGGAAGTGAAGCAGCTTTGAAGAAGGACTCGAACAAACTAAAGCTTCACTCAACAAAGATGAGAATGTCACTGAAGATGGCAGCTAAGCTGAGAGCCGAGAAGGACAAAAAGATAGCATTCAGAAAAGTGACAGAGCACAAAGAAGATCCAGAGAGCCACTCTACGAATCACCATGAACTGAAAGTTGAAATAGAACAAGTGCAGAACCATGTCTGCAAACCAGTCAAGAAGGGTTCAGGGAATGCTAAGTGCCAGACAAAGTCTACCAAAAGCTTAAACACTTAGCAAACCCAAATGGTGATGGTGCACAGCTGACATCGGATAAAGATGACCATAACAGAATGAAGATTAGCTGCACCAAAGAAGATGTGGTCCAGACTCAAAGCATAATACAAAGAGGACCACGTCAAGCTGCTAAGTAAGGAAGATGTTCAAGCCTAAAGACATCTTAGCAGCAAGGCACTAACAATAACAACACCAACTCCAACCTGAAGCCAGGGCCTGAGGGGTCCTTATTCAGAGGGACTAAATGAAGTTCCAAGCCTGCTGGGCTTGAAGAGTTCCTAGGGAACTAGAGGAGTTCCAAGCCTGTTGGGCTTGAAGAGTTCTTAGTGAACTGGAGTTCCAAGGCTACTGACCTTGAAGGAATCTTAGTGATTCAGGGTGTTTCCCTTCCTTACTGGAAATCCTGCTAGTTAAAAGCAGAATAGTGGATTAGGAGCTTGAGTCTCTGAACCACTTAAAATCCCTTGTGTCTTTTACATTCAGTCATTTACTTACTGTCATTTACATTATGTACCTAACTACTATAAATACTATGTATGTATTAACTGCTTACAACTGAACTAACTTTACGAACAATGTATGTATGTTTATGATTATAATAATGAAGGAGATCTTTTACTTATTCCGTTGTGCTTGAAAAGATTCTTATGTTTGTCATATGCTAAGTCATTAGCAATACAAAATAAACGAGAAAAGTATTTGAAATTAAAAAGGATCAATTCAACCCCCCTTCTAGATCTATTGTGTGCCTACTGGGAACTAACAATTAGTATCAGAGTAGGTTCTCATGCTATATTCAAAAGCTAATCTCTTTGAGTCTGATCCTAGACAAAAATATTATTCTAAACTTAGTTTAGTAGTAAGTCACTTATAAATGCAGATGAGCTTACACGTTGGAAATATTGTGTATAGGTAAATGTGTATACACACCTAAAGCTGCTCAGATTGGTCCATGTTCTTAAATGCCATGACAACAAGACCAATCCTTGGCCACAGTCAATCTTGTAATCTAAAGATCAGACAAGGGATCAACAGCAAAGAGTCAAGCATCCACCAGACTGAAAGATGAAAAGGCCATATATGTTAAGAAGTACTTATCTAGAGAAGAAAGAAGAATCTCTTAAATCTGTATCTGGCCAACCAGCAACTAGATGTGAACCTTGAGGACTCAAGGTTGTCAAAGAACTAAAGATGCCAAGATTTTCTTAGCTTACATCTTCAAGATTATGACTGATGGATCGAAGGACAACTGGAGCAACAAGCTGTCAGAAATGAATGTAAACATATGCACATCAATGCCTAACCTCATTATATCAAGATAAATGATTGTCAAGAAAATGATAGTGGAAAGGTACAGTTCCTCATTAATATAAAAGTATACATCATGTTGCATCACCTTATACATATAACAGTATTCTATCAAGAGACCATACTCTACCTAAAAAGGGGAAGAGAGAAAGTACACTAAGGACAAAAAAAACAAATGCTAACAAACTTTCTCTCCAATCCAAATTTTAGGTTGAAGAATACATCTTTAAAGAAATCTGAAATAGGTCATAGGCATATCATGATTTAATTAATCTTAAGTGGAGTAATATTTGCTGATGGATTAGTATGTATGTACAAACCTATATTCTAGATTTTTAATAGCACATAGAGTATGATCAGTTTTACAAGAGTATAGTGAAGATTCGTAGAAACTGATCACCTCCATGAATCAACCAGATACAAATAAGTGATAGAGTTGATTCTTACTCTATAAACATTTAAACTCTGTGAACATAACCAAGTAAATGATAAAACTATCAAAGAAAAAGAGTGTTTTGTTAAAATGGTTAATCTTACACACACTAATCATCATGCATCTTAAAATGTGATATCTAAATTAGATACATGCATGAATATAATTGTTGGTGATCAATATAATGATAATTCAAATATATGAGGAATATGAATTTTTTTTAAAAAAAACTAACCTGGTTGGACTCATTTAACCATGGATACCAAAAATAAAAATTTATCTAACTTGCAGGTGCTTGGTCTATCTGACCACACTAAGGAATGCTATAGTAGAAGACTTCAGTCAAGAAGATTCAACCAGCAGAAGGCTTAAGACATTTCAGAAATGTTTCTGACAAAATCCTTATTTGTTAAAGCATGTCCTTGAAGACTTGTTGAGCTAACAGAAATGAAGCTCACATGGTTGTTGATCTCCATACGGAGGTAGACCATTAACCCTAAGATAAAAAGGGTCATATATGCTCAATCATCCAAAGCATATCAGTTGAGAAGAACCCTAAAGGAACTGTCAAAGAAGACTACGTTCATAGTGCTGTCAAATGATCATAGAGTGAACAGTCCTGAAGATATCCATTTCTATGATACAAGAAGATTTAATTGATAATGATGACTTTAGTCAGAAGGAGAGATGCAAGGCTGCCTTCTGATGCACATGAAGAAGAAGAATTCACACCTCTCTGAGAAGATAGTATCAACCATGGGGGAGCAGTGATCTATTAAGGAATAGCAGCACTGAAAGTATCAGAAATACACTATGAATCTATATACTAGTTACAAAGTCCCAAAACTTTGTGGCTGATGAACCAAATAAAGATCCATAGTCAGTAGGAATGTCTCAAAATGTACTACTGATAACCTTGTCAACCACACAACTCAAAATCGTGGAGCACCTACGATTAAACATCTGGTCGTAGTGTAAGAGCAGGAGGACACCACGATTACAGCCAATGCAAATGTCTAAAGTTGATAGAGGATCTCCCCAACAGAAAAGGTCAAATGAGATATCAGTGCAAATCACTTCTAAAAGTTTTTCATCTGAAAAGCATCTCAGGGACAAACCTAACCCTTTGTTCACTCTAAGAGGTTGCCCCTTCATGAGCTACCTTAACCCAGAAGGAATACTTAGCCTAGTTCATCTCAAGGACCAGAACAGACAATGTTCGTAGAGTAGATTCTAAAGTAAACTCGACGATTGTAGTGCAACCTCAATGATCATAGAGTAGGCTCAACGATCACAGTCTTCCTAGAGGATACACTAGCTCATGAGGAGCCCGAAAGAACTAGACATATGCCCAACTATTCAGATCGTGTGGAGATAAGTACAAATACAGTTTGGAAAGACATCTTGGAAACTCACCTCAGAACTTCAGTGCCCAAATTGTCTTGGGGTACATCAGTGGTAAAGCCATGCAACTCTAAGAATGAGGATTAGTGTCAAACCATCCACTAAAGCATCTCTCAGAAGATGATCGTTGAGTCGACAAAGAAAATCGTAGAGTCTATAGCTACCTTACCAAGCTACTCTACGTACTAAAAGGGTCAACGATCAATCTACATTAACAATGCTTATCCTCTGAAAAGGAAATTTAAAACTGTTCAGTTTATGGGGAATTATAGTTTCTTACTGGGCATCGTGCAACCAATGGCTGGTTAACACATCACAGCATATGCAGAGTCAGAAGGTGTAAGACCCCAACTTATTAATGAATAAAATCAAATTTTCTCTAAATATTATTGTGAATAATAAGGGGTTAATTTGATATAATACTTTGGTTATGGGTGAAATGTGCAAATTTTGCAAAATAAGCAAGTAGTTATAAAATATTTATTTTGTCGGGGAATATTCGTTTGGTCGTGGAATATTCTTGCTGTCGGGGAATATTCGTACGACGGCGCAGCCTTGTGTGGGCCCCATAACGGAAAGCGATTGGATGAAGAAAACGACAAGTATAAGTTATTTATAAATAACGGCGTAGTTGTTACCGTTAATACTGTTGGAATATCCGGTGGTTAAAATACAGTAGCACACGGTATTGCACCAATTATTGATTCTTACGTAAGAAGGCACTACTCAATAATTGTTACAGTAGTTATTATTCAATATTTTATTTTATTGATTCAATAATTGCCGCGTTGATATTTTATATTATTGTTGTTTCAATAATTATTGCTGCACAGTATTTTCTATTATCAGATCAATAATTCATATTATTTGAATAATATTATTAGATAACATTATTGGCAATGTCTAGAAAGTTCTGTCTAAGGAGAGGTTTGGTCATCTAATTGCGCGCCAGTAAGGAGAAATCCTTATTGGAAAGCCCCCTCTTTCCTGGGAACGGCCTGGTTGTCATAAATGTGATTCTGTAATATTATTTGTGAATAATTAATTATTGATTCATATGATAAGGAAATATTTATTTTATGTGGATATAAATGAGGGATATATTTTTGTGGTTAAAAATGAAGGAGTTAATGTTGAGGTTTTTTATCAGTATTTTTGTCGGAATGGAGGTATTAAAAATCAGGGTTTTTGAGATATTTTGCGGGGGTTATAATTTTTAATCCGACCGTTGGATCGTGGTAATTTTTGGATATGTTATACATATATAAGTTGAGTATATGTCCACAAATTTTGAACCGTTAAAAATGAACGTATGATTTATTATGAATTTTACGAGATGACTGGTTCAAAAATTGTTGAATTTTTAGAGTTTATCATTTTGATGGAAAATTCTAGAATTGGTGAGCCCCACTCTTGGTTGGTGAAGAAATGTGCTGAATTATATTTCAAATATGGTGGGTGGGAATAGTAGCAGGTAAAGCCATCAGGTTGCAGGTCAAGCCTACTAAAATTTTCCTATAAATAGAGGGCTAAGTTAGAATTGAAAATCACACCTAAAACAAGTTTTCTCTCTTTCTCTCTCTAGATTATTGAGTGTATTTTGTGAGTATTTAGATACTTTGAGAGTTTCTATTCATCAGTGCAAGTTTCTTTCAGCCTTATACCAGTATTCCGACCAGAAGTACTGATATTTTGAGGTAAGGGATATTATTTTCTTCTTAAATGATATTATTTTCTTCAATATCATTATGCTGAAATATTGATATGAGTTTTTATCAAATTTGGAACTTTTTGTGTCGGGGTTACTATTCACGTATACGTTACTATTCACGTATACGGCACTATTCACGAATACGGCACTATTCACCGAAAAATAATTTTTTCCCTTTTTATCCAAGATGTCTATTATGGTTACTATCTTTGATTGTATCCATGTTTTGATCTTTATTTTTGAATTCTGCTTCACAATTGATTATTATGAAGTATTATTGATCTTGGATAAACTGTTATACGAATCCATACTATTGTCCTTCTGTCTCACTGGATTCATTTTCTTTAAGATATTTTTCATCATCCTCAGTTCTAAATGATGATTTTACTGAATATCTTTGGCCTGTAGTGCAAAGATGTATGATTACTTGATGAATATCTTTGGCCTGTAGTGCAAAGATGTATGATTACTTGATGAATATCTTTGGCCTGTAGTGCAAAGATGAACAGGTGTTGAGATGAACATGACTGACAGGTGATACAAATGAATATCTTTGGCCTGTAGTGCAAAGATGAATATTTGGATAAAGATGATTATTAATTGATGTTACAGGGATAAAATATTGATGATGGACTTTTAAATCTTAGAAGATAGTAGAATTCTTTCTCTACTTGACTCTTCTAATGGTTTACTGTTTTTGCTGCAGTTGTTGATCTAAAACTTGTTGTCGATTATATTCTATCAGATTTTTCCCTGTTGAAGACTAACGATAATTTGTTATATATTATCTTAGTCATAATATTCTTTACTGGGCTAGTTGAGCTCACCCTTTTCCTTTTTGTTCTATTTTTCTTCTCAGGAGGTGAGAACATAGCAGGATCTAGTCGGGTATGGAGTGATGGTTCTAGAAAGATGTTTTAGCAGTCCTCACTATTTCTGTAAAATAGTGTTTGAATAATTGTAATGAGGATTTATTTGAGTGTGGATATTGTCCAGAAGACAATATTTGTATTTAAACTCACAGTATGTGTTGTCGTATTTTGCACGACAATTGTATTATTGAAATTGTAGTTTGCTTTCTGTACCATGTATTTGGCGACTCAGAATGGGTGTTGTATACCTATTTTGGGGGCGTCACAGAAGGAACTGTCATAAAAAAAATTCAAAATCTGAAAACAGTTATCAAAGGCTATTGAACCTCTCTCCCTCCCTTTTTTAAACCCTAAAATCCTCTTCAAAGCCTGAATCCACTAAACTTCTAGATTCGTCCAAATTGCATTCAACTATCTCTCATAAGATGTCTGAAACTAAATACCCATCTGTTTCAAAACCTCAAAATGGAAGAATGGCGTGTTATAACCGGAATCCAACTCGGCTTCAAGAAGTTTGAAAGATCAAAAAAGAAGTTCAATGATATACTTGAGCTTGTAAAGGATGCTGGGTTTTCTGAATGCTTGGAAGCCAACACTCCAGTCTATACGGAGCTAGTGAAGCAATACTACTCCAATGCATCGATAGATTCTGGGGTTCTGTCCACAAAGGTCAAAGGAGCAAGCCTGAAGATAAGGGCATCAGACATCAACCAATGTTTAAGGTTTCCCAACCAAGGTCTGATAAACCTCGAAGAAGTTAACATTGAAGAAGGCAAGAGGTTAATGCGTTATAGAAGGAACGTAAACCTGAAAGATATGAAGAAGGAGTTTCCTGAAGAGTTTGAATTTCTAGCTGAGATTACATAAAAATGCTTCATGTGCAAAGGTACTGCACATGATACTGTAAGTGATCTACAGCTGAGAATCATGACTATAATCGTCATGAAGATGCAGATGAACTTTGGAACCCTTATAATTGATTGGTTGACCAAATGGCTGGAAAAGGCTAAGATGAAGAAGTCTTCAGATAAACCACTCACAAAGGTTTTTCATGGATGACTCTTGAGCATTGTGCTAAAGAAGAAATTGAAAAGTAAGATAAAGGATGATGAGGGAGAATCACTGAATGTCCACAAAGTGATGTCCCCACAGTTGTTTGAAAATTGGAAGAAAAATCCTAAGGAAAACAAGAGGCTAATAACTTCTGGAAACAGTAGCAAGGTCTCGGTGAAGAAGAGAAAGGCACGAGAGGTGGAAAGCAAGCCATCCCATTCTGATGACTCTGTATTTGTAGCAATCACACCAGTAAAGAAGAAGTCTAAGGGTGTGAAGAATACAAAGGCTCCACCAAGCAGTCTCTCCACTGACAACAAGAGACATCGAGCAGGAGAAGAATAAGCATCAACTGCAGAAACCCCAAAAAGAAGAAGGAGTAACAGATTACTCCAAGGGCCATCCAAGAAGAAAGTAAAGGTGATAAAGAAGTTAGCATCAATTCCCCAAGAAAGTTTACCTACCGAAGAAAAGAATGTAGAGTTAGAGGATGAGAAGGAAATTGAAAGCCTCAAGAATGAACCCTCAAAGCAAGTCTAGCAATGAAGAAGAAGCTGAATCTATGAAAGAAATAACTGAATCTGATGGTGAAGAAAAATGTGCAAGCCCTATGGCTAACACTCAAAGCAGCAACTCTGCTGCTGAAGAAAGTTTGAGAGCTAAAATAACTGCAACTCCTACTGCCAAAGTCCCAACAAGTTCATCTAATGATTCAAAAGATGGTGAGTCCAAAGAAGGACTTGCCCCTATTGTTGCTGAACATCAAGGAAGCTCATCTGATGATACAGAGGCTTCAGACTCTAAAGAAGAAGAAGAATCTGAAACTCCTATAGCTGAACCTCAAAAGAGAAGAAAGAGCAACAGATTGCTTGCCAAATTTGTTCTAAAGAAGAAAGGAGACTCTTCTACTGCAATCATTAAATTGAGTGATGATGAGTCTGAATCCAAGGGAGAAGATGCTAAAGAAGGTACTAGTGATGAGAATCAGTATGAAGGATTCACTGATGAATCAGATGAAAGAAGTCAGCATGATTCAAGCTTAGAAGGTGAAGAAATGGAAAAAGATTCTAGATCTACAAATCAGGAATTAGAGGAATCAGCAGAGTATCAAGTTCTCTCTCCAGCGAGAGTTTGTAGAAGAATAGTGGTGGAAGTCCTTAATGAATCACAAGATGCACCACCAGAAAGATGGGTAAGTTATAGAAATGAACAACTCAAAGTTGTAAAGATGACTACAGACGGTGTGTTTAACAACTGGAATAACATAGAGTTAGACCGCACTACAATTCTGTACAATCCTGATGACCTTCTGATGAGATGGTTTTTCCCATGGATGCCCTGGTTAAAGGCCTATACTGAAAAAGATGAACGTTACTTCAGCTGGTGCTACTCACAGTTTCCGAACTTGGAGCTGGTGTCACAGAACTTTCCAAGGGTAAAGACGTTTGCAACCAAGATGATCAAAAACCAGTCCCACTTCAAAGTCTACCGTCATACTGGTAACCACTACATTCCCTAAGATTGTAGAGTGGGTTCTGATGGCAGAAGGATTATGCCCAAGTGGATGATCGTAGATTCCCTTCACTCTACCATTGAAGATGATCAAATTCAATCTGAAAATCTTCCCTCTATCCAAGCACAAATTTTTGATATTCCTTCATCCTCCAACAGTGATTGGCACTCAACGATTTACCAGATTCTCACTACTTTCAAAAATCTGTCCAAGAGTGAAAATCGTGGAGTCCAATCTGGGGTTCAACAAGAGTCTGCCTAACCAAATGATCAAACTCCTACAGAGCAGAAGCTACTGAAGAATTCTGATGAGTTGGTTGAGACGATATCCATTATCACTGAAAAGGCAAAGATATTATCAGAAGAAGGAGAGAATGTGCTTCAAGACAGACTCCAAGCCACTATGTCTGATGTATCTCTCAAAATCGAAGAAAGAGATCAAATCTATCAGAAAGCTATAAATGATCAGAAGGCAGAAGCTCTACAAGCACAGAAGGCCAATGAAGAGTTAATCCTATCTCTCTTTGATAAGATTGACTATTTGAATCACTCTTTCTCCCTACAAATTGAGTTGAGCCAACAAGAACTTAAGATTGAGGTTGGTAACTTATCTTACCTGATGGAGCAACTTATGTCCAATATCGAGCAGCTTTCACAAGTGATTAATGATAAAAAGGGGGAGAAAAAGAGGCATAGAAAGAGGCACTCAAGGAAGAGCAAGGAGAACAGAAGAAAAGAAGACAAAAAGGCCAAGAGAAGGCAAAGAAGAAGATAGCAGCAGTAGAAGCAGAATCATCATCTGAGGGGGAGCCAAAGGATGATGATCCTATGAATACAAAGTTTGAGGGGGAGCCAGAAAAAGAAGAAGAGCATGAATCTGAGGGGGAGTAGAGAAAAGAAATGAAGTCACTATCCCAGGGGGAGTAGGAGCAAAACGATCAAGCAGATAAGTAGCTGATCAACAGACATCCTAGAAACACACATGGAGCCAAAAAGGTACATATCTAACTAGTTAGGTATGTTCTGGATCTAGGATATAAAGTGTCATAGTTTATGTAATTCCATAATATTATCAATGACATTCATGATTTTCTGTTTTAGAATTACAGTTGCTCATTGTATATAAGATTCATTTATCTCATGCATATGCACTAATTGTTTTTGTCATAATCAAATAGGGGGAGATTGTTAGGAATAAGCATATGAATGATATTCCTATTTATATAAGATTTGATTATGATATAGAAGAATAAATATGCAAGTATGCTTGCATTAAGAGAAGCTGTAAAGTCCTTTGATAGATAATAGGAATATATGTATAAGAACTTAAATTGAATTGATCAAATATGTTAGGTTGATCCTACATAAGCAAAACAGCTTTGTAAAGTCCTTAAAAAGAAATGATGTACAAGGACTATAAATATAGAAAGAGCAAGCTTGTAAGGTTGATCTTATAATGTAATAGATAGGCTTGTCTGATCGTCGAGCACTGCACCAAAAATCATAGTTTGCCAGGAGAGTTAATGAAAACTCGAGAACTATCAAGGTAGAATCGTAGTCTATAAGATAATAGATCTCAGAGTTCGTAGACTGCCAGGAGAGACGAGAAAGGATAGTAGTGTGTCAACAAAAACTTTCTCTGAGCCGTAGTCTGTTGAGGAAGTCATGTTCAGAATCGTAGAGACAGCCTGTCTACGAGCCGACCAAACATCTGCCGAAGCCAAGTCAAGAATCGTAGACCACACTCGGAGTCGTAGAGTTTACTAATAACATAAGAGGTAGAGATCGTAGTCGAGCAAGATCAGATGAAGACAACAGGCATAAAGACAGAAATTGTAGAGTGTTAAGATCTGAGCTTGGAGTCGTAGTGTCTGAACCAAAGCCAAATCGTAGAGTACAGAACTAAGACTTCAACAGAGGTGCTCACAATGCCAAGACAGAATCGTAGAGCAAACACGATTCTTAACAAATGATCACTCCCAGAATATCCAAAGTATGAAGCCTTTGGTCTGAGCTACAAAGGTACATTCCACCTAAAGGAAACCAGAGAGCACTCAACGAATGGGTTACAAGCTAACAAAAGATCTAAGCACCAACCGAGTCAACATCCAGATTGAGTTGTGAAGCCATTCAAGATGAAGTCTTCCACAAGTTGATCAGAAGAAGACTTCAGTAAAAGTAACTGACTAAGAAAAGTTAGTAAGTGCAGTAGTTGTTAAGAGAACAGAAGACAACGATCTTGGGATTAACTAGGATCGTAGTGTTTGCCAAACAAAGCAGGAACTAATGAAGTGTACACAGATATACTGGTCAGCTTATAAGAAATAAGGCTAAAGTGATTAAGCATTGGGTCAGTCCATTGATGATAAGTGAATGGGAGATCACAAGGAGAAAGCGAGCTGGGCATGCCACAAATCTGAAGTGTCTTGCTATTCAGAAGAGGCCAGAACAAGGAGTCAAGCTATCAGTTCCTGAAATCAGTCGGAGCAAACAGAAGTATTGAAGCACTGCACAAGAGAAGGAAGAGTTGTTCTACATTGAAGATCCAATGAACACTCTTCAGGATCGTAGTGTTGTCTCAACCCGTCAATGAGCAACATTTAACAAGACACACTACGATCATGTCCAAGAACATCTGCACCAGAATAGTAGAGTTTGGTCATCTGAAGATTGAAGCATTGGCAACGGTTTAATCTGAAGACTGATAATCGAACATTGCTACTTGAGAGCATCGATGCAAAAGGACAGCTCCTGACGTTCTAATCGTTAATAGTAGTTCGTGAATAGTATATATGAACAGTACTTTGTAAATAGTACTCCGTAAATAGTACTTTGTAAATAGTACCGTATAAAAAAATAGTACTCATAGACAGTACTCCTGCTTGAAAAGTTTAAAATTTAGCAAGAATGTGTAGAAAATATCCTTATGAAATGATACTAGATGAAGCGCAAATTTTAAGGATATTCTACTAATTTCATGGAGTATAGAAGCAATACTTTAACAAAATGAGGGTATAATCAGGAATACGAGATGAAATAATATTACTCACATACTACAGAGTATGGAAGAAAATATTATTCCTTATGAATACTGAACAAAAACAATATCCCTTACCTTAGAAGAAGATTGGATACTAGAATAGTGAAGTAGCAGACTACTCTTCTTCTTTCTCTCTATAGCTTCTCTCTCTATAATTGCTCTTGTGAGTCTTAGTGAATTTGTGAGAATGAAAGAAGAATGAGCTTCTATTTATAGGAAAATATAGTTTCGATAATTGTACGTTTTGGGGCTCAAATTATTACAGTATAATACCTTCATCTTTTCCTCCATTTTTAATTTAGTCCTGCAAGTGTTATCAATCTTACACTACCTCCCCTAATAGTAATACATGTGAATCAATAGTTCCATTCATGTGAGTAAATAGTTATATGCATGTGAACTGATAACAATTAATTGCTCATTTATCCGATTAATTATCTGATTGGTCAATATAACCTTCAGAAATCAATTATTATCGAAATAAATGTCGATTTCCACTAACACAAATATTCTCGACACAATGAAAATATTAATTTCATCTTTAATCAACTCAAACTTATTCATCATTAATATTATAACTCACAATATTTAACAACCAGATCATTTCCAGGAAAGAAGGGGCTTTCCGATATGGATTTTTTCCTATTGGCGCGCAATTAGGTGACCAAACCTCTCCTCGACCGAACTTTCTAGACATCGTCAATATTACAAATAATAATATGAATAACTTTGTCATCTCAATTATTGATTTAATAATAATAAATATTATGCAGATGATACTGTGACAATAATTTAATCAATAATATGAGAGATATAATGAAGCAATTACTGTAGCAATAATTGAGTATAACTGAGTGACTTTTCACTTAAACATCAATAATCAATATTGTGTGCTACTATGCAACCACGCGTATTACTGTACTTTTACTACCAGATAGTTCAACAGTTTTTACGGTAAAACTTTCGTCGTTATTTTTATAAAAATATATTTTTGTCATTTTCTAACTACGACAATACTTCCGTTGTGGGGTTCACTAACGATTGTGTCGTCATACGAATATTTCCTGTTAAAACGAATATTTCCCGACTAATCGAATATTTTAAAACCACTTGCTTATTTTGCAAAATTTGTAAATATTACCCACAACAATAACATTATATCAAATCCACACCATAATATTTAAAAATATATTTCGAGAAAAATTAATCTTTATTCATAAAACTTGGGGTCTTACAACCTCCCTTTCTTAAGAAATTTCGTCCTCGAAATTAGGGTACGTACCTGATATGTCGAAGAGGTGAGGATACCTTGACTTCATTTCAGATTCTAACTCCCATGTCATTTCCTCAACATCATGGTTTCTCCACAAAACTTTGACTTGAGGTATAACCTTGGAGCGTAGAATATGATCCTTCTTATCCAAGATTTTAACAGGTACCTCTTGATACGTTAAATTTTCCATTATCTCGTCCAGTTCTAATTCAATAATATGGTTCGGGTCTTTCACATATATACGTAACATAGATATGTGAAAAAAGTTATGAACACGAGACATACTTGGCGGTAAAGCGAGTCTATAAGCCACAGTTCCTACTCGATCAGGGATTTTAAATGGCCCAATGAATTGAGGATTGAGCTTAACTCTCTTTCCAAATCTTGTAACTCCTTTCCATGGAGCAACACGTAACAACACATGATCTCCAACATTGAATTCCACGTCCTTTCGATGAAGATCAGCATAACTTTTTTGTCGATCTTGTGAGGTTTTCATACGTTGCTGGATCATTTGAATCTTTTCCGTTGTTATGCGTACCAAATTCGGTCCCAACAATGTTACTTCACCCACCTCAACTGTGACAACCCGAGTAAAATCGGATTGTCCAGAATTTAAGTTTAAAGAATTAGTTATTAATAAAATAAATTTTTATTAATACTATTCTATGGTATGTGTTTATTAATCGTTTTATAACCTATGATGATTATAAGTCAGGAGAATTCTGGCTACGAGCTAGATTGAACGAGTAAGAATTTTCAAGACGAAAATAAAATTTTTTCGGGAACAAAAATATTTTCGAGGAAAAAGACGAAATAAGCACTATTCATCCATTTTTGCTCGGAGATTTATTTTGAAATTTCGATAAATTAATGATTACGTAAAATGTTTAGACGTGATGGAATATTCAATAATATTTCAGTTATGGCAAAAATGAAGTTTTCGCCTACGGACGTAAAACCTAAGGGTTACGAAAAGTGATTTTCGAGAATTTTAATGAGTACGTATAATAACTAGGGTTATTATGCGTGAGAGATACGAGTATAATACTAGTTATTATACGAGTATAGTACGAAGATTAGTATGACGTATAATACGAATATCGTACGAATGATATACGAAAAGAATACGAGAATACGAGAATGGAATGCATAGAATACGATTAGTCTTAATGGACTTTGAGTTCATGGACTTTGTAGGATCCAATTGGACTTGGATTATGTCAAGCCCAATGATTTGTGAAATCAAGCACAAGATAGGCCCAATAAGAATTAGGGTTAAGGCCCAAATCAAGAAAAGAAACCGCGGATCGAACCGATGGGTAAACGGATGGGTAATAACCATTTGGGCAACCCATGGGATGACCCATGGGCATGTGGTCCGGCCAAGTGGCTACCAAGTAAGGGTGGAGGCCAAGTTTACTTGGTGGCTAAGTGTCAGAGGAGGTGGGAATAGTTAGGAGGTGGGGGATGATGACCAAACTACCCCTAGCCTTGAAATTCTATAAATAGAAAGCTTATGTTCATTATTTTGGAATTTTGAAAATCCTTTAACTTGAGAGAGAGAGAGAGAGCTCGGATGAAGAGGGAGAAGGAAGAGATTGAGCATGAATGCTCGGATCAAAAGTGATCGAGAAATAGAAAAGCTCGCAAATCGCAGGCTTTGTATAACGGAAGAGGATTAAAGAAGAACGGTAATCCGAACCCTAGTTTCTTCTAATATTTTTCTTTAAGTTTTTATGTTCAAAAACATAGCTTAACGAGAATAGAGAGAAGATAATGTTAGAAATAATATCATATGGTTGAAATCATGAGAAAAGAAGAAATAAGAACTTAGAAATTTAGTTTATAAATTTCTTAAGGAAGTATAAGATTCGTAAGGATTTTGAGCGATCCGAATGAATCTTATGAACGAATAGGTGAATTAAGTAAGGAATGGTGTTTTATAACATCAAATTCCAAGAAAAAGTAGAATCGTAATCCAAAATATCGATTAACGCGAGGAACACGAAGAACGTTGTTGATGGACAAATTTAAAACCATCGTAGGATAATTGTTGTTGATGGGCAAGCTTAAAACCATCATGGATAAGTTAGTTGCATATTGCTTGGTTAGGAACGGAAGAAATGTTCATGAAGAACGGATTAAAATGTAGCTATAATGAAGTTATGGCAAAATTTTTGTAAAAGACGAACGATAATTAAAAATTAATAAATGAACCCGAACATGTAGGGTTTCATAAGAATGTAAGAGAACGTAGAAAACGTGAGTTGTGGACTCAAGAATGATCGAGTTCTGAGTTCGGATGACCGAATTACGGACGAATGAGCGAAGAACGTTAAAAGCATAAAAATGATCGAAGGGTGTAGATTAAGCCAATCGAATGGCAAGTTAACGGATTCAGAATGAAGTTCTGTCCAAGGGGTATTGAAGTACATAAGATAAGGAAGAGAATGGCTTTGGAACAACCTCGTTCTGAGTTATAACGAAGAAGTTATGAGATCGGGAAGTAAGCGTCTCGAATCAGAGTTAAGACTTAGAAATTTTTCTAGGGCTTAGGCTTGGCGCCGTAGCGCCGGATGAGCTTTGAGAAGTGGCGCCACAGCGCGAGCTCGGAGCCTCAGGCACTATTAGTTGGCACTGCAGCGTGAGTGATAACAAAGGGTTTGGCACCGCAGCGCCAGGCCAAGGGAAGAGGGTAAAGTAGGTCGCGCCGCAGCGCGAGAGAAAGGAAGGGGCACGGCGCCGCAGCGCCAGTGCAGGGCAATGCCCAGTAATGAGATTTTTATTGCTCAATTACTAGGGTTTGTGCAAGAAAGAAATATGAACGTGTAGTTCACATAACGTAACACTTAATCAAGTGACTTAAACCTTTAGTAAAGGTTGAATAAGAGATTTAGAGACGAACAACGTGAACGTGGAATACGTAAACGATCCTCGTGAATCGTATTCGAGTTGGACGAACGTTCTAAGGGTACAATGGTTGTATAATTTGGACGTTGACGAAAGTAGTAAGTAAGATAAGAATTATCGTAAAAAGCCGTAGCAAACGGTTATAAGATTAATGAAAGTTCGAGAGTGAGTCGGTAGACAATGTTAGAATGAAAGGTAAGCGTTTAATACTTTAACCAACGTAAGGGTTGAGTGTACGTGAATATTAAACAAGAAGAACCTACATTCCGTGTATGGTTTGACCGTAAGGTAATGAAGAATGTTGTTTAACCGTGAACGGTGAAAAAAACTAAGTTAAAGATAACAACGTACAACGTTAAGAAGTCGAGTTAATAAGTATAACTTGGAAAACGTTCCGAGTTGAAGGAATCGGACGTTGTAAGGTATGAATAAGTTAATATGAAATGTTTAACGCTATGACCTCATAGTATTGATATTGAATGATCGTTTCGAGTATACAGAAGACTGTATGACTTGGACGATAAAGAATTAATCCTGAGGTATGGCATTTAGTTGCCAGAAAGCCGTAAGGAATAGAAGTTGACTTAACGAACATTATAGTTTAATGGTTCGAATAAGTTAAGAGAAATTAGATTGTGGTACAATCATAACTTTTATGGTTGACAAATGGGAGCTGAGCTAAACAATTCCTTCAGAGAGCGAAGGTATATACGAAATTGGCAACCGATCTAACTCACTGTGTGGGCAGTGTAGATGAGACGGGAACTTGTTTGTTGGTTGTTTGTGAGAAACCACTCAGAGTACCATATGGACTACTAGCAGAGAAGCGATGTATGCTGAGTCCTATAGAAGTTATAAGAGGAAGATAAGAATGTAAATCATTAAAGATGATGAACGTTATGAGTAATATTTCTCCGTATGTCATGAAGTCGTAAGTCGGTAAAGAAAGTTAGTCGCATAAGCTTAAATTACAAGAACGCGAACCTTAAGAAGTAAAGTTAAGTAAACCAAGGTGTAAGTGAAGTATATGACTAATTGGTGTACGTGCTATGTTCCTTATGTGTTACATATGAATTGGAGTGAGCAGTTCAGCGTAAACTAAGTCGTAGCTGTGCGTAAGGCAAGTTTTCTAACTTCATTCATATTTTACATGAATGCTAGTTTCTTAAACTTCTCAGATGTTGAACTTGAGAAGTTCTGTATGTGCGCCAATGTGTGATATTTGTACAAAGTGGTAGCACGTATGAGGCCTTGTGCCACAATGTGAACACTTTGGTGTTTCTATGAGATGAACTGTTCAATACAAGTATGTTCTGTTTATACATGAACCGTTATTGTTAAGTCTGTGCTAATGATTCTAGCCAGACAGGATATGTATGGAAAAAGGTAGAAGAATGAAAGTAGTGTAAAGAGTATGTGATGAATGTTGTAAGATGATAGGAATCGTGACTATTCCTATTATTCAGGATGCTTCATAACCTTTGTTCGGTTATTGAAGTTCTGAAGAATGTTTAAACTCTTGAAGTTGTTTGTTCAACTGTTATGACTTGCTGGGCAATGGAATGCTCACACTTGCTTTAAATGAAAAACATTTTCAGTGAACGATGTTAGAAAGAACTTAAGGATCACATAAAGATCAAGTGAATGTGTGTGAAGAACAAGTGAAGACTTGTAATATAGAATGATAGAATTAAACTATAGACTAGTTTAATGAGCAGTTATGTATCCTTAGTGGCGGATAAAAGTCACTCGTGTAAGATGAAAAGAATAATGTAATTACCATTATTTGTAATGAAAGAGATTTTAAGGTTTCGAGAACCTGGGTTTTGAGAATGTATGTCATTATATTTACCTATATAATGATGTGTGTTTGGAAGGTGATGGGATCGTGACGCACGGAGTTCGGGTCTGAAAGTAGACCGGATTTCAGGGTGTTACAGAGTGGTATCAAAGCTAATAGGTTATAAATCTTATGTATGAGTACTTAAGACTATAATCGTAGAGAGAATGATAAGAAAATCGTTGAGTTAAACGATTAAGGAAGAAGATCACCACGTGATCATAGTAAATCGTAGTAACAGATGAGCTGTTAAACGATGAATGATTTATAGCTAATACTATGAATGAAAGGTACTACGAAGTAGTACAGGAAAGAAGAACTCAGATTGAGTTGTAAAGGTTAGCATAAGAATTAAAGAAAATTTGTATTAAGTAAAGAGAAATTTAGAAGTTGTAAGATTTCAATTGAGGACTCATGTGATGGCTGAGTTGTATGAACCTTTGTTATGGGTAGAGGTTTGTGCTTTGGTGTAACAACTTCTCAGTTTATTACAGTGATAATCATTTGAATTGGTCGCACTATTAGATGTATATGACGAGAAGGTGAATCTTTTCTCATGTATATACTTGATAGGTAGAGAAAGATAAGGTAGGTGCGAGTTCTTGAAACTGTAACAGCCCGATATTTTCTATATAAATAAATCCAAAATTTTGCGTATAAATTTTTTTTTATTTATTTAAGGATGAGGATTTGTACAAGATAATGTGTATGTGTATTTAAGTGGTAAATAAAAATATATTTATTACATAAATATTTACAAATAATTTTATTTTAGAATTTTTGATTATTATAAAGTACATTCTAATAATAATTAAATTATGGTAGAAATGTTTTATTAATTATTTTCCATGACTATATAGTCATATATTATTTAAATAATATATGTAGTGATTTTTAGAATAATTATAATAATTATTTTACTATATGAATTTTAGTACAGGCTATTAAGTTAATTATTTTACCTTAATTATTAAGGTTAAATATGAGGAATAAATCAGACATGGAATCCAAACCCTAATTTTGGATTATTGTCAATGTATGAGAATAATAATATAATATTAATTATATTTTGATTTTTCAGTGTTGTGAATATGTACTATATTTCCGTATTGATAATGGTAGGTCAATTACGGTGTATTATGACCAAACCCTAGTAATAATGTTAAACCCTAATTTGAGATCCAAATTAGAGTGCAAGATTATTTTATAAGTGTGTTATATAATTTATGTTGTGTATTAAATGTATTAATTAGGTGAACCCTAATTAAAATTCTAGAAACCCTAATTTTTAGAAAACCCTAATTAATATTTCTAAAACCCTAAATAATTTTTGGAGATGAGGAAACCTAATTTGAAATTCAAATTAGAGTTCGAGATTGATTGGTGATTGTGTTCATGTGTTTAATTAACAAGTATTAGATTTTATTGTTAATTATGGAAAACCTAATTAGCAATTTAAAATCCTAAATATCTAGAACCCTAATTTGATAATTAGAAAACCTAATTATAATTGGTAACCCTAATTACCAAAAGAATAAACCCTAATTGCTAAATTAGCAAGGTTAATTATAAAATTATATGATCTAAACCCTAATGTTCATGTATAATATAATTACTAACTTAACCTAATTAACAATTTTAATTTTTTTCAAAATTTTAGAAACTAAAATAATTGTATTTTACTTTACAAACCCTAGTTGCTAAATCCTATTTATATTATGTGCTAAACCTTAGGGTTGAACCCTAAGGGTCAAACCCTGAGGGTTTGATAAGTTACAAGTATGCCATTTAATTGATTAATCAAAAGACCATTATGCCCCTAATTGAATTATTGAATGCTAGACTAGGTTTTGACAATTGTGGTGAGTTGGTTATTAACCCTAACAACTCCACATGCTCCATAACATCAGCCATCAGCCATTTATTAAGCCAAATACATTGCACATGTGTTCTATATATAGTTTGAGAGAGAAAATATTGCAATTGTTAGCCATTTTAGTACCAAACACTCCAACCTTTTCTCTCCACCCAAACCCACGAAATTTTCAAGCTTTTCAGTCCCTAAGATCAGTCCCACGAAAGCCCCTAACCAAATCAGAATCAAGAATCAGAGATTTAGCAAGAAAGGTATAAAACCTTAGCCAAGAAATCTATCCATTAACCTGTTGTTGAATGTTTGTTTTTAGTGTTAAAATATATTGGTTGTAGTCCATTTTGACGATCTGGGTTGCTAAATGTTGGATCCATAACATTTAGAAGCTCGGATTTGTATTTTTCAAAAATCTGGAAAATTTGTTCTTGGTGGTCTGACAACGAATGTCAGACCTTATATCTCTGTGATCTGTTACGAATTTTGTTTGAAACTTTGTAGTTGTAGTCTGATATGTTCTCTTGGATCTGGGCTTGGAATCAGGCTTAGATCGTATGTATATTGCAAGTTATGGAAGGTCAAACTGCGTTGACCGACCATGACTTGCAAGGTTTCTGGGTAACCCAGAACGTGATTAGCAGCGTCTGACAACGTTTACTAATGCCTTAATCTGTTCAGTTATATGTGTATTGTTACGTTTGTTGTATTCAGATTGTAGTATGTTGTATAGACTACAAGTTTAAGGTTTTAGATCGCCTAAATATTAAACGAATGGAACTAGTGGCTGGTCAAACCAGGCCAGAAGATCATGAACTGAGTTTTCTGGGTAACCCAGAAAACTCAAGAACACGATCTCTGACAACGTTTGACCAGAATATAAGTTGCGATTTTGTTGTTGTTTTCTTGTTTTTATGTATTGTATCTCTACTATTACATGTTGTCTACATACTGCAAAGCTTAGATCACAAAAGCAATACCTGAATCAGAATTTACGGGAACCCAAAAGTGAACAGTCGAACTGTTCTTCATTTCTGGGTAACCCAGAAATGAAGAACAGCCTCTGACAACACTTTTGGAGGCTCAGATCTCCTTGGTTATAGGTGTTATGATTATTTTTGTTGTTGTGTCATATATTCGTGCACTAGTACTACAAGATCTAGTTCATAGTTAGTCCAGAAACACATCACACACGAATTTAATCTCGGTCAAAGTAGCTAGCCCGGTCTCTGACTTGATTTCTGGGTTTGGGCTCAAGAACATGAAGAACACCTATAGCGACAGTTTTGTCACTATAGGTGGCCTTTAGCGGCAGACAGCTTATTATTTTCCGGAAATTAATTATTAAATAGAAAAAAATAGTTTTTAATTATTAAAAATAAAAAATAAAATATTAAAAATTATTTTAAATTTCGAAAATTAGTCTTTTATTATTTTTAATATATTTCATATATATTTAATATTTTTAGAATATTAAAAGTATTTAATTTATTTAATTATAATATTAAATAAATTATTTAAAAATAATTTTTATACTTGAAAAATCATTTAAAATTATATTATGATATAATAAAATATTTTTAGTTATTTTTAATGACTTTTAATATTTTGTGATAAATTTCATTAATAAATTGATATTAATGGTAATTAATTTATTTACTAAATAAATTAATTAAAAATAATTTTATTATATTAAAAATCATTTTAAATAATAAAAAGGTATTTAAAAATATTTTAAGTTATAAAATATAACTTTTAATATTTAAAGGTAAATTTCATTAATTAATTATTATTAATGTTATTAAAGTTATTTAATAATTATATTAAATAATTTAGTTTAAAAATAATTTTAATATTATAATAATTATTTTAAATAAAAATAAAGTGTTTAAAAATATTTTAAGTTATAAAATATAACTTTTAATATTTTAAGGATAATTTCATTAATAATTTAATATTAATGATTATTAACTTATTATTAAAAATAGTAAATTTATTTAATAATTATATTAAATAAATAGTTTAAAAATAGTTTTATTAATTTAAAAATCATTTAAAAGGATATAAATGAATTAAAAATATTTTAAGTTATGAATAATAACTTTTAATATTTTGATAAATAGAACATTAATACTTTAATATTAATGGTAATTATTTAGAAATGATTTTAAATGTTTTAAAAAAATCATTTAAGGGTAATATTAATACTTTAAAAGTATTTTAAGTTATTATAAATAACTTTAATATTTTGGAAATAATTTTATTAATAGTTTAATATTAATTAAATATTAATGATAATAGAATTGTTTAATATTTAAATCATTTAATAATGATTCCGATGTTTGAAAACTCATGATAAATCATGATAAATGTTTTAAAATTATACTAAGTCATTTAAAAGTAATATGACTGATACGTACGGACATTGAGTTACAGGACAGAGTCTTAGACTCGATAATTACCCGATAAAGTTGTCGGTACACCGACATATTTCAGAAATTGATCTGGACTTAGATAATGTGATTAAATATGTGATTATTTGTGATTCAATGGTTGTTAAATCTATGTGCCAATGTGATTAAGGTATGTACTGACTGCAATAAGCAGTGTTATGTGTTATAGTATGTTGTTCTAATAGAACGAACGATCTTATTAATGCTAGGTCGTGAGATAAGCGATAAATCTAAATTACAAGCTGTAAGCAACGCTTTAGGCAAGTATCTAACTCTTTGCATTTACTTTATGCAACGGACATGCATAAGATAATATCTGAATTGTTCATTTCAATTGTTCAAATACTTCAACTTTTGTATATACTTATGCAATGATTCTGTATAAGTAAGTTATTAAACTATAATTGTTGTACAAGTTCCTTTATTCTGTTATTATTGATCAAATTATATATTCTGATCGTTAATTTCTAAAACATGGTTATACAAGTGTCCCCACTTGGATAATCATTATATTTTATCACATGTTGATACATACTTATCGGTGTTCAGTATGTATAAGTTGAATTAAAAGTCGTCTAAGCTATTTGATCCAGCTAGACATATATTTAAAGTTGTTGTTGAACAAGATAAAACTTTATCCAACTAAATTATTTTGGTTTGGATTCAAGACTGGTATGAACATCCCAAATATGGGAAACTTTTATGCGCCTAAGGCGAGAATGCTGGACAAAAATATCGTCCTTTAATGTAGTATTGATCAATACAGGGCATAACGGGCTGATCACCTCCCGTGCCCGTAAGTAATGACGGTTTACAGATGAAGTTCTGTTTAACCTTTTCGAAAATAGAAAATAATGTTCATAGTTTGTCAACTGATCCTCATTTATAGTCAGTACGTAGTTTCAAAAATTTGAAATCGAAATGATATGTTGTTTATTATCGGTTCAGTTTACTTTACAACTGTTGATTCGTTGTAGAAGTATCGTTCAAAGAAAATATTTAATTCGTTCAGCTAACTATTATTGTTGTTATTACTTGCTGGGCACTCAAATGCTCATCCTTACTTAAATTTAAATGTTTTCAGCTAAAGGTGAACAACCTGGAAGCTCATGTAGAAACAAGTGAAAAGGAAAGCAATCAGAACATGTTTAAATGGTGTCTTTTGTAATAGTTAGAATGTATATAAGATAATGGTATGTATTATATATCATGTAAAGAATATAGTAAAGGTTACGTACTTGGGATTAGACTCTGATAAATATAAGTTAAGTTGATATTTATATTATTGTTATTATTAATAGTATTATTCCGCTCATAGAAATGGTATCGTGAAGAACCGAGTTCAGGTTTTAAGTACCCGAGTTTGGGGTCTTTATAAGTTGGTATCAGAGCTTAGGGTTAAAAACCTTAGGTGGGTTAGACCTTAGGCTATAACCTTGGAACAGAGGGAAATATTGAAAATATAAATAACTCATATAGAGTTTAACAAGAGATGATTTGACTAAATTCATCATCAAACAAAATAAAAGATAACTTATATAAAACTCTTAATTGCTGTGTGTATATACTATATGCTAATCAGGATACTTTATGTGTGTAGATGTCAGATAGAAAAAGGATTATGATACCCTTAAATCGTAAAGAAGAAGTCAACCTCCATAATCGAGCCAATAGCTGAAATAGAGGCTCACATTGAAAGCTACCTCAATGAGGTGGTTATTTTGAAAAGTATAGTACCAGACCCTGAAATGATAGTATGACTAATAGGTAAAGTATAGTTAAAGAATGTGTAGTCATGTCGAGTTCTTAAACTCGTATGTTTATGGTGAGTTCTTAAACTCATAATGTATGGGTGAATGGATTATTGAGGATAATGGGAATAGACAGATTACTAAGAAACTGATCCTTAGTGGAGGCGTAAGAAATAAGTAGTACTAGTATTACTTGAATAGGTATGATTTTATGTTATGTATATGATAGGTATATTTGTATTAGGTAATATTTTTCAAATTTTATATAAGTTGTGTCAGCGATTCCTGACTTTTAAGTCACAAAGGGATAGCGGATGATTTAAAACAATATGTGCTATGGTATGTCAAGTGATATGAGTATGAATTTATATGGATTAATAAAATAAGTTGGTATAAATATAGTAGTTAATTATATGAGTACTGGTTAATGCAGAAAACTAAATTTTCAAAATCTAATATTTTGAGTACATGAATATACGAATAGAAAGTTTTGTGTTATATGATTATACGTATATGATAAGGCTTAGAATAAAAAATAAATTGTGATAATGCCGCCAAGGAAACAAAAACGAAATATACGGACAGAAGAACCTGTCAACAAAGCTAGAAGACAACCAGGACTGATACAGATTTTTTCGAATATGGACGATCAAGCTATGCAGAACAAAATACCAGTCGCCAGAAGATCAGTCAGATAATCGATCGACGAACATCAAAGACTCCAAGGCAATCAGATCGCCAGGATTTAGAAGATCAACTGACCCGGTGGAAGCATTTGTGATAGCTACGATAACGAAGGGGCAAAAGATAGTTTTGTCACCTAAACGATAAAAGCAAAGGAGATAAAGGGGAAGTCTGTGTGTTTTAAGTATGAATCAATGGAGTATAAGGTGGAAGATTGTTCAAGAAGGAGAAAGGAGGCCAGGAATGCGCAAACAAGGAAAGGCAGCAGGACATTGGCGACGACGGAAACAACATCAACAAACAAACCAACGTAATCGACCGCAAACGTCTTCAACTTGACCGTTCAAGAAACTATAGCAGCCGGGGATGCAACTCCAGGTATTACTCGAACAAATTTTATTTTCTTATATATTATTTTCTTATATATAGTAAATTATTTTATACAGAAATTTTGAGGAGGAATTTGAGTTCTTTTAGAAACAAATTTTTCGTTTAATCAGAAAGACAAGCTTTATGTGAATAGTTAAAGATCAGTTCGATCAAAGTTAATCGAGATCTACTTGCAATGATTATGTATGCTATGTGCCATGTATGTATAAGTTTTAAAATGGTGATTCCAGGGACGGAATCTTTATAAAGGATGGTGAATGTAACAACCCGATATTTTCTATATAAATAAATCCGAAATTTTACGTATAAATTTTTTATTTATTTATTTAAGGATGAGGATTTGTACAAGATAATGTGTATGTGTATTTAAGTGGTAAATAAAAATATATTTATTACATAAATATTTACGAATAATTTTATTTTAGAATTTTTTATTATTAAAAAGTACATTCTAATAATAATTAAATTATGGTAGAAATGTTTTATTAATTATTTTCCATGATTATATAGTCATATATTATTTAAATAATATATGGAGTGATTTTTAGAATAATTATAATAATTATTTTATTATATGAATTTTAGTACAGGCTATTAAGTTAATTATTTTACCTTAATTATTAAGGTTAATTATGAGGAATAAATCAGATATGGAATCCAAACCCTAATTTTGGATTATTGTCAAGGTATGAGAATAATAATATAATATTAATTATATTTTGTTTTTTCAGTGCTATGATTATGTACTGTATTTCCGTATTGATAATGGTAGGTCAATTACATTGTATTATGACCAAACCCTAGTAATAATGTTAGACCCTAATTTGAGATCTAAATTAGAGTGCAAGATTATTTGATAAGTGTGTTATATAATTTATGTCGTGTATTAAATGTATTAATTAGGTGAACCCTAATTAAAATTCTAGAAACCCTAATTTTTCAAAAACCCTAACTAATATTTCTAAAACCCTAAATAATTTTTGGAGATGAGGAACCCTAATTTGAAATTCAAATTAGAGTTCGAGATTGATTGGTGATTGTGTTAATGTGTTTAATTAACAAGTATTAGATTTTATTGTTAATTATGGAAAACCTAATTAGCAATTTAAAACCCTAAATATCTAGAACCCTAATTTGATAATTAGAAAACCTAATTATAATTTGGTAACCCTAATTACCAAAAGAATAAACCCTAATTGCTAAATTAGAAAGGTTAATTATAAAATTATATGATCTAAACCCTAATGTTCATGTATAATATAATTACTAACTTAACCTAATTAACAATTTTAATTTTTTTCAAAATTTTAGAAACTAAAATAATTGTATTTTACTTTACAAACCCTAGTTGCTAAATCCTATTTACATTATGTGCTAAACCTTAGGGTTGAACCCTAGGGGTAAAACCCTAAGGGTTTGATAAGTTACAAGTATGCCATTTAATTGATTTATCAAAAGATCATTGTGCCCCTAATTAAATTATTGAATGCTAGACTAGGTTTTGACAATTGTGGTGAGTTGGTTACTAACCCTAACAACTTCACGTGCTCCATACAATCAGCCATCAGCCATTTATTAAGCCAAATATATTACACATGTGTTCTATATATAGATTGAGAGAGAAAATATTCCAATTGTTAGCCATTTTAGTACCAAACACTCCAACCTTTTCTCTCCACCCAAACCCACGAAATTTTCAAGCTTTTCAGTCCCTAAGATCAGCCCCACAAAAGCCCCTAACCAAATCAGAATCAAGAATCAGAGATTTAGCAAGAAAGGTATAAAACCTTAGCCAAGAAATCTGTCCATTAATTTGTTGTTGAATGTTTGTTTTTAGTGTTAAAATATGTTGGTTGTAGTCCATTTTGACGATCTGGGTTGCTAAATGTTAGATCCATAACATTTAGAAGCTCGGATTTGTGTTTTTCAAAAATCTAGAAAATTTGTTCTTGGTGGTCTGACAACGAATGTCAGACCTTATATCTCTGTGATCTGTTACGAATTTTGTGATTTGAAACTTTATAGTTGTAGTCTGATATGTTCTCTTGGATCTGGTCTTAGAATCAGGCTTAGATCGTATGTATATTGCAAGTTATGGAAGGTCAAACTGCGTTGACCGACCATAACTTGCAAGGTTTCTGGGTAACTCAGAACGTGATTAGCAGCGTCTGACAACGTTTATTAATGCCTTAATCTGTTCAGTTATATGTGTATTGTTACGTTTGTTGTATTCAGATTGTAGTATGTTGTATAGACTACAAGTTTAAGATTTTATATCGCCTAAATATTAAACGAATGGAACTCAGTAGCTGGTCAAACCAGGCCAGAAGATCATGAACTGAGTTTTCTGGGTAACCCAGAAAACTCAAGAACACGATCTCTGACAACGTTTGACCAGAATATAAGTTGCGATTTTGTTGTTGTTTTCTTGTTTTTATGTATTGTATCTCTACTATTTACATGTTGTCTACATACTGCAAAGCTTAGATCACAAAAGTAATACCTGAATCAGAAGTTACGGGAACCCAAAAGTGAACAGTCGAACTGTTCTTCATTTCTGGGTAACCCAGAAATGAAGAACAGCCTCTGACAACACTTTTGGAGGCTCAGATCTCCTTGGTTATAGGTGTTATGATTATTTTTGTTGTTGTGTCATGTATTCGTGCACTAGTACTACAAGATCTAGTTCATAGTTAGCTCATGTAGAAACAAGTGAAAAGGAAAGCAATCAGAACATATTTAAATGGTGTCTTTTGTAATAGTTAGAATGTATATAAGATAATGGTATGCATTATATATCATGTAAAGAATATAGTAAAGGTTACGTATTTGGGATTAGACTCTGATAAATATAAGTTAAGTTGATATTTATATTGTTGTTATTATTATTAGTATTATTCCGCTCATAGAAATGGTATCGTGAAGAACCGAGTTCGGGTTTCAAGTACCCGAGTTTGGGGTCTTTGCAGAAACTCATACTTATGGTAAGTTCGTGACTCATAATAATATGGTATGTTTTCGAACGTCTCAGCGAATGGACGCCTAAGGTCTGTCTGGATGTTCTTAAACTCATATTATTGTGGAAAGTTCCTGAACTCATAAAGTGTGGTAAGTTGATGGACTGTACTAAGGTATGGGGATGTTTAGACTGAAAATGAATTATTTTCAGTTTGCTTAGCATTGAAGGTGCTAGAGAAGTTTAAGTATTGTTGCAGTATGACAATGAGGGAAGATGGAGAATAGGATATTCTAAATCCTCTAGCTATGCTAGATTTTGAAGTTTATTCAAATCGTGCTGAAATGTACATTTTGAAAAAGAAAGAATTGGTTCAACTTTTGGAACCAACAAATTTTAAAAGAGCTATTCTTGGTATGTCTATGCTAAGTGTGGTTGGTTCAACTTTTGGTACCAACAGATTTTAAAAAAGCTTTTAGTTGGTTTTTACGCTTAAGTGTGGTTAGTTTTACGTGAATTGGCATTTGGCCTAAGAAAAAGCTGCAGAGAACTGAAAGAGAATTGAGAGAGATTGAGAGAAAACCTAAGGATTTCCAATCAATTTCAGTGGTTTTAGCAAAGATTGTTTAACCTAATTAAAGGTATTTCTATAAAATTGTTATATTTTATGTATATATATATATATATATATATATATATATATACACATGAGTTTTGCGACATGAAGCTTCAAACTCTGTGGATTCAGTTTTCGAAATCTTGTTATACAACTGATTATAATGATTATATATGTTGATTATGTTTGAGTTTGTATGTAAGCAATAATTCGTTTACAGAAAGGAATTATTTTTACAGTAAACTTATATGCACGATTATGATTTTTTAAAGATAACAAAATTAGTATGTGATTATGCTAATTGTAAAAAAAAAAATTGAAACTTGTATATGTAATTGAGTAAGATATTAAGCAGAACATGGTTCAAAGGAATCAAATTGGTAGTATGACAGTGTTCACTGTGTAAACAAACGTCGGTTATGGAGTTTGGTTTTTAAAACAGTGCGTACAATGATTTAAGTTTTCTAAAATTATTGTTTAGTGGTTTAAACTAGTATATGCACGTTGGGTAGTGTGTAAATGTGTAATTTATATAAGTTAGCATGTTAATTTAGATGTTAGCAGTGTTAAATAGACAGAAATTTAGTTGTTATGTTCTTCGGTGGTTGGGTTCTACAAGTTTTGGCGCCCCAGCATCGAAATTCGTGCCCCAGTGCTAAAATTCGTGCCCCAGCACCACTGGTTAGCCTAGTTCTCGCACCGCGACGCTGGAACAGAAGTCTGGGTTGGACAGTTTTGATCTCTTGTAGTAAAATTGTCATAACTTTCTCATACGAACTCCGATTGACGTGATTAAAGATGATCCAGAACGAGCACGAGTAGACCTACAACTTTTGTTCTTTAAGTTTTTCAATTTGAGGTATTTAACGGTAGTCAAAAAGGTCATCTTTAAAACTATTGTGTTTTCAGGGGCAATCGGAGGGCGTCGGGCATGCACATATGCATGTGTAGTCCTTCTGACGATAAAAGATATTATTCTTAGTTATAAAACATGAATGTTAGTAAATATAATGATTCTTAATATTAATAAATAATGTATTAAATAAGTTATAGAAGCATAGTAAGCATACACAAGAGAGGCAAATCGGGCGTTTGACGAATGAACGCCGAAACGTCGTGCCAAGTGTTAATGAACTTAAAAAGTGTTTTAATTCAATTGAAATGAATATTATAAGATATGGAATGGATTTAATATAAAACCAATAAGTAGTCCTAGCAAGACTTTAGCATTTGAATGAACTTCGAATATGAAATACAGTGAGATATAAGTTGAAAGTTAACACAATTAAGTTGAACATTGTGTATTTATGATAGGAAGGGTTATGAGACGTAGAGTAAAGTTTACATTACAACTACTATGCGTTGCTATGTGACTAATAGTTAATTTGAATGATTATATAATTGTGTAGGGCACGTGAAGTGTAGATATCTGTAAGCTGTTAAACTGTTATTGGTAAACAACGATCAAGGCAAGTCTTTCGGTTCCTATTTTCTACATGAACTTGATGAACTGTTTTAAATTGCATAATTTGCTTAAATAATGATGATTGAGTAAGGAACTCAATCCTTATATTTGCTATGTTAATTAAAAGCATGTATTTCATGTTACTTTAATTATTATGAGATGTATGTTGAGCATATTATTATGTGTTATGTGATGCATGAAAACTGTTAGATTTTGCTGGGCTGTCAAGCTCACTCTTGCAAAAAACCACTTTTGCATGTCAAGATTTTAAGGTAAAGATATGTGCTAAGTGAGTTATAGAGATCTATATTCACGAAGATTACTTATGTTTGATGGGAAATGTATTTAAGATTTTGAATGTAACATGTTGCTGAGTTATAAGTTGAGATATCCAGTGTATATGGATATCTATTTATGATGTAAGACTTTGTATAGTTATTTTGTTGTAACGATTCATGATATATGTTTGAATCGAAGAGATGTAATGTAAAGGTTGAGATTTAGGGCAATAAAGAAGGAAATGTACAAAAGTTTTAAATATTCCGCAATTTTAGTGATTTTTAATATCGAATAATGATGTAAAATTAGAGGTTGAATGTATGGTTGAATTGTATCAGAGCTGATAGGTTTAAAACCGTAGGTAAGCGTACCTTAGGCTATAACTTTAGAGAAGAGATGTGAAGATATTGAACAATAAGCTCAAATAGAGTTTGAACAATAAGAAGTAATTTAAGAAATTTTTTAAACTTGCGTGAAATGATTCAAAGAAAAATCTCGCAGAGTTATAAAGAATATGAATGTGGGGTTACCCAACTCCAATAATAATAATAATAAATAGACAATGTCTATAAAAAGAGAATGATAAATAAGTTAAGAATAGAGAGTTATATACAAGTATGGTGCAATTGTACTCTTTAGTAGTTGATGTATGGTATCTGGGCTAAACGATTCCTTCATAGAGCGGAGGTATATATGAACTAGTAACTCGGAACCTAGTTTGTTGGTTGTTTGTGGGAAACCACTCAGCGTACCATATTGAAACTGTTAGAGACTCGATGTGTACCAAGTGTGTAACTCGAATGAAATGTGGAGCGATGTAAATGAAGTTAGAAATTCTTAAAGGAAGAAATTTTTTTTATATAAATAAGAAGATTCAAAGAAGAATCTAAGAGATATAAAGATAAGAAATAGGAGTTTCCTAACTCCAATAGCCAAGATAACGAATAATGTCGTAAATGATGAAAAAGGAAAGAATGAGGATCATAAAACAAAACGATCACGAGTTAAAAAAAGAATGTTAAGGGAGATGATTATAGAATTAGATCACGACGTGATCTGTTTAAGTTATAAAAAGGAAGATGGTTTGTAATGTTTGAATGATTATAGCTTGATGCTATGAAGATAATGTACTATGATAGTACGAGATAAACTCATGAGGAGTTATAGATAATGTAATATGAGGAATTCGTATCGAGCAAAAAGTAAGTTATAAGCAAGATAGAGTTAGGTGGGTTTTCAATTGAGAACTCATGTGATAACTGAGTTGTACAACCCTTTGTATGGGCAAGTGTTTTGTGCTTGCACTCAGTTTATCCCATTGACAATCATTGGAATGTTTGTATTGCGCTATTTGCTATATGCCTGATGAGAAGGTGATTCTTTTCTCATGTGTATAACAGATAGGTAGATTTTAGTTAGAGAATATTATAAGGTTAAGTGAGAGTTCTTAAAACTCATACTTATGGTAGGTTCGTGATTCATAATTATATGGTATATTTTTGAACCCCTCAGCGAATGGACGCCTATGGTCTGACTAGGATAAGTTCTTAAACTCATATGATTGTGGCAAGTTTCTGAACTCATAACGTGTGGTAAGTTTGACGAACTGGGTATAATTAAGTGTAAATGGAGTATTGAGGATGATAGGAATAGATAGACCTATTAAGCAATGGATCATTATAGAAAGTGGAGTTGATGGTAGAAGCATATGTATTCTAAATCTACTAGCTATGCTAGACTTTCGAAATTTATTGACTTCGTGCTGATGTTTACACTTTTATTTTTTTTTTAAAAAATGGATCAAATGATGGAACCAATGAGTTTTAACAACAATACTGTTATTCGTATGTCTATGTTAATTGCTTCGGCTAGACAAAAATGATTTGCAATATATCAAAATGTATTTTATATATCATTAATGCATCATGTAACCTGGTGCAAAGATGATAAAAATAATGGAGTCATCAATGTAGTATTACTTAGTGTTGGATGTAATCTAAGGATCGTCAGCCCACTATGGTATGATATATTATGATAAAATCACCAAATGACGAAATCCTCAACGGACTGTAAATACAATGCGGTATCATGACGTCATAAAAAGATTTTTGAGATTTCTTTAAGATATGAGAATACATATGTATGTATGTATATGTATATTTCGGTTGATGTCCGAATTGTTGTAGAGGTCTATGCTATTTGATTCAGCTAGACAAATATTGAAAGATGTTCATAAAATTCAAACGTTCATTGAAAAGTTATGCCAAACCAAATTATTTTGGTGCGGATTCAGATATTGAAAAGCTGAGTTGAACAACCCTATAAGGGGACATATTTTCAGGGACAATGGGTCCGAGCGTAATGCATATAGTCGTTACAAAACACTACACTGTGGCCCGACGTAGTGGTACAATAGGCTGGCCACCTAGTGTACGTAAGGAGGGTGTTTTCATTCTTTGTGATTGATAAACACTCTGGTTTGTAGTGTGAAGGATTGAGTTAAAGCACTAGTAAACCGAGAATAGAGTTCACGGTCTTGTTACCCCTCAGCATGATTTAGAATCTTTTAAATTCCTGAGTTATTCATACTACTTCCCGATTATTGAACAATTGTGGGAGATTCTTGTTATTCTGCAAGATGGAAGTGAAAAAGGAAAATATTCCTTAGGAAGAAGTGAGTCGTAGAATGCGACACTGAATGATGAATATGTTGAATAAGTGAGAAAAGAGATTTTGAAGTGAGAAGGATATAAGTTATCAAAGAATAATGTGAAACCTTTAATAGAAAAGTTAATAATTATAGAAAGATGTTTGTGGAAAGAAGTGGTTATAAAACCCAAGGAATAAATATAGTATTAACGTAAAATCTATTTTGATATATTGAATAATAATTGCTAAAATTTCGAGGACGAAATTCTTAGAAGAAAGGGTGAATGCAATATCCCAAGTGTTGATGATAACGATCCTTAGAAAAGGAAATGAATGGGTTAAAAGATATACAATACTCAGAATATAATTGAGTTCAATTGAAAGTTATGAAATGAAACCTAGAATTTGTTAAAGTAATGAATGTTGTAGGAAATATAAAACATATATTTAGATAAAATGATGAAAGATTACTCTGAGTTATTTGTTTAATTTGTGTCTTCGATTCTGGGGACATAATCTTTGTAAGTAGGGAAGATTGTAACGACTGAGTGGTTTGAGTTGTGATTCTGAGGATAGAATCCTTGTAAGGAGGGAATGATGTAACAATTCAGATTTTTAATTAAATATTTAAATATTTATTGAAGTATATAAATATTTAATGGATGTGTTTATCATTGAATAAGTATTTGTTTAATTGATTTGATGTGATTTGATTATTTATTTGTTAATAAATAATTAATGAGTTAAGGAAAGTAATTATTTTGAAATAGTAATCTAATTTAATTTAATAATTAAGTTAGAGAGTTTATAATGATTAAATAAATTATTATATTATGCAATGAATTATTATTAGAATTAATTAAATTAAGTATCAAAACTTAATTAATTAGAAGTGTGACAAATAACTATATTATAAATGGTTATTAAAATAAATTAAAGTAGTTTTAATTTATTTTGCCAAACAAGGCTTAAATATATTAAGTCTTTAATTTTAAAGCGTTTTGCCAAATGGAGCCTTATGGCTTTTGAATTTTTAAATTTGATTGATTAATAATAAAATAATTAAATAAATAAAATATATTTACAATGGATACACGTTTATTATAGTGTAACTGACATGTAATGAGGTATATGGCAGTTTCATAGTTTTAGACGTGCGTTCGCTTTTAGTTGGTTTTTACGCTTAAGTGTGGTTAGTTTTACGTGAATTGGCATTTGGCCAGAAAAAGCTGCAGAGAACTGAAAGAGAATTGAGAGAGATTGAGAGAAAATCTAAGGATTTCCAATCAATTTCAGTGGTTTTAGCAAAGATTGTTCAAGCTAATTAAAGGTATTTCTCTAAAATTGTTATATCTTGTGTGTGTGTGTGTGTGTGTGTGTGTATATATATATATATATATATATATATATATATATATATATATATATATATGAGTTTTGCGGAATAAAACTTCAAATTCTGTGGATTCAGTTTTTGAAATCTTATTATACAACTGATTATGATGATTATATATGTTGATTATGTTTGAGTTTGTATGTAAGCAATAATTCGTTTACAGAAAGGAATTATTTTTACAGTAAACTTATATGCACGATTATAATTTTTTAAAGATAACAAAATTAGCATGTGATTATGCTAATTGTAAAAAAAATTAAAACTTGTATATGTAATTGAGTAAGATATTAAGCAGAACATGGTTCAAAGGAATCAAATTGGTAGTATGACAGTGTTCACTGTGTAAACAAACGTCGGTTATGGAGTTTGTTTTTTAAAACAGTGTGTACAATGATTTAAGTTTTCTAAAATTATTGTTTAGTGGTTTAAACTAGTATATGCACGTTGGGTAGTGTGTATATGTGTAATTTATATAAGTTAGCATGTTAAATTAGATGTTAGCAGTGTTAAATAGACAGAAATTTAGTTGTTCTGTTCTCCGGTGGTTGGGTTCTGCAAGTTAGGCACCCCAGCACCGAAATTCGCGCCCTAGCGGCTGAAATTCATGCCCCAGCGCCATTGGTTAGCCTAGTTCTCGCGCCGCGGCGCCGAAACAGAAGTCTGGGTCGGACAGTTTTGACCTCCTGTAGTAAAATGGCCATAACTTTCTCATACGATCTCTGATTAAGGTGATGCAAGATGATCCGGAACGAAGATGAGTAGACCTACAACTTTCGTTCTTTAAGTTTTTCAATTTGAGGTCTGTAATAGTAGTCAAAATGGTCATCTTTAGGACTGTTGTGTTTTCGGGGGCAATCAGAGGGCGTCGGGCATGCACATATGCATGTGTAGTGCTTCTGACGATAAAAGATGTTATTATAAGTTATAAAACATGTTAGTAAATATAATGATGCTTAACATTAATATATAATGTATTAGATAAGTTATAGAAGCATAGTAAGCATACACAAGAGAGGCAAATCGGGAGTTTGACGAATGAACGCCGAAACGTCGTGCCTAGTGTTAATGAACTTAAAAAGTGTTTCAATTCAATTGAAATGAATATTATAAGATATGGAATGGATTTAATATAAAACCAATAAGTAGTCCTAGTAAGACTTGAGCATTTGAATGAACTTCAAATATGAAATACAGTGACATATAAGTTGAAAGTTAACACAATTAAGTTAAACATTGTGTATTTATGATAGGAAGGGTTATGAGACGTAGAGTAAAGTTTACATTACAACTACTATGCGTTGTTATGTGACTAATAGTTAATGTGAATGATTATATAATTGTGTAGGGCACATGAAGTGTAGATATCTGTAAGCTGTTAAACTGTTATTGGTAAACAACGATCATGGCAAGTCTTTCGGTTCCTATTTTCTATGTGAACTTGATGAACTGTTTTAAATTACATGATAGGTTATATATGTTGAAATCATGAAATGTTAAAGTCAATTTATGACTACATTGTTTGGTTAAATAATGATGATTGAGTAAGGAACTCAATCCTTATATTTGCTATGTGAATTAAAAGCATGTATGCCATGTTACTTTAATTATTATGAGATGTATGTTGAGCATATTATTATGTGTTATGTAATGCATGAAAACTGTTAAATTTTGCTGGACTGTCGAGCTCACTCTTGCAAATAACTACTTTTGTAGGTCAAGATTTTAAGGTAAAGATATGTGCTAAGTGAGTTATAGAGATCTATACTCACGAAGATTACTTATGTTTGATGGGAAATGTATTTAATATTTTGAATGTAACATGTTGCTGAGTTATAAGTTGAGATATCCAGTGTATATGGATATCTATTTATGATGTAAGACTTTGTATAGTCATTTTGTTGTAACGATTCATGATATATGTTTGAATCGAAGAGATGTAATGTAAAGGTTGTGATTTAGGGCAATAAAGAAGGAAATGTACAAAAGTTTTAAATATTCCGCAATTTTAGTGATTTTTAATATCGAATAATGACGTAAAATTAGAGGTTGAATGTATGGTTAACGACCGAAGTCGAAATTTAAATTGTATAGATTTTGGGGTCGTTACAGAAGTGGCTGCAGCTCGGAGCCTCAGGAACTGTTAGTTGGCGTCGCAGCGCGAGTGATAACAAAGGGTTTGGCGCCGTAGCGCCAGGCCAAGGGAAGAGGGTAAAGTAGGTCGCGCCGCAACGCGAGAGAAAGGAAGGGGCACGGCGTCGTATCACCGGTGCAGGGCAAGGACCAGTAATGAGATTTTTATTGCTCAATTATTGGGGGATGTGCAAGAAAGAAATATGAACGTGTAGTTCACGTAACGTAACACTTAATCAAGTGACTTAAACCTTTAGTAAAGGTTGAATAAGAGATTTAGAGACGAGCAACGTGAACATGGAATACGTAAACGATCCTCGTGAATCGTATTCGAGTTGGACGAATGTTCTAAGTGTACAATGGTTGTATAACTTGGACGTTGACGAAAGTAGTAAGTAAGATATGAATTATCGTAAAAAGCCGTAGCAAATGGTTATAAGATTAATGAAAGTCCGAGAGTGAGTTGGATAGAGAATGTTAGAATGAAAGGTAAGCGTTAAATACTTTAACCAACGTAAGGGTTGAGTGTATGTGAATATTAAACGAGCAGAACCTACACTCCATGTATGGTTTGACCGTAAGGTAATGAAGAATGTTGTTTAACCGTGAATGGTGAAAAAAAACTAAGTTAAAGATAACAACGTACAACGTTAAGAAGCCGAGTTAATAAATATAACTTGGACAACGTTCCGAGTTGAAGGAATCGGACGTTGTAAGGTAAGAATAAGTTAATATGAAATGTTTAACGCTATGACCTCATAGTATTGACATTGAATGATCATTTCGAGTATACAGAAGACTGTATGACTTGGACGATAAAGAATGAATCCTGAGGTATGGCATTTAGTTGCCAGAAAGCCGTAAGGAATAGAAGTTGACTTAACGAACATTATAGTTTAATGATTCGGATAAGTTAAGAGAAATTAGGTTGTGGTACAATTGTAACTTTGATGGTTGATATATGGGAGCTGAGCTAAATAATTCCTTCAGAGAGCGAAGGTATATACGAAACTGGCAACCGATCTAACTCACTGTGTGGGCAGTATAGATGAGACGGAAACTTGTTCGTTGGTTATTTGTGGGAAACCACTCAGAATACCATATGGACTACTAGCAGAGAAGCAATGTATGCTGAGTCCTATAGAAGTTATAAGAGGAAGATAAGAATGTAAATCATCAAAGATGATGAACGTTATGAGTAAGACATCTCCATATGTCATGAAGTCGTAAGTCGGTAAAGAAAGTTAGTCGCATAAGCTTGAATTACAAGAACACGAACCTTAAGAAGTAAAGTTAAGTAAACCAAGGCGTAAGTCAAGTATATGACTAATTGGTGTACGTGTTATGTTCCTTATGTGTTACATAGGAATTGGAGTGAGCAGTTCAGCGTAAACTAAGCCGTAGCTGTCCGTAAGGCAAGTTTTCTAACTTCATTCATATTTTACATGAATGCTAGTTTCTTAAACTTCTCAGAAGTTGAACTTGAGAAGTTCTGTATATGCACCAATGTGTGATATTTGTACAAAGTGGTAGCACGTATGAGGCCTTGTGCCATAATGTGAACACTTCGGTGTTTCTAGGATATGAACTATTAAATACAAGTATGTTCTGTTTATACATGAACCGTTATTGTTAAGTATGTGCTAATGATTCTAGCCAGACAAGATATGTATGGAAAAAGGTAGAAGAATGAAAGTAGTGTAAAGAGTATGTGATGAATGTTGTAAGATGATAGGAATCGAGACTATTCCTATTATTCAAGCTGCGTCATAACCTTTGTTCGGTTATTGAAGTTCTGAAGAATGTTTAAACTCTTGAAGTTGTTTGTTCAACTGTTAAGACTTGCTGGGCAATGGAATGCTCACACTTGCTTTAAATGAAAAACATTTTTAGCGAATGATGTTAGAAAGAACTTAAGGATCCCGTAAAGATCAAGCTGAGCGATATCCAGATGAAGTGACATTCAGTATGTGAATGTGCGTGAAGAACAAGTGAAGACTTGTAATATAGAATGAAAGAATTAAACCATAGACTAGTTTAATGAACAGTTATGTATCCTTGGTGGCGGATAAAAGTTACTCGTGTAAGATGAAAAGAATAATGTAATTACCATTATTTATAATGAAAGAGATTTTAAGATTTCGAGAACCTGAGTTTTGAGAATGTATGTCATTATATTTAGCTATATAATGATGTGTGTTTGGAAGGTGATGGGATCATGACGCACGGAGTCCGGGTTTAAAAGTAGACTGGATTTCGGGGCGTTACATCAACCCAGCATACTGGAGAACGACATTTGCGTCCATACAACGCCTCGAATGGAGCCATGCCAATACTTACTTGATAACTATTATTATAGAAAAATTCTACCAATGGCAAGAACTTGTTCTAACTTCCTTTGAAGTCAAGGACATAGAGTCTTAATAGATCTTTAAGAGTTTGAATAGTCCACTCCGACTGCCCGTCCGTTTGAGGATGATATGCCTAACTAAATCATAAATATGTGCCCATAGCTTTTGGCAAACTAACCCAAAATCGTGAAGTGAATCTTGGGTCTCGATCAGAAACTATGGATACTGGCATATCATGCAGTCTTACAATCTCATTTATTTAAATACGAGCAAGACATTCAAGTGAATAAGTTTCTCGTATAGGCAAGAAATGAGCAAACTTGGTTAATCTATCAATAATAACCCAAATTGCATTAATTCCTTGAGAAACCTTGGGAAGACCAGTAACAAAATCCATGGTAATGTTCTCTCACTTCTATTCTGGAATTTCAAGTGGTTGCAATGGACCTTTTGGCACTTGATGCTCCTCCTTGACACGTTGACAAGTTAAACACCTTGAGATAAACTTCGCAATCTCTCTTTTCATATTGCTCCACCAAAATATATGTCGAAGATCACGATACATCTTGGTACTTCCGGGATGGATTGCAAACGGTGTGTTGTGCGCCTCCATCATGATCTTATACTTTAAATCGAAGTCGTTAGGAACATAAAGTCTGGAATTGACTCGAAGTATTCCTTCTTCATCGATTCTTGCTTTCGGGATAGCACCTTCTTGTACTTTCTTCCTCATACGCATCAGCTCCAGGTCTGTGGTTTGAACAGCTTTAACCTTATCGATTAAAGTCAGTTCTACTCGTATATTTGCCATCATCACGTGGGTCTATGGAGTCTTTAACTCTATCTCTATCCATTATAAGTCATACAAAATGGGCCTTTGCGTTGACAATATCTTTAACTCAATGCGCCAGCTACTACGTTCGCTTTTTCAGGATGGTATTGAATGGTATGATCATAATCTTTCAACAGCTAGAGCCAACGTCGTTGCCGCATGTTGAGTTCATTTTGGGTGAAGAAATATTTGAGGCTTTTATGATCCGTATAGATCTCCACCTTCTCCCCATATAGGTAATGCTTCTAAATTTTAAGCGCAAAAACGACAGCTGCCAACTCTAGATCATGAGTAGGATAATTCCTCTCATATTCATTGAGTTGTCGTGATGCATTGGCTATGACTTTCCTATGTTGTATGAGAACACATCCTAACCCTCTGCCTGAAGCTTCGCTGTAGATGACAAATACGTCCGAACCAGATGGTATTGTCAAAATAGGTGCTGAAATGAGTCTCTTCTTGAGTTCTTAAAAACTCTTCTCACATTCCTCGTTCCAACTGAATTTTGTATCTTTCTGAGTCAGCTGAGTTAATGGAGTAGCGATTTAAGAAAACCCTTCTACGAATCTCTGGTAATAACCAATTAAGCCGAGAAAGCTACGTACTTCGGTCACTGACTTAGCTTGCTCCCAGCTTTAAATTGCTTCAATCTTTGTCGGGTCAACAGATATTCCATGATTTGATATCACGTGCCCAAGGAATGCTACTTCCTCAAGCCAGAACTCGCATTTCTTTAACTTGGCATAAAGCTTGTTTTCACGAAGCTTTTGGAGTATCAGCCTCAAGTGTTGTTCATGATCTTCACGGCTTTTTGAATATATGAGGATGTCATCAATAAAGACGACCACAAAGTGATCCAATTATTCCTTGAATACTTGGTTCATCATGTCCATGAAGGCAGCAAGAGCATTAGTCAATCCAAAAGACATGACTAGGAATTCAAAATTCTCGTACCAAGTTTTGAAGGCAGTCTTTGGAATGTCATCAAGTTTAATCTTCAACTGATGATATCCAGAACGAAGATCGATCTTTGAAAAAATTTGGATAACTAGTCAAATAGGTCATCAATGCGAGGTAACGGGTACCTATTTTTGATGGGGACATGATTCAACCCTTGATAATCAATACAAAGTCGCATACTTCCGTCTTTCTTCTTCACGAATAGAACAGGAGCACCCCAAGGTGAAGTACTAGGTCGAATGAAACCGATGTCTAACAATTCCTGCAGTTGAGTTTTTAACTCCTAAAGTTCAATAAGAGCCATTCGATATGGGACTTTGGAAATAGGTTTTGTACCGGGTTCAAAGTCGATACAAAATTCAATTTCACACTCTAGAGGTAGGCCAGGAAATTCTTCAAGGAATACGTTAGGAAATTTAGTAACAATAGAAATATCAATCAAATCTGACGTTTTTTATTTAAATTCGTGATATGGGCTAAGAAAGCTTGATATCCGTTTTTCAATAAACGAATAGCTTTATGGCTTGATATGACAGTGATTGACTTTAGTGGTTTGGTTGCTTGAATTCGCATAATAGGTTGGTTAGGAATATGAAAGCTAACAACCTTACAAAAATAATCAATTTTAGCGGGATAAGTAGTTAACCAATCAATTCCTAAAATCACATCGAATGCAAGTATTTTCAAAGAGATAAGATCGGCAGGTAACGTGCGATTGCCGATTTGAATCAAACAAGACTTATAAATAGTGGATGTAATGAAGGTTTCTCCCAACGAAGTTTTAACATATAAGTCAAAGTCTAATTTCTCTGGAGTTAAATTTAATCGTGGAGCGCAAGTAGGAGAAATAAAATAATGGGTAGAACCGGTATCAAATAAGGAATAAACTTCGCAAGAATTTATGATTAGCTTACCCGTGATGACTTCGTTTGGGTTCCTCACTTTTTGGGAGGCTACGACAAACGCTCTCCCTTGAACTACCGGCTTTGACTTCTATGGGACGGCCTTTGGTGCCTCCATCCCAGCTGGACTTGGATTTATTGCACGACAAAATCGGGCTATGTGACCTTCTCTTCCACAATTATAACACACTTTGGATTGCTGCGTATAGTTCGAACTGATATGTCCCTCCCCTCCGCATTTGTAATATACGATTGGCAGTCATTTCCCTTCCTTAACAATAGGTGCTGGTTCTGACGTCTTTCCATTATTGTTGAATATCCTCTTCTTGAAATCTCCACTTCTATTATCTTGGCCATGATTTTCACCGAAGTGGTTACCATTTCTGGCATGTTGATTCCCTCCACGTTTGTTGTCACCGCTTCGATGACTGCTACCACTGGTATTATCATTTTATTGCCTGCTCTCTCTTGGTTGGGTTGACTTGTTATCGCGCTCCAATAACTGAGCCCTATTTATAACATCTGAATACAAATATAGTTTGTGAGAAATTAGGTATTGATGTATCTCAGGTTTCAAACCTGTTAGAAACATCTGCTTCATTCTCTCCTCATTATCAACTAAGTGGGATGCAAATCGAGACAACTCGGCAAACTTAGCTTCGTACTGCGACACAGTTATATTATTCTTCTCCAGCTTGATAAACTATACCTCCTTCATGTGATGAATACTTTCGGGAAAGTAGTTGTCATTGAACAGTTCTTGGAACTTCTCCCAAGACATCTTCAGTGCGGCAGGCTGAGTACGCTTTACAGATTCCCACTAATAATCTGTCTCTCCTCACAACATGAAGGTGACAAAGGGAACCTTTTGCTCTTCGGAGCATCCCAAGACATCAAATATCTTGGTGATATGCTTTATCCACGTCTTCGCCTTAAGTGGTTTTGGCTCTCCCAAAAACTCCGGTGGTCCCAGCTCCTTGATCTGCTAAGTGTTTTCACCTGCATTTTGAACAGGAGTCTCTCGCCTGATGTTGCATGAATTACATAAAGCCTCTGAACATCCCATTGTTCATCATCTGGTCGGTGTTGTTATTTACTTGAGGATTATTGCCTTCCTGATCCACATTATCCTGGGTATTGATCGTTGGTGACTTAACGGTCTCATGTGCTTCATTGCTTATCTCAACATTTTCAGATTCTATTTTCAAACACTGCCACAAAATAAGGGTTAATTGACATGCCACATATTATCCCTATACTCTGACTAACCAATTAAATAATAAATAAACTTAGGTAGGTCATACTAGCGAAGGAATTACCCGACTCTCCCCTCCTAGTTCTAGTCTCACATCTTAGCCAGGGATCGTATCCCTAAGCTTTGATACCAACTGTGACTCTCCCAAAATAGGTATGCATCACCCATTCTGAGTCGCCAAATACATGGTACAAAATACAAATATAAACTTAATTATACAACATGAGCTGAGAGTTTTTACACGAATATTGTCTAGTATATAATATTCAAACTCAAATGGAGACCTCATTACAATTATTATCACACTATTTTATAAAATAGTGAGGACCACTACAGCCACCATCTCGGACCGTCACTCCATTCCCCGACTAGTCCTAGTTACGTTCTCATTTCCTGTAGAAAACAATGAAAGCAAAAGGGTGAGCTCAACTAGCCTAGTAAGAAATATTATGACTAAGATAATGCAGAATAAATTATTGTTAGCCTTCAACAATGTCAAACTAATAAACAACAAGTTTAACTGCAGCGGAACATTTAATCCATTAGAAGAGTCAAGTAGAGCATGATATATACTATCTTCTATGATTTAAAATGTTTATCAACAATTGTATCGCTGAGACTCAGCTTAATAAATAGTATCACAACCACGAATTATCCATGCACTACGGGCCAGGGATATTCGTGTTTTCACCAATGGTTATGATCATACCAACAACAGTCCATCAAAGCACTGCAGGCCAATGAGGATTTTTACCACATCATTTGTAACATTACGGGTCATGATTATACCGAATGATCCCTGGTCATAATCATACCAATCAACAGTCCATCTATGCACTACGGCCAAAGATGACTTTCATCACAATATAAGCATGAGGATGATGACAATGATATAAGAATTCAATTAAATGAAAGCAAAAGATAAATTTTAAAGATTTATAATTTAATTTATCCAGAATTTAATAATGTCCAAATTGTCAACATGATACTGCTTTGTGGAGTAAAATTCAAGAATAATATTATATCAAAAATGATTTGGACCGAAAAGAAATCAATTTTTGTCATGAATAATACTTCGGGTGAATAGTACCTGAGTGAATAGTACCCCGTGAATAGTACTTTGGGAATAATATCCTGTGAATAGTACTTCGTGAATAGTACCTGTGAATAGTATTTTATAAATAGTATTTTATGAATAGTACTTTATGAATAGTGTTATATAAATGAATAGTACTCATGGACAGTACTCCGGCGTGAAAAGCTTAAAATTTAACAAGAATGTATAAAAAAATATCCTTGTAAAACGATACTAGATGAAGCGCAAATTTCAAGGATATTCTACTAATTTCACAGAGTATAAAAGCAATACTTTAACAAAATGAGGGTATAATCAGGAATACGAGACGAAATAATATTACTCACATACTACAGAGTATGGAAGAAAATATTATTCCTTATGAATACTGAACAAAAATGTAAGACCACAACTTTTTGAATAAAGATGAATTTTTTATAAATATTATTTTTAATATTATGGAGTGAAATTGATATAATGTTATAGTTGTGGGTAATATTTATAAATTTTACAAAGTACGCAAGTTGTTATATAATATTCGATTGGTCGGGGAATATTCGTTTTAACAGAGAATATTCGTACGACGACACAATCATTGGTGGACCCCACAACAGAATTATTGTCGGATTAAAAAAATGACAAAAATATTTTATTAAAAATAACGGCTAAAGTTTTACCATTAATATTGTTGAACTACTCGGTAGTAAAAGTACAGTAACACGCGTGGTTACACACGGTATTGATTATTGTTGCTTACGTGATAAGTCACTCAGTTTTGTTTTATTGGGATTATTAATGCAATAAAACAGAAAAGCTTTTTATATAAAACAGAATACTTTTATAAGGTTATTCGTTTTATTAGGCTAATTGTAAAATCTTTTTATATAAAATAGAATACTTTTATAAAGTTATCTATTTTATTAGACAATAATTAGAATATATTATATTTTATTATGTATAGTGTTTGCATAGTGTATGCATAGTGTTTGTATAGTAAAATCTTTTATAAAGTTATTCGTTTTATTAGATTATAAATAGCATATATTATATTTTATTTAAAAGATTTTGCTTTAAATATGGACCGTCAGATTAAATTAAATCAATCTAGACCATTCATGAGTTAGTTACTATGCAATCTATTTTTCTATAAATAGAAGCTCATTCCTTCATTATTTTCTTACGAATTCACTGAAATTCTAAAGAGAGAAATTATAAAGAAACTATAGAAAAGTATTCTGCTACTTCCCTACTCTTATATTCAGTTTCTTTTACGGTAAGGGTTATTATTTCTTTTGTATTCATGAAGACAACTTCTGTTATTCCATTATTTATTATTCTGTTGGAATAACATGTATATGCGGGCTACCCTATACTTGGTAAAATTCTTCTGCTATTCCATTCTTTATTATTCTATTGGAATATCCTGTCTGTGCATTTTACGCCGGACCTGGTTCTATTATTTATTATTCTGTCGGAATATCATGTATGTGAGTTTACGCCGGACCTGGTTCCATTATTTATTATTCTATCAGAATATCCTGTCGGTGCATTTACACATGACTTGGTTCCACTATTTATTTTTCTGTTGGAATAACCTCTCTGTGCGGTCTATCGCATGCTTGGTGAATTCTTTTGTTATTCCATTCTTTATTATACTCAGTTGATTAAAGTTTTGGCTTTTATACTCCATGAAATTAGTGGAATATCCTTGATATTTGTGCTTCATTCAGTATCTTTTCATGAAAGTATTCTTCTGAGCATTTTTGAATTTTACTCCATAAAGCAGTATCATGTTGACAATTTGGACGTTATTGATTCCTGTATAAATTAATTCTTGAACTTGTTTTATTTAATTATTATGTCATTGTCATCATCCTCATGTTTATATTATGTTGAAAGTCATCTGTGGCATGTAGTGCATTGATGGACTTGGTATGATTATGACCAGGGATTATTCGGTATAATCATGACCGTAATGTTATAAATGATGTGAAAAAGTCCTCATTGGCCCGTAGTGCATTGATGGACAGTTTTGGTATGATTATGGCTATGGATTCTCTTCGGCCAAGGGTGCAAAGATGAATTATTTTATAGCATGATCAGGACCATTAATGAAAACACGATTATCTTTGGCCCGTGGTGCATGGATAATTCGTGGTCGTGATACTAATGAATATCATTGGCCTGTAGTGCAGGGATAATTCGATGATGTGGATTAATTATTGAGCTGAGTCTCAGCGATGAAATATTAATTCATGGATGTGATAATAATAAATATCTTTGGCCGTAGTGCATGGATAATTCATGGATGTGATACTAACGAATATCCTTGGTCGTAGTGCATGGATAATTCGAAGGTGTGGATTATTTATTAAGCTGAGTCTCAGCGATAAAATATTGGTTATACACTTTTAATTTGTAGAAGATAATAGATATCATGCTCTACTTAACTCTTCTAAAATACAGTTGTATGTCTTTGGCCGTAGTGCAAAGATGAATTTATTAGTATGATTATAAACAAGAATTGTGATTTGGTATAACCATGATTTTTGATGTTTCAAGTGAATATAGGTGATGAAAATTATCTTTGTCCTAGGTGCGAAGAGGAATTTAGAATCACAATTATGATTATGTGTTATTCATATGATTGTGGATAGGAATGGTTGATTGATGTTACAGGGATAAAACATTATTGGTGGACTTTTAACATGGAGAAGATAATAGACCCAATGGTCTATTTGACTCTTCTAATGGATTGCTCGTTCCGCTGCAACTATGGTTGAAAAGTTTTGTCAGCTACCATATGTTCTAAATCTCTGATTTATTAATGATGAAGGCTATTGATAATGTAAATTAGCTTTAATTATGATATTCTTTACTGGGCTAGTTGAGCTCACCCTTTTGCTTTGATTGTTCTCTTCAGGAAGTGAGAAAGCAGGGACTAGTCAGGGAACGGAGTGACGGTACAGATGATATCATTAGTAGTCCTCACTATTCTATGAAATAGTCTGATAGCTATGGAGGTTCTCCCTAAACAGTATAGAAAAGTGTGTTGTATTCTATACATTATTTAGTAGTTATATTTACTGAATCAAATAGGGTGAGGCGAACCCAACTTTGGAAGGGTATTTTGCCACTATCATACAAGATGTCTAATGACATACAACCTCGTGTTCTCATAAGACATGGTTGTGCACATCCACTTGCTGAATATATCAATGAGCACTATCTATATGATCTTGGAGTTTATTTGAAGTATAATTTTCACTTGGAGACAACGGAGATATTTATATGTCAAGAGAAGACTCACCATTGGAAAGAAGATGATAGTAATCTTCTTATTTTTATTTGGGGACTTTTGGGTCAACCAAGGATAATTCTGTGAACATATGATATCTATCATAACCTAAAAGCATGGTCTCCCATGTACGAAGGTTTTCTTGAGCACTTCCCAAATATTTTAATTTCTAAAACAGTTTTTGACTATACTTTTATATAAAGTATCATTGTAAGATTGTGGTAGAGGTACCCTGAGAGTTACATACATTTATATTAAAACTCATAGTTAACTATGGTCGTATTCTATATGACAACTCAACAGTTGTATAAATAAAGTTGTATTTGAATTTTGTACCATGTATCTGGCGAATCAAAATGGGTGATGTATACCTAATTTTGGGGGCGTCACAAAAAATAATATCTTTTACCTTAGAAGAAGACTGGATACTAGAACAGTGAAGTAGCAGACTACTCTTCTTCTTTCTCTCTATAGCTTCTCTCTCTATAATTGCTCTTATGAGTCTTAGTGAATTGGTGAGAATTAAAGAAGAATGAGCTTCTATTTATAGGAAAATATAGTTTCGATAATTACACGTTTTGGGGCTTGAATTATTACAGTATAGTGCATTCATCTTTTCCTCTATTTTTAATTTAGTCATGCAAGTATTATCAATCTTGCACCACCTCCCCTAATAGTAATGCATGTGAATCAATAGTTCCATTCATGTGAGTAAATAGTTATATACATGTGAACTAATAGCAATTAATTACTCATTTATCCGATTAATTTTCTGATTGGTCAATATAACCTCCAGAAATCAATTATTATCGAAATAAATGTCAATTTTCACTAACACAAATAATCCTAACACAATGGAAATATTAATTTCATCTTTAATCAACTCAAACTTATTCATCATTAATATTATATCTCACAATATTTAACAACCAGATCATTCTCAGGAAAGAGGGGGCTTTCCGATAAGGATTTCTCCCTATTGGCGCGTAATTAGGTGACCAAACCTCTCCTCGACAGGACTTTCTAGACATCGTCAATATTACAAATAATAATATGAATAACTTTGTCGTCTCAATTATTGATTTAATAATAATAAATATTATGCAGATGATATTATGACAATAATTGAATCAATAATATGAGATATATTATGCAGCAATTGTTATAGCAATAATTGAGTATAACTGAGTGACTTCTCACGTAAGCATCAATAATCAATACTGTGTGCTACTATGCAACCACGCGTATTACTATACTTTTACTACCGGGTAGTTCAACAGTTTAACGGTAAAACTTTCGCCGTTATTTTTATAAAAAAATATTTCTGTCGTTTTCTAACTACGACAATACTTTCATTGTGGGGTCCACTAATGATTGTGTCGTCGTACGAATATTCTATGTTAAAACGAATATTCCCTGACCAATCAAATATTTTAAAACCACTTGCTTACTTTACAAAATTTATAAATATTATCCACAACTATAGCATTATATCAAATCCACACCATAAAATTCAAAAATATATTTCGAGAAAATTTAATCTTTATTCATAAAACTTGGGGTCTTACACCAAGTGCCAGACGAAGTCTACCAAAAGCTCAAACACTTAGCAAATCCAAATGGTGATGGTGCATAGCTGACATCGGATAAAGATGACCAAAACAGAATGAAGATCAACTGCACCAAAGAAGATGTGGTCCAAACTCGAAGCAAAATGCAAAGAGGACCACGCCAAGCTGCTAAGTATAGAAGATGTTCAAGCCTAAAGACATCTTAGCAGCAAGGCACAAACAACAACAACAACACCAACTCCAACAAGAAGCCAAGGCCTGAGGGGTCCTTATCCGGAGGGACTAAATGAAGTTCCAAGCCTGCTAGGCTTGAAAAGTTCCTAGGGAACTAGAGGAGTTCCAAGCCTACTAGGCTTGAAGAGTTCTTAGTGAACTGGAGTTCCAAGGGTGCTGGCCTTGAAGGAATCTTAGTGATTCAGGGTGCTGCCCTTCCTTAGTTGAAATTCTACTAGTTAAAAGTAGAAGAGTGGATTAGGAGTTTGAGTCTCTGAACCACTTAAAATCCCTTGTGTCTTTTACATTCAGTCATTTACTTACTGTCATTTATATTATGTACCTAACTGCTATAAATGTTGTGTATGAATTAACTTCTTACAACTGAACTAACTCTACGAACAATGTATGTGTGTTTATGATTATATCAATGGAGGGGATCTTTTAATTATTTCGTTTTGCTTGAAAAGATTCTTATGTTTGTCATATGCTAAGTCATTAGCAATACAAAATAAATGAGAAAAATATTTAAAATTAAAAAGGATCTATTCAACCTCCCTTCTAGATCTATTATGTGCCTACTGGGAACTAACAGAGTTGTTGATTGATGAGGAATTTACTGATTAGTTTTAATATGAGGTATTATCATATTTATTTGATTTCTCTAAGGCCAATTGAACAGACCTGTTTCTATCATTATTGCTGGATTCGTAGGCATGTAGATTAGTTTCTTTTCATTCAATTGCATTGCATTGCATAACATTTTTGTTTTCTTTTGCGCTTGAGGACTAGCACGGGTTTAAATTTGGGAGAGTTTGATGAGTGGGTTTTATACCAACGAATCGGCCTCTAATTCAAGCTTACACTATTTTATTTCTGTAAATTCATGTTCATTTTTACTTGTTTATGTCTGTTTTATGTTTAGGTGTGGTGGTGTAGCATGTGTGGCATAAATGGTGGTGCTTGCGGCAGAACTTGGCACTAAATGAGCAAACTGTGGCTTCTGCAGAAAGACCCCCCCCCCCGGGGCGAACTATTTACAAGCAAAACCCCCGTCGGGGCGGGGGTACTTAAGCAAGAACAGGAGGATGCCCCGCTAGGGTGCGCCTATAAAGAAGAAAAACCCCGGCCGGGGTGAGGGTACGGAGCAAGGATAAGAAGTCTGATTCAAGTAGAGTTTTGCAGCAATGTCTAGTAAGGAAGTTGGCATGGCTTGGGACTCTGATTGGCTTTAGTGTTTGGACTAAATATGTGTCTTGTGCTAGATATTAACGGAGGCAACAAGAGAAGATAATTCAATCAATTAACAATCTAAAATCCTAATTTGTGAAAATTACATTAGAGGAAGGATTGAAAGTCAGAGTCACAAAGATTGCAAGTTGGAAAGAAGAAGAATGGTGGTTTTGTATTCATTCTACTACTTTAATTTAGTTATTGTAATTGGGGTGATGAGTTCTTTTATGATTTTAGTGTTTATTTCATTTGTGATTAACTAAATTACTTGTTAGGCTTATGATTGATCTTTATGGTTAAACGATGATTATGCAGTCTTAATTTCAGTTTGATAATCTATCCATTCAGTTTATCTATTGTGATTTGTGCTTTAATTTATGAATTACTTGATCACCAATTCTGTGTGGATTTGTATGGACTCGAGAGATAATATATGAATCTAGACTTAATCATTATAGCATGTGTTCTTGAATTCTGTGTTTGAATGGAATCTTAATGAATGTTAAGGTAGAGATATGCTTAATGTCACATGTAATCGGGTAGAGAACTTGAACTTAAACTTTATTTGATTGTAATTCACGTAGAGATATAGTGAGTTAGTTAATTAAGGTATTTGGCTTAATTCTATCTAATTTGTGGATTTAAGTTAATATGGTATTAGTGCATCGAGAGATGGCTAGTTCTACTTAAGTATTCTTGATTAATAAACTGGGATAGTGAATTGAACTGAAATAAGGTGTAGTAATTAGAGTGAGACTTAAAGTAAAGTTGTAAGCCTAATTCTCCATTATTTGCTTGAAATTTCAGGTTTTTAGTTGTGTTGATTGCATTTATAGTTTTTAATAGTTATAATCATTGATTTGGATAATTTAATAAAATTTGGATTAATATAAAGCTAGTAATTGTTAAGATTAATTTCATACTATATTTTGTGGGGACGATACTTGACTTATCATTATATTACTTTGTTGACCAAGTGCACTTGCGTGTGAGCATAATTAGATTTCGACCAACAGTTATCTCTGAGATTGGGCTACTGTGAGTACTGAATGTCCTTATGGGTGTCTCTGAGGTGTGCTTGACCTCCCGGGGTTATCTCCGGGGTTGAAATTTAGTGCCTCGGGGTTATCTCCGAGGTTGAAACTAACTTTTTTGGGGTTATCTCCGGAACTGGAACTGTATCCCTCGGGGTTATCTCCGAGGTTAGAACTAAATCTCCCGGGGTTATCTCCGGGACTGGAACTGAGTATATCGGGGTTGTCTCCGATATGGAAAACTGAGTATCCCGGGGTTGTCTTCGGGATTGAGTGGATTTGACTTTCAGGGTTATCTCTGAAAGACGATTTTGCCCTCCTACAAGGTTAGTAATAGAAAAGAAAATTTTCGTTTGTCTACACCTAAAGCACACCTTCAATATCAAAAATTCATATTATATAGTATTGTGAGTATTTTTTTCGAGTATAAAGATACTTTGAGTGTAGCTTTTTGTGCAAGATTTTCTTAGAATAATATTTGATATTCCAGTCAAATCCAGTTTCTACTACAGTAAAGGATATTATTTTATTGCAATACTCGTAAGAAATATTATTTTTTTTCATACTCCATATTATGTAAGGAATATTATTTCATTTCATATTCCTAAATTTAAACTTACTATGGTAAGTATTGCTTCTATAATTCCTGATATGATTAGAAATTCCTTAAGTTTTGAGCTTCATCTAATATCATTTCATTGCAATATTGGTCTGAACTTTCTTATTAAATTTTAAACTTTTTATGTCTGGATACTATTCATACAGTACTATTCATACATACGATACTATTCATATGGTACTATTCACGAGTACTATTCATAATAGAATTTAATTTTTCTTTTCTGTCCAAATTATTATTGATATATGAATATCATTCTTGAATTTTACTTCACAAATAGTTATCATGTTGACAATTTGGACATATTTGAACTCTGGATAAATTGAATTAGAATTCTCTAATATTTATTTTTTATCTCACTTGATTGAATCTTTATATCATTGTTATCATTATCATGCTTATACTGGAAGTCATCTTTGGCCCATAGTGCAAAGATGGACTGTTGATTGTTATAAATATGACCAGGAATTGTGTATTGGTATAATTATAAACTTTAATGTGACAGATAAGGTTTGTGGTGAAAGTCCTCTTTGGCCCGTAGTGCATAGATGGACAGGTGTTTGGCATGATCATGACCACTGGTGAAACTAACGAATATCCTTGGCCCGTAGTGCATAGATAATTCGTTGATCTGAAATATTTATTGATTGGTGTTACAGGGATAAAATATTGATGATGGACTTTTAAATCATAAAAGATAGTAGATATCATGCTCTACATGACTCTTCTAATGGATTGTTGTTTCCGCTATAGTTGTATTCTAAAACTTGTTATCTATTGTATTCTATCAGATTTTTCCCTGTTGAGGACTAAGGATAATTTGTTCTATATTATCTTAGTCATAATATTCTTTACTGGGCTAGTTGAGCTCACCCTTTTCCTTTTTATTCCATTGTTCTTCTTAGGAGGTGAGAATGTAGCTGGGACTAGTCGGGGATTGGGGTAAGGGTCCAAGATGGGTATTATAGCAGTCCTCACTATTTTGTAAATTAGTGTAACAATAATTGTAATGAGGACTTTATTTGAGTTTTGATATTGTCTACAAGACTATACTTGTATTAAAACTCTCAGCGTATGCGTTGTCGTATTTTGCACGACAGTTGTATTAATGAAGTTTGTATTTAGTTTCTGCACCATGTATTTTGCGACTCATAATGGGTTGTGTGGACCTATTTTGGGGGCGTCACAACTTATCAAGCTAATTAGGGCTAATTAAGTTATTGAACTAATGGAATATGTTATGGCTTATGTAGATTATGTACGTGATTAAATAAATATCCATTATATAATGTGTATACATTTATTTTGTATAAAAAAGAGTTAAAAATAAAGTTGTGTAACCTAATATATATATATATATATATATATATATATATATATATATATATATATATATATATATATATATATATATGTTAGGAATGTGACTTAAATAACCTATGGGTTATAATATAGGAGAATGATAATATAAAGAATCTATATACTAACTCTAAGAGATTTATTTTTGTGAGACCCCGAATTTTATGAAATAAAAGTATTCAATTTTTTTCTATTTTGGTAAATAGTTAAATTGATAAAAGTTTAAAGTTAAGAGTAATATGTGAAATATTTTTTTTCAAAGTAAGCAAGTTGATATAAAATATTCTTTGTGTCGAAAAATGTCCGTACGACGGTACAATCATTAGTGGAACCCACAACGGAATTATTGTCGGACTGAGAAAATGACAAAAATATTTTATAAAAATAACGGCGGAAGTTTTGCCGTTAACTGTTGAACTACTCGGTAGTAAAAGTACAGTAATACGCGTGGTTGCATAGTAGCACACGGTATTGATTATTGATATTTACGTGATAGGTCACTCAGTTTTGTTTTGTTAGTATTATTAATATAATAAAACAGAAAAACTTTTTATATAAAACAGAATACTTTTATAAAGTTATTCTATAAATAGAATATATTATATTCTATTATGCATAGTATTTTGCATAGTAAAATCTTTTTATATAAAACAGAATACTTTTATAAAGTTATTCTATAAATAGAATATATTATATTTTATTATGCATAGTATTGCATAGTGCCTGCATAGTGTTTTGCATAGTAAAATCTTTTTATATAAAACAGAATACTTTTAAAAAGTTATTCATTTTATTAGATTATAAATAGAATATATTATATTTTATTTAAAAGATTTTGCTTTAAATATGGACCATCCGATTAAAAGTAAATCAATCTGGACCGTTCATGAATTAGTTACTATACAGTCCATTCTTCTATAAATAGAAGCTCATTCCTTCATTATTTCTTACGAATTCACTGACTCTAGGGAGAGAAACTATAGAGAGAGTTCTTCTTCTATAATCTTGAGTGTATTTCTTTAGAGTTTAAGAAAGATTTGTGTAACGAAGTCTTACTCCTTGAGCGTAGTACAAGTTTTCTTCGAGTATATATCCTCACCCTACCAGTCCGAATACTTTTCTTTCAAAGGTAAGGGATATTATTATTATTATTATAGTAAGGAGTATTATTTCCTTCATATTCATGAAGAGAGTTATTGTTATTCCATTCTTTATTATTATGTTGGAATAACATGTTTATGCGAAGTATCGCATACATGGTGAAATTCTTCTACTATTCCATTCTTTATTATTATGTTGGAATAACCTGTTTATGCGAAGTATCGCATATATGGTGAAATTCTTCTATTATTCCATTCATTATTATTATGTTGGAATAATCTGTTTATGCGAAGTATCGAGTACATGGTGAAATTCTTCTATTATTCCATTCTTTATTATTATGTGGGAATAACATGTTTATGCGAAGTACCGCATACATGGTGAAATTCTTCTATTATTCCATTCTTTATTATTATGTTGGAATAACCTGTTTGTGCGAAGTACCGCATACATGGTAAAATTATTCTATTATTCCATTATTTATTATTATGTTGGAATAACCTGTTTATGTGAAATATCGCATACATGGTGAAATTCTTCTAGTATTCCATTCTTTATTATTATGTTGGAATAACTTGTTTATACGCAGTATAGCATACATGGTGAAATTCTTCTATTTTTTCATTCTATATTATTCTGTTGGAATATCCTGTCGGTGCGTATTACGCCTAACCTGGTTCCAATATTTATTATTCTGTTAGAATAACATGTTTGTGCGGTCTGTCGCATGCATGCTGATTTCTGTTGTTATTCCATTCTTTATTATTCTGTTGGAATATTCTGTCGGTGCATATTACGCCTGACCTAGTTCCGTTATTTATTATTCTGTTGGAATAACCTGTCTGTGCGGTCTATCGCATGCATGGTGATTTCCGTTGTTATTCCATTCTTTATTATTATGTTGGAATAACATGTCTATGCGAAGTACTGCATACATTGTGAAATTTTTTTATTATTCCATTCTTTATTATACTGTTGATTATTGATTTTAAAGTTGTATGTCTTTGTCCTGTAGTGCAAAGATGATATGTTGTTGAATATCTTTGGCCTGTAGTGCAAAGATGATCTGTTGTTTGATAACTTTGACCCGTAGTGCGAAGATGGACAGTTGTATGACATGATCATGACCACTAGTGATACTAACGAATATCCTTAGCCGTAGTGCATGGATAATTCAATGATGTGATTGGCAGGATCATGACCATTAGTTAACAGTTGAATGTCTTTGGCCGTAGTGCACTGACAGACAATTGATTGGTATGATCATGACCATTGGTTTTATAGTTGAATATCTTTGGCCCGTAATGCAAAGATTGACAACTGATTGGTATGATCATTGTTATTACATTTGAATATCTTCAGCCTTTGGGGTAAGGATATTGAGTAAACATTCTATTAAGCCTTTGTGGTAAGAAGGAACTATTAATTCACATTATTGTAAATATGAATTGTTAATTTAACTAACATCTTTGGTGGTTCAGGTGAAGATAAGTGTTGAAAGTTCTATTTGTCTTAAGTATAACAAAAAACTATTGATGAGTATTACAGGAATAAAATATCAACGATGGACTTTTAATCTAGAGGAGATAGTAGACATTATGTTCTACTTGACTCTTATAATGGATTGTTGATTCCGCTGCAATTATGGTTGAAAACTTTTAATATCTACCATATGTTCTAAATCTCTAATTTATTCTGATAAAGGTTGTTGATAAATTAATTATCTTAGCAATGATATTCTTTACTGGGCTATTTGTGCTCACCCTTTTGCTTCACAATTCCATTCAGGTAATAGGAGTGTAGCTGGGTCGAGTGGGGATAACAGGGTGATAGTGTGATGGTCCGAGACTGTCAAAATTTCTCAATACATTATAAAACGGCATGACATGCAACAGATAATTGTATTGAGGACCTAAGATGTGTGTGTCGTATTTTATACGTCACTTAATAATTGATTTTGGCGAACAACAATAGGGTGATGAGAACCCGACTTTGAAAGCGTCAAAAGTGCACCTCATTAGAATGAATATGATAGTAATCATCTCGTTCTTCTTTGGGGTCTTAAAATATTTGCTGCTATATTTTATATGGCATTGTAACAATTTGAGTTTGGATACTGTCTACGAGATAATATTGTATTAAAACTGACAGTTAACTGTGGTCGTATTCTATACGACAGTACAACAGTTGTATAAATAAAGTTTGTATTTGATTTTTATAGTGTGATATCTGGCTACTCAAAATGGGTCATGTGGACCTATTTTTGGAGGCGTCACAATTGGTATCAGAGCTTAGGGATATGGTCGCTGGCGGAGATATGAGTCTAGAAGTAGGAGGGGAGAGACGAGTAATATACTTCGCTAATGTGTGACTTACCTAAGCTGAAATTGTTTACTAGATAAGTTGACAAATTGTGATATGTCAATTAACCTTTGTTTTGAAGATATATTCTAGAATGATATCTAAAATACAGGAGATGAGCAATAGAAAAATCATGATACAGAGGATATAACCGGGAACGTACAATCCGAAAAGAAAGCAAGGTATTCTCATCTCTTCGAATATCAAGTACGTACGTAAATTTCGAGGGCAAAATTTCATAAGGAGAGGAGATTGTGAGACCCCGAATTTTATGAAATAAAAATATTCAATTTTTTTCTATTTTGGTAAATAGTTAAATTGATAAAAGTTAAAAGTTAAGGGTAATATATGAAATTTTTTTTTGCAAAGTAAGCAAGTTGATAAAAAATATTCTTTTTATCGGGGAATGTCCGTACGACGGTACAATCATTGGTGGACCCCGCAACAGATTTATTGTCGGATTGAGAAAACGACAAAAATATTTTATGAAAATAACGGCGGAAGTTTGGCCGTTAACTGTTGAACTACTCGGTAGTTAAAGTACAGTAATACGCATGGTTTCATAATAGCACACGGTATTGATTATTGATGTTTACGTGATAAGTCACTCAGTTTTGTTTTATTAATATTATTAATGTAATAAAACAGAAAAGCTTTTTATATAAAACAGAATACTTTTATAAAGTTATTCTACAAATAGAATATATTATATTCTATTATGCATAGTATTTTACATAGTAAAATCTTTTTATATAAAATAGAATACTTTTATAAAGTTATTCTATAAATAGAGTATATTATATTTTATTATTCATAGTGTTGCATAGTGTCTGCATAATTGTTTTGTATAGTAAAATCTTTTTATATAAAACAGAATACTTTTATAAAGTTATTCGTTTTATTATATTATAAATAGAATATATTATATTTTATTTAAAAGATTTTGCTTTAAATATGAACCGTCAAATTAAAAGTAAATCAATCTAGACCGTTCATGAATTAGTTACTATGCAGTCTATTCGTCTATAAATAGAAGCTCATTCCTTCATTATTTCTTACGAATTCACTGAAACTCTAGAGAGAGAAACTACAGAGAGAGTTCTTCTTCTATAATCTTGAGTGTGTTTTTCTATAGAGTTTAAGAAAGATTTGAGCGTAGTACAAGTTTTTTTTGAGTATATCATCGCCCTACCAGTCGGAATACTCTTCTTTCAAAGGTAAGGGATATTATTATTATAGTAAGGAGTATTATTTCTTTCGTATTCATGAAGAGAGCTATTGTTATTCCATTCTTTATTATTATGTTGGAATAACCTGTTTATGCGAAGTATAACGTGCATGGTGAAATTCTTCTATTATTCCATTCTTTATTATTATGTTGGAATAACCTGTTTATGCGAAGTATCGCATACATGGCGAAATTCTTCTATTATTTCATTATTTATTATTATGTTGGAAAAACCTATTTATGCGAAGTATCGAGTACATGGTAAAATTCTTCTATTATTCCATTCTTTATTATTATGTGGGAATAACCTGTTTATGCGAAGTACCGCATACATGGTGAAATTCTTCTATTATTCCATTCTTTATTATTATGTTGGAATAACATGTTTATGCGAAGTACCGCATACATGGTGAAATTATTCTATTATTCTATTATTTATTATTATGTTGGAATAACCTATTTATGCGAAGTATCGCATACATGGTGAAATTCTTCTATTATTACATTCTTTATTATTTTGTTAGAATAACCTGTTTATGCGAAGTATCGCATACATGGTGAAATTCTTCTATTATTCCATTCTTTATTATCCTGTTGGAATATCCTGTCGGTGCGTATTACACCTGACCTGGTTCTATTATTTATTATTCTATTTAAATAACATGTCTGTGCGGTCTATCGCATGAATGGTGATTTCTGTTGTTATTCCATTCTTTATTATTCTGTTAGAATATCATGTCGGTGCATATTACGCCTGACCTAGTTCCGTTATTTATTATTTTGTTGGAATAACCTGTCTGTGCGGTCTATCGCATGCATGGTGATTTTCGTTGTTGTTCCATTCTTTATTATTATGTGGGAATAACTTGTCTATGCGAAGTACTGCATACATGGTGAAATTCTTTTATTATTTCATTCTTTATTATACTGTTGGTTATTGGTTTTACAGTTGTATGTCTTTGGCCTGTAGTGCAAAGATGATATGTTGATGAATATCTTTGGCCTGTAGTGCAAAGATGATCTGTTCTTTGATAGCTTTGACCCGCAGTGCGAAGATGGACAAGTGTATGACATGATCCTGACCACTAGTGATACTAACGAATATCCTTGGCCATAGTGCATGGATAATTCAATGATGTGATTGGCATGATCATGACCATTAGTTAATAGTTGAATGTCTTTGGCCGCAGTGCACTGACTGGCAATTGATTGGTTTGATCATGACCATTGGTTTTATAGTTGAATATCTTTGACCCGTAATGCAAAGATAGACAACTGATTGGTATGATCGTTGTTATTACATTTGAATAACTTCAGCCTTTGGGGTAAAGATACTGAGTAAACGTTCTATTAAGCCTTTGTGGCAAGAAGGAACTGTTAATTCACATTATTATAAATATGAATTGTGAATTTAACTAACATCTTTGGTGGTTCAGGTGAAGATAAGTGTTGAAAGTTCTATTTGTCTTAAGTATAACAAAGAACTGTTGATGAGTATTACAGGAATAAAATATCAACGATGGACTTTTAATCTAGAGGAGATAGTAGACATTATGTTCTACTTGACTTTTCTAATGGATTGTTGATTCCGCTGCAATTATGTTTGAAAACTTTTATTATCTACCATATGATCTAAATCTCTGATTTATTCTGATAAAAGATGTTGATAAATTAATTATCTTAGCCATGATATTCTTTACTGGGCTATTTGTGCTCACCCTTTTGCTTCACAATTCCTTTCAAGTAATAAGAGTGTAGCTGGGTCGAGCGGGGATAATAGGGAGATAGTGTGATGGTCCGAGACTATCGAAATTTCTCAATACATTATAAAACGGCATGACATGCAACAGATAATTGTATTGAGGACCTAAGATGTGTGTGTCATATTTTATACATCACTTAATAATTGATTTTGGCGAACAACAATAGGGTGATGAGAACCCGACTTTGAAAGCGTCAAAAGTGCACCTCATTAGAATGAATATGATAGTAATCTTCTCGTTCTTCTTTGGCGTCTTAAAATATTTACTGCTGTATTTTATATGGTATTGTAACAACTTGAGTTTGGATACTGTCTACGAGACAATATTGTATTAAAACTCACAGTTAACTGTGGTCGTATTCTATACGACAGTTCAACAGTTGTATAAATGAAGTTTGTATTTGATTTTTATAGTGTGATATCTGGCTACTCAGAATGGGTCATATGGACCTATTTTTGGGGGCGTCACAATTTTTTACATCTCAATTAATTATTTTTATAACTTAATTAAAGCAAGTCTAATTGGGTTATGAAATTAAATGTATATGAGTAAGGAATTGAATTACAAATGTATGTAATGGAAATCCTAATTAAATAATTAGGGTAAGATAGAATTAAAATTATGAGACTATGTTAATTACATGACCCAAACAAATTAATTTGAAGCCCAAAAGAATTAAAGGAATGACCCAATCTTAGCCCACTTGAAGAGGGGCATTTTGGTCATTTGTTTAAGCATAATTTTGCAAGAAAAATAAATCTAAAATGGGAGAAAACAAAGGGGCATAGGGCCGGCTCATAGAGGGCAAAAAAGGGAGGAGTGGTGATTTTTATTTTGTTTGAAAGTAAGTTTACTAACTCTCACCAAATCCTCTAGTTGTCAAGCCAACACTTATGTTTAAACTTGCAAGCAACATGGGTTGGTATTGGTGATGATGAGTGAGAGATAAAGGATTGCAAGTATACTTGTAATGTATATACATAATAATAATAAATAAATAAAAAGAACATATCACTTCTCTTACTTTCATTTCATTTTCTCTTCAAAGTTGCTAAGTTAAAACAACAAAAGAGTGAGAGAGAGCAAGGGGGTCATGGCAAAGAGGAGAGAAGAGAGAAGAGAAGCAAGATTTCATGCACCCAAAACTTATCTCCTACCTTGGAAGAGTTAGAAAGGTAGCCCACAAAACAAAGTAAATATTAAAAATCCCTAACTTTGTATTCTATATGAAGTTTTATGTTAGATCCTTGGAGTTTTGTGTTTTAAATGACTAGAACCTTATAAGAAGGTTAGATCTTGTATATAATGTGTTTAACTTGATGATTCATATGTGTTTATGTTGGAAATTTTGGAAAAAGAAAGATAAAGGAGTTTTTCCTGAAAATTTGTTTTAAAAAGGGTGATCTATGCTTGTCATTTTGAAATCTACAAAGGGTTCTTGTGATTTTAATTCTTGGTATGCTATATCTATGAGTTAAGGGAAAAACCTCTTTGGAATCATGTAAAAATGTTGAAAAATGAGCAAGATGTGGATTTATTACAAAAACACTCCAACTGTTGGATCATGTCGCTGACCAGCCACTTATGAGCAAATTTTTGTGACCAAAAAAGATCCAAATCTGGAGTTTGATAAATGAAAATTGTAGTTCAGAAAGATACAAATCCAACAAGACTGACTGGACCTAAAAGTTGTAGATTTCGTTTTAGGAAGGTTTTAGTGAAGGACCCCAAAACTGAAAAATTAAAGCTAAAAAGTTGAAAATTTTAAAGAATTTGACCGGTTCAGCAAATCCGGGTGAACCGATGAAACCTTCTGGTAGCCGGTTCACCCACTTTCTGGCCAGTTCTGGTGGTGATCCGGGGACCAAAATTTTCTAAAATTGAGAAGAATATTAAAATATTTAATTCAAAATTTTTCTGGATAGTTATGTAATTATTAAGTAATTAATGGTTTAAAATCATTTAAATCATTTAAAACTTACTATTTAATAATTATTAATGGCACTAAATAATTATTAAACTAATTACATATAATTTAAATGTAATTAAATATTTAATTATTATTTAAGTGATAATTAAGTAGAGTTAGTGTTAATAAACTAACTATTGGTTATTTAATTAAGATTAAATAATGCATAGAGTTAAACTATTGATTAATTATTATTTAATTAATATTAAATAATGATTAAAGAATGTTTAAGTAAGATTAAGTAATAATAATGTAATTGCTTACTTACATTGACATAAAATGTATAAAATAATTATTTATTATTTAATTAACGACAAATAATATTAACAATTTAATTATTCATTATTTAATTAACATTAAATAATAAGTAGATGTAATTAGCTATTATTTATTATTAAATAATAATTAAAGGTAATTAATTAATTACTATTTAACTAATATTAAATAGTAATTAAGTGAAGATAGAGTTAATAAATAAAGAGAATTTAAATAACTCATTAATTAAACAATTATAATAAATTGTTTAAGGATCTAATAAGTGTTTATCACTTAAGAAAAAAACTATTAATTAATTAAATCATTCACCTACGATCAAATAAATGTCTTATAGGACTAATGATAGTATATTATATTATGTGTATTGTGACACCCCCAAAATAGGTCCACACAACACATTCTGAGTCGCCAAATACTTGGTACAGAAACTAAATACAAACTTTATTAATATAACTGTCGTGCAAAATACGATAACACATACACTGAGAGTTTAATACAAATATTGTCTTGTAGACAATATCCAAACTCAAATAAAGTCCTCATTACAATTATTATTATACTATTTTACAAAATAGTGAGGACTGCTATAATAACTAACTTGGACCCTTACTCCACTCCCCGACTAGTCCCAATTATATTCTCACCTCCTGAGAAGAACAATGGAACAAAAAGGAAAAGGGTGAGCTCAACTAGCCCAGTAAAGAATATTATGACTAAGATAATATAGAATAAATTATTATTAGTCCTCAATAGGGAAAAATTTGATAGAATACAATAGACAACAAGAACAACAATCCATTAGAAGAGTCAAGTAGAGCATGATATCTACTATCTTCTATGATTAAAAGTCCATCATCAATATGTTATCACTGTAACATCAATCAATAAATATTTTAAATCAACGAATTATCTATGCACTACGGGCCAAGGATATTCGTTAGTATCACCAATGGTCATGATCATGTGAAACACATATCCATCTATGCACTACGGGCCAAAGAAGACTTTCACCACAAATCTTATATGTAACATTAAAGGTTATGATTATACCAATACACAATTCCTGGTCATAATCATACCAATCAACAGTACATCTTTACACTATGGACCTAAGATGACTCCCAGTATAAGCATAAGGATGATAACAATGATATAAAGATTCAATCAAGTGAGATAAAGGATAAATATTAGAGAATTGTAATTCAATTTATCCAGAATTCAAATATGTTCAAATTGTCAACATAATAACTATTTGTGAAGTAAAATTCAAAAATGATATTCATATATCAAAAATAATTTGGACAGAAAAGAAAATTAAATTCTGTTGTGAATATACTCGTGAATAGTACCCAGACATGAAAAGTTTAAAATTTAATAAGAAAGTTCAGACCAATATTCTAGTGAAATGATATTAGATGAAGCGCAAAACTTAAGAAATTTCTAATCATTTCAGGAATTATAGAAGCAATACTTACTATAGTAAGTTTAAATTTAGGAATATGAAATGAAATAATATCGCTTACATAATATGGAGTATGAAAGAAAATAATATTTTCTTACGGTATTGCAATAAAATAATATCATTTACCTTAGTAGAAACTGAATTAGATTAGAATATCGAATATTATTCTGAAAAAATCTTGCACAAAAAGCGACACTCAAAGTATCCTTATACTCAAGAAAAATAATCATAATACTATAAAATAAGAATTTCTGATATTGAAGGTGTGTTTTAGGAAGGAGGGGTTACCCCCTATTTAAAGTGCAACGGAGGTAGAAAAGTTAAGCAGAGTGCCTAACTCTGCCCAACCTTTCCTGCCAACCATTCCTACCTAACTCTTTTTTTTTCATAATTAAGGGCCCATAGTTTGTCAATCAAGCTTTGCAGGAGAATAAGCATGCATTCACTTAAGAAATAATGTGCAGAATTCAAAACGTGCACGGAAGGAAATATTAAAAATGATAACATTCACTCCACTTTTATTTACATGCTAAAAATTATATATTATTATAATAATATTACCATTTAAATTATAAAAAAAATTATAATATTATAATAATATATTTGAATGAATATTTTATTGGAGAAAATAATTGCCAAACTTTCAACAAATATCTCATGCTAAATTCCTTCATTTATATCAAAATTGAACCAATATCAACCACATAATAATTATTCAAAAATAATATTATAAACTCATAATATTAATAATCAGATCATTCCCAAGAAAGAGGGGCATTTCCTATAAGGAATTATCCTTATTGGCGCATAATTATATAACCTAACCCGTTTACTCGATAGAATTTTCTAAACATTGCCAATAATGCTAACTAATAAATTAAATAATTATGTCGTATCAATTATTAATTTAATAATATAAAATATTGTGCAGATGATATTATGACAATAATTGAATCAATAATATGAGATATTGTGCAACAATTACTGTGGCAATTATTGAATGAAACTGAGTGACTTCTTACGTAAGAATCAATAATCAAAAATATTGTACAATATCGTGTGCTACTGTGCAACCACGCATATTACTGTACTTTTATCACCGGGTATTTCAACAGTTAACGGTAAAAGTTTTGTCGTTATTTTTATAAAAAGGTTATTTCTGTCGCTTTCTATATCCGACAGTTATTCTGTTATGTGGTCCACCAATGATTGCGTCGTCGTACGGATATTCACCGACAAAAAGAATATTCTCCGACTAAACGAGTATTTTATGACCACTTGCTTACTTTGTAAAATTTGCACATTTCACCCATAACTAAAACATTATATCAAATCAACACCTTATTATTCAAAATAATAATTAAAGAAATTAATTCTTTATTCATAAAAAGTTGGGGTCTTACAACCTCCCGTTCTTATGAAATTTCGTCCTCGAAATTGATGTACGTACCTGGTATGTCGAAGAGGTAAAGATACCTTATTTTCATTTCAGATTCTAACTCCAGGTCATTTCCTCAATATCATGGTTTCTCCATAAAACTTTAACTTGAGGTATAACCTTTGAGCATAAAATATGTTCCTTCTTATCCAAGATTTTAACATGTACCTCTTTATACGTTAAATCTTCTTCTATCTCGTCTGGTTCTAATTCAATAATGTGGTTCAAGTCTTTCACATATTTACGTAGTATGGATATGTGACAAATGTTATGAACACAAGACATACTTGGCGGTAAAGCGAGTCTATAGGTCACAGTTCCTACTCGGTCGAGGATTTTAAATGGACCAATAAATTGAGGGTTGAGCTTTCCTCTCTTTCTGAATCTCGTAACTCCTTTCCATGGAGCAACACGTAACAATACATGATCTCCAACATTGAATTCTACGTCTCTTCGATGAAAATCAGCATAACTCTTTTGTCGATCTTATGAGGATTGTATACGTTGCCGGATCATTTGAACCTTTTCCGTAGTCATGCGTAACATTTCTGGTCCTAATAATGTTGATTCACCCACCTCGTCCCAGCATACTAGAGAACGACACTTTCGTCCATACAACGCCTCGAATGGAGTCATGCCTATACTTGCTTGATAACTGTTATTGTAGGAGAATTCCACCAATAGCAAGTACTTCTCCCAACTTTCTTTGAAGTCTAGAACACAGAGTCTTAATAGATCTTTAAGAGTTTGAATAGTCCTCTCCGATTGCCGGTCTGTCTGAGGATGATATGCAGAACTGAATCGAAGATCAGTGTCCATAGCTTTTTACAAGCTGACCCAAAATCGTGAAGTGAATCTTGGGTCTCGATCAGAAACTATGGATACTAGCATACCATGTGTGACACCTCCAAATTCGGGTACTTCCATTCCCACATGATTTGGTGTTCACTATACAAACATCATATATCTATCTACCCATAATAACTGAAAACATAAATAGATAAAATAAATTCTTTCCTTAAGGAGTTACATCAACTGAAATAAATACATCAATCCCAGGCCATACTAACCTTAAATCTTAACTGCGAAAATATAAATAATTAATCGTCTTACACAACATTAACATAAGTCTAAAACAGGAATACATCATCATATAAAATAACAAGTCTTCATCACTTGTTAACCTTGCTCTTGCCTTTGCTAGAAGAAGGCTCGTCAGATCTTTCGTTCTTAATTGCAATGTAATTATTACGCAAGAGTGAACACGATTGCCCACAAGTAAAATAATGAAACAACAATATAATAACATGCAAGTAAATTAGAGTCTTCTAGAATAAGAAACTCAATTTTTGAATCAAGAATGAATAACAAGAATCAAAAGAACATCTGAGGGTCATAAGACCTTGAACTTTGTCCTAGGTTATCAAGGGTTATACTTGAAACCTTTAATAGTCATAAGACTATGGACTCTTCTACTCGTACTTAGGGGGATTAGCCCTTAGTACCATATTGTGCACAATATATTAACGCTAACGCATAAGTAATCCCCTTTACAAGGTTGTTCATCTCAGTTTGACATTCGAGTCCTCACCAAAGGAAGTTTGGTTTGGATAATTCAACAAAGGTTCTAAAATTTCGAACATTTATCAACTAAGGACTAGTCGAATCAATAAGGGTTCGCTAGTCTAATAAGGTTCAACAATAACTGATATTTAAATCGTATAATAATCTCAAGAGGTATATAATAGAATAAGTATTGTATAACTGAATCATACTTTGAAAAGATCAATAATATTTAATATGGCAAATTGAACTTGATTAATAATACAGAGAATTTGCTCGATGTAAGTTTATAAACTTGAAACAACAATAGTAAGTAGGGCTAGGAAACTTGCATCGTGCGTAGATTACACGTTAATTATACATGTTCCTTGAATTAATCCTACATATCATTTTCATTCACAATACCAGTCAATTATAACGTAACTAGTCATCATAAGTTCATTCTTTTGCCTAAACTTTGGTTATGACTATACTTAGTCAAATTATCACATTTATTGTCACATAATATTACCCTACACGAACAATAAGCTAACTATGCGTTTAATAATTCAATCCATACTTGAATACGTTATTGGCATGTTAAGAATATATTTTAACATCTCATTATTCGTCTAACATATTTTTATGTATCTTAGATTAGGTTACTATCACATTCTTAGACTTGAACAATATGGAAAAAATTTCATTTCTGGACATTCTGCAAAGTGGCGCTGAGAAAGGCTTATCCTCGGCATTGCGGCTTGACTCTTGGCACTGCGGCGCTGTGGTGCTGCGGTGCGGGTCTTAAGGCATGGTACTGGCGCCGCGGCACGGCGAACCAGTAACAGTTCTACAATTCACAAAAAATTGCAGAACATGGCCAAAACCTCCAATTAATTTATTCTTACACGAAATTATACATACCCAAACACTGTAGTACACATATACTTAATACTCAACCCTTCTAGCATGATTTTAACATGTAATAACACATAATTTGCAAAATCAAAACATATAATTTATTGTTTTTGATGTTTTTGAAAGTTTTGAACACAAAACATGAAAATCAACACTACGGGTTCGTTATAACACCAAATCTGTTCATTTGAAGTTTGATTTCTTTGTTTTAACATACATAATCATATACAAGTACAAATTTACAATAGAACCTATGATTTAACACATAAAATTCATGCGTAAGGCATATTTCTATACTCTGTATTTTAAAGAAGCAATCTACGACATATATTTTTATGAAACTGATGTTATGGTTTATACAACAGAGTAAAAACATATTACGTTAACATATTAACACATACATCCACATAATCAGTACCCTTTTCGATTACAGAGACTTGAACCATTAATTTAAAAGCCATTTTCATGAAACTTTAAATGACGTAGATAAAAACTGGGTTGAAGAATTTACCCAAAGCGTAGAGTGTAGATTAGTAGGCTCAGATGCTTCTTCAATCACTCACTCTTAATCTCCTTCACAAAATCTCAAATTTTCTTTGACAAATTCTCAATTCTCTCTAACTTGTTATGACAGACTTAGAAAATAAAAAGAAAAAGACGTATTTAATAATAAAACTGACGCGTTGTGGAGGTCAGTTAACCCATCGTGGGTTAACTGCTACTAACTTCTCTTAGGGCCTTGTTTGGCTGACAATAATAGGTTCCAAAACCATTTAATTTAATAATTCTCTTATACTATAGTTTAAATCATGGCACACCCAATTACACAATAAATCAAATATCTTATTTAATTTAATTTAATTTAAAATATATTAATTTCTCATAAATTCATATAGTCATATAATTAATTTTCTCATTAATTATTAATTTAAATAAAATAATATTAGGCTTATTAAATATTTCTTTTAATTCAATAAACTCACATAATTACATACTTTGAATAATAACATTCTCCACATTAATTTAATAAATATAACACATATAATTAAATTAATCTACCACAATTGCATCAATTAATTATTTAATTTAATAATTAAATCATCGAAAATATTTATTTAATTCAATAAATATTAAAATTAAATTACAAAATCTCTTTTGTCACATCTTTCCCCCCTTAAAAGGATTTTGTCCCCGGAATCAAGACTCAATGAATTCAACCCGTTACATTCTCCCCCTCTTACAAAAATTTTGTCCCCAGAATCGCTTATACATAATTTAAGTAAATAAATGAGTGTAATTCTTCATCATATTCTCTTTGATTTCCCACGTAGCTTCTTCAGCGTTGTGTTTCCTCTAAATTATCTTAACAGAAGGTATTACTTTATTTCTGAGAACTTGTTCTTTTCTGTCGATAATTTGAACAGGAATTTCTTCGTAAGATAAGTCTTTCACAAAATGTAGTGGTTCATATTCAATCACGTGCTTATAATCGGGTTTGTATGGTCGTAAAACTGAAACATGGAAGACGTTTTGGACATTCTCGAGTGCTGGAGGTAAGGCTACCTCATACGCAACTTCTCCAATTTTTTGCAGCACCTCAAAGGGTCCAATAAATCTTGGGCTTAATTTCCCTTTCTTTTCGAATCTGATCTTTCCCTTCCAGGGAGAGACTTTCAAGAACACATAACTACCCGATTCAAACTCAATATTTTTACGATGTGGATCGGCGTATTTCTTCTGCCTATCTTGAGCTGCTACCAGTCTTGTTCGGATCACTTTAACTATTTATGCTATATGCTGTACTAATTCTGGGCCTAGTAATTGTCTTTCGCCAATTTCAACCCAGCATAGCGGAGTTCTGCATTTTCTACCATATAACGCTTCATAAGGCGGCATGCCAATACTAGTATGGTAACTGTTGTTGTAGCCGAACTCTACGAGCGGTAGGTGGTAATCCCAATTTCCTTTAAAGTCCATTACACAAGCTCTTAACATATCTTCTAATGTCTGACTCGTTCTTTCACTCTGCCCATCTGTCTGAGGGTAATAAGCCGTACTCATTCGTAATTGCGTACCCATGCATTCCTGTAGACGCTTCCAGAAGTTCGATGTAAAGCGCGGATCCCTATTGAAAATAATTGACACCGGAACTCCGTGCCTCGAAACAATCTCTTTCACATATAACCTTGCCAACTGATCTAAGTTGAATCTGATTTTGATCGGAAGGAAGTGTGCTGATTTTATCAGTCGGTCAACAATAACCCATACTGCGTCATACCCTTTCTGATTTATCAAAAGGCCAACCACGAAGTCCATCGTAATATATTCTCATTTCCATTCTGGGATCTCCAACGGTTGTAGCAACCCACTCTGTCTCTGATGTTCTACTTTCACTTTCTGACAAGTCAGACACTTGGCAACACACTCTGCCACATCTTGTTTCAAATTTGGCCACCAGAAATGTTATCGCATATTTTGGTACATCTTGGTACTTCCTGGGTGAATCGAATATCAAGAGCTATGAGCCTCACTCAAAATGTCTTCCTTAATCTCTGGTACTGGCAGTACCCAAATTCTACTTTCAAATTTCAGTATTCCTTCCTTGTCCATATTGAATCTCGGTTCGGTTCCTTCGGATATCTTCTTTTTAACCTTTTTACATTCATCGTCCTGAAGTTGAGCCTCCTTGACTTTATCCAGTAGGGTTGAACCAGATTGTATCTGGAACAGCTTCTCATCCAACTCTATAGGATACTTTACTTCCAACTCTAACTTCTCCATTGCTGAAATCAGCTCCTTCTGAGCAGTCAACATCATCAATTTCTCCCGACCCTTTCTACTTAAGGTGTCGAAAACCACATTTGCCTTGCCCGGATGGTATAAAATCTCACAGTCATAGTCCTTAATTAACTTCAACCACCTTCTTTGGCGCATATTCAAGTCCTTCTATGTAAAAATATATTTCAGACTCTTGTGGTCTATATATATTTCACACTTCTCCCTGTAGAGATAGTGCCTCTAGATTTTCAAAGCAAAAACTACTGCAGCTAACTCCAAGTCGTGGGTCAAAAACCCCTTCTCATAATCTTTCAATTGTCGTGACGCATACGCAATAACTCTGTTGTTTTGCATAAGCACACAACCAAGTCCTTTATGCGACACATCACTATAAACCACAAAATTTCCTGTATCATCCGGAAGAGATAACACAAGTGCCGTACTCAACCTCTTCTTAAGTTCCTGGAAGCTTTACTCACACTTCTTCGTCCAAATAAATTTCACAGCTTTTCGAGTCAAATTCGTTAATGGTGTTGCGATCTTGGAAAAGTCTTAAATGAATCTTCTGTAATATCCTGCCAATCCAAGAAAACTTCGTACTTTTGACAGCGTTCTCGGCTGATCCCAGTTTATCACGGCTTCGACTTTGGATGGATCCACCTAAATTTCGTCTTTGTCAATCACATGTCCAAGAAATTGCACCCGCTCAATCCAAAATTCGCATTTTAAAAACTTGGCATACAACTTCTCCCTTCTTAAAGCCTCTAATGTTAACTTCAAATGCTCTTCATGTTCTTCCTTGGTTTTCGAATATACCAAAATGTCATCTATAAATACCACAAAGAATTTGTCTAAAAATGGCTTGAAAACTCCATTCATTAAGCTCATAAATGTTGCAGGAGCATTCATTAGGCCAAATGACATTACCAAAAATTCGTAGTGACCATATCGTGTTCTGAATACTGTCTTTGGTACATCCTCTGGCCTCACCTTCAGTTGATGATAACCACTCCTCAAGTCTATCTTGGAAAAGTATCTTGCTCCCTTCAATTGATCAAACAGGTCGTCGATCCTCGGTAATGGATATCTATTCTTAATCGTGACCTTATTCAGTTCTCTATAATCAATGCAGAGTCGCATCGTCCCGTCTTTCTTCTTCACAAATAACACCGGCGCTCCCCATGGGGATACGTTTGGTTGAATGTACTTCTTGTCCAGTAATTCTTGTAGTTGTACCATCAATTCTTTCATCTCTTTCGGTGCCATTCGGTACGGTGCCTTCGATATTGGAGTCGTTCCTGGTGCCAAATCGATCACAAATTCAACCTCTCTATCTGGCGGAAGTCCTGGCAAATCGTTTGGAAATACGTCTGCGAAGTCCCTCGCTACCGGTATCTCCTCTACTTTCGGATTCTCTTTACGACTATCGACTATGTAAGCTAAATATCATATACAGCATTGTCTTAACAACTTTCTGGCTTGCATCATCGTCAGACAACTTGCTTGTCTAGGCGAATTGCTGCCATAAAACACAACCTTTGACAGAGTCATAAGGTTAATATGCTTCTTCTGGCAATCAATTATAGCCCCGTAATTGAATAACCAGTCCATACCCAAAATAACGTCAAATTCTCCAAGTCGAATAGGGATAAGATCTACGTTCATGATATTACCCTTAATATCTACTCTACAGTTCTTATGTACGTACTTAACAAGGATTATTTCTCTATTCACAATTTATATGTTCATGGGGTATTCTAACTCATCCTTAGGCAATTCTAAACTCTTAGCAAAGTCATCGGATATAAAGGAACAAGTAGAACCCGAATCAAATAATACATAAGCATTAATTTTATTGATCGAAATGATACCTGACACCACATCACGAGACTACACTTCATCCTGCACTATCATGTTGAATGTCCTGGCGATTGGACGGTTGGTTGCGGTTGGTCCTGTGATAGTCAGAGCGCTTCCACCGCTGTTTCCCCTATTTCCTCCTGATCCTTCCCTCCAGATCCCTTCTTAGGACAGTCTCTTGCCAGATGATCCTTTGAGCCACAAGTGAAGCAGGCACCCTTCTTTGGGTTAGGACAGTTAGGTGCTATGTGGCCTTCCTGACCACAATTGCAGCACACTCATTTACCCTTCATACAAACTCCCAAATGAGCTTTCTCGCAGGTCGGGCACGCTTCGATCCTCTTCTTCTGACCTCCTTGTTGATTTCCAGTTGACGAGTTGTCAGACCATCTCCTCTTCTGATTATTACTACCTCCTGTGTTGCTTCCACTAGCCTTGTTAATTCCTTCACTCTTATTCTTCTTCTTCTTCTTATCCTGATTATGCTTGGTTACCGCATCGCTTCCACCTTCAGCGAGTATGGCCTTCTCTAGTACTCCAGTGAACGTCTTCAACTGAAACATCGACACCTTACTATACAACCAGGGCTTTAGTCCATATTCAAACCTTCTTGCTTTCCTCTCATCCGTGTGCACTTGATATGTGGCGAACCTAGCCAACTCATTGAATCTTGCTGCATAGTCTGGTATGGACATATTTCCCTGTTTTAACTCCAGAAACTGAACCTCCATTTTGTTCTGTGAGCTGGTTGGGAAATACATCTCGAAAAACATTTCCTTGAACCTGTCCCACGTGATCACACCTTCTCCTCCACGGACCTTATTTGCTTGCCACCAATAACTGGCTTCGGATTTTAGCATGAATGTTGTGAAAGCGGTCTTCTAGTCCTCTCTAACTCTGGCGACATCAAAAACCTTCTCCATCTCCATAACCCAAGTCTGAGCTTCTATCGGGTTCATGGAGCCTTTAAATTTTGGCGGTCCCACCGCCTTGAAATCTTTGAATGTCATATTCGGCGAGGCTTGAGGTTGATTATTCATTACTCCAGCTAGTAGGTTAACCAATTGCTAAACGGGGTTAGCATTGGCGTTGTTATTCGTTGATTCTTCTTGAGCTAGTTGACGGTTTTGTCTTCTTCTCGACGACATATTTCTGTTAAAATATATGCTTATTAGATCTTTATAAAATTCTCAAAATAATTAAGGCTTAGCTCAACAATCTAACATAATTACTTAACACATTAGCTCAAACAACTTGATATATTATATTTAATCAAAAGTTTTTAACATCATACGATAGCATCACTGCTATTTACATCAACTATCCCGAGATAAAGAATCTACATGATTTAAAACATTAAATTATTCCTTTGTTTATAAACACATCGGAATTTACATCTAAATACCAGATAAGTATTCACATAATTAAACAAATCCTATCACTTCCTGTTAAGGCGCCGAATAGCCTTAATACGTTCCTCTTCCATGATGCGAGACATCATCCTGCGATCTAGCATGTACGATGGTAGTCCTTCAAACTGAATTAGGTATCTCATAACTCAATCCTGGGCCTCATCCATTGCGTTTTGTAATGTAAAGTACGTCTCCCCAAGCTTAGCCTTCTTCGCACGACAATCCTCTTCTGCAAGATCAGCACGACGTGATTCTCTTACCCATCCCTCCTCTGCTATGGTCAGCCTTTCTGAGCTTTCCTTCAGTTCCTTCTTCAACTTCTCTATCTCTTCAGACTTCTCCTCGGTTTGACCCTTCTCGTGGACCAAATCCTATTCTACGTTTCCTAGATGTATGTGAAGAGTCACAACTTCCCTATCTTTCTGCTCGATGGTAATTTGTTGAATAATCGCCCGTTCAGTCAGATCCTGAACAGTATCACGTAACTCTACGTTACGGTCATATAGTTCATCGTAAATCTTAGCATCAATGGAGTTCAGTGGGAACTCCTCTTCTTCCTCTTCCTCCTAAGGATCCTCCTCTGGATCAGTCTCGGGTTCATGCTCCTGACCTACAACAATGATCAACGGAGATGGCTCTCTCTGTAACAACTGCTGCCTGACAACATAAATGTCTAAGGGCTCCTCCTCTGTATGTACTCGGCGTTCCTCCTCCCCAGTTCGACTAGCTCCTCCAACATTCGACATCCTGACAACACAATTTTAAGTTTTAGTTACTAATCGATACTAGCGAACACATAATTAACACATAAGCACATAAAGTCTTTTATTATCTTCAATAAATTAAGAAATTCATTTCTTAGAACTCGATAAGATTTTTTCACCTCTATGTTATTTCTATAAGGCTACTACCTAAGGTTGTTCCCCTACCTAAGGATCATAATCAACAGCTTTGATTCCAACCTGTGACACCCCCAAATTCGGGTACTTTCATTCCCACATGATTTGGTGTTCACTATACAAACATCATATATCTATCTACCCATAATAACTGAAAACATAAATAGATAGAATAAATCCTCTCCTTAAGGAGTTACATCAACTGAAATAAATACATCAATCCCAGGTCATACTAACCTTAAATCTTAACTGCGGAAACATAAACAATTAATCGTCTTACACAACATTACCATAAGTCTAAAATAGGAATACATCATCATATAAAACAACAAGTCTTCATCACTTGTTAACCTTGCTCTTGCCTTTGCTAGAAGAAGGCTCGTCAGATCTTTCGTTCTTAATTACAATGTAATTATTACGTAAGAGTGAGCACGATTGCCCACAAGTAAAATAATGAAATAACAATATAATAACATGCGAGTAAATCAAAGTCTTCTAGAATAAGAAACTCAACTTTTGAATCAAGAATGAATAACAAGAATCAAAAAAACATCTGAGGGTCATAAGACCTTGAACTTTGTCTTAGGTTATCAAGGGTTATACTTGAAACCTTTAACAGTCATAAGACTATGGACTCTTCTACTCGTACTTAAGGGGATCAGCCCTTAGTACCATACGGTGCACAATATCTTAACGCTAACGCATAAGTAATCCCCTTTACAAGGTTGTTCATCTCAGTTTGACATTCGAGTCCTCACCAAAGGAAGTTTGGTTTGGATAATTCAACAAAGGTTCTGAAATTTAGAACATTCATCAACTAAGGACTAGTCGAATCAATAAGGGTTCGCTAGTCTAACAAGGTTCAACAATAACTGATATTTAAATCGAATAATAATCTCAAGAGGTATATAATAGAATAAGTATTGTATAACTGAATCATACTTTGAAAAGATCAATAATGTTTAATATGGAAAATTGAACTTGATTAATAATACGGAGAATTTGCTCGATGTAAGTTTATAAACTTGAAATAACAATAGTAAGTAGGGCTAGGAAACTTGCCTCGTGCGTAGATTACACGTTAATTATATATGTTCCTTGAATTAATCATACATATCATTTTCATTCACAATACCAGTCAATTATAATGTAACTAGTCATCATAAGTTCATTCTTTTCCCTAAACTTTGGTTATGACTATACTTAGTCAAATTATCACATTTATTGTCACATATTATTACCCTACACGAACAATAAGCTAACTATGCATTTAATAATTCAATCCATACTTGAATACGTTATTGACATGTTAAGAATATATTTTAACATCTCATTATACGTCTAACATATTTTTATGTATCTTAGATTAGGTTACTATCACATTCTTAGAGTTGGACAATATGGAAAAAATTTCATTTCTGGACATTCTGCAAAGTGGCGCTGAGAAAGGCTTATCCTCGGCACTGCGGCTTGACTCTTTGCACTACGGCGCGGTGGTACTGCGGCGCGGGTCTTAAGGCGTGGTACTGGCGCCTCGGCGCGGCGAACTAGTAACAGTTCTGCAATTCGCGAAAAACTGCAGAACATGGCCAACACCTCCAATTAATTTATTCTTACACGAAATTATACATACCCAAACACTGTAGTACACATATACTTACTACTCAACCCTTCTAGCATGATTTTAACATGTAATAACACATAATTTGCAGAATCAAAACATATAATTTACTGTTTTTGATGTTTTTGAAAGTTTTGAACACAAAACATGAAAATCAACACTACGGGTTCGTTATAACACCAAATCTGTTCATTTGAAGTTTGATTTCTTTGTTTTAACATACATAATCATATGCAAGTACAAATTTACGATACAACCTATGATTTAACACATAAAATTCATGCGTAAGGCATATTTCTATACTCTGTATTTTGAAGAAGCAATTTACGACATATATTTTTATGAAACTGATGTTATAGTTCATACAACATAGTAAAAACATACTACGTTAATATATTAACACATACATCCACATAATCAGTACCCTTTTCGATTACAGAGACTTGAACCATTAATTTAAAAGCCATTTTCATGAAATTTTGAATTACGTAGATAAAAACTGGGTTGAAGAATTTACCCAAAGCGTAAAGTGTAGATTAGTATGCTCAGATGCTTCTTCAATCACTCACTCTTAATCTCCTTCACAAAATCTCAAATTCTCTCTGACAAATTCTCAATTCTCTCTGACTTGCTATAACAGACTTAGAAAATAAAAAGAAGAAGACGTATTTAATAATAAAACTGACGCGTTGTGGAGGTCAGTTAACCCATCGTGGGTTAACTGCTACTAACTTCTCTTAGGGCCTCATTTGGCTGGCAATAATAGGTTCCAAAACTATTTAATTTAATGATTCTCTTATACTATAGTTTAAATCATGGCACACCCAATTACACAATAAATCAAATATTTTATTTAATTTAATTTAATTAAAAATATAATAATTTCTCATTAATTCACATAGTCATATAATTAATTTTCTCATTAATTATTAATTTAAATAAAATAATATTAGGCTTATTAAATATTTCTTTTAATTCAATAAACTCACATAATTACATACTTTGAATAATAACATTCTCTACATTAATTTAATAAATATAACACATATAATTAAATTAATCTACCACAATTGCATCAATTAATTATTTAATCTGATAATTAAATCATTAAAAATATGTATTTAATTCAATAAATATTAAAATTAAATTACAAAATCTCGTTTGTCACATCTTTCCCCCTTAAAAGGATTTTGTCCCCAGAATCACGACTCAATGAATTCAACCCGTTACATTCTCCCCCTCTTACAAAAATTATGTCCTCAGAATCGCTTACACATAATTTAAGTAAATAAATGAGTGTAATTCTTCATCATATTCTCTTCGATTTTTCACGTAGCTTCTTCAGCGTTGTGGTTCCTCCAAATTACCTTAACAGAAGGTATTACTTTATTTCTGAGAACTTGTTCCTTTCTGTCGACAATTTGAACATGAATTTCTTCGTAAGATAAGTCTTTCTCAAAATGTAGGGGTTCATATTCAATCACGTGCTTATAATCGGGTTTGTATGGTCGTAAAACTGAAACATGGAAGACGTTGTGGACATTCTCGAGTGCTGGAGGTAAGGCTACCTCATACGCAACTTCTCCAATTTTTTGCAGCACCTCAAAGGGTCCAATGAATCTTGGGCTTAATTTCCCTTTCTTTTCGAATCTGATCTTTTCCTTCCAGGGAGAGACTTTCAAGAACACATAACTACCCGATTCAAACTCAACATTTTTACGGTGTGGATCGGCATATTTCTTCTGCCTATCTTGAGCTGTTACCAGTCTTGTTCGGATCACTTTAACTATTTATGTTGTCTGCTGTACTAATTATGGGCCTAGTAATTGTCTTTCGCCAACTTCATCCCAGTATAGAGAAGTTCTGCATTTTCTGCCATATAACGTTTCATAAGGCGGCATGCCAATACTAGTGTGGTAACTGTTGTCGTAGCCGAACTCTACGAGCGGTAGGTGGTCATCCCAATTTTCTTTAAAGTCCATTACACAAGCTCTTAACATATCTTCTAATGTCTGACTCGTTCTTTCACTCTGCCCATCTGTCTGAGGGTAATAAGCCGTACTCATTCGCAATTGCGTACACATGCATTCCTGTAGACGCTTCTAGAAGTTCGATGTAAAGCGCGGATCTCTATCGAAAATAATTGACACCGGAACTCCATGCCTCGAAACAATCTCTTTCATATATAACCTTGCCAACTGATCTAAGTTGAATCTGATTTTGATCGGAAGGAAGTGTGCTGATTTTGTCAGTCGGTCAACAATAACCCATACTACGTCATACCCTTTCTGAGTTATCGAAAGGCCAACCACAAAGTCCATCGTAATATGTTCCCATTTCCATTCTGGGATCTCCAACAGTTGTAGCAACCCACTCTGTTTCTGATGTTCTGCTTTCACTTTCTGACAGGTCAGACACTTGGCAACACGCTCTGCCACATCTTGTTTCAAATTTGGCCACCAGAAATGTTATCGTAGATTTTGGTACATCTTGGTACTTCTTGGGTGAATCGAATATCGAGAGCTATGAGCCTCACTCAAAATGTCTTCCTTAATCTCTGGTACTGGTGGTACCCAAATTCTGCTTTCAAATTTCAGTATTCCTTCCTTGTCCATCTTAAATCTCGGTTCGGTTCCTTCGGATATCATCTTTTTCACCTTTTTACATTCATTGTCCTGAAGTTGAGCCTCCTTGACTTTATCCAGTAGGGTTGTACCAGATTGTATCTGGAACAGCTTCTCATCTAACTCCATAGGATACTTTACTTCCAACTCCAACTTTTCCATTGCTGAAATCAACTCCTTCTGAGTGGTCAACATCATCAATTTCTCCCGACCCTTTCTACTTAAGGCGTCGGCAACCACATTTGTCTTACCCGGATGGTATAAAATCTCATAGTCATAGTCCTTAATTAACTCCAACCACCTTCTTTAGCGCATATTCAAGTCCTTCTGTGTAAAAATATATTTCAGACTCTTGTGGTCTGTATATATATTTCACACTTCTCCCCGTAGAGATAGTGCCTCTAGATTTTCAAAGCAAAAACTACTGCAGCTAACTCCAAGTCGTGGGTCGAAAACCCCTTCTCATAATCTTTCAATTGTCGTGACGTATACGCAATAATTTATCACATTAATTTAATAAATATAACACTTATAATTAAATTAATCTACCACAATTGTATCAATTAATTATTTAATCTACTAATTAAATCATCGAAAAAATTTATTTATTTCAATAAATATTAAAATTAAATTACAAAATCTCATTTGTTATACCATGCAATCTCAAAATCTCATTTATATATATACGAGCAAGACGTTCAACTGAATCAGTTTCTCATATAGGCAAGAAATGAGTAGATTTGGTTAATCTATCGACAATGACCCAAATTGCATATATGTCTTGAGAAACCTTGGGATGACCAGTAACAAAATCCATATTGATGTGCTCCCACTTTCATTCTTGAATTTCAAGTGTTTCAATGGTCCTTTTCGTACTTGATGATCCGCCTTGACACGTTGACAAGTTAAACTTCTTGAGATAAACTCTGCAATCTCTCTCGTCATATTGCTCCACCAAAATGTATGTCAAAGATCACGATACATTTTGGTACTCCCAAGATGGATTGCAAATGGTGTGTTGTGTCCTTCCATTATGATTTTATACTTCAAATCAAAGTCGTTAGGAACACAAAGTCTGGATTTGACTCGAAGTATTCCTTCTTCGTCGATTCTTGCTTTTGGAATAGCACCTTCTTGTACTTTTTTCCTTCATACGCATTAACTTCGGGTCTGTGACTTGAGCAGCTTTAACTTTATCGATTAAAGTCGGTTCTACTCGTATATTTGACATCACCACTGGGTCACTGGAGTCTTTAACTCTATCTCCATCCTTTGTAAGTCATACAAAATTGGCCTTTATGTTGACAATATCGCACTCGTACCCGCATATGATCTTCTACTCAACGTGTCAGCTACTACGTTCGCTTTTCCAGGTTGGTATTTGTGACGCCCCCAAAATAGGTATACATCACCTATTCTGAGTTGCCAGATACATGGTACAGAATACAAACACAAACTAATTATACAACAATCGTGTAAAATACGACAAAACATATGCTGTGAGTTTTAATACAAATATTGTCATCTAGACAATATCCACACTCAATGGAGTACTCATTAAATTTATTATTACACTATTTCAAAGAATAGTTAGGACTACTAATGCACCACCTAGGACCATCACTCTGTTCCCCCGACTAGCCCCAGCTACGTTCTCATTTCCTAAAGAGAACAATGAAAGAAAGGGTGAGCTCAACTAGCCCAGTAAGAAATATTATGACTAAGATAATGCAGAATAAATTATTGTTAGCCTTCAACAGTGTTTAAACTGATACAATATAACAAATATCAAGTTTAACTGCAGCAGAACAAGAAATCCATTAGAAGAGTCTAGTAGAGAATAAAATCTACTATCTTTTATGATTTAAAAAGTTTTTCATCACTTTTATCTCTGAGACTCAGCTCAATAAATAATCCACATCATCAAATCATCCATGCACTACAGGCCAAGGATATTATTTAGTATCACGACCACGAATTATCCATGCACTACGGGCCAAAGATAATTGTGTTTTCATCAACGGTCCTGATCATGTCATAAAACTATTCATCTTTGCACCCTTGGCCGAAGAGAATCCATAGCCATAATCATACCAAAAACTGTCCATCAATGCATTACGGGCCAATGAGGACTTTTTCTACATCATTTGTAATATTACGGTCATGATTATACCGAATAATCCCTGGTCATAATCATACCAAGTCCATTTATGCACTACAGGCCACAAATGACTTTCAACATAATATAAACATGAAGATGATGACAATGACATAATAATTCAATAAAACAAGTTCAAGAATTAATTTATCTAGGAACCAATAACATCCAAATTGTCAACATGATACTTCTTTATAGAGTAAAATTCAAGAATGCTCAGAAGAATATTTCCATAAAAAAGATACTGGATGAAGCGCAAATATCAAGGATATTCCACTAATTTCATGGAGTATAGAAGTTAAAACTTTAACCAACTGAGTATAATAGAATATATGAAACTGTAAATGGATTTTCGTCGCCATGTGGTAATCCACATAGACAGATCATGTCCACAATTTAATAAGGAATGAATACAAAAGATCATTCACCATACATGTGGTAATACACACAGACAGGTTATTTCAACAAAATAATAAAGAATAGAATAACAGAAGGATTCAACATGCGTGCGATAGACTGCACAGACAGGTTATTTCTAACAGAATAATAAAGAATGGAACCAGGTCATGCGTAAACGCACAGATAGGATATTCCGACAGAATAATAAAGAACGGAATAATAAATAATGGAACCAGGTTAGGCATAATACGCACCGACAGGTTATTCCGATAGAATAATAAAGAACAGAATAATAGAAGAATTTCACCATGTATGCGGTACTTGGGATAAATAGGTTATTCCAACATAAGAATAAAGAATGGAATAATAGAAGAATTTCACCATGTATGCGGTACTTCGCATAGACAGGTTATTCCAACATATTAATAAAGAATGAAATAATAGAAGAATTTCACCATGTATGCGGTAATTCGCATAGACAGGTTATTCCAACATAATAATAAAGATTGGAATAATAGAAGAATTTCGCCATGTATGCGGTACTTCGCATAGACAGGTTATTCCAACATAATAATAAAGAATGGAATAATAGAAGAATTTCACCATGTATGCGGTACTTCGCATAGACAGGTTATTCCAACATAATAATAAATAATGGAATAATAGAAGAATTTCGCCATGTATGCGGTACTTCGCATAGACAGGTTATTCCAACATAATAATAAAGAATGGAATAATAGAAGAATTTCACCATGTATGCGGTACTTCGCATAGACAGGTTATTCCAACATAATAATAAAGAATGTAATAATAGAAGAATTTAGCCATGTATGTGGTACTTCGCATAGACAGGTTATTCCAACATAATAATAAAGAATGGAATAATAGAAGAATTTCACCATGTATGCGGTACTTCGCATAGACAGGTTATTCTAACATAATAATAAAGAATAGAATAACAGAAGTTCTCTTCATGAATACGAAAGAAATAATACCCCTTACGAGTAAAACAATAATATCCCTTACCTTAGAAAGAAGAGTACTGGATATAGGAGTAGTGAAGTAGCAGAACACTTTTCTTCTTTCTCTCTATAGTTTCTCTCTCTAGAGTTTTAATGAATTCGTAAGAAATAACGAAGGAATGAGCTTCTATTTATAGAAGAATGGACTGCATAGTAACTAATTCATAAACGGTCCAGATTGATTTACTTTTAATCGGACGGTCCATATTTAAAACAAAATCTTTTAAATAAAATATAATATATTCTATTGATAATCTAATAAAACGAATAACTTTATAAAAGTATTCTGTTTTATATAAAAAGATTTTACTATGCAAAATACTATGCAGACACTATGCAACACTATGCATAATAAAATATAATATATTTTATTTATAGAATAACTTTATAAAAGTATTCTATTTTATATAAAAAGATTTTACTTTGCAAAATACTATGCATAATAGAATATAATTTATTCTATTTATATAATAACTTTATAAAAGTATTTTGTTTTATATAAAAAGTTTTTCTATTTTATTACATTAATAATATCAATAAAACAAAACTTAGTGACTTATCACTTAAGCATCAATAATCAATACCGTGTGCTACTATGCAACCACGCGTATTACTGTACTTTTAACACCGAGTGTTTCAACAGTTAACGGTAAAACTTCTGTCGTTGTTTTCATAAAATATTTTTGTCGTTTTCTCAATCTAACAATAATTCCGTTACGGGGTCCACCAATGATTGTGCGTGTACGAATATTTCCTGATAAAATGAATATTCCCCGACCAATCGAATATAATATGACCACTTACATACTTTGTAAAATTTATAAATAATACCCACAACTATAACATTATATCAAATCCACACCATAATATTAAAAAAATTTATTTCGAGAAAATTAAATCTTATTCGTAAAATTTGGGGTTTTACAATCTCCCCTCCTTATCAAATTTCGCCCTCGAAATTTACGTACGTGCCTAGTATGTCGAACAGGTGAAGATACCTTAACTTCATTTCAGATTCTAACTCTTGAGGTATAACCTTTGAGCGTTGAATACGATCATTCTTATCCAAGATTTTAACACGTATCTCCTCATACGTTAAATCTTCTGAAATCTCGTCCGGTTCTAAATTAATAATGTGGTTCGGGTCGTCCACATATTTACGTAACATCGATACGTTAAAAACATTATGAACACGCGACATACTTGGCAGTAAAACGAGTCTATAAGTCACAGTTCCTACTCGATCAAGTATTTCAAATGGGTCAATTAAATCGAGGGTTGAGATTTCCTCTCTTCATCGATTCTTGCTTCTAGAATAACGCCCTCTTAAATCTTCTTCTTCACATTCATCAGCTCTGAGTATGTAGCTTGAGCGGCTTTAACTTTATCGATTAAAGTCGATTCTAATCGTATATTCGTTATCTTCACGTGGGTCCCTAGAGTCTTTAACTCTATCTTCATCATTTGTAAGTTATACAAAATGGGTCTTTGTGTTAACATCATCTCACTCACATACAATCTTCTACTCAACGCGTTAGCTACCACGTTCACACTTCCACGATGATATTGAATGGTACGATCGTAATCTTCAACAGCTCGAGCCAACGTCTTTGGTGCATAATACGTTCGTTTTAGGTAAAGAAATATTTGAGAGTTTTAGAAATGGGTTTTGTACTGGGGTCAATACAAAATTTGATTTCACGCTCTAGGGTTAGGCTAAGAAGTCTTCACAGAATACGTCAGAAAATTAATTAACAATAGAAATATAATTCAAAACTGTGATACTCATCTAAGACTTGGATAGTACGTCACATTGATACCTATCAACTTGCTATCGTCATTCACAATATCCCCTGTGGATAGACTGGCTTCGGTGTATTCCAAGACTTGGAAGTCACTAGCGAAAGGCTCGGGGCTCTTTAATTATGGCTTGGTATGACAATGATTGACTTTAGTGGTTTGGTTGCTTGAATTCGAATAACAGGTTGGTTAGGAATATGAAAGCTAACAACCTTACGAAAAGCATGATGAGTAGTTAACCAATCAATTCTTAAAATCACATCAAAGGCAAGTATTTTCAAAGAGATATGATCGATAGGTAACGTGAAAGTGTCGATTTGAATTAAACAAGATTTATAAACAGTGGATGTAATGAAGATTTCTCCTAACAGAGTTTCAACAGATAAATCAAAGTCTAACCTCTCTGGGGTTAAATTTAAACGTTGAGAAAAAAGAAAAGTGAAGGTGAAGCTAAGAGTGGTGGTAGTAACGACGGAAATGGCAATAATTTGAAAAGGAAGTGGAATGCGAATGGGGGAGCTGGAAATCAGCAAGGAAGCCAGCAAAAGAAGAAGTTCGAAGTATATGCTACATGCGGAAAGTTTCACAAGGGTGTATGCTTGATGGGGAAACGAGTATGCTTTAACTGTGGCCAGAAGGGTCACATCGCCCCAAATTGCAATCAACCCAAGAAGAATGTTTGCTACACCTGCGAGTCAAAAGATCACTTTGCTCGCAAGTGTCCAAAGAAAAAGTCGGGTGAGACAGCTGGAAGCAAGGCAAAGGCTAGTGGAGGTGCACTGACTATTGTTGGACCGACGTCAACAAATAAGCCCACAGCCAGAACCTTTAACTTGACGGTGCAGGATGCGGTGCAATCAAAAGATGTCGTGTCAGGTATTATCCAAATCAATGATTTAAATGCATATGTATTATTTGATTCGGGTGCTACTTGCTCATTTATATCTGATAAATTTGCTAAGAAGTTAGAAATGTCTAGAGAAGAGCTGAATTTCCCTTTAAACATAGAAATTGCGAATAACGAAGTGATTCCTGTTAGGTTCGTATACAAGAATTGTAGGGTGAATATTAAGGGAAAGATCATGATGGTAGATTTAATCCCGATAAAACTCGGAGAGTTTGACGTGATATTGGGAATGGATTGGTTATTCAATTATGGAGTAATAATTGACTGCCAAAAGAAGTGTGTAAACCTTATGACTCCGTCAAAGGTAGTTTTTTATGGTAGCAAATAGCCTAGACAAATGAGATGACTGACGATGATGCATGCCAAGAAGTTGTTGAGTCAGGGATGTGTAGGGTACTTAGCATACATAGTCGATACTCAAAAGGAGAAGGGTGTTAAATTGGAGGAAATACCAGTAGTTAGGGAATTTATGGACGTTTTTCTGGAAGATTTACCGGGACTTCCGCCCGACAGAGAAATTGAATTCGTGATCGACTTAGCGCCAAGGACTGCTCTGATATCAAAAGTCCCGTACAGAATGGCTCCGGTAGAAATGAAGGAACTGATGGTACAACTGCAAGAACTGTTAGATAAGAAGTATATTCAATCGAGTGTATCACCGTGGGGAGCGCCAGTGTTATTCGTGAAGAAGAAGGATGGGTCAATGCGTCTTTGCATTGATTATAGGGAATTGAACAAAGTCACTATTAAAAACAAATATCCATTGCCAAGAATAGATGACTTGTTTGATCAATTGAAGGGTGCTAAATATTTCTCGAAAATAGACTTGAGAAGTGGATATCACCAATTGAAAGTGAGGAAGGAGGATGTACCGAAGACGGCATTCCGAACTCGCTATGGACATTACGAATTTTTAGTGATGTCATTTGGTTTGACAAACGCCCCTGCAGCATTCATGGATTTGATGAACAGGGTGTTTAAACCATTTTTAGACAAGTTTGTGGTGGTATTTATCGATGATATTCTGGTGTACTCTAAATCTCGAGAGGAACACGTGAAACATTTACGTCTGACGTTGGAGACGCTAAGAAAAGAAAAATTGTACGCGAAATTCTCTAAATATGAATTTTGGCTGGAACGTGTACAATTTTTTGGTCATGTAATCGATAAGGATGGGATTTCAGTGGATCCATCAAAAGTTGAAGCGGTGATAAATTGGGAGCAACCAAGAACTCCATAAGAAGTAAGAAGTTTCTTGGGATTGGCCGGATATTACAGACGATTTATTCAAGATTTTTCCAAGATTGCTACTCCGTTGACAAATTTGACGAGAAAATCTGTAAAATTTGTTTGGACGGAAAAGTGTGAGGAAAGTTTTCAAGAACTGAAAAAGAAGTTAAGTGTGGCACCTGTGTTGTCACTACCAGATAATACAGGAAACTTTGTGGTGTATAGTGATACTTCACACAAAGGATTGGGTTGTGTCCTTATGCAGAACGGCAAGGTTATTGCGTATGCATCAATGCAACTGAAAGACTATGAGAAAGGGTATCCGACTCATGATTTAGAGTTGGCGGCAGTAGTATTTGCTTTAAAAATATGGAGACATTATCTCTGTGGAGAAAAATGTGAGATCTACACAGACCATAAAAGTCTGAAGTATATCTTCACACAGAAAGACCTGAACATGCGGCAAAGGAGATGGATGGAATTGATAAAGGATTATGATTGTGAGATCTTTTATCATCCGGGCAAAGCTAACGTGGTTGCAGATGCATTGGGTAGGAAAGGCAGAGAAAAGTTGATGTTGTTAACTGATAAGGAGGAGCTCATTTCTGTAATGGAAAGGCTAGAGATAGAAATCAAATTTCCAGAAGAATCTGGTGAAAAATTGTACCAGATAGAAGCTAGTCCAACTTTGGTGGACAAGGTAAAGAACGCACAACTACAGGATGAAGAATATAGAAAATAAAGGAAAGCGTGGCCGAGGGTAAAGAATTGAAGTACAAGGTCGGTACTAAGGGAATGCTAAGATTTGAGGGACGAATTTGGGTTCCAGCAGTACAAGATATTAAAGAAGACATCTTGACAGAAGCTCATAGCTCGATATACTCCATTCATCTAGGAAGTACAAAAATGTATCAAGATTTGCGGTGTCATTTCTGGTGGCCGAACATGAAAAGAGATGTTGCAGAATGCGTTTCAAAGTGTTTGACATGTCAGAAAGTGAAGGCCGAGCATCAACGACCAAGCGGATTACTTTAACTGTTGGAAATACCAGAATGGAAATGGGAGCATATCACAATAGATTTTATGGTAGGTCTTCCAACAACTCAGAAAGGATACGACGCGATATGGGTGATAGTGGACAGACTGACAAAATCTGCACACTTTTTGCCAATAAAGATTAGATTTAATCTTGATCAGCTAGCAAAGTTATATATTAAAGAGATCGTGTCGAGACATGGAGTTCCAATATCAATTATATCAGACAGAGATCTGAGGTTCACATCAAACTTCTGAAAGAAATTACAGGAATGCATGGGAACGCAACTGAAGATGAGTACAAGATATCATCCGCAAACCGATGGTCAAAGCGAACGAACAATCTAGATGTTAGAAGATATGCTAAGAGCGTGCATCATGGATTTCAAAGGAAATTGGGATGATCATCTACCATTGGTGGAATTTGCATATAACAACAGTGATCATGCAACCATTGGTATGCCACCATACGAGGCATTATACGGAAGGAAATGCAGAACTCCACTATGTTGGGATGAAGTCGGTGAACGTTAACTATTAGGACCAGAACTGGTACAACAAACTGCTAACATTATCAAACTCATCAGGAAAAGACTGGTAGCAGCTCAAGACCGACAGAAGAATTATGCTAATCAACGTAGACAAGATCGTGCATTCGACGTAGGAAATTATGTATTCCTAAAAGTTTCTCCCTGGAAGGGGAAAATTTGCTTCGGTAAGAAGGGAAAGCTAAGCCCGAGGTTTATTGGACCCTTCGAGGTGCTGCGAAGAGTTGGAGAGGTGGCTTACGAGGTAGCTCTACCTCCAGAGTTGGAAAACATTCATAATGTTTTTCATATTTCAGTGTTACGACCATATAAGCCCGATTACAAGCACGTGATCGAGTACGAACCGTTGCAGTTCGAGAAAGATTTGTCTTATGAAGAGATTCCTATCCAGATAGTTGACAAGAAAGAATACGTGCTCAAAAATAAAGTAATACCTTCTGTGAAGGTGATATGGAGGAACCATAATGCTAAAGAAGATACGTGGAAACTCGAAGAGAAAATGTTGAAAGAGTACCCTGAGTTATTTGTTTAATCTGTGTCTTCGATTCTGGAGACAGAATCTTTATAAGTAGGGAAGAATGTAGCGAATGTGTTGTTTGAGTTGTGATTCTGGGGACAGAATCCTTATAAGAGGGGAATGATGTAACATTCTAGATTTTTTTTAAATGTAAATTATAAATATTTATTGGATGTGTTTATTATTAGATAAATAATTGTTCAATTTGATTTATTTGATTTAGTTAGTTATTTATTTGTTAAATAATTAATTTGTTATGTGGATTGAGTTATGTGATTAAAAAATTTATTTAATAAATTATTATTTGAATTAATTAATTAAGTATGAAAACTTAATTAAATAAAGTGTGATAAATAACTATAGTATAAAGAGTTATTAAAATAAATTAAAGTAATTTTAATTTAGTTTTGCCAAACAAGGTTTAAGTAAATTAATCCTTTAATTTTTAAATAGTTTGCTAAACAAAGCCTTATGGTTTTTGGATTTCTTTTAAATTTTGAATTTATAATATTAATTAAATAAATAAAATATATATAATATATATTAACTTTTAAAATCGATAACTTATTAGCATTATTTATTAAGGCGTCAGTTTTTACGTTTCAAAGGTAAGCGTTGGTTAGCTAAATATTACGTATTGTGTATTTTGCTTAAGCCTAAGAAAAATTCACAGAGTCTGAGAGGAAGCCAAGTGTGTGATTATCCAAAGCGAGTCCTGTTGTCAAGTAATTTCTTAACAACAAAAGGTATTTTTAATAAACCTTATTGTATATGTTTTATATTACAGCTATGTGAATTTATATTCGTGTATGGTAGTTATGAAGTTGAAGGTCATGTATGTTTATTTGGTATGAATTTTAGAAAAATCGTAGTTTAAAGGAATCAAATTTGGTTATAACTGTGGAATTTCAGTTCACTATATTTTATTTATAAACAATGGAGTTTTGAGTTTTAAAAACAGTGTTTCAAAATTTATGTTTCTAAAATTGTTGTTCGAATTGTTATAATTGGTTTATCGATGATTTTAACATTCATGTGTAATTTACGTGAAGTCGTACATGTTAATTGGTGTTAATTGATGTTAAAAATTAAGACAGTAGCTTTGCTCTGTTCTTGGTTTGGTTTCTGTGAGTTTCGGCGCCCCAGCGTAAAAATTCACGCTCCAGCATCAAATCTCGCGCCTTAGCGCCAAAATCAGCGCCCCAGCCAGACTTCGCGCCGCAGCGCCGAAGTCAGCGCCGGAGCGTCGGACCTCGTGCCGCAGCACCGAGTCCTTATATGTTACTCGCGCCGAAGTGCCACCTCAGCGCCGTAGCGCGGCTCACAGTTCAAACTGTGGCGCCGTGGCACCACTTAGCAGAATATTCTGAAATGACTTTTATCTTGCACAGAAGTCTGAAATTTTTAGTTGTAATGCTATATGACCAAATAATTCTGTTATTTTAGTATTGTAATGTGTTGAACGAACATGGTGTTAATACCTAACAAGTTTATTATCGTTTAGGAATATAACTTGATTACATGGTTAGACATTTAAACCATACGTGATGTAGTGTTGATTATGACTGATCATATCATATTAACATATGTATATAGGGTATTGTGATTTGGATATTAACGATTTAATCTACGCGCAAGGCAAGTTCTTTAACTCTACTTTTATAACAATTGAGCAAGTTTTCTAAATCTAAAACTTCGTTGTGCAAGTTTAATTTCGTTGAGTACGTTATTACTTTTAATTCAATTACAATTATGCAAGTTGCTAACTCTACACTTTCGTAGAGCTAGATTGTTATTATTGAGAAAGTCCTTGTATCTAGTTGTACATGAGGATACAAGTATTCTAAATCTTATACTTTAATATTGAGCAAGTTTCTTTAATATGTAACTTGTTATTTAGCATGGGAATCGCTATATTTTAATATTCTAGTGTTGAACAACTTTATCGTTCAAATTACTATTCACTTTGCATGCTTAGTATCCAATTCTCAATAACCTTGACTTTATATATTTCAAGCAAATTATGTTATGATTATTCAGTGTTTATGCTATTAGATTATTCCTAAAGCATGATATTAAGTTACAAATATCGATTCAGTTATGATTATTCCATAGCGTACAGTTAGTTCTTTTGTATTCAACTAATCCTTAGTTGATGACCGTTGAATTCTAAATTACCTTGTAATGTATCCAAACCAAACCTACTTTGGTGCGGACTTGTATTCAAATACTGAGATGAACAACTCTTTTATAAGAGGTTTACGCTTAGGGTTGAAATGTTTGTGCACAATACATTGTACGAAGGGCTGATCCCCCTAAGTACGTGGAGTTCTTATAGTCTTATGACTGTTAAAAATAAAGTTGAAAGATTACTTATAACTGTGGACATGGTTCGTGGTCATTAGACCCTCAGTTGTATATTTTAGAATGTTAATAGAACATTTTGTTTAGTTCTATTGAGCCTATTAGTTGGCAAATGTTGTAAGATTTTCTTCATTGTTGTTTCAAGTGAGCTTTGTTTGCTCACTCTTGCTTATATAACTATTACAGTTAAAGATGAGAAGGTAGACGTACCTAGCACCAGTAAAGGAAAGGGAAAGATGAACAAGTACTGAAGACTCGTAATGTGTTGACAGTTATTTACTAGACTTTAATTTGATTGATGTAATGAAGTATTTATTTAATTTCCGCATTTGAATTATTATAATTAAAGGTCAGATAACCTGGGGGATTTTGTTTATGTAATCCCTTAAGGGAAGGTTTATTATTTAATTTTTATTATGATTGGGTAGTTAGATATGAATGATTTGATTAAGTGAACACCGAATCTTGAGGTAATAAAGTACCGAGATTTAGGGGTGTCACAAGTTGGTATCAGAGCTTTAGGTTATGAACCTTAGATGGGGGGAAAAGCCTTAGGAAGTAACCTTTGAAAAGATAGTGGAGATAACTCTTATCGAGTTTTAAGGAAGAAGTAATAACACACTTATGTGCTTATGTATTTATAACTTATGTGCTCGTGAGTGTCGAGTAGAATGATTAATAATTAAAACATTAAAACTTTTTTTGTCAGGATGACTAATGTCGGAGAATCCAGTCAGGCTAGAGAGGAAGGACCTCAGATGCCTATAGAGGAGGAGCCTCGCGACATTCAGGTTGTTTGGGAACAACTACTTCCACGGGAGTCAGCCCCATTGGTCACAGTGGTTGAAGATGAGGATGATGATTTGGAGACGAATGAGGAGGATCCCGTGGAGTTGCCACAGGACGATGAGGAGGAAGAACTAACCTCGATAGCTGCTCGTATGTATTATGAAGTCTACGACCGTAACGTGGAACTTCAGGATACCGTCGAGGAGTTGCAAGAGATAGTAACTGAACAACAGACTGCAATGACACAGAAGGACGACGAGATCCAGGATCGTGAGGAACGACTGACTAATGTCGAAGAGAAGCTAGTAAAAACTGAAGGAGAGAAAGAACAATTGATCGAGGTGATCGCAGAACTGAAGAACAAACTGAAGGAAAAAGCAACTAAGAGAGCAAGAGCTGAAGACGCATACGAAGAAGCTTATCAACGAACCGGGATAGCAGTAAGAGATGCGCAATCAAAGAAGTTTGAGACTCTACCATCGTACGTGTTAGATCGCCAAACAATGTTTCGAGTTATGGAAGAAGAGCGTCGAAAGGCTATACAGTATCTTAATAGGACATCCTAGGGAATGTACTTGATAAAAGATATATGATATGATAAATAATATGTAAGTCCCCAGTGTCATGTAACCTGTGGGATATGATGATGATGTCCTGAAGCTTTAGTAGTTCAGGAAAATAATGTAAATAGCAGTGATGCTATTGTTATGATGTTTTCCAAAGAAATTATGAGTGAATAAAAGTTATTTATCTTATTATTTCAAAGTGCTATGTGTTATGTGATTATTACTTCTTTGGGGGCAAGTTAAAAAAATTACTTAAAAGAGTTGAGTAATAATCTAATGAGTGTATTTTTAACAGAAAATGCCTCCAAGACGTCAACCACCCCGACAGAAAGCCACTGAAGGAACCAACAACAATAATGCTGAAGCTAACCCCGTTCAGCAGCTGGTGACGTTACTAACAGGTGCACTACAGAATCAACCACAAAACCATGGCACAACGTTTAAGGAGTTTAAGGCGGTTGGACCACCTGAATTCTGTGGGTCCATGAATCCAGTCGAGGCACAGACCTGGATTATGGAAATAGAAAAAGTATTTGAAGTCGCTAGGGTAGGGGATGAGCAGAAGACTGCTTTTGTAACGTTCATGTTGAAAGCAGAGGCTAATTATTGGTGGCATGCCAATAAACCCCGGGAAGGACCAGGAGTGATGACCTGAGATAGGTTCACGGAGTTATTCTTCGAGACCTATTTCCCAGAGAGTTCGAAGAGTCAGTTAGAGGTTCAGTTTTTGGAACTGAAGCAGGGAACGATGACAGTATCTGAGTATGCCGTGAAATTCAACGAGTTGGCGAGGTTTGCGCCATATCAAGTCAGCACAGATGAACCCAAGGTAAAGAGGTTTGAACAGGGACTGAAGCCCTGGTTGTACAGTAGGGTTTCCCTATTCCAGTTGAAGACGTTTCCAGTAGTGATGGAGAAGGCGATTCTCGCTGATTGTGGAGGCGAGGCTGTAATAAAACACAATCAAGAGCAGAAGAAAAAGAAAAGTGAAGGTGAAGCTAAGAGTGGTGGTAGTAACGGCGGAAATGGCAACAATTTGAAAAGGAAGTGGAATGCGAATAGGGGAGCTAGAAATTAGCAAGGAAGCCAGCAAAAGAAGAAGTTTGAAGCATGTGCTACATGCGGAAAGTTTCACAAGGGTGTATGCTTGATGGGGAAACGAGTATGCTTCAACTGTGTCCAGGAGGGTCACATCGCCCCAAATAGCAATCAACCCAAGAAGAATTTTTGCTACACCTGCGGGTCAAAGGATCACTTTGCTCGCGAGTGTCCAAGGAAGAAGTCGGGTGAGACAGCTGGAAGCAAGGGAAATGCTAGTGGAGGTGCACTGACTATTGTTGGACCGACGTCAACAAATATGCCCACAACCAGAACCTTTAACATGACGGTGCAGGACGCGGTGCAATCAAAAGATGTCGTGTCAGGTATTATCAAAATCAATGATATAAATGCATATGTATTACTTGATTCGGGTGCTACTTGCTCATTTATATCTGATGAATTTGCTAAGAAGTTAGAAATGTCTAGAGAAGAGCTGAATTTCCCTTTAAGCATAGAAATTATGAATAGGGAAGTGATTCCTATTAGGTTCGTATACAAGAATTGTAGGGTGAATATTAATGAAAATATCATGATGGTAGATTTAATCCCGATAAAACTCAGAGAGTTTGACGTGATATTGGGAATGGATTGCCTATTCAATTATGGAGCAATAATTGACTACCAAAAGAAGTGTGTAAACCTTATGACTTCGTCAAAGGTAATTTTTCATGGTAGCAAATTGCCTAGACAAATGAGATGTCTAACGATGATGCAGGCCAAGAAGTTGTTGAGTCAGGGCTGTGTAGGGTACTTAGCTTACATAGTCGATACTCAAAAGTAGAAGGGTGTTAAATTGGAGGAAATACCAGTAGTTAGGGAATTTATGGACATTTTTTCGGAAGATTTGCTGGGACTTCTGCCCAACAGAGAAATTGAATTCATCATCGACTTAGCGCCAGGGACTGCTCTGATATCGAAAGCCCTGTACAGAATGGTTCCGGTTGAAATGAAGGAACTGATGGTACAACTGCAAGAACTGTTAGATAAGAAGTATATTCAACCGAGTGTATCACCGTGGGGAGCGCCAGTGTTATTCGTGAAGAAGAAGGATGGGTCAATGCGTCTTTGCATTGATTATAGGGAATTGAACAAAGTCACTATTAAAAATAAATATCCATTGCCAAGAATAGATGACTTGTTTGATCAATTGAAGGGTGCTAAATATTTCTCGAAAATAGACTTGAGAAGTGGATATCACCAATTGAAAGTAAAGAAGGAGGATGTACCGAAGACGGCATTCCGAACTCGCTATGGACATTACGAATTTTTAGTGATGTCATTTAGTTTGACAAACGCCCCTGCAGCATTCATGGATTTGATGAACAGGGTGTTTAAACCATTTTTAGACAAGTTTGTAGTGGTATTTATCGATGATATTTTGGTGTACTCTAAATCTCAAGAGGAACACGTGGAACATTTACGTCTGACGCTGGAGACGCTAAGAAAAGAAAAATTATACGCGAAATTCTCTAAATGTGAATTTTGGCTGGAACGTGTACAATTTCTTGGTCATGTAATCGATAAGGATGGGTTTTTAGTGGATCCATCAAAAGTCAAAGCGGTGATAAATTGGGAGCAACCAAAAACTCCATCAGAAGTAAGAAGTTTCTTGGCATTGGCTGGATATTACAAACGATTTATTCAAGATTTTTCCAAGATTGCTACTCCGTTGACAAATTTGACGAGAAAATCTGTAAAATTTGTTTGGACGGAAAAGTGTGAGGAAAGTTTTCAAGAACTGAAAAAGAAGTTAAGTGTGGCACCTGTGTTGTCACTACCAGATAATACAGGAAACTTTGTGGTGTATAGTGATGCTTCACACAAAGGTTTGGGTTGTGTCCTTATGCAGAACGGCAAGGTTATTGCGTATGTATCAAGGCAACTGAAAGACTATAAGAAAGGGTATCTGACTCATGATTTAGAGTTGGCGGCAGTAGTATTTGCTATGAAAATATGGAGACATTATCTCTATGGAGAAAAATGTGAGATCTACACAAACTATAAAAGTCTGAAGTATATCTTCACACAGAAAGACCTGAACATGCGGCAAATGAGATGGGTGGAATTGATAAAGGATTACGATTGTGAGGTCTTTTATCATCCGGGAAAAGATAACGTGGTTGTAGATGCCTTGAGTAGGAAAGGCAGAGAAATGTTAACGTTGTTAACTGATAAGGAGGTGCTCATTTCAGCAATGGCAAAGCTAGAGCTAGAAATAAAATTTCCAGAAGAATCCGGTGAAAAATTGTACCAGATAGAAGCTAGTCCAACTTTGGTGGACAAGGTGAAGAACGAACAACTACAGGATGGAGAATGTAGAAAAATAAAGGAAAGCGTGGCCGAGGGTAAAGAATTGAAGTACAAGGTCGATACTGAGAGAATGCTAAGATTCGAGGGACGAATTTGGGTTCCAACAGTATAAGATATTAAAGAAGACATCTTGACAGAAGCTCATAGCTCAAGATACTCGATTCATCCAGGAAGTACAAAAATGTATCAAGATTTGTGGCATCATTTCTGGTGGCCAAACATGAAAAGAGATGTTGCAGAATGCATTGCAAAGTGTTTGACATGTTAGAAAGTGAAGGCCGAGCATCAACGACCAAGTGGATTACTTCAACCGTTGGAAATACCGGAATGGAAATGGGAGCATATCACAATGGATTTTGTGGTAGGTCTTCCAAAAACTCAAAAAGGATACGACGCGATATGGGTGATAGTGGACAGACTGACAAAATCTGCACACTTTTTGCCAATAAATATTAGATTTAATCTTGATCAGCTAGCAAAGTTATATGTTAAAGAGATCGTGTTGAGACATGGAGTTCCAATATCAATTGTATCAGACAGAGATCCAAGGTTCACATCAAACTTCTAGAAGAAATTACAGGAATGCATGGGAACGCAATTGAAGATGAGTACAACATATCTTCTGCAAACCGATGGTCAAAGCGAACGAACAATCCAGACGTTAGAAGATATGCTAAGAGCGTGCATCATGGATTTCAAAGGAAATTGGGTTGATCATCTACCATTGGTTGAATTGCCATATAACAACAGTTATCATGCAACCATTGGTATGCCGCCATACGAAGCATTATACGGAAGGAAATGCAGAACTCCACTATGCTGGAATGAAGTCGGTGAACGTCAACTATTAGGACCAGAACTGGTACAACAAACTGCTGACGTTATCAAACTCATCAGGAAAAAGACTGGCAGCAGCTCAAGACCGACAGAAGAAGTATGTTGATCAACGTTGACAATATCGTGCATTCGATATAGGAAATTATGTATTCCTAAAAGTTTCTCCTTGGAAGGGGAAAATTCGCTTCGGTAAGAAGGGAAAGCTAAGCTCGAGGTTTATTGGACCCTTCGAGGTGCTGCGAAGAGTTGGAGAGGTGGCTTACGAGGTAGCTCTACCTGCAGAGTTAGAAAATATTCACAATGTTTTTCATATTTCAGTGTTACGACCATATAAGCCCGATTACAAGCACGTGATCGAGTACGAACAGTTGTAGTAAGAGAAAGATTTGTCTTATGAAGAGATTCCTATCCAGATAGTTGACAGGAAAGAACAAGTGCTCAGAAATAAAGTAATACCTTTTGTGAATGTGATATGGAGGAACCACAATGCTGAAGAAGCTACGTGGGAACTCGAAGAGAAAATATTGAAAAAGTACCCTGAGTTATTTGTTTAATTTGTATCTTCGATTCTGGGGACAGAATATTTATAAGTAGGGAAGAATGTAGCGAATGTGCTGTTTGAGTTGTGATTCTGGGGATAGAATCCTCATAAGAGGGGAATGATGTAACATTCCAGATTTTTTTTAAAATGTAAATTATAAATATTTATTGATTTATATAAATATTTATTGGATGTGTTTATTATTGGATAAATAATTGTTCAATTTGATTTATTTGATTTAGTTAGTTATTTATTTGTTAAATAATTAATGTGTTATGTGGATTGAGTTATGTGATTAAATGATTTATTTAATAAATTGTTATTTGAATTAATTAATTAAGTATGAAAACTTAATTAAATATAGTGTGATAAATAACTATAGTATAAAGAGTTATTAAAATAAATTAAAGTAATTTTAATTTAGTTTTGCCAAACAAGGTTTAAGTATATTAATCCTTTAATTTTTAAATGGTTTGCCAAACAAAGCCTTATGGCTTTTGGATTTCTTTTAAATTTTGAATTTATAATATTAATTAAACAAATAAAATATATATAATATATATATTAACTTTTAAAACCGATAACTTATTAGTATTATTTATTAAGGCGTCAGTTTTTACGTTTCAAATGTAAGCATTTGTAAGACCCCAAATTTTATGAAATAAAAGTATTCAATTTTTCATATAATTACTATTCAGTAAATGGTTAAATTGATAAAAGTTAAAGTTAGGGGTGATATATGAATTTTTTTTCAAAATACGCAAGTGATTATAAAATACTCATTTCTATTGGGGAATATTCGTTTGGTCGTGAAATATTCTTTCTGTCGGGGAATATTCGTATGATGGCGCAGCTATTTGTGGGTCCCATAACAAAATAACTGTCGGATGAAGAAAACGATAAAATTGAATTTTTATAAATAACGGCGTAATCGTTACCGTTTACACTATTTGAATACCCGGTTGGTTAAGTAAAGTAATACGCGTTGTTGCACAGTAGCACACGGTATTGCACATAAATTTTTTCAATTATTGATTCTTACGTGAGAAGGCACTACTCAATAATTGTTATAGTAATTACTGTTCAATATTTTATTTTATTGATTCAATAATTGTTGTGTTGATATTTTATATTATTGTTGTTTCAATAATTATCATTGTACAGTATCTCCATTATCAGATCAATAATTCATATTATTTGAATAATATTATTCGATAGCATTATTGGCAATGTCTAGAAAGTTCTGTCAAGGAGAGGTTTGGTCATCTAATTGGAAAGCCCCCTCTTTCCTGGGAACGGCCTGGTTGCCAGTACTGTGATCCTGTAATATTATTTGTGAATAATTAATTATTAATTTATATGATGAAGAAAATATTAATTTTATATGGATATAGATGGAGAAAATTTTTAAAGTGACAATTGTTGAAAAATGATATTTTATCTTTTCTAATAAAATAATTTATTATTATATTTAATAATATAATAATGGTGATAGTTTTACAATGAATGTGGGATATATGAGTATATGAGGAGGAAGAGTATTTTTATTGTATTAAATGATTAACACATATTTTGTGTGTCAGTGGACCCTATTTCTTGACTGAAATTTGATTATAGCATGTAAAATCGTCCGTTTATGGATTTCGGTCAATTTCTGTATGGAATTTGGAAAAACTTTCTTCTGCAAAGTTGTAGAGAATTGAATTTCCTATAAAAAATTGCGAGATTTGAATTTTCTGATAAAAGGGCTATTTTCTATGAATTATTGAAGTTTCAGAAAATAAAATAATTTTTATTAATTTATGGGTGGGACCCACTTTGGTTGTTGAACACATGTGGACTGCTGGGATTTTTTTTTCAGCCTTGGCATGCTTTGATTGCTGATGGTTGGTGTGTAGAAAATAGAGAATAAATAATATTAATTTATTATTTTAGTCTCCTTTGGCGTTCTAGCATTTTCCTATAAGTAGGTGCTTAAGTTAGAATTAAAAATCACACCAGAAACAAGTTTTTTTTTCTTTAGATTATCAAGCATATATTTGTGAGTATTTAGATACTTTGAGAGTTGCTATTCAGTAGAAGTTTCTTTCGGCTTTTCATCCGATATTTCAGTCAGAAGTACTGCTCTTTTGAGGTAAGGGATTTTAAGGGTTACTATGTTTTTCAGTTCGTACTTCTTCCGACCTTCAGAAAATTCTAAAAAAATTTGAAATGATATTTTGATGAGTTTTATTGATTGTGTCCAAAAATGGTGATTTTTGGATGTATAGATTAAGAGTTATGAATTTTACGAGAAAAGACTATTTTTATAAGTAACCGCTTATAACTTCTTGTGGTTAACTCCAAAATTGATGAAATTTTTATTGGAAGTATATCTATATAATGTCAGTGTACTCTGTGAATTTCGGAACTTTTGGATAAAATTACAATTTATGATAAATGTCTAAATATTCGGCTGTTTTGGCCATATGAAAAATAGTAAATGAGTTTTAAAAATTCTGAGAAAAATATATGTTCAATATGGGACTATATTCTGTTAAATCCCAGAAAAGAAATATTTTTGGAACTGATTTGGTATTTTTCATGAAAATGAACTAGTTATGAGTAAATGAATTAAATATGTTATGTGAAGTAAGAAAATTGAAAAATAGGATTTTATGGCTTGAGAATCCTATATGAGGTATATGCAGATTTTTGATGAGAATTTTGATTATTGGTAATAAAATCTTATGAGTTTGGCATTTTAGGATGATTAAATGTATTATTTAGTAAAGTGTAAACAATTAAAATAAATTATTTATAAGCTTAAGAAATATTATTCTTTCAATATCATTATACCGAAATATTGGTATGGATTTTATTGTGGAATTTTTATCTTTTTCATGTCGAGTTACTATTCACGAGTTACTATTCACGACAAAATTAGTTTCTTTTTCTGACCAAATTATAGTTGATTTATGAATATTACTCTTGAGATTAAATCTATATGTTGATTATATTGATTTTATTATCACATATAACATTTTTATAACCCTAATGATGATATTTCTCTTTGACTTGAGTGTAAAGATGGGTAGATTTTTGGTATGATCGTGACTATGGGTTCCCTTTGGCCAGTAGTGCAAAATTGAATTGTTGACTAGTATGATCATGACCATTGAATTTATAATTGAATATCTTTAGCTTAAGTGCAAAGGTGAATTGATCAACAAGGTTATAATTATTGTTTATATAAATTCTGAAATGATTATATATTTCTTTGAGATATTAATATATTTGGCCTATAGTGCAAATATGAACTGTTGATGAATATATTTGGCCTATAGTGCAAATATGAACTGTTATTGAATATCTTTGGCATGTAGTGCAAAGATGAACTGGTGATGAATATCTTTGGCCCATAGTGCAAATATGACATGTGGTTGAATATCTTTGGCCAGTAGTGCAAAGATGAATTGTTGATGAATATCTTTGGCCCGTAGTGCAAAGATGACATGTTGTTGAATATCTTTGGCCAGTAGTGCAAAGATGAACAGGTGTTGAGACGAACATGACCAACTGGTGATACAAATGAATATCTTTGGCCGTAGTGCAAAGATAAAGTTATTAGTATAATTATGAACAGGAAATGTGATTTGGTGTAACCATGATCTTTGATGTTTCAGGTAAAGATAGGTGATGAAAATTATCTTCGTCCTGGATGAGAAGAGAAATTTAGAACTACAATTATGATTATGAGTTATTCATATGATTGTGGACCAGAATTGTTGATTGATGTTACAGGGATAAAACATTGTTGGTAGATTTTTAACATGGAGAAGATAATAGACTTTATAGTCTATTTGACTCTTCTAATGGATTGCTCGTTCCGCTGCAACTATGGTTGAAAATTTTTATTATCTACCATATGTTCTAAATCTCTGATTTAATTCTGTTGAAGGCTATTGATAACTTCTTTATCTTTAGTCATGATATTCTTTACTGGGCTAGTTGTGCTCACCCTTCTGTTTCACAATTCCTTTCAGGTAATAAGAGTGTAGCTGGGTCGAGCGGGGGTAACAGGGGAATAGAACGGTGGTCATCATTTAGTAGTTATATTTGGTGAATCATCTAGGGTGAAGCGAACCCAACGTTGGAAGGGTGTTTTGCCACTATCATACAAGATGTCTAATGACATACAACCTCGTGTCATCATAAGACAGGATTGTGCTCATCCACTTGCTGAGTATATTTACGAGCACTACCTATATAATCTTGGTGTTTGTTTGAAGTATAATTCTTAATTAGAGACATTGGAGATAATGATATGTCAAGAGAAGACTCCCCATTGGGAAGAATATGATAGTAATCTTCTCGTTTTTCTTTGGGGTATATTGGGTCAACCAAGGATAATTCTGTGGTCATATGATATCTATCACAACCTAGAAGTATGGCCTCCCATGTACAAAGGTTTCCTTGAGCACTTCCCAAAGATTCTAATTTTTAAAACAGTTTTTGACTATACCTTTATGTAAGGTGTCATTGTGAGGTGTTGTCCACGGTTGGGACATGAGTCACATTTGGTATATATTTGTATCCAAACTCACAGCATATGTGTTGTTGTACTTTGCACGACAATTATTGTAATAAAGTTGTAGTTATTTTCTGTACCATGTATTTGGCGACTCAGAATAGGTTGGATGGAATGGACCTATTTTGGGGTTGTCACAGCGTTGGTTAGCTAAATATTACGTATTGTGTATTTTGCTTAAGCCTGAGAAAAATTCACAGAGTCTGAAAGGAAGCCAAGTGTGTGATTGTCCAAAGCGAGTTCTGTTATCAAGTAATTTCTTAACAACAAAAGGTATTTTTAATAAACCTTATTGTATATGTTTTATATTACAGCTATGTGAATTTGTATGTCTCTGTGTTCTTCTTTTTCATTGTGTATAAAGTTTTACAAAATTCTTGTAAACCATGTTCTAGAATTAGTTATGATATTACGTATTGGTGTTGTTATAATTGTTATAACTAGCAAGTATATATATATATATATGTGTGTGTGTGTGTGTGTGTGTGGTGTGTGTGTGTGTGCGTGTGTTGTATGCTAAATTAAGTTCATTGAGAAAGAGAACTTGGTTTTACAGTGAAAAATATATATACGAATATATGTTTTGCATGATAACAAAAATTCGTGTATGCTAGTTATGAAGTTAAAGGTCATGTATGTTTATTTGGTATGAATTTCAAAAAAATTGTAGTTTAAAGGAATCAAATTTGGTTATAACTGTGGAATTTCAGCTCACTGTATTTTATTTATCAACAATGGAGTTTTGAGTTTTAAAAACAGTGTTTCAAAATTTATTTTTCAAAAATTGTTGTTCGAATTGTTGATAATTGGTTTATGGATGATTTTTAACATTCATGTGTAATTTACGTGAAGTCGTACATGTTAGTTGGTGTTAAAAATTAAGACAGTAGCTTTGCTCTGTTCTTGGTTTGGTTTCTGTGAGTTTCGGCGCCCCAGCGTAAAAATTCACGCTCCAGCGTCAAATCTCGCGCCTTAGCGCCAAAATCAGGGCCACAGCCAGACTTCGCGCCGCAATGCCGAAGTCAGCGCCGGAGCGCCGGACCTCACACCGCAGTGCCGAGTCCTTATATGTTACTCGCGCCACCTCAGCGCCGCAGCGCGGCTCACAATTCAAACTGTGCCGCCGCGGCACCACTTAGCAGAATATTCTGAAATGACTTTTGTCTTCGACAGAAGTCTAAAATTTTTAGTTGTAATGCTATATGACCAAATAATTCGGTTATTTTAGTATTGTAATGTATTGAACGAACATGGTGTTAATACCTAACGAGTTTATTATCGTTTAGGAATATAACTTGATTACATGATTAGACATTTAAACCATACGTGATGTAGTGTTGATTATGACTGATCATAGCATATTAACATATGTATATAGGGTATTGTGATTTGGATATTAACGGTTTAATCTACGCGCAAGGCAAGTTCTTTAACTCTACTTTTATAACAATTGAGCAAGTTTTCTAACTCGAACACTTCGTTGTGCAAGTTTAATTTCGTTGAGTACGTTATTGCTTTTAATTCAATTACAATTACGCAAGTCGCTAACTCTACACTTTCGTAGAGCTAGATTGTTATTATTGAGAAAGTCCTTGTATCTAGTTGTTCATGAGGATACAAGTATTTTCTAAATCTTATACTTTAATATTGAGCAAGTTTCTTTAATATGTAACTTGTTATTTAGCATGCGAATCGCTATATTTTGATATTCTAGTGTTGAACAACTTTATCGTTCAAATTACTATTCACTTTGCATGCTTAGTATCCAATTCTCAATAACCTTGACTTTATATGTTTCAAGAAAATTATGTTATGATTATTCAGTGTTTATGCTATTAGATTATTCTTAAAGCATGATATTAAGTTACAAATATCGATTCAGCTATGATTATTCCATAGCGTACTGTTAGTTCTTTTGTATTCAACTAATCCTTAGTTGATGACAGTTGAATTCTAAATTACCTTGTAATATATTCAAACTAAACCTACTTTGGTGCGGACTTATATTCAAAAACTGAGATGAACAACTCTTTTATAAGAGGTTTACGCTTAGTGTTGAAATGTTTGTGCACAATACATTGTACTAAGGGCTGATCCCCCTAAGTACGTGGAGTCCTTATAGTCTTATGACTGTTAAAATTAAAGTTGAAAGATTACTTATAACTATGGACATGGATCGTGGTCATTAGACCCCCAATTGTATATTTCAGAATGTTAATAGAACATATTATTCAATTCTATTGAGCCTATTAGTTGGGAAATGTTGTAAGATTTTCTTCATTGTTGTTTCAAGTGAGCTTTGTTTTCTCACTCTTGCTTATATAACTATTACAGTTAAAGATGAGAAGGTAGATGTACCTAGCACCAGTAAAGGAAAGGGAAAGATGAACAAGTACTGAAGACTCGTAATGTGTTGACAGTTATTTACTAGACTTTAATTTGATTGATGTAATGAAGTATTTATTTAATTTCCGCATTTGAATGATTGTAATTAAAGGTTAGATAACCTGGGGGATTTTGTTTATGTAATCCCTTAAGGGAAGGTTTATTATTTAATTTTTATTATGATTAGGTAGTTAGATATGAATAATTTGATTAAGTGAACACCGAATCTTGAGGTAATAAAGTACCGAGATATAGGGGTGTCACAATTTGGTATCAGAGCATTAGGTTATGAACCTTAGATGGGGGGAAAAGCCTTAGGAAGTAACCTTTGAAAAGGTAGTGGAGATAACTCTTATCGAGTTTTAAGGAAGAAGTAATAACACACTTATGTGCTTATGTGTTCATAACTTGTGTGCTCGTGAGTGTCGAGTAGAATGATTAATAATTAAAACATTAAAACTTTTTTTGTCAGGATGACTAATGTCGGAGAATCCAGTCAGGCTAGAGAGGAAGGACCTCAGATGCCTATAGAGGAGGAGCCTCGCGACATTCAGGTTGTTTGGGAACAACTACTGCCACGGGTGTCAGCCCCGTTGGTCACAGTGGTTGAAGATGAGGATGATGATTTGGAGACGAATGAGGAGGATCCCGTGGAGTTGCCACAGGAGGATGAGGATGACGAGGATGAGGAGGAAGAACTAACCTCGATAGCTGCTCGTATGTATGATGAAGTCTACGACCGTAACGTGGAACTTCAGGATACTGTCGAGAAGTTGCAAGAGATAGTAGCTGAACAACATACTGCAATGACACAGAAGGACGACGAGATCCAGGATCGTGAGGAACGACTGACTAATGTCGAAGAGAAGCTAGTACAAACTGAAGGAGAGAAAGAACAATTGATCGAGGTGATCGCAAAACTGAAGAACAAACTGAAGGAAGAAGCTACTAAGAGAGCAAGAGCTGAAGACGTATACGAAGAAGCTTATCAACGAACCGGGATGGCAGTAAGAGACGCGCAATCAAAGAAGGTGAAGATGGAGGAGACGGATAAAGTATTCAATACGATGATCAATCGAGCTCAAGATCGGGTCATGGGTTATCCAATTTAGTTCGAGACTCTGCCATCGTACGTGTTAGATCGCCGAACAATGTTCCGAGTTATGGAAGAAGAGCGTCGAAAGGCTATACAGTATCTTAATAGGATATCCTAGGAAATGTACTTGATAAAAGATATATGATATGATAAATAATATGTAAGTCCCCAGTTTCATGTAATCTGTGGGATATGATGATGATGTCCTGAAGGTTTAGTAGTTCAGGAAAATAATGTAAATAGCAGTGATGCTATTGTTATGATGTTTTCCAAAGAAATTATGAGTGAATAAAAGTTATTTATCTTATTATTTCAAAGTGCTATGTGTTATGTGATTATTACTTCTTTGGGGCAAGTTAAAAAATATTACTTAAAAGAGTTGTGTAATAATCTAATGAGTGTATTTTTAGCAGAAAATGCCTCCAAGACGTCAACCACCCCGACAGAAAACCACTAAAGGAACCAACAACAATAATGCTGAAGCTAACCCTGTTCAGCAGCTGGTGGCGTTACTAACAGGTGCACTGCAGAATCAACCGCATAATCAACCACAAAACCATGGCACAATGTTTAAGGAGTTTATGGCGGTTGGACCACCTGAATTTCGTGGGTCCATGAATCCAGTCGAGGCACAGACCTGGATTATGGAAATAGAGAAAGTATTTGAAGTCGCTAAGGTAGGGGATGAACAGAAGACTGCTTTTGCAACGTTCATGTTGAAAGCAGAGGCTAGTTATTGGTGGTAGGCCAATAAAACCCGGGAAGGACTAGGAGTGATGACCTGAGATAGGTTCAAGGAGTTATTCTTCGAGACCAATTTCCCAGAGAGTTCGAAGAGTCAGTTAGAGGTTTAGTTTTTGGAACTGAAGCAGGGAACGATGACGGTATCTGAGTATGCCACGAAATTCAACGAGTTGGCGAGGTTTGCGCCATATCAAGTCAGCACAGATGAACACAAGGCAAAGAGGTTTGAACAGGGACTGAAGCCCTGGTTGTACAGTAGGGTTTCCCTGTTCCAATTGAAGACATTTGTAGCAGTGATGGAGAAGACGATTTCTCACTGAGAGTGGAGGCGAGGCTGTAACGAAACACAATCAAGAGCAAAGGAAAAAGAAAAGTGAAGGTGAAGCTAAGAGTGGTGGTAGTAACGGCGGAAATGGCAACAATTTGAAAAGGAAGTGGAAAGCGAATGGGGGAGCTGGAAATTAGCAAGGAAGCCAGCAAAAGAAGAAGTTCGAAGCATGTGCTACATGCGGAAAGTTTCACAAGGGTGTATGCTTGATGGGGAAACGAGTATGCTTCAACTGTGGCCAGGAGGGTCACATCGCCCCAAATTGCAATCAACCCAAGAAGAATGTTTGCTACACCTGCGGGTCAAAGGATTACTTTGCTCGTGAGTGTCCAAAGAAGAAGTCGGGTGAGACAGCTGGAAGCAAGGGAAATGCTAGTGGAGGTGCACTGAATATTGTTGGACCGACGTCAACAAATAAGCCCACAGCCAGAACCTTTAACATGACGGTGCAGGACGCGGTGCAATCAAAAGATGTCGTGTCAGGTATTATCCAAATCAATGATATAAATGCATATGTATTATTTGATTCGGGTGCTACTTGCTTATTTATATCTGATGAATTTGCTAAGAAGTTAGAAATGTCTAGAGAAGAGCTGAATTTCCCTTTAAACATAGAAATTACGAATAGGGAAGTGATTCCTATTAGGTTCGTATACAAGAATTGTAGGGTGAATATTAAGGGGAATATCATGATGGTGGATTTAATCCCGATAAAACTCGGAGAGTTTGACGTGATATTGGGAATGGATTGGCTATTCAATTATGGAGAAATAATTGACTGCCAAAAGAAGTGTGTCAACCTTATGACTCTATCAAAGGTAGTTTTTCATGGTAGCAAATCGCCTAGACAAATGAGATGTCTGACGATGATGCAGGCCAAGAAGTTGTTGAGTCAGGGCTGTGTAGGGTACTTAGCTTACATAGTCGATACTCAAAAGGAGAAGGGTGTTAAATTGGAGGAAATACCAGTAGTTAGGGAATTTATGGACGTTTTTTCGGAAGATTTGCCGAGACTTCCGCCCGACAGAGAAATTAAATTCGTTATTGACTTAGCGCCAGGGACTGCTCCGATATCGAAAACCCCGTACAGAATGGCTCCGGTAGAAATGAAGGAACTGATGGTACAACTGCAAGAACTGTTAGATAAGAAGTATATTCAACCAAGTGTATCACCGTGGGGAGCGCCAGTGTTATTCGTGAAGAAAAAGGATGAGTCAATGCGTCTTTTCATTGATTATAGGGAATTGAACAAAGTCACTATTAAAAACAAATATCCATTGCCAAGAATAGATGACTTGTTTGATCAATTGAAGGGTGCTAAATATTTCTCGAAAATAGACTTGAGAAGTGGATATCACCAATTGAAAGTGAGGAAGGAGGATGTACCGAAGACGACATTCTGAACTCGCTATAGACATTACGAATTTTTAGTGATGTCATTTGGTTTGACAAACGCCCCTGCAGCATTCATGGATTTGATGAACAGAGTGTTTAAAACATTTTTAGACAAGTTTGTGGTGGTATTTATCGATGATATTCTGGTGTACTCTAAATCTATAGAGGAACACGTGGACCATTTACGTCTGACGCTGGAGGTGCTAAGAAAAGAAAAATTATACGCGAAATTCTCTAAATGTGAATTTTGGCTGGAACGTGTACAATTTCTTGGTCATGTAATCGATAAGGATGGGATTTCAGTGGATCCATCAAAAGTCGAAGCGGTGATAAATTGGGAGCAACCAAGAACTCCATCAGAAGTAAGAAGTTTCTTGGGATTAGCCAGATATTACAGACGATTTATTCAAGATTTTTCCAAGATTGATATTCCGTTGACAAATTTGACGAGAAAATCTGTAAAATTTGTTTGGACGGAAAAGTGTGAGGAAAGTTTTCAAGAATTGAAAAAGAAGTTAAGTGTGGCACCTGTGTTCTCCGTACCAGATAATACAGGAAACTTTGTGGTGTATAGTGATGATTCACACAAAGGATTGGGTTGTGTCCTTATGCAGAATGGCAAGGTTATTGCGTATGCATCAAGGCAACTAAAAGACTATGAGAAAGGGTATCCGACTCATGATTTTGAGTTGGCGGCAGTAGTATTTGCTTTGAAAATATGGAGACATTATCTCTATGGAGAAAAATGTGAGATCTACACAGACCATAAAAATTTGAAGTATATCTTCACACAGAGAGACCTGAACATGCAGCAAAGGAGATGGATGAAATTGATAAAGGATTACGATTGTGAGATGTTTTATCATCCGGGCAAAGCTAACATGGTTGCAGATGCCTTGAGTAGGAAAGGCAGAGAAAAGTTGATGTTGTTAACTGATAAGGAGGAGCTCATTTCAGCAATGGAAAGGCTAGATCTAGAAATCAAATTTCCAGAAGAATCCGGTGAAAAATTATACCAGATAGAAGCTAGTCCAACTTTGGTGGACAAGGTGAAGAACATATAAATACAGGATGAAGAATGTAGAAAAATAAAGGAAAGCGTGGCCGAGGATAAAGAATTGAAGTACAAGGTCGATACTGAGGGAATGCTAAGATTCGAGGGACGAATTTGGGTTCTAGCAGTACACGATATTAAAGAAGACATCTTCACAGAAGCTCATAGCTCAAGATACTCGATTCATCCATGAAGTACAAAAATGTATCAAGATTTGCGGCGTCATTTCTGGTGGCTGAACATGAAAATAGATGTTGATGAATGCGTTGCAAAGTGTTTGACATGTCAGAAAGTTAAGGCCGAGCATCAATGACCAAGCGGATTACTTCAACCATTGGAAATACTGGAATGGAAATGGGAGCATATCACAATGGATTTTGTGGTAGGTCTTCCAACAACTCAGAAAGGATACGACGCGATACGGGTAATAGTGGATAGACTGAAAAAATCTGCACACTTTTTGCCAATAAATATTAGATTTAATCTTGATCAGCTAGCAAAGTTATATGTTAAAGAGATCGTGTCGAGACATGGAGTTCCAATATCAATTGTATCAGACAGAGATCCGAGGTTCACATCAAACTTCTAGAAGAAATTACAAGAATGCATGGGAACGTAACTAAAGATGAGTACAACATATCATCTGCAAACCGATGGTCAAAGCGAACGAACAATCCAGACGTTAGAAGATATGCTAAGAGCGTGCATCATGGATTTCAAAAGAAATTGGGATGATCATCTACCATTGGTGGAATTTGCATATAACAACAGTTATCATGCAACCATTGGTGTGCCGCCATACGAGGCATTATACGAAAGAAAATGCAGAACTCCATTATGCTGGGATGAAGTCGGTGAACGTCAACTATTAGGACCAGAACTGGTACAACAAACTGCTGACGTTATCAAACTCATCAGAAAAGACTGGTAGTAGCTCAAGACCGACAGAAGAAGTATGCTGATCAACGTAGACAAGATCGTGCATTCGACATAGGAAATTATGTATTCCTAAAAGTTTCTCCTTGGAAGGGAAAATTCGCTTTGGTAAGAAGGGAAAGCTAAGCCTGAGCTTTATTGGACCCTTCGAGGTGCTGCGAAGAGTTGGAAAGGTGGCTTACGAGGTAGCTCTATCTCCAGAGTTGGAAAACATTCACAATGTTTTTCATATTTCAGTGTTACAACCATATAAGCCCGATTACAAGCACGTGATCGAGTACGAACCGTTGCAGTTCGAGAAAGATTTGTCTTATGAAGAGATTCCTATCCAGATAGTTGACAGGAAAGAACAAGTGCTCAGAAATAAAGTAATACCTTCTGTAAAGGTGATATGGAGGAACCACAATGCTGAAAAAGCTACGTGGGAACTCAAAGAGAAAATGTTGAAAGAGTACCCTGAGTTATTTGTTTAATCTGTGTCTTCGATTCTGGGGACAAAATCTTTATGAGTAGGGAAGAATGTAGCGAATGTGTTGTTTGAGTTGTGATTCTGGGGACAGAATCCTTATAAGAGGGGAATGATGTAACATTCTAGATTTTTTTAAAAATATAAATTATAAATATTTATTGATTTATATAAATATTTTTTGGATGTGTTTATTATTGGATAAATAATTGTTCAATTTGATTTATTTGATTTAGTTAGTTATTTATTTGTTAAATAATTAATGTGTTATGTGGATTGAGTTATGTGATTAAATGATTTATTTAATAAATTGTTATTTGAATTAATTAATTAAGTATGAAAACTTAATTAAATATAGTGTGATAAATAACTATAGTATAAAGAGTTATTAAAATAAATTAAAGTAATTTTTTAATTTAGTTTTGCCAAACAAGGTTTAAGTATATTAATCCTTTAATTTTTAAATGGTTTGCCAAACAAAGCCTTATGGCTTTTGGATTTCTTTTAAATTTTGAGTTTATAATATTAATTAAACAAATAAAATATATATATATATATATATATATATATATATATATATATATATATATATATATATATATATTAACTTTTAAAACCGATAACTTATTAGCATTATTTATTAAGGCGTCAATTTTTCCATTTCAAAGGTAAGCGTTGGTTAGCTAAATATTACGTATTGTGTATTTTGCTTAAGCCTAAGAAAAATTCACTGAGTCTGAGAGGAAGCCAAGTGTGTGATTGTCCAAAGCGAGTTCTGTTATCAAGTAATTTCTTAACAACAAAAGGTATGTTTTATAAACCTTATTGTATATGTTTTATATTACAGCTATGCGAATTTGTATGTCTCTATGTTCTTCTTTTTCATTGTGTATAAAGTTTTACAAAATTCTTGTAAACCATGTTCTAGAATTGGTTATGATATTACTTATTAGTGTTGTTATAATTGTTATAACTAGCATGTATATATATATATATATATATATATATATATATATATATATATATATATATATATATATATATATATATATATATATATGTATGTGTGTGTGTTGTATGCTAAATTAAGTTCATTGAGAAAGAGAACTTGGTTTTACAGCGAAAAACATATATACAAATATATGTTTTGCATGATAACAAAAATTCGTGTATGCTAGTTTTGAAGTTGAAGGTCATGTACGTTTATTTGGTATGAATTTCAGAAAAATCGTAGTTTAAAGGAATCAAATTTGGTTATAACTGTGGAATTTCAGTTCACTGTATTTTATTTATCAACAATAGAGTTTTGAGTTTTAAAAACAGTGTTTCAAAATTTAAGTTTCTAAAATTGTTGTTCGAATTGCTGATAATTGGTTTATGGATGATTTTTAACATTCATGTGTAATTTACGTGAAGTCGTACATGTTAATTAGTGTTAATTGATGTTAAAAATTAAGACAGTAGCTTTACTTTGTTCTTGGTTTAGTTTCTGTGAGTTTCGGCGCCCCAGCGTAAAAATTCACGCTCCAGCGTCAAATCTCATGCCTTAGCGCCAAAATCAGCGCCCCAGCCAGACTTCACGCCGCAGCGCCGAAGTCAGCGCCGGAGCGTCGGACCTCATGCCGCAGCGCCGAGTCCTTATATGTTACTCGCGCCGAAGTGCCACCTCAGCGTCGTAGCGCGGCTCACAGTTCAAACTGTGGCGCCGTGGCACCACTTAGCAGAATATTCTGAAATGACTTTTGTCTTGCACAGAAGTCTGAAATTTTTAGTTGTAATGCTATATGACCAAATAATTCTGTCATTTTAGTATTGTAATGTGTTGAACGAACATGGTGTTAATACCTAACGAGTTTATTATCGTTTAGGAATATAACTTGATTACATGGTTAGACATTTAAACCATACGTGATGTAGTGTTGATTATGACTGATCATATCATATTAACATATGTATATAGGGTATTGTGATTTGGATATTAACGGTTTAATCTACGCGCAAGGCAAGTTCTTTAACTCTACTTTTATAACAATTGAGCAAGTTTTCTAACTCTAACACTTCGTTGTGCAAGTTTAATTTCGTTGAGTACATTATTGCTTTTAATTCAATTACAATTACGCAAGTCGCTAACTCTACACTTTCATAGAGCTAGATTGTTATTATTGAGAAAGTCCTTATATCTAGTTGTTCATGAGGATACAAGTATTCTAAATCTTATACTTTAATATTGAGCAAGTTTCTTTAATATATAACTTGTTATTTAGCATGTGAATCGCTATATTTTAATATTCTAGTGTTGAACAACTTTATCGTTCAAATTACTATTCACTTTGCATGCTTAGTATCCAATTCTCAATAACCTTGACTTTATATGTTTCAAGCAAATTATGTTTTGATTATTCAGTGTTTATGCTATTAGATTATTCCTAAAGCATGATATTAAGTTACAAATATCGATTCAGTTATGATTATTCCATAGCGTACAGTTAGTTCTTTTGTATTCAACTAATCCTTAGTTGATGGCCGTTTAATTCTAAATTACCTTGTAATGTATCCAAACCAAACCTACTTTGGTGCGGACTTGTATTCAAATACTGAGATGAACAACTCTTTTATAAGAGGTTTACGCTTAGCGTTGAAATGCTTGTGCACAATACATTGTACAAAGGGCTGATCCCCCTAAGTACGTGGAGTCCTTATAGTCTTATGACTGTTAAAGTTAAAGTTGAAAGATTACTTATAACTGTGGACATGGTTCGTGATCATTAGGCTCTCAGTTGTATATTTTAGAATGTTAATAGAATATATTGTTCAGTTCTATTGAGCCTATTAGTTGGCAAATGTTGTAAGATTTTCTTCATTGTTGTTTCAAGTGAGCTTTGTTTGCTCACTCTTGCTTATATAACTATTACAGTTAAAGATGAGAAGGTAGATGTACCTAGCACCAATAAAGGAAAGGGAAAGATGAACAAGTACTGAAGACTTGTAATGTGTTGACAGTTATTTACTAGACTTTAATTTGATTGATGTAATGAAGTATTTATTTAATTTCCACATTTGAATGATTGTAATTAAAGGTTAGATAACCTGGGAGATTTTGTTTATGTAATCCCTTAAGGGAAGGTTTATTATTTAATTTTTATTATGATTGGGTAGTTAGATATGAATGATTTGATTAAGTGAACACCGAATCTTGAGGTAATGAAGTACCGAGATTTGGGGGTGTCATAATAATTTCTCCCACGATGGTTATCATTGTTCCGATGGTCGTTGCCACCGGTATGATTATTATCGTGTTGTTGGTCGTTACCTTTTGCTTGAGCTGAATCAACGCTCTCATCTGCTTCATTGCTTATCTTAGTATTTTCAGATGTCATTCTCAAACACTGTCACAAAACAAGGGTTAATTAACATATCACATATTATCCCTATACTCTGACCGACCAATTAAAAATCAAATAAACTTAGGTAGGTCATACTAGCGAAGGAATTTCCCGTTTCTCCCCTCCTAGTTCTTGTCTCACATCTCAGCCAGGGATCATATCCCTGAGCTTTGATACCAACTGTGACGCCCCCAAAATAGGTATACATCACCTATTCTGAGTCGCCAGATACATGGAACAGAATACAAACACAAACTAATTATACAACAGTCATGTAAAATACGACAAAACATATGCTGTGAGTTTTAATACAAATATTGTCATCTAGACAATATCCACACTCAATGGAGACTCATTACATTTATTATTACACTATTTCGCAGAATAGTGAGGACTACTAATGCACCATCTAGGATCATCACTCTGTTTCCCGACTAGCCCCAGCTACGTTCTCATTTCCTGAAGAGAACAATGAAAGAAAGGGTGAGCTCAACTAGCCCAGTAAGAAATATTATGACTAAGATAATGCAGAATAAATTATCGTTAGCCTTCAACAGTGTTAAACTGATACAATATAACAAACATCAAGTTTAACTGTAGCGGAACAAGTAATCCATTAGAAGAGTCAAGTAGAGAATAAAATCTACTATCTTTTATGATTTAAAAGGATTTTCATCACTTTTATCACTGAGACTCAGCTTAATAAATAATCCACATCATCAAATCATCCCTACACTATAGGCCAAGGATATTATTTAGTATCACGACCACGAATTATCCATGCACTACGGGCCAAAGATAATCGTGTTTTCATCAACGGTCCTGATGATGCCATAAAATAATTCATCTTTGCACCCTTGGCCGAAGAGAATCCATGGTCATAATCATACCAAAAACTGTCCATCAATGCATTATGGACCAATGAGGACTTTTTTCACATCATTTGTAACATTACGGTCATGATTATACCGAATAATCCCTGGTCATAATCATACCAAGCCCATCTATGCACTACAGGCCACAGATGACTTTCAACATAATATAAACATGAGGATGATGACAATGACATAATAATTCAATAAAACAAGTTCGAAAATTAATTTATCCAGGAACCAATAACGTCCAAATTGTCAACATGATACTTCTTTGTAGAGTCAAATTCAAAAAAGCTCAGAAGAATATTTTTATAAAAAGATACTGGATGAAGCGCAAATATCAAGGATATTCCACTAATTTCATGGAGTATAGAAGCCAAAACTTTAACCAACTGAGTATAATAGAATATATGAAACTGCAAATGGATTTTCACTGCCATGTGGTAATCCACTTAGACAGATCATGTCCACAATTTAATAAGGAATGCATACAAAGGATCATTCACCATGCATGTGGTAATCCACATAGACAGGTTATTCCAACAGAATAATAAAGAATGGAATAGCAGAAGGATTCACCATGCATGCGATAGACTGCACAGACAGGTTATTCCTAACAGAATAATAAAGAATGGAACTAGGTCATGCGTAAATGCACAGACAGAATATTCCGACAGAATAATAAAGAACGGAATAATAAATAATGGAACCAGGTCAGGCATAATACGCACCGACAGGATATTCCGACAGAATAATAAAGAACGGAATAATAGAAGAATTTCACCATGTATGCGGTACTTCGCATAAACAGGTTATTCCAACATAATAATAAAGAATGGAATAATAGAAGAATTTCACCATGTATGCGGTACTTCTTATAGACAAATTATTCCAACATAATAATAAAGAATGGAATAATAGGAGAATTTCACCATGTATGCGGTACTTCGCATAGACAGGTTATTCCAACATAATAATAAAGAATGAAATAATAGAAGAATTTCACCATGTATGCGGTACTTCGCATAGACAGGTTATTCCAATATAATAATAAAGAATGGAATAACAGAAGTTCTCTTCATGAATACGAAAGCAATAATGCCCCTTACGAGTACATCAAATAATATCTCTTACCTTAGAAAGAAGGGTACTGGATATAGGAGTAATGAAGTAGCAGAACACTTTTCTTCTTTCTCTCTATAGTTTCTCTCTCTAGAGTTTCAGTGAATTCGTAAGAAATAATGAAGGAATGAGCTTCTATTTATAGAAGAATGGACTGCATAGTAACTAATTCATGAATGGTCCAGATTGATTTACTTTTAATCGGACGATCTATATTTAAAGCAAAATCTTTTAAATAAAATATAATACATTCTATTTATAATATAATAAAACGAATAACTTTATAAAAGTAATCTGTTTTATATAAAAAGATTTTACTATACAACACTATGCATAATAAAATATAATATATTCTATTTATAGAATAAATTTATAAAAGTATTCTATTTTATATAAAAAGATTTTACTATGCAAAATACTATGCATAATAGAATACAATATATTCTATCTATAGAATAACTTTATAAAAGTATTATGTTTTATATAAAAAGTTTTTCTATTTTATTACATTAATAATATCAATAAAACAAAACTAAGCGACTTATCACTTAAGCATCAATAATCAATACCGTATGTTACTATGCAACCACGCGTATTACTATACTTTTAACACCGAGTGTTTCAACAGTTAACGGTAAAACTTCTGTCGTTATTTTCATAAAATATTTTTGTCGTTTTCTCAATTCGATAATAATTCGTTACGGGGTCCTCCAATGACTGTGTCGTTGTACGAATATTCCCTAATAAAATGAATATTCCCCGACCAATCGAATATAATATGACCACTTGCATACTTTGCAAAATTTATAAATACTACCCACAACTATAACATTATATCAAATCCACACCATAATATTAAAAAATTTTATTTCGAGAAAATTAAATCTTATTCGTAAAATTTGGGGTTTTACAGTATTGAATGGTATGGTTGTAATCTTTTAACAGCTCAAGCCAACGTCGTTGTCGCATGTTGAGTGCCTTTTGGGTGAAGAAATATTTGAGGCTTTTATTATCTGTATAGATTTCCACTTTCTCCCTATACAGGTAGTGCCTCCTGATCTTTAACGCGAAAACGACTGCTGCATACTCTAGATCATGAGTAGGATAATTCCTCTCATATGCTTTGAGTTGTCGTGAGGCATAGGATATGACTTTCCAATGTTGCATGAGAACACATCCTAAACCTCTGCCTGAAGCATCGATGTAGATGACAAATCCCTCCGAACCTGATGGTATTGTCAAAACAGGTGCTGAAATGAGTCTCCTCTTAAGTTCTTGGAAGCTCTTCTCACATTCCTCGCTCCATCCGAACTTTGTATCTTTTCGAGTCAGCTGAGTTAATGGAGTGGCAATTCAAGAAAATCCTTCAACAAATCTCTGATAATAACCAGCTAAGCCCAAAAAGCTACGTACTTCGGTTACTGACTTAGGTTGCTCCCAACTTTGTATCGCTTCAATCTTTGTCGGGTCAACTGATATTCCATACTTTGATATCACGTTCCCAAGAAATGCTACTTCCTGAAGCCAGAACTCGCATTTCTTCAACTTGGCGTATAGCTTATTTTCACAAAGCTTTTTGAGTATCAGCTTCAAGTGTTACTCATGATCTTCATGGCTTTTGGAATAGATGAGGATGTCATCAAAAAAAATAACCACAAAATGATCAAAATATTCCTCGAATACTCAGTTCATCATATCCATGAAAGCAGCAGGAGCATTAATTAATCCAAAAGACATGACTAGGAATTCATAATGCCCGTATCGAGTTCTGAAAGCCGTCTTTGGAATGTCATCAAATTTAATCTTTAACTGATGATATCTGGAGCGAAGATCGATCTTTGAGAAGAATTTAGCACCTTGCAACTGGTTAAACAGGTCATCAATGCGAGGTAACGGGTACCTATTTTTGATGGTAACATGGTTCAACTTCCGATAGTCAATGCAAAGTCGCATAATCCCATCTTTCTTCTTTACGAATAAAATAAGAACACCCCAAGGAGATGTACTAGGACAAATGAAACCAATATCTAACAACTCCTATAGTTAGGTTTTTAACTCCTGAAGTTCAATAGGAGCCATTCGATATGGGATTTTAGAAATAGATTTTGTATCGGGTTCAAGGTCAATACAAAATTTGATTTCACGCTCTGGGGGTAAGCCAGGAAGTTCTTCAGAAATACGTTAGGAAATTCATAACAAAAGAAATATTATTCAAATCTGACGTATTTTTGTTCAAGTTCATGACATGGGCAAAGAAAACTTGACATCCATTTTTCAATAAACGAATGGCTTTATGGCTTGATATGACAGTGATTGACTTTAGTGGTTTGGTTGCTTGAATTCGCATAACATGTTGGTTTGGAATATGAAAACTAACAACCTTATAAAAGTAATCAATTTTAACATGATGAGTAGTTAACCAATTAATCCCTAAAATCACATCGAATGCAAGTATTTTCAAAGAGATTAGATCAACAGGTAATGCGATGGTGCCAATTTGAATCAAGCAAGATTTATAAATAATGGATGTAATGAAGGTTTCTCCTAACGGAGTTTCAACAGATAAGTCAAAGTCTAATTTCTCAGGGGTCAAGTTCAAACGTTGAGCACAAGCATGTGAAATAAAAGAATGGGTAGAATCTGTATCGAATAAGATATAGACTTCGCAAGAGTTTATAATTAGCATACCCGTGATAACTTCATCCGAGTTCCTCGCCTTTTGGGACGTCACGACAAACGCTCTCCCTTAAAATACTAACTTTGTATTGTCCGTAGCCGCCTTTGGTGCCACCATCCTAGCTGGACTTGACTTCATTATAGGACAAAATTGAGCTATGTGCCCATCTTTTCCACAACTAAAGCATACCTTGGAAGGTTGTGAACAGTTTAGACTTATGTGTCCCTCCTCTCCGCATCTGTAGCATCTAACTCCTCTAAAAACTGTTGTTGTCGGTGCTGTTGTCGATGTCTTTCCGTCATTGTTAAATCTTCTCTTCTTAAAATTTCCACGTGAATCATTTCTTCTATTATCTTGGCCATGATTACCACCGAAGTGGTTACCATTTCTGGCATGTTGGCTATCACTACTTCGATGATTGTTGCCACTGGTATGACTATTATCTTGATGCCGGTTGCTATCTTTTGGTTGAACTGACTCATAATCTCGCTCCAATAACTGAGCTCTATTTATAACATTTCAATACAAACATAGTTTATGAAAGATGAGATGTTAACGAATTTCTGGTTTCAAACGTCTTAGAAATATTCGCATCATTCGCTCCTCATTATCTACCAAATGGGATGTAAATTGGGATAACTCCGTAAACTTTGCCTCGTATTGCGATACAGTCATATTGTTCTGCTCTAGTTTGATGAATTCCACCTATTTCATGTGACGAATACTTTCTGGAAAGTACTTGTTGTTGAACAATTCTTGGAACCTCTCCCAAGATATGTTAAGTGCGGACAGATGAGTACGTTTTACGGATTCTCACTAGTAATCTGCCTCTTCGCGCAACATAAAGGTGGCAAAGGGAACCTTTTGTTCTTCAGTGCATCCCAAGATATCAAATATCTTGGTGATCTGCTTAATCCATGCTTCTGCCTTGAGTAGCTCTGGCTTTCCAAAAAACACCGGCGGTCCCAACTCCTTGAATTGCTTAGAAGTTACCAGCCGTGAGTTTCCATTGTTTCCACCTGTATTTTGAAAAGGAGTTTCTATCATTTGGTGTTGCATGAATTGTAGAAAGCTCTTAAACATCCCATCATTCATCACTTGGTCGGTGTTGTTGTTTACATGAGGATTATTGCCTTCTTGATGCAGATTATTTTGGTTATTGATTAGCGGTGTCTCAACTATCTCATGTGCTCCATTGCTCATCTCAAAATTTTCAGATGTCATTCTCCAACACTGCCACAAAGTAAGGGTTAATTAATGAAATTCACATGCCACATATTATCCCTATATTCTGAATGACCAATAACAAATAAGCTTAGGTAGGACACACTAGCGAAAGATTTACTCGTCATTCCCCTTCTAGTTCTAATGCCAGATCTCCACCAGAGATCATATCCCTAAGCTCTGACACCAACTGTGACGCCCCCAAAATAGGTCCACACAACCCATTATAAGTCGCCAAATACATGGTACAGAAACCAAATACAAACTTCATTAATACAACTGTCGTGCAAAATACGATAACACATACGCTGAGAGTTTTAATACAAATATTGTCTTGTAGACAATATCCAAACTAAAATAAAGTCCTCATTACAATTATTGTTACACTATTTTATAAAATAGTGAAGACTGCTATAATAACCATCTTGGACCCTTACTCCACTCTCCGACTAGTCCCAGCTACATTCTCACCTCCTAAGAAGAACAATGAAACAAAAAGAAAAAGGGTGAGCTCAACTAGCCCAGTAAAAAATATTATGACTAAGATAATATAGAACAAATTATCCTTAGTCCTCAACAGGAAAAAATCTAATAGAATAAAATAGACAACAAGTTTTAGAATATAACTGCAGCGGAAACAACAATTCATTAAAAGAGTCAAGTAGAGCATGATATATGCTATCTTCTATGATTTAAAAGTTCATCGTCAATATTTTATCCCTATAACACCAATCAATGAATATTTCAAATCAACGAATTATCCATGCACTACGGGCCAAGGATATTCGTTAGTATCACTAGTGGTCATAATCATGCCAAACACATGTCCATCTATGCACTACGAGCCAAAGAGGACTTTCACAACAAACCTTATTTGTAACATTAAAGGTTATGATTATACCAATACACAATTCCTAGTCATAATCATACCAATCAACAATTCATCTTTGCACTATGGGCCAAAGATAACTTCCAGTATAAGCATGAAGATGATAACAATGATATAAAGATTCAATCAAGTGAGATAAAGGATAAATATTAGAGGATTCTAGTTCAACTTATCCAAAGTTTAAATATGTCCAAATTATCAACATTATAACTATTTGTGAAGTAAAATTCAAAAATGATATTCATATATCAAAAATAATTTGGACAGAAAAGAAAATTAAATTATGTTGTGAATAGTATTCGTGAATAGTACCGTATGAATAGTATCATATGTATGAATAGTACCCAGACATGAAAAGTTTAAAATTTAATAAGAAAGTTCAGACCAATATTCCAGTGAAATGATATTAGATGAAGCGCAAAACTTAAAGAATTTTTAATCATTTCAGGAATTATAGAAGCAATACTTACCATAGTAAGTTTAAATTTAGGAATATGAAATGAAATATATCCCTTATATAATATGGAGTATGAAAGAAAATAATATTTCTTACGAGTATTGCAATAAAATAATATCCTTTACCTTAGTAGAAACTGGATTTGATTGGAATATCGGATATTATTCTGAGAAAATCTTGCACAAAAAGCTACATTCAAACTATCCTTATACTCAAGAAAAATACTCACAATACTATAAAATAAGAATTTTTGATATTGAAAGTGTATTTTAGGAAGGAGGGGTTACGCCCTATTTATAGTGCAACGGAGGGAGAAAAGTTAAGCAGAGTGCCTAACTCTGCCCAACCTTTTCTGCCAACCATTCCTGCCTAACTTTTATTTTTCATAATTGAGGGCCCACAATTTGGCGATCAAAATAATATGCAGAATTCAAAACATGCACGAAAGGAAAAAAATGATATCCTTCACTCCACTTTTATTCACATGCTAAAAAATATATATTATTATAATAATATTACCATTTAAATTATAAAAAAAATGTAATATTATAATAATATATTTGAATGAATATTTTATTAGAGAAAATAATTGCCAAACTTTCAACAAATATTTCATGCTAAATTCCTTCATTTATATCAAAATTGAACCAATATCCACCACATAATAATTAATCAAAAATAATATTATAAGCTCACAATATTAACAACCAGATCATTCTCAGGAAATATGGGACTTTCTGATAAGGATTTATCCTTATTGGCGTGCAATTATATATTCTAACCCCTTTCCTCGATAGAATTTTCTAGACATTGCCAATAATGCTAACTAATAATATGAATAATTATATCATGTCAATTATTGATTTAATAATATAAAATATTATGCAGATGATACTGTAACAATAACTGAATTAATAATATGAGATACTGTGCAACAATTACTGTGGTAATTATTGAATAAAACTGAGTGACTTCTTACGTAAGAATCAATAATCAAAAATAATGTGCAATACCGTGTGCTACTGTGCAACCACGCGTATTTCTATACTTTTATCACTGGGTATTTCAACAGTTAACGGTAAAAGTTTTATCGTTATTTTTGTAAAAAGGTTATTTCTATCGCTTTCTATATCCGACAGTTATTCTGTTATATGGTTCACTAATGATTGCGCTGTCGTATGGATATTCCCCGACAAAAAGATTATTCCCCAACCAAACGAATATTTTATGACCAATTGCATACTTTGCAAAATTTACACATTTCACCCATAACTAAAGCATTAAGTCAAATCAACACTTTATTATTCAAAATAATAATTAGAGGAATTAATTCTTTATTCATAAAAAGTTGGGGTCTTACATATGTGTCATTTTAAAATGATTAAAGGAATTAATTAGTAAAGTGTAAATAATTAAAATAAATTTTTTAATAATTTTGTAAGACCCCAACTTTTATGAATAAAGATTAATTTTTTTCAAAATATATTTTTGAATATTATGGTGTGAATTTGATATAATATTATAGTTGTGGGTAATATTTATAAATTTTGCAAAGTAAGCAAGTTGTTATAAAATATTCGATTGGTCAGGGATATTCGTTTTAACAGAAAATATTCGTATGACGGCACAATCATTGATGGACCCCACAACGGAAGTATTGTCGTAGTTAGAAAACGACAAAAATATCTTTTTATAAAAATAACGGTGAAAGTTTTACCGTTAAACTGTTGAACTACTCGGTAGTAAAAGTACAGTAATACGCGTGGTTGCATAGTAGCATACGGTATTGATTATTGATGCTTACGTGAAAAGTCACTTAGTTATACTTAATTATTGCTACAGTAATTGTTGCATAATATCTCTCATATTATTGATTCAATTATTGTCACAGAATCATCTGCATAATATTTTATATTATTAAATCAATAATTGAGACGACAAAGTTATTCATATTATTATTTATATTATTGACGATGTCTAGAAAGTTCTGTCGAGGAACGGGGTTTGGTCACCTAATTGCTTGCCAATAGGGAGAAATCCTTATCGGAAAGCCCATTCTTTCTTGGGAATGATCTAGTTGTTAAATATTGTGAGTTATAATATTAATGATGAATAAGTTCGTGTCGATTAAAGATGAAATTGATATTTCCATTGTGTTGAATTATTAGTGTTAGTGGAAATTGACATTTACTTCGATAATAATTAATTTATGGAGGTTATGTCGACCAATCGGATAATTAATCGGATAAATGAGCAATTAATTGCTATTAGTTCACATGCATATAAATATTTATTCACATGAATGGAACTATTTATTCACATGCATGTACTATTGATTCACATGCATATACTATTAGGGGAGGTGGTGCAAGTTTGATAATACTTGTAGTACTAAATTAAAAATGGAGGAAAAGATGAAGGTACTATACTGAAATAATTCGAGCCCCAAAACGTGCAATTATCGAAACTATATTTTCCTAAAAATAGAAGCTCATTCTTCTTTCATTCTCACCAATTCACTATGACTCACAAGAGAAACTATAGAGAGAGAAGCTATAGACAGAGAAGCTATAGAGAGAAAGAAGAAGAATATTCTGCTACTTCACAATTCCAGTATCCAGTCTTCTTCTAAGGTAAAAAATATTATTTTGTTCAGTATTCGCAAGAAATAATATTTTCTTCCATACTCTGTAGTATGTGAGTAATATTATTTCGTTTCGTATTCTTAATTTTATACTCATTCTGTTAAAGTATTGATTCTATACTCCGTAAAATTAGTAGAATATCCTTGATATTTGCGCTTCATCCAGTATCTTTTCATGAAAATATTATTATGAGCATTCTTGATAATTATTGATCTTTTCATGTCAGAATACTATTCACGAAGTACTATTCATAAAATACTATTCACAAAGTACTATTCCTGGGTACTATTCACGGGGTACTATTTATGGGGTACTATTCACTCAGGTACTATTCACCTGGAGAACTATTCATGACAAAAATTGATTTTTTTGCTGTCTAAATCATTTTTGATACAATATTATTCTTGAATTTTACTCCACAAAGTAGTATCATGTTGACAATTTGGACATTATTAAATTCTGGATAAATTAAATTATAAATCTTTAAAAATTTATCCTCTATTTTCTTTTAATTGAATTCTTATATCATTGTCATCATCCTCATGCTTATATAGTGATGAAAGTCATCTTTGGCTTACATGCATAGATAGACTATTGATTGGTATGATTATGACCAGAGATTATTCGGTATAATCATGACCCGTAATTGTGACGCCCCCAAAATAGGTATACAACACTCATTCTGAGTCGTCAAAATACATGGTACAACTACAACTTTATTAATACAACATAAAAACTGTGAGTTTAAATAAAATATTGTCATCTAGACAATATCCACACTCAAATAAGTCCTCATTATAATTATTGATATATTATTTTACAAAAATGGTGAGGACTACTAAAACGACTTTCTAGAACCTTCATTCCATACCCCGACTAGTACTCGCTACATTCTCGCTTCCTGAGAAGAAAAATGGAACAGAAAGGAAAAAAGGTGAGCTCAACTAGCACAGTAAATAATATTATGACTAAGATAATATAGAACAAATTATCATTAGTCCTCAACAGGAAAAATTTTAATAGAATACAATAGACAACATATTTTAAATCAAAATTCGCAACGGAAATAATAATTCATTAGAAGAGTTAAGTAGAGGATGAAATCTACTATCATCTATGAATTTAAAAGTCTATCATCAATATTTTATCCTTGTAACATCAATCAATAAATATCTTGCATCAAATATTCATCTTTGCACTACAGGCCAAACATATTCATCAGTTGGTCATGTTCATCTCAACACCTGTTCATCTTTGCACTACGGGCCAAATATATTCATCATAAAATCATTAATCTTTGCACTACAGGCCAAAGATATTCAGTTATATCATCATTTAGGACTGAGGATGATGAAAAATCTTTTAAAAAAAACGAATCCAGTGAAACAAAAGAATAAATATTAAGGATTCGTATTTCAAACAATCCGAGTTCAAAAATACTTCATAAATAATCATAGCGAAGTAAAAATCAAGAATGATCAAAACATGGATACAATCAAAGCTAGTATCCATATAGATATTTTGGATGAAAAATAAAAATTTAATTTTTCTGTGAATAGTGTCGTATTCGTGAATAGTGTCGTATACGTGAATAGTACCGTATACGTGAATTGTAATCCCGACACAAAAAGTTTTAAATTTGATAAAAATTCAGATCAATATTTTGGCATAATGATATTGGAAGAAATAATATCATTTATATATAAAAAAAATATCACTTACCTCAAAAAGACAGTACTTCTGACTGGAATACTAGATATAGAGCTGAAGAGAACTCGCACCGTATAGCAACACTCAATGTATCAAAATACTCACAAGAATACGCTCGATAATAGAGAGAGAGAAAAAGAGAGAAAACTTTAGTGTCTGGTGTAATTTTCAATTCTAACCTAAGCACCTTATTTATAGAAAAATGCTTAGAACACCAAAGTAGAAAATTTAATAATTATTATTATTATTTTTCTAAAATCTCCTACGCACACCAGCTGAATTCAAACATTAACCACCCACTCAAAAAAAGTAAGAAAAACGTTTTTCATAAATAAAATATTTAAAACTTCTAAAAATCAATTATTTCGAAACTTCGAACTTCAATAATTCATAATAAATAGCTCTTTTATCAGAAAAATTCAAACATTATGTTCTTTCCATAGGAATTTCCATTATCTACAATTTGCAGAAGAAAGTTTTCCCAAATTCCAAATAGAAATTGACCGAAATCCGCAAACGGACGATTCTACAGGCTATAATCAAATTTCAGTCCAGAAATGGGCCCACAGACATGTTTAACATGTTTTAAACAACTTTTGTAACAAAAATACTCTTCCTCCTCGTATACTCATATATCCCACATTCATTGTAAAAATATCATCGTTATTATATTATAATAATATAATAAAATATTATTTTATCAGAAAAAAAAATATCGATTTTCGACAATTGTCACTTTAAAAATTTTCTCCATCTATATCCATATAAAATGAATATTTTCTTCATCATATAAATCAATAATTAATTATTCACAAATAATATTATAGAATCACAATACTGACAACCAGACAGTTCCCAGGAAAGAGGGGGCTTTCCAATAAGGATTTCTCCTTACTGGCGCGCAATTAGGTGACCAAACCTCTCCTTAGATAGAACTTTCTAGACATTATCAATAATGTTATCTAATAATATTATTCAGATAATATGAATTATTGATTCGATAATGGAAAATATTGTGTAATGATAATTATTGAAACAATAGTAATATAAAATATCAACGTAGCAATTACTGAATCAATAAAATAAAATAATGAACAGTAATTACTGTAACAATTATTGAGTAGTGCCTTCTTACGTAAGAATCAATAATTGGTGCAATATCGTGTGTTACTGTGCAACAACGCGTATTACAGTATTTTAACCACCGGGTATTCTAACAGTATTAACGGTAACAACTGCGTCGTTATTTATAAACAACTTATACTTGTTATTTTCTTCATCCAATCACTTTTCGTTATGGGGCCCACAAAAGACTGCGCCGTCGTACGAATATTCCCCGACGGGAAGAATATTCCACGACCAAACGAATATTCCCCGACAACAATGAATATTTTATAACCACTTGCTTATTTAAAATATTTGCGCATTTTACCATAACTAACCTCATTAATCAATTCAACCCTTACTATTTCAAAATAATAAATAGAGAAAATTAAATTTTATTTATTAATAATTTGGGGTCTTACAACCTCCCCTCCTTACGAAATTTCGTCCTCGAAATTGACGTACGTACCTGGTGTTTCAAAAAGATGAGGATACCTCGCTTTAATTTCCGTTTCCAACTCCCAGGTCATTTCCTCAATAGCATGGTTCCTCCACAAAACTTTAACTTGTGGTATGACCTTTGTGCGTAGGACATGATCTTTCCTATCCAAGATCTTGACAGGTACCTCCTCGTACGTTAAGTCTTCAGCTATCTCGTTCGGTTCTAACTCAATGATGTGGTTTGGGTCTTTCACATATTTATGAAGCACAGATATATGAAAAATATTATGAACACGAGACATACTTGGAGGTAACGCGAGTCTATAGGCCACATTTCTTACTCGGTCAAGAATCTGAAATGGACCAATAAATTGTGGATTGAGCTTTCCTCTCTTCCCAAATCTTGTAACTCCCTTCCATGGAGCCACACGCAACAATACATGATCCCCAATACTAAATTCTACATCCTTTCGATGAAGATCCGCATAACTCTTTTGTCGATCCTGTGCCGTTTGAATACGTTATCGAATTATTTGGATCTTTTCCATAGTCATATGTACCAACTCGGGTCCCAACAATATTACTTCTCCCACATCATCCCAACATATTGGAGAACGACACTTTCGTCCATATAATGCTTCAAATGGAGCCACACCTATACTTGTCTGATAACTGTTGTTGTAAGAGAATCCACCAATGATAGGTACTACCTTTGAAATCTAGGACACAATGTCTTAATAGATCTTCAAGAGTTTGAATAGTCCTCTCTGATTGTCCGTTCGTTTGAGGATGGTATGCCGAACTAAATCGTAAATTCGTGCCCATAGCTTTTTGCACGCTAATCCAAAATCTTGAAGTGAACCTTGGGTCACGATCCGAAACTATGGATACTGGCATGCCATGCAACCTCACAATTTCATTCACGTATATACGAGCAAGACGTTCAAGGGAATAAGTCTCCCGTATCGGCAAAAAATGAGTAGACTTGGTTAATCTATTAACAATAACCCAAATAACATTTATGCCTTAAGAAACCGTGGGAAGACCCGTAACGAAATCCATGGTAATATGTTCCCACTTCTATTTCAGAAATCTCAAGTGGTTGTAATGGACCCTTAGGCACTTGATGCTCCGCCTTTACACGTTGACAAGTTAAACACATCGAGATAAACTTTGCAATCTCTCTCTTCATATTATTCCACCAAAATGTGTGTCGAATATCATGATACATTTTGGTACTTCCAGATGGATTGCAAATGGTGTATTGTGTGCCTCCATCATGATCTTGTACTTCAAATCGAAATCATTAGGAACACAAAGTCTGGAGTGGACTCGAAGTATTCCTTCTTCATCGATTCTTGCTTCTAGAATAACACCTTCTTGCACTTTCTTCTTCATACGCATCAGTTCCGGGTCTGTGGCTTGAGCAACTTTAACTTTTTTGATTAAAGTTGGTTCTATATGTATACTTAACATTATTGCATGGGTCCCCAGAGTCTTGAATTCTATCTTCATCTTTTGTAAATCACACCAAATGGGCCTTTGTGTTGATAACATCGCACTTGTTCCCGCGTATGACCTTCTACTCAATGCGTCGGCTACCACGTTCGCTTTTCCAGGATGGTATTGAATGGTATGGTCGTATTCTTTCAACAACTCGAGCCAACGTCGTTGCCGCATGTTGAGTTCTTTTTTAGTGAAGAAATATTTTAGGCTTTTATGATCTGAATATATCTCCACTTTCTCCCCATATAGATAGTGCCTCCAGATCTTTAGCGCGAAAATGACTTCTGCCAACTCTAGATCATGAGTAGGATAATTCCTCTCATATTCTTTAAGTTGTCGTGAGGCATAGGCTATAACTTTCCCACGTTGCATGAGAACACATCCTAGCCCTTTGCCTGAAGCATCGCTGTAGATAACAAATCCATCCGAACCAGATGGTATGGTCAAAACAGGTGCCGAAATGAGTCTCCTCTTAAGCTCTTGGAAACTCTTCTGCATTCGTCGCTCCATACGAATTTGCTATCTTTCCGAGTCAGCTGAGTTAATGGAGTAGTGATTCGAGAAAATCCTTCCACGAATCTCTGATAATAACCAGCTAAGCCCATAAAGCTACGTACTTCGATCACCGACTTCAGTTGTTCCCAACTTTGTATTGCTTCAATCTTCGCCGGGTCAACAGATACTCCATGTTTTGACACCACGTGCCCAAGGAATGCTACTTCCTCAAGCCAGAACTCGCATTTCTTCAACTTGGCATATAGCTTGTTTTCACAAAGTCTTTGAAGTACCAGCTTCAAATGGTGCTCATGATCTTCACAACTTTTGAATATATGAGGATGTCATCAATAAAAACATCAACGAACTTATCCAAATATTCCTTGAATACTCGGTTCATCATATCCATGAAAGCCGCAGGAGCATTTGACAATCCAAAAGACATGACTAAGAATTCATAATGCCCGTACCGAGTTCTAAAGGCAGTCTTTGGAATATCCTCAGTTCTAATCTTCAGCTGATGATATCCAGAACGAAGATCGATTTTTGAAAAGAATTGTGCTCCTTGTAACTGGTCAAACAGGTCATCATTACGAGGTAGTGGATACCTATTCTTGATAGTGACATGGTTTAATTCCCTATAGTCGATACAAAATCGCATACTCCCGTCTTTCTTCTTTACGAATAAAACAGGAGCACCCCAAGGACATGTACTAGGACGAATGAAACCGATGTCCAACAACTCTTGTAATTGGACCTTTAACTCCTGAAGTTCAATAGGAGCCATTCGATATGGGGTTTTAGAAATGGGCTTTGTACCAGGTTCAAGATCTATAAAGAATTCAACTTCACGTTCTGGGGGTAGACCGGAAAGTTCTTCAGGAAATAAGTCAGGAAAGTCAATAACAACAGGAATATTATTCAAATATGACGTGTCTTTATTCAAATCCATAACATGGGCTAAGAAAGCTTGACATCCGTTTTTTAATAAACGAATTGCTTTATGACTTGATATAACAGTGATTGATTTTAATGGCTTAGTTGCTTGAATTCGCACAACAGGTTGCTTAGGAATATGAAAACTAACAACCTTACGAAAATAATCAATTTTGGCATGATGAGTAGTTAACCAATCAATTCCTAAAATCACGTCAAATGCAAGTATCTTTAAAGAGATAAGGTCAACAGGTAAGGTGATGATGCCAACTTGGATCAAATAAGATTTATAAACAGTGGATGTGATGAAAGTTTCTCCTAACGGAGTCTCCACAGATAAATCAAAGTCCAATTTCTCCGGAGTCAAGTTTAAACGTTGAGCACAAGCAGGAGAGATAAATGAATGGGTAGCACCGGTATCTAGTAAGGTATAAACTTCGTATGAATTTATGATTAGCTTACCCGTGATCACCTCGTTTGGGTTCCTCGCATGTTGACCAGTCACGACAAACGCTCTTCCAGGAACCGTTGACTTTGACTTTTCTAGGACAGCCTTTTGAGTCACCATCCCCGCTGAACTTGGTTTCGTTACAGGGCAATCTCGAGCGATATGTCCTTCCTTTCCATAATTATAACATACCTTAAACTGTTGTGGACAGTTTGGGCTGATATGTCCTTCTTTCCGCATTTATTGCATATGACCGGTGGTCGTTCTCCTCCCTTAGAACCAGTTGCTGCTGGTGCTGACGTCTTCGTGTTGTCATTGTTGAATCTCCTCTTTTTAAAATCTCCTCCTGACTCGCTTCTTCTATTATCATGGCCACGATTACCACTAGAGTGGTTACCGCTTTTGTCTGTATTCTTCTTTCTCTGCTGATTATCGTTGTTCTGATGACTGCTGTCACTGGTATGATCCTGGTTGTGGTCCCTCGGTTGAACGTACTCGTTATCTCGCTCTAATAATTGAGCCCTATTGACAACATCTGAATAGAGAGAAAATTTATGTGAAATGAGATATTAACGTATGCCGGGTCTCAAACCTCTCAAAAACATCCGCATCATACGTTCCTCATTCTCCATCAAATGAGGTGCAAACCTGGAAAACTCTGCAAACTTCGCCTCGTACTGGGACACCGTCATGTTGTTTTGTTCCAATCTAATAAACTCTACCTCCTTCATATGACGAACACTTTCAGGAAAGTGTTTTTCATTGAACAGTTTCTGAAATGTCTCCCAAGACATGCTGAGCGCAGCTGGATGGGTACGCTTCACAGATTTCCACCAGTAATATGCCTCATTACGGAACATAAAGGTGGAGAATGGAACCTTCTGTTCCTCTGTGCATCCCAAGACATCGAATATCTTGGTAATTTATTTGACCCACGTCTCCGCCTTAATCGGATCCGACTTTCCCCAGAATTCTGGTGGTCCCAACTCCTTGAACTGCTTGGCTGTGACAAACCGTGAATTGCTATCATTTCCTCCTGTATTTTGAACACGAGTCTCCCTCGTCTAATTTTGCATGAATTGCAAAAAACTTCTAAACATCCCATCGTTCATCATCTGCTCAATGGTGTTGTTCACAGGAGGAACATTGCCAGCCTGTTGCACGTTCTCCTCGTTGGTAAGTACAGACGTCTCCATAGTTTTGTTTACTCCACTGTTCACATTCTCAGTTGCCATTCTTAAATACTGCCATAAAATAAGGGTTAATTAAATAAATTAACAAATCACATAATACCCCTATATTATGACTGACCAACAAATAAGCTTAGGTATGACACATTAGCGAAGGATTTACTCGTCTCTCCCCTCCTAGTACTATTCTCCGATCTCCGCCAGAGACCATATCCCTAAGCTTTGATACCAACTGTGACGCCCCCAAAATAGGTATACAACACCCATTCTGAGTCGTCAAAATACATGGTACAACTACAACTTTAACTTTATTAATACAACATAAAAACTGTGAGTTTAAATACAAATATTGTCATCTAGACAATATCCACATTCAAATAAGTCCTCATTACAATTATTGTTATATTATTTTACAAAAATGGTGAGGACTACTAAAACGACTTTCTAGAACCTTCATTCCATACCCCGACTAGTACTCGCTACATTCTCGCTTCCTGAGAAGAAAAATAGGAACAGAAAGGAAAAAGGGTGAGCTCAACTAGCCCAGTAAAGAATATTATGACTAAGATAATATAGAACAAATTATCGTTAGTCCTCAACAGGAAAAAATTTAATAGAATACAATAGACAACAAATTTTAAATCAAAATTCGCAGCGGAAATAATAATTCATTAGAAGAGTTAAGTAGAGGATGAAATCTACTATTATCTATGAATTTAAAAGTTCATCATCAATATGTTATCCATGTAACATCAATCAATAAACATCCTGAATCAAATATTCATCTTTGCACTACAGGCCAAAGATATTCATCAGTTGGTCATGTTCATCTTAACACATGTTCATCTTTGCACTACAGGCCAAAGATATTCATCATAAAATCATTAATCTTTGCACTACAGGTCAAAGATATTTAGTTATATCATCATTTAGGACTGAGGATGATGAAAAATTTTTTAAAGAAAACGAATCCAGTGAAACAAAAGAATAAATATTAAGGATTCATATTTCAAACAATCCGAGTTCAAAAATACTTCATAAATAATCATAGCGAAGTAAAATTCAAGAATGATCAAAACATGGATACAATCAAAGCTAGTATCCATAATATATATTTTGGATGAAAAACGAAAATTTAATTTTTCTGTGAATAGTGCCGTATTCGTAAATAGTGTCGTACACGTGAATAGTGTCGTATACGTGAATAGTAATCCCAACACAAAAAGTTACAAATTTGATAAAAATTCATATCAATATTTTGGCATAATGATATTGGAAGAAATAATATCATTTATATAAAAAAAATATCCCTTACCTCGAAAAGACAGCACTTCTGACTGGAATACTAGATATAGAGCTGAAGGGAACTCGCACCATATAACAACACTCAATGTATCAAAATACTCACAAGAATGCGCTTGATAATAGAGAGAGAGAAAAAGAGAGAAAATCATAGTTTCTGGTGTGATTTTCAATTCTAACCTAAGCACCCTATTTATAGGAAAATGCTTAGAACACCAAAGTAGAAAAATTAATAATTATTATTATTTTTCTAAAATCTCCTACGCACACCAACTGAATTCAAACATCAACCACCCACTCAAAAAAAGTAAGAAAAACGTTTTTCATAAATAAAATATTTAAAACTATCAAAAATCAATTATTTCGAAACTTTAGAACTTCAATAATTCATAATAAATAGCCCTTTTATCAGAAAAATTCAAACCTCGTGTCCTTCCTATAGGAATTTTCATTGTCTACAATTTTACAGAAGAAATTTTTTCCAAATTCCAAACAGAAATTGACCGAAATCCATAAACGGACGATTCTACAAGCTATAATCAAATTTCAGTCAAGAAATTGGCTCACAGACATGTTTAACATGTTTTAAACAACTTTTGCAACAAAAATACTCTTCCTCCTCGTATACTCATATATCCCACATTCATTATAAAAATATCATCATTATTATATTATAATAATATAATAAAATATTATTTTATCAGAAAAGATAAAATATCAATTTTCAACAATTGTCACTTTAAAAATTTTCTCCATCTATATCCACATAAAATGAATATTTTTCTCATCATATAAATCAATAATTAATTATTCACAAATAATATTATAGAATCACAATACTGACAACCAGGCAGTTCCCAGGAAAGAGGGGGCTTTCCAATAAGGATTTCTCCTTACTGGCGTGCAATTAGGTGACCAAACCTCTCCTTAGACAGAACTTTCTAGACATTGTCAATAATTTTATCTAATAATATTATTCAAATAATATGAATTATTGCTTCGATAATGAAAAATACTGTGTAATGACAATTATTGAAACAATAATAATATAAAATATCAACGTAGCAATTATTGAATCAATAAAATAAAATACTAAACAGTAATTACTGTAATAATTATTGAGTAGTGTGTTCTTATGTAAGAATTAATAATTGGTGCAATATCGTGTGCTACTGTGCAACGACGCGTATTACTGTGTTTTAACCACCGGGTATTCCAACAGTATTAACTGTAACAACTACGTCGTTATTTATAAACAACTTATACTTGTCGTTTTCTTCATCCAATCACTTTTCGTTATGGGGCCCACAAAAGACTGCGCTGTCGTATAAATATTCCCCGACAGGAAGAATATTCCACGACCAAACGAATATTCCCCGACAACAATGAATATTTTATAACCACTTGCTTATTTAAAATATTTGCGCATTTTACCTATAACTAACCTCATTAATCAATTTAACCCTTACTATTTCAAAATAATAATTAGAGGAAATTAAATTTCATTTATTAATAATTTGAGGTCTTACAATAATGTTACAAATGATGTGGTAAAAGTCCTCATTAGCCCGTAGTGCATTGATGGACATTTGTTGGCATGATCATGACCATTGATAATTACACGAATATCCTTGGCCTGCAGTACATGGATAATTCATGGACGTGATACTAATGAATATCCTTAGCTGTAGTACAGGGATTATTCGATGATGTGGATTATTTATTAAGCTGAGTCTCAGCGATAAAATTTATAATAAACTTTTTAAATCATAGAAGATAGTAGATATCATACTCTACTTGACTCTTCTAATGGATTGCTTGTTTCGCTGCAGTTAAACTTGATGTTTATTGTATTTTATCAGTTTATCACTGTTGAAGGCTAACGATAATTTATTCTGCATTATCTTAGTCATAATATTTCTTACTGGGCTAGTTGAGCTCACCCTTTTGCTTTCATTGTTCTCTTTAGGAAATGAGAACGTAGCTGGGACTAGTCGAGAAATGGAGTGATGGTCCGAGATGGTGGCTATAGTAGTTCTCACTATTTTATAAAATAGTGTGATAATAATTGTAATGAAGACTCCTTTTTGAGTTTGAATACTGTCTATTAGACAATATTCGTGTAAAAACTCTCAGCTACGTTTTGTCGCATTGTATAAAAGAAGTTTGTATTTGATTTCTGTACCATGTATTTGACGACTCAGAATGAGTGGTGTATACCTATTTTGGGGGCGTCACAGATTTAATAAATGATTAAAATATTATTAAATGATTAATAATACTAGAATAAGATATTATTAAGTAATTAATAATATTTAGATTAAAGTTAAATTAAAATATTATTAAATAATTAATAATATTAGTTAAAAATTTAAAATGTTATTAAATGATTAATAATATTAGTTAAAGATTAAAATATTATTAAATTATTAATAATATTATGAGATGAGTAAGATATTATTACATGATTAATAATATTATGCGGTTAGTAAGACATTATTAAATGATTAATAATACTTATAAATGAATAAAATATTATTAGATAATTAATAATATTAAATGAGAGTTTAAAAGAGGAGTTACATTTTTGAGTTAGACATTCAATAGACCATATTGAATTGTATGAGGAATTGGAAATTTAATATGTTTGAAAGGGAATACAATTTGAATATGGCTTGCTGAATTGATGTATTCGATTTGTTGGATTCATAAAAAGTTTACCGAGTTATAAGAAGAAATTATAAAATGAAAGATATGGTGTTAAATAATAAGGTATATGATATAGTAGTGGTACAGTTGTAAGACCCCAACTTTTATGAATAAAGATGAATTTTTATCTAAATATCATTTTTCAATATTAAGGTGTGAATATGTTATAATGTTATAGTTGTGGGTAATATTTACAAATTTTATAAAGTAAGCAAGTTGTTATAAAATATTCGATTGGTCGAGGAATATTCGTTTTATCAGGGAATATTCATACGACGGCACAATCATTGGTGGATCCCACAACGAAATTACTGTCGGAGTTAGAAAACAACAGAAATAACTTTTTATGAAAATAACGGCAAAACTTTTACAGTTAACTGTTGAAATACTCAGTGGTAAAAGTACAGTAATACGCGTGGTTGCATAGTAGCACACAGTATTGTACAATATCTTTGATTATTAATGCTTACGTGAGAAGCCACCCAACTTTATTCAATTATTGCCATAGTAATTGCTGCATAGTATCTCACGTTATTGATTCAATTATTGTCACAATATTTTATATTATTAAATAAATAATTGAGACGACAAAGTTATTCATATTATTATTTGCATTATTGATGATGTCTAGAAAGTTCTGTCGAGGAAAGGGGTTTGGTCACCTAATTGCGCGCCAATAAGGAGAAATCCTTATCGGAAAGCCCCCTCTTTCCTGAGAATGATATTGTTGTTAATATTGTGAGTTATAATTTTAATGATGAATGTGTTTTGAGAAGCTAAATGAATTGAGATAAATAGAGAGGTTTTTATTGAACTATTTGTTGTAAGTTTTGATTATTATATGGACTCCCACTTACTCATTTTTCAAAATAATCGATAGAAAGTTATTCAATATATAGAAAGTTATTCAATATATATATATATATATATATATATATATATATATATATATATATTATAAATTTTGTTTTTATATAAAATAGAATATATTATATTTTATTTGCATAGTACTGCATAGCGTGTGCATAGTGTTGCATAGTGCAGCATAGTAAAATTAAAATTTTTAAAAGTTTTTCGCCGGTTGAGCGCCCGTGATTCCTACACTGTTCACCCGTGATTTTCCTAAATTCAAATAGTTCCCTGCCATTCTCCTATAAATAGGATGCTTTGTTTAGAATTGAAAATCACACCAGAATTAGAGAATTCTTCTTCGAAAAAAAGCACCTTTACCCCATTGTGGTCGTCGTGTTTTAAGCAATTAGTCACTTAGTTTAAAATTTTTCAATTGGCCCACTGTGTTTTTTAAAAATTGTTAATCAAGTCATTCCGTACAATTTTAGTCATGGGCGTTAAAAAATTGGACCAATTTTCCTACGTGGCTTTTGAAAAAAAAAAAGAAGTTATTTCCTACGTGGCAAGCCAGTCTGCCAAATTCCAAAAGCACCTGGAATCCGTCGACCTAACACCACCAGTCGCCTACCCAAAGCCATAGAATCCAGCCAGAACAACCCAAAATTAAACTGGTGATTGACGAACCCATAGCATCAGAAATTCAATACCCAACACCAAATCTAAACAAAAAACAGCCAATTAACCAAACAATTTCATATTAAATCCACAACATAGCTAGAAACCGACGATGGAACTGATAAAACCAATAATGAACAACATCCTTAACCTGATCAATTAAAGATAAGCAATAATAAAATAATAAAACAGTTCGGAAGCACACAACAACCTAGATCTGAGCATGAAGATAAAACAATTGGCAAACATGAAACTCAGACCGGTGAGAACACGTGCAAAAAAGGACCCCAAATCCCAAATCAAACCAACATCAAAACAAACATCAAGATTCAAAAACCCCCAGACCAAACACCATATCAGATCATATCTCACATCCAGAACCAAAGAAAATCTAAGCCCCTACTAATCTGGCATTGAAAAACCCACGATCAAGAACCCCTCGAACTTGGGAGGGTCGGTGAGACTAGGTGTTTCAGGGCTGGGGAGGGTCTCAAGGCGTTGGAGCTCGTTGGAGATGTCACTGTTGCACGCCAAAAAATCGCTGAAAGCTTGAGAGAACTCGAGGAACTTCTCGAATTCTTCTAGGCCGGAAGAAGCAGACGATTTATTGGCGAATTCGCCTAGTCGGAGGTTGATAACTGAGTCAATAAGATTCTCAGAGACGTAAGTGGACGGCGGCAAACCGAGGAGGAAAGAGAAGTTCTGGTCGGACTGGTAGAGGTTGGACTGGATGGATTTTGGACGAGGACGACGGTGGAGTGTAGTAATAGGGCTGGCTTGAGGAGAAACTGAATATTATAATATTAATTTTTATTAATATTTTACATATTATAAATATTTAGGTAAAGAAAAAGAAAAAACATAAAACATAAAAATATTTTTATTTTTAAAAAATATAAAGTATTTTAAAACATAAAAGTAATTTTATTTTTATTTTTAAAATAAAACATACATATTATAAAATATTATAATATTAATTTTTTATTAATATTATACATATTATAAATATTTAGGTAAAGAAAAAGAAAGAAAATAAAACATAAAAATATTTTTATTTTAAAAAATTATATAAGTATTTTAAAACATAAAAGTATTTTTATTTTTATTTTTAAAATAAAACATACATATTATAAATATTATAATATTAATTTTTATTAATATTATACATATTTTAAATATTTAGGTAAAGAAAAAGAAAGAAAATAAAACATAAAAATATTTTTATTTTTAGAAATTTTATAAGTATTTTAAAACATAAAAGTATTTTTATTTTTATTTTTAAAATAAAACATACATATTATAAATATTATAATATTAATTTTTATTAATATTATACATATTATAAATATTTAGGTAAAGAAAAAGAAAGAAAATAAAACATAAAAATATTTTTAAAATCACAGTGGGCCAATTACATTTTTTTAAAGTGCAGTGACTCAATAGTATTAAGAATTTGGCTGACTGACTTGCCACGTAGGAAATAACTTGTTTTATTTTTTTTTTAAAGCCACGTAGGAAAATTGGTCCAATTTTTAACATCCATGACTAAAATTAGATGGAATGGCTTGATTAACAATTTTTAAAAAAACACAGGGGCCAATTGAATTTTTTTAAACTACAATGATTAATTGCTTAAAACACGACAACCACAATGGGGTAAATGTGCTTTTTCTCATTCTTCTTCTATAATATTGAGCGTACTTCTTTTGAGTTTAAGGAAGCTTTGAGCGTAGAAAACAGTATAAATTTTCTTCAAGAATATCCTCGCTATACCAGACGGAATACACTCCTTTTTTAAGGTAAGGGATATTATTTTTGTTCAATATTCGTAAGAAATAATATTTTCTTTCATACTCTGTAGTATGTAAGTAATATTATTTCGTTTCAGATTTCGAATTCTACACTCATTTAGTTAAAGTATTGCTTCTATACTCCTTGAAATTAGTAGAATATCCTTGAAATTTACGTTTCATCGAGTATCTTTTCATGGAATATTTTTCTGGATATTCTAGTTAAATTTTAATCTTTTCATGCCGGGGTACTATTCACTCAGAAAATTGATTTCTTTTTTGTCCAAATTATTTTTGATACATGGATATTATTCTTGAATTTTACTCCACAAAGCAGTTATCATGTTGTCAATGTGGACATTTTTAAACTCTAGATAAATAAAAAATCTTTAATATTTATCCTTGATTTCGTTTGATTGAATTCTTTTATCATTACCATCATCCTCATGCTTATATTGTGATGAAAGTCATCTTTGACCCGTAGTGCATAGATGGACTGTTGATTGGTATGATTATGACCAGGAATTATTCGATATAATCATGACCTGTAATGTTACAAATGATGTGGTAAAAGTCATCATTGGCCCGTAGTGCATTGATGAACAGTTGTTGGCATGATCATGACCATTGGTGATAATAACGAATATCCTTGGCCCGTAGTACATGGATGATTCGTGGATGCGATAATAATGAATATCCTTAGCCCATAGTGCATGGATAATTCAGTGATGTGGATTATTTATTAAGCTGAGTCTCAGCGATAAAATTGATGATAAACTTTGAAATCATTGAAGATAGTAGATATTATGCTCTATTTGACTCTTCTAATGGAATGTTTGTTCCTCTATAGTTAAACTTGTTGTCTATTGTATTCTATCAGTTTAACACTGTTGAAGGCTAACGATAATTTATTCTGTATTATCTTAGTCATAATATTCTTTATTGGGTTAGTTGAGCTCACCCTTTGCTTTCCTTGTTCTCTTCAGGAAATGAGAATATAGCTGGGACTAGTCGGGAAATGGAGTGACGGTCCAGATGGTTGCTTTAGTAGTGTAATAATATTTGTAATGAGGACTTCATTTGAGTATGGATATTGTCTAGGAGACAATATTCGTGTTAAAACTCTCAGCTTGTGTTACACGACAGTTGTATAATTATGTTTGTATTTATTTTCTGTACCATGTATTTGGCGACTCAAAGTGGGTGATGTATACCAATTTTGGGAGCGTCACAGTTGGTATCAAAGCTTAAGGATATGATCCATGGTTGAGATTTGAGACTAGAACTAAGAGGGGAGAGACGGGTAAATCCTTTGCTAGTATGACCTACCTAAGTTTATTTGTTATTTAATTGGTCGATCAGAATATAGGATAATATTGAAAGTAGTATGCACACAAGCCAATCATGTTTGATGATAAAGTATATACTTTGTAACAATCTTATTCATTAATTAATAAAAAAAAATTAATTCATTAAAGGCTTTTAATTATCTATATGATGTTGTTTTATAATATGTGATAAACCCATAGTTTTAAGCAATACTTTTAGAACAATAATGACGATCATTCTAATGAGATCTAAATTCTTAGAAAGCTAAAAACTAAAATAGTTCCCAATCGTTAGATTACTAAATCAGGAATTAGTGAATCCGGATAGATTAGTACATACGTTGCTTGCTCATTGGATGAGGATGATTGATCTCATGATCATTTGTGTGGAGACACTAAAGCAAGTATGTAGGTGCTTATTAGAGAAAAAGTTCACTGAACGTGTCTCGCTAAGTAATACCTAATGGAGTTTTACTTGTATGTCAATAGGAATTCATGTAGTGATAGTAGTACAAGTGATCCTTGGACTTGAGATCATCATAGTATCTTGTGTATGATGAGTTATACTTTGACTTATTCCTTAAGAGCCTTAGGGTATATCAAAGGGTATGCTTGGGTATAATAAGTCGTACATAGAAATAATGTATGATCAATAAAGAATCTACCACTTCTAGTAAAAGAAGAGAAATGTCCTATGTGATTCGATAAATGACAACCCAGTAGTCCTTGGCCAAGGCATAATGAAATTAGAAATGAGTTTCTAATTTGCATTATTTGGAGTTGTGCATTTAAGAATCGAAATACATATAATTAAATAAATAAGATTTGACAGTAATTTCATGTCTTATATTTAATTGGGACATTGTATGGTGGAATGATTGAATTGTACGGTAGCTATTTACTCAAAGGTTCTTTTATGATTAATGTTGAAATCTATATTATCTGAAAAGTCGTTGATCGCTATGGAGGCTTATCCCTATTTTATAATAAATATTATTTATTTAAATAAATTAATAGTTTCATTTATTTATTTAAATAAGATTAGAATTGTTCTAATTGATTTATTCACAACCGGTTTAATATGGAGAACCTAAAGGGTCGCACCATAAAAGGAAGAATAATTATTTAAGAAGCAAATGACATAATCGTAATAATAAGTTAAGTATATTTAATATAATCTATGGTGATAGAATAAATTAAATAGCTTAATATTTATTATTTAATATTTTAGAAATATTAAATATAAATTAATAAGAGGAGTCTTATTATTATTATTACTATTATTATTGTTTAATTCCTAAAAGAGTTTGAGAATTAATTAATAAAAGTACTCTCATTTATTCCTAATAAGATTAGGAGGCTAATTAATTAAAAGTTTAATTAATTATTCCTAATAAGATTAGGAGCCTAATTAATTAAAGGAGTTTAATTAATTAAAATAAAGTCCAATTCCTTAATTGTTAAGGAGGGTTGCCTATATCTATAAATAAGAGGAGTCTTATTATGGGTGTAGAGTTGTTCTTGACTTTTTTACAACAGACGTGATTCCAATTGTTGGAGAGTACGTTCTTTTCTATGAGAGATAGAAAAAATAGGGTTTTGCCAAACACCCATCTTCTTAAATATTTCTTCTTCCTTGGTGGATCACCTCTAGAGGTCAAATACTTTGGTGGCTAACGTTGATCAAAGGAAGGAACCCAACCTGGTGGATTCAAGTTGAACACGAAAAAATTTGGAGGTGAACTTGTACCTGAGGAAGCTCGAATCTTTAAGGGTATGATTCTCATTCTCTATCTTTTTGTTTAATTAATAATTTTGCATAAAGAATGATCCGAGTATATGGTTTGTAAAATTTTAAAACTCTAATTTTTCACGTTTTCGCTTATTTTGTGCAATTTGATTGCGTTCATGAATATTACAAACCTAACAGTGGTATCAGAGTTAAACATTTATGCGAATTATTAATTATTTTAATTTGATATGTATATTGATATGTGTTTAGAATAATTTAATTGGGTATAATTTTGTTGTATAAAATTTAAAATAAAAAAAAGTGAAGCTGTGAATACTAACGTGATTCTGCAGGATTCATTCTGTGATTTCTAAACTTTGCAGGATTCATTCTATCATTACTTAGTATTATATATATTATGTAATAAACCACATGCATGATTTCGATTATATATATATATATATATATATATATATATATATATATATATATATATATATATATATATATATTCTTAACTATTTTATAATTAAAATAAAAGTTTATTTTAATTTTAAAATAAAAAAATTATTTTAATCTTAAAATAAAAAATTTATTTTAATCTTAAAATTAAATTTCATGCTAACTAATTAGAGTTGGAATTGGATTCCATGATAACTTATTGGAGTTAAAATTGGATTCTATATTTTCTAAAATAAAGGAGTTTATTTGTGAATAGGAAAATGAATCCATGTTTCCTTAAATAAAGGAGTTTATTTAGATATGAAATAAGATTTCATATTATTCAAAATAAAGGAGTTTATTTGTGAATAGGAAAGAGAATCTGTGTTTCCTTTAATAAAGGAGTTTTTATTTTTTTACTTGGAATTGGATTCCATAATTAATTAAAATAAATGAGTTTATTTTAATTAAAGATTTTGATTAAAATAAAATAGTTTATTTTATTCAAAATTGGATAAATTAAAATAAAATAGTTTTATTTTGATTTAAATTTGGATTAAAATAAAGGAGTTTATTTTGATTCAAAATTAGATTTTATACTAACTAAATTTGCCCATTAAATGATATCAATATATATATTGAATGTTTATTATTCATGAGATGAATGTTATTTATTGATACATATGGTGATATGTATAATAATAAATGGGATTGATTATGGACTATTGACCAATGTGATTGGATTTTATTTTAGTTGGATGCATGAATGTATGGATTTTATTAAATGGGGTCTGCGTACCTCGTCTTCTCTAATTTTTCATAATGTAAATTCTAACTCCCTCCTATGTACTTCCCCTTGACTGCTGATCAAGGTTTCTATTTATTTTAAATAGTTTTGTAATATGAATAGTTAGAATTAATTTTGAAGAATTGGAGATCAAGGAGTAAGGAGCATTTGAAGACCCGTTTGTAATGGAGCCCGGGTTTAAATGTAATAGTTATATTTAAATATTAATTTTTGCACCCCTAGGGTTTGACCTTTTGGTTCACTTGGTGGCTCTAGTGAACCAAACTAGAATAAAAGTCCATAATCAATCCAGGTAGAATATATTATTCTATATGTGCATGCCTATACTATATATATTATATATTATGTAAACATGATTCGCATGTTCATTAATATGACGTGTATTTTATATATATATATATATATATATATATATATATATATATATATATATATGTGTGTGTGTGTGTGTGTGTGTGTGTGTGTGTGTGTGTGTGCATGCGCACTAAACAAGATGAGACAAATTAATTACATGCAAACCCTTCAAAATTTTATATTAAGTCCTAAGCATTCAAAGATATTTGGAATATCAAACGTCGCCTTCTAACATGATAAAAGTAATAGAGTATCAATTAATTATTATAAGTTTGTTGTGTCACCACAAGGCTTGTCTTAATTCTTTGAGATGTTAATTTTATCACATTTGATGCTTATAAAGAAAATTAAGCAATGTTATTTTGTTGTGTCACCACAAGGAAAATATTTTTCTTTTTTGAATATATGGAGTGCTAGGTTGGACTTGACTTGGATAATTTTGATTCAGATGTGCCACCACTTGATCAAAATAATCTAAGAGGCAAAATACAAGGAGTTGCATAGTTGATGTAATTGACAAGAGTTGTCTACCTATTTATTTATATATAGTTTGTTGTGTCACCACAAGGCTATATACATTTGAAATGGGATCCGTATTCTCACTAGCAAATCTTTAATTAGATTTTGCCGAACTATATAAGTGAGTGTAATATAGTTTGATAAAAATAGTGGGAGATACCAATTTAAAACAAGACCTAATTTATTTTGGTAATTAATAAAAGAATGTATGCTAAAATGTTGTTAAGAATAAATTCATTTACAGAATTTTACAATGTCTAAAATTACTATCACTACGTAGCATAATAGATGCTAAATTAACCAGACCGAATTAAACGGATTGGTTAAGAAAATTGAGAAAAGTTCTCAGGCTGAAAAGCTATCTTATATCCTTAATACGTCTTTCCTGCAATGGTTGCAGACAATGCCTCTGAGGAAGAGATTGCTACTTTTAGAAAGTGGCAAGATGATGCACTGTTGGCTCAATGCATCATGCTCGTATTTATGAGTAACGAGCTTCAGCGTCAGCATGAAACTATGGATGCTCTCACTATATTCTTGCACATCAAGTAGTTGATGGTAAGGAAAGCAGGACTAATAGATATCAGATATCTAAGAAGCTCTTTCGATCTAGAATGAGTGAAGGCACTACAGTACCGACACATGTCCTAATGATGATCAATTTAATTGAACAGTTAGGACATCGAATTTTGTCATGGATGGAGAGTTGAGCCAAGATTTGATCTTGCACTCACTCCCGAACTCCTTTCACAATTGTTGTAAATTTTTCATATGAACAAGCTAGATATAAGCTTCGCTGATTTGCTTATCATGTTGAAAAATGTTGAGAGTCACTTTACAACCAAAAAAAACCAAGTCTTACTGGTAGGGGCCAAGGATCTTCTGAAAAGAAAAATAATTCTAAGAAGGTAAATAGAAAGGCAAAAACAAAGGATAATAAGAACAAAACTGATATGGATAGTAAAGGAGTTTGCTTCCACTGCAATAAGCCTGGACACTGGAAAGAAACTGCAAGAAGCATCTTCCAGAGCTAACCAGAAAAAGCTTAGTGAAGTTTCGGTTATAAATACAATTTTGTTCATGATTTAAAATAAATTTTTATTTAAGTCAAGGTTCTATTTGGGTATTAGATACCGACTTTGATTATCATAAATATAGATTTATAAAGGGACCAAGCATAAGTAGAAAGTTAAACAAAGATAAGTAATCCTATGTGTGGAAAAATGAAACAAAGGTTGCTACATTAGCCATATGAACTTATTGTTTAGCATTGCCTACGGGCAAATCTATTAAGTCAATAAGTTGTTATTGTATTCCAGTTCTCGTTAAAAATATTATTTTCATTTTATTGTTGGACAATGAAATCTTTGGTATTATATTTAAGAACATTTGTTGTTTTATTTATAATAATAATATTTTATATAGAACTGGAATATTACTTAATGGATTTTGTATACTTGACTTATGTAAAAATTATTTTGCAAATTGAACAAACTAGTATATGAAAAGGAGATGATCATTCAAAGAGTTGAATGTTTGTATTTGATGAAATACAAGAATGAATTATTTGAAAGGTTCAAAGAATTCAAAAGTGAAACTAATTTGAAAAGTATTAAGATTCTTTGATTAGATCGAGGAAGGAATACTTGTGCAATAAGTTTATAGATCATTTCAATTGATTTTCTCACAATGGACGCCTCCTGATACGCAATAATTGATTGATATATCTGAAAGAAAAAATCGTACCTTGTTGGACATGGTGCGGTCCATAATGATTTTACTGACGTTCTAGTATCCCTCTGGGGTTATGCCCTAGAAATGGCTGCATATCTATGAAAAAGGTAACCTCAAAATCTGGCCCAAAGACTCTATAAGAGTTATGGACAGGGAGGATTCCTAATCTTAAGTATATTAAGATAAGGGGTTGTCCAACTTATGTGAAAAGGTTTCAAAGGATAAGCTTGGGACAAGATTTGACATGTGTCAATTTGTGGGACATCCTAAAGTAAGTATAGGGTATATGTTCTATAATCCTACTTAGCAAAAGGTGTTTGTTGCGAAACACATTACCTTCTAAGATAAAGGTGTTTATCATTAAAAGGGCTAGTGGGAGCATAATAGATCTTGAAGAGTTCAAGAACCACAAAATACTATAAGTCAAATAAGAGGAAATTGTAAATAGACCTATTTTACCACATCCGAATCGTATATCTGGAATAGTACCGAAGATACCTAGGAGGTATGGATTCATCATAGATGATGATGATGAGGTACGCATCATAGAAGATGATGATCTAGTTACATACGATGAGGTAAGAGTTGTAGACACTCAGAGAAATAGATTGAAGCAAGCTTCTCAAATATGGAACATTCGTTTTGATGAGACAATCAAAAGAGTTTGATTTTATCAAAAAACAAGAATGAGCCTAGTGTATACAAAAGGATCAGTGGGAGCGTCGTGACATTCCTGGTATTATATGTTGACATACTACGGATAAGGAATGACATACTAATACTACAATCAGTAAGGATAAAATTGTCTAAACATTCCTCCATGAATGATTTGGGAAGAGTATCTTAATTGGGGATAAAATTTATATAGATAGATTCAAGAGGATGCTCGACTTAACCCAAGAAATGTATATTCATTTGATGCTAAAGTTATTTTGCATGGCAAACTCTTAGAGATGTCTCATGTTGATGAGCCCTGGAGTGTATCTCTCTTAATAGTCCTCATAGACTTCTAAAAGAGAGATCGCATGAGTGACAATCATGTATGCAATGAAATATATGAGACCTGATGATGATCAGTCATATTCTGGAGAAGATCATTGTGCAGTGAATTGGAAAGGTTTCAAACAGCAAAGAGTTATGCTTTAGTGATAAAGACAAAGTATATAACTATAAATGATGCTACAAGTTGATTGTTTGGATGAAAAGTTTATTACAGAACTAGGAATCGTTCCTAAGTCTCATCTTGGATCTAAACATGTGTTGTGGCACTTTCATTTGATTATGGGAATCAATGAAAGATGGGAAATCACTATAGAGATAGTGAACTCTCAAGAACAACATTACATATTCATTAACTAAAGCTTATCCAACAGCAGGATAATCGTCACTTAGAGAAGAAGGGTATGAGATATCATGACGATTGGCTTTAGTGCAAGTGGGAGATTGAAAGTAGTATGCACACAAGCCAATCATGTTTGATGATAAAGCATATACTTTGTAACAATCTTATTCATTTATTAATAAAAAAAAGGTATTAATTCATTAAAGGCTTTTAATTATCTACATGATGTTGTTTTATAATATGTGATAAACCCATAGTTTTAAACAATGCTTTTAGAATAATGATGACGATCATTTTAATGAGATCTAAATTCTTAGAAAGCTTAAAACTAAAATAGTTCCCAATCGTTGGATTACTAAATCGGGGATTAGTGAATCCGGATAGATTGGTACATACGTTGCTTGCTCATTGGATGAGGATGATTGATCTCATGATCATTTATGTGAAAACACTAAAGCAAGTATGTAGGTGCTTATTAGAGAATAAGTTCACTGAACGTGGCTCGCTAAGGAATACCTAATGGAGTTTTACTTGCCTGTCAATAGGAATTCCTGTAGTGATAGTAGTACAAGTGATCCTTGGACTTGAGATCATCATAGTATCTTGTGTATGATGAGTTTTACTTTGACTTATTCCTTAAGACCTTTAGGGTATATCAAAGGGTATGCCTAGGTATAATAAGTCGTACATGGAGATATTGTATGATCAATAAAGAATCTACCACTTCTAGTAAAAGAAGAGAAATGTCCTATGTGATTTGATAAATGACAACCCAGTAGTCCTTGGCCAAAGTAGAATAAAATTAGAAAGGAGTTTCTAATTTGTATTATTTGGAGCAGTGCATTTAAGAATCGAAATACATATAATTAAATAAATAAGACTTGACAGTAATTCCATGTCTTATATTTAATTGGGACATTGTATGGTGGAAGTATTGAATTGTACGGTAGCTATTTACTCAAAGATTCTTTTATGATTAATGTTGAAATCTATATTATCTGGAAAGTCGTTGATCGCTAGGGAGGCTTATCCCTATTGTAGAATAAATATTATTTATTTAAATAAATTAATAGTTTCATTTATTTATTTAAATAAGATTAGAATTGTTCTAAGTGATTTATTCACAACCGGTTTAATATGGAGAACCTAAAGGGTCACACCATAAAAGGAAGAATAATTATTTAAGAAGCAAATAGCATAATCGTAATAATAAGTTAAGTATATTTAATTTAATCTATGGTGATAGAATAAATTAAATAGCTTAATATTTATTATTTAATATTTTAAAAATATTAAATATAAATTAATAAAATGAGTCTTATTATTATTATTATTTAATTCCTAAAAGAGTTTGAGAATTAATTAATAAAAGTACTCTCATTTATTCCTAATAAGATTAGGAGGCTAATTAATTAAAAGTTTAATTAATTATTCCTAATAAGATTAGGAGCCTAATTAATTAAAGGAGTTTAATTAATTAAAATAAAGCCCAATTCTTTAATTGTTAAGGAGGGTTGCCTACATCTAGAAATAAGAGGAGTCTTATTATGGGTGTAGAGTTGTTGTTGACTTTTTCACAATAGACGTGATTCCAATTGTAAGAGAGTACGTTTTTTTCTATGAGAGATAAAAAAACTAGGGTTTTGCCAAACACCCATCTTCTTGAATATTTCTTTTTCCTTGGTGGACCTCTAGAGGCCAAACACTTGGGTGGCTAACGTTGATCAAAGGAAGGAACCCAACCCGGTGGATTCAAGTTGAACACGAAAAAGATTTGGAGGTGAACTTGTACCTGAGGAAGCTCGAATCTTTAAGGGTATGATTCTCATTCTTTATCTTTTCGTTTAATTAATAATTATGCATAAAGGATGATCCGGGTATATGGTTTGTAAAATTTTAAAACTCTGATTTTCCACGTTTCCGCTTATTTTGTGCAATTTGATTACGTTCATGAATATTACAAACCTAACAAATATGTGGCATGTAAATTAACCCTTGTTTTGTGGCAATGTTTGAAAATGGCATCTGAAAATGTTGAGATAAGCAATGAAGCACATGAGACAGTTGAGTCACCAACGATCAATAACTAGGATAATGTGCATCAGGAAGGCAATAATCCTCAGGTAAACAACAACACCAACCAAATGAGAGGCTTTCTACAATTCATGCAACATCAGGCGAGAGAGACTCATGTGCGAAATGTAGGTGGAAACACTAGCAACTCACGGTTGGTCACCATTAAGCAATTCAAGGAGCTGGGACCACCGGAGTTTTTGGAAAAGCTAGAACCACTTCAGGCGAAGACGTGGATTAAGCAGATCACCAAGATATTTGATATCTTGGGATGCTTCGAGGAGCAAAAGGTTCTCTTTGCCACCTTCATATTGCGAGGAGAGGCAAATCATTGGTGGAAATCTGTAAAACGTACCCAGCCTACCGCACCAAAGATGTCTTGGGAGAAGTTTCAAGAATTATTCAACGACAAATACTTTCCTGAAAGTATTCGTCACATAAAGGAGGTAGAATTCATCAAGCTAGAGCAAAAAAATATGACCGTATCGCAATACGAGGCTAAGTTTGCCGAGTTATCCCAGTTTGCATCCCATTTGGTAGATAATGAGGAGAGAATAACGCGAATGTTTCTACGAGGTTTGAAATCCAAAATACGTCAATACCTCATTTCTCACAAACTTTTCTTGTATTCAGATATTATGAATAGGGCTAAGTTATTGGAGCGTGATTATGAGTCAACCCAACCAAGAGATAGTAGCCGACAAAATGATAATACTAGTGATAGCAGTCATCGAAGCGGTGACAACAATTGTGGAGGAAATCAACATGCCAGAAATGGTATCCACTTCGGTGGTAACCCTGGCCAAGATAATAGAAGAAATGAGTCAACTGAAAATTTCAAGAAGAGAAGGTTCAATAATGATGGAAGGACATCAGCACCAGCACCTGTTTTTAAGGAAGGAGAATGACCACCGGTCGTATGTTACAAATACGGAGGGGAGGGACATATCAGTCCAAAATGTACGCAGAAATCCAAAGCGTGTTACAATTGCAGAAGAGAATGTCACCTAGCCCGATTTTGTCGTGTAGTGATGACAAGTCTAGCAGGGATGGAGACACCAAAGGCCATCCCAGACAAGTTAAAGTCGGTAGTTCAAGGGAGAGTGTTTGTCATAACCTCCCAAAAAGTAAGGAACCCGAACGACATTATCACGGGTAAGCTAATCATAAACTCTTGCGAAGTCTATACCTTATTTGATACCAGTTCTACCCATTCTTTTATTTCTCCCACTTGCGCTCAATGTTTAAATTTAACTCCTGAGAAATTAGACTTTGACTTATCTGTTGATACTCCGTTGGGAGAAACTTTCATTACAGCCACTGTTTATAAATCTTATTTGATTCAAATCGGCACCCTCATGTTACCTGTCGATCTTTTCTCTTTGAAAATACTTGCATTTGATGTGATTTTAGGGATTGATTGGTTAACTACTTATAATGCTAAAATTGATTATTTTCGTAAGGTTGTTAGCTTTCATATTTCTAACCAACCTATTATGTAAATTCAAGTAACTAAACCACTAAAGTCAATCACCGTAATATCAAGCCATAAAGCCATTTGTTTATTAAAAAACGGATGTCAAGCTTTCTTAGCCCATGTCACGGATTTAAACAAAAATACGTCAGATTTGAATGATATTTCTATTGTTACTAAATTTCCAGACGTATTCCCTGAAGAACTTCCTGGCCTACCCCCAGAGCGTGAAATCGAGTTTTGTATTGACCTTGAACCTAGTACAAAACCCATTTCCAAAGCCCCATATCGAATGGCTCCAATTGAACTTCAGGAGTTAAAAACCCAACTGCAAGAACTGTTAGATATCGGGTTCATTCGTCCTAGTAAGTCTCCTTGGGGTGCTCCTGTTCTGCTCGTAAAGAAGAAAGATGGAAGTATGCGACTTTGTATTGATTATTGGGAGTTGAATCATGTCACCGTCAAAAATAGGTACACGTTACCTAGCATTATTGACCTATTTAACCAGTTGCAAGGCGCTAAATTATTTTCAAAGATCGATCTTTGTCCCGGATATCATCAGTTAAAGATTAAAATTGATGACATTCCAAAGACTGTGTTAGTTAAACACAACGGAATTGAGATTTGTTTGTTTTTCCCTTTAAGATATAACGAGTTAAATAGGAGTAAAGAAGTTATGGCAGTTATACCAGTTATGGTAAAAATATAAGAGACACAACAATTTTAAATGGTTCAGAGCACTCAAAGCTCCTAATCCACTCTTCTACTCCTCGAGTAAGAAATTCACTAAGGATATCTTTACAATCTCTGAATCTCATAGATTCCTTCAAGACCAGCAGTCTTGGAACTTCTTAGTTCACTTTTGAACACTTCAAGTCCAGCAGACTTGGTATTTCTCAGTTCACTTAGAACTCTTCAAGTCCTTCTGACTTGGAACTTCTTACTTCACTTAATAGTAGTTGAGTTCTTGAATGGTGCTACTCAGTTACCGTTAAGCTTATGTTCGAAAGAACTGAGTAGCTGATCAAGCTTTCTTTTTTAGATCGTAGAGTTGAGCATTGAGTGTTCTTCAGCGTTTTTGTTCAGTGCTTGCTTGATCTTTTCATATGCTTATGTTTTACATATATGATGTCTTCAAAATCTATCTATTTGAAGACATCAGTTGAAGCATTAAATATATTTGACATTTCTGAGCTCTGATGGAGACTTTCTGCACAACTTCTGATTTACAGTCTGGCCCACTAACACAGCAGACTGCTATCTCACCTAACACCTGAAAAGGTGTTTTTTGCTGACCCATAGTACTTTCCTTAGCTTCTTCAATATGCTTCTTTGTTATATACTAAGGATGACTGTTGTGTCATTGGGACTCTCGAGGACTTCAACGCTTATAATCCATTCTATATTTGTTGTGATTTACTCTTAAACAAATGGACAAGGCTCGATGCTTCTGACACAGACAGATGATGCTCTACGATTCTGATCGTGGTGTCTTGCCACCTTGGTGCTTGATCTGGTATTGATAGAAGAGAACACTACGATTTCACTTAAGCACTGGCACACTACAATCTTAACTTGCTTGTCTTGCAGACTCTATGATTCTGAGAGCACTCTACGTTTCTTGAGTTTGACTTGGCAGGCATTTGGACCACTCTACGATTTCAGCAGAGGCCCTCCAAGGCAGACACACTACAATTCTCGATGCTCTACGATCCTGCATTGGCTTCTATAATCTTTTGATCAGCTCGATAGACTACGATTCTTTGAAGCCTATCTATTACATCTCAAGATATAGATCAACTTAACAGCTTTGATCTTTTCATCTATACATTCATTTACAAAATGATAAACATTAAAAGTATAGATCAACCTAACAAATTTGATCTACCACTAAGTTCTTGTACATGTATTCCTTGAAGGACTTTAAATATAGTCATGAATATTTACTTTCAACATCAAATTTAACTATACAATCTCCCAACAATCTCCCCCTATTTGATGTTGACATAACCAAGGAGATTTGTGTCATGATTATTAATTTCTAGATGCAATTTCTAGAAAGTAAATATGACTTAGTGTTTCAGTGAGCAACTGAAATCTCTAGAGAATAAGCATAAATTTATTGATGTTTGTAAAGACAGATATTTCAATGAAGCTTAGTTACAGCAATAAGCAATGAGTTTCAACTTATCTCTATTTCTCCTATCTTTTGCTCCTTGGACGATTAGCATGCTCTACATCTCTCCTTCTCCTGCTAGCTTCGTCTCTCCATGCAATATCTTCTAGCTCGCTTTGACTCAGCCTTTCCATATGATCGTGTCTGTTCATAAATGCAGGATCTCCAATTGGCATGTTTAGGCCTGTAGTGGTTACACCTTGTGAGCTGGGCTCTTGACTTCTTAGCAGTTGTGCCATGATAATTTACTACTATTAAGGTCGTGGAGTCTGATGGCGAGGCTATCTTGCGGGAGGACTCCTTGAAGATTGACCAATGAACTTGCCTCTTCCTCTACCTTTGCCTTTCTCTCCTTCCCCTTTATTCTCCCCCTTTATGTCAGAATCAAGGGTTCAAATATCTTCAGATAGTCGATTCATGCCTTGTACGAGCTCGTGGAGCTGATTCTTAGAGTGAGCAATGTCTTCATGGTTTTCTTGGAGCAGAGAATCAGTTTGAGACTCTCTCTTTTGTAGAATGGCCAAGACAGTTTCTGTTTGATGCATTTAGCCCATGGAAAATGCTTGGAATTCTTTCATTGAAGTTTGTAGACTCATGGGACTTTTCATCATACGATTATTCTGGGATTCCTGAGTATTCTGCAAAATGAGAACTGCTTCCCTGTGTTTACTAGAAGCCTGGAAGTGGATTTGATCCCTTTCATTGATACTCTGAATCATTTCCTTTATGATCTCCCTAAGCTTATTTATAAGCTTAGTACTTAGGTTGCTTGGGAGGGTGTTGGCAGCATCGATCAAATGAGTCAGGCGCAGGTGAACAAGGTCTGAGTGAACTTCAAGATCTTCTTGTATGTCCTTGGTCACCTTCTGAGATGCTTCAGACAACTCTATTTTGGTAGGAAGATCTGATATGAGTTCAAGGAGTTGCTGATTATTTGGAGGAGATGCTTTTGTATATCGATCTTGCATATTGTAGAGAGCAAGATCAAGATTGAAATAGTTATTGGTTGATAAGGAAGGGATATTTGATGGAGGAGCAGGTGTGTGAGGTTGAGTCTCAAGAGGAGGTGACTCTATATTTTGAGCAGGTGACTATACGATTGGATTTGGATCAATAATCGTAGAGTGAGAGATGGTAGGAGACTGGAGCAACATAAAATTTGGCACATTTGGTTCATCAGTTACTGAATGTTGGGATTCTGTAACTGGAAATTAATTTAGTGGATGTAGTATCACTTCCAACCATCTTGGTAATTCATAGAATTGATTAAAAATTGATGGTGGACAGTGACTAACCTTGAAAGAGATGGGAATAGATTGTACTTCACGCCCATTATCTGAAGAGGGACCATTAGTAATCAATTTTTGGGTAAAAGTGAGGTTACCTGGGAATCCATGAGCTAACACAGAGATTGCTAGATAGACTTTGAAGGAGCAGAACATGTGATCCCAGGAGTTGAGAATTTAGGCTCTATGAAAGGACATCATAGGTAGATAGGAGAATAATTAATTGTAGTTGGCTCTCCTATATCCATCCCAGCCTACTGTAATAATCTCAACTTCGTCATCCTCTTCTTCTTCTCTATCTTCATTTGAAGTTTCCACTACATTATTCACCTCCACTTCTGTTCTTTGTTCTTCTACATTCTCTACCTCCATAGCTTCAACCCTTTTTATTTATTCAGTTTTAGAAGCTAAGATCTCTTGAGGGACTGAGGGAGGTTCATGATGATCTCTAGGCAATTCCTCCTCAGTTGTAGCCTTTTCTGACATAGGAACTTAGTGAGGCTCCCCCTCAATTCGATCATCCATTTGAACTTCAAGCAGCCCCCCCTCAATTGGAGCATTTTCTAGTGTAGGGACTTCAGGAAGCTCCCCCTCAACTTGAGCTGTATTCTTCTTACTAGCTTCGGGTAGCCCTTTCTCAGCATCTATTCTTCTGTCTTCCTCCTTTAATACTCCTTCATTGACAAGAATGTATTTCTTGACAAGTTTTCTCTTTGTCTTCCTAAGCTGAGCCACAACCTCAACACTTTCTTCAGCTTCAGCTCTGAGAGTTTGATCAGGCTGAGAAGCTGTTGCAGCATCCCCTTCTGAAGTGGTGTCAAGTCTAGACTCTACGATCGGTAGTGACTCTACAATAGAAGAGAAAGAAGACTTCATTGGCTTATGGTTGCGCTTTTCTTTCTTAAGCAGCTGAGAGACGGCAGCTTTGTCTTCTTCTTCCTCAGACTGATGTTCTTTCCTCTTTAATTTCTTTAGAGTTTTAGTGCATGAACTCTCTTAAGGTTCATCAGTTGTTGAACCTTGAGGCTCCTCTGTCATTTGAGCCTTTATTTTTCTCTTACCTTTGTTTTTTCTGACCAAAGCAATGGGTTCCTCTTTGTTGATTTCTTCTTCTTCATTAGTTTCCTTTACAACTGACATATTTCCTGGTAGCCCAGACTCCTTCGCTTCACCAATTCTTCCACTGGATTCAGACATCATCCTGACATTTTTTGCTAGATTTCTTTTCCAATTTTTAAATAGCTACTGGGTCATCCTTCTGTTGGGATTGATAGATTCTCCTTCATTATCCCTAATTTTGTCGCACAGTGCTGATTGCAGAATGATGCTTATAAACCGCCCGTAGAGCATCTTTTCAGAGCTCTTTGATTTCTTTGAACTGAGTATCCACTTCCCAATCTAATCGATGAGTAGGGCTCCATAGTTGAGTTGAACCCCAAAGCAGATTGTTGTCATGAGCTTAAGTTGCACTTCATTAACAGAGTCATGGCCAGAGCTCTTACAGCATATGCATTTCCCAACAATGTCAACCAAAAACTCATACCTTTGGGGAAATTCTTTCTTCTTGTACCCCTTGACGGTCTGAAACTTTTTATGATGCATCTTCTTTAGTCCTTCATGAAAGTCGATGACCTCCACAGATAGAAGTCCTTTTGATTTGAAACCTAGGGCTAGGTTTATATCTTCAGATTTGAGTTTGATTTGCTCGTCCTTGACCCTTGTGGTGATAACATCGTTCTCAAAAGTTCCATTTCTATAGAACTCTTTCACCAGCTTTGGGTAGATCCAAGTGCTGGTGCCCAGAGCTTCTTAAAGATCAGCTTTCTTCAATAGAGATAGAATTTTGTGAAATTGAGGGTCAGCTGTCTTGAACTCGTCGAAGCAGAGTTGGTAACCAGTGATAACATTTGAAGCCGCCATTGATTTCTTTGCACTGAGGTTGGTTGAGAGTTTCAGAAAGCTAGGGTTTCTGCTTGTAGAGAGAGAGAGAGGAATAAGCTTTTTGAACTTCTGATTTCAAAAAGATCTTTTCAAACTGTACTTGTAACTTCCCTCCTCTCAATCTATTTAGTGGGGCATGTGTCAAGTTCTGCTTGGCTCTACGATTTTAACTGATGTGGAAAATAATGATTTGCTCTTAGCTCCTCCTGAGCTAATGTATCCTTTGGGAGGACTACGATCGTCGAGGTAGCACTACGGCCGTTGAGGTTGCACTGCGATCGTTGAGGTAGTCATTACGATCGTTGAGTTTGCACTACGATCGTTGAGTTCACTGCTGAATTTGCTCTACGAACGTTGTCTGTCCTGGTCCTTGTGATGAACTTTGACTTAGCACTCCTTCTGGGTTAAGGTAGCTCAGGAAGGGTCAACCTCTTAGAATGATCTAAGGATCAGGTTTGTCCCTGAGGCGCTTGTCAGAGGGATTGCTTGGATTTGTTGGAAATGTTGACATCACAGGATGCTTCTTTGTCATGTTGAGGCAGCTCTACGATCGTGGTCCTTCATGTCAAGGCAGCTCTACAATCGTGGACTTTCTTTAGTCATCTCTACGATTTTGAACATAGCCTTTATATCTGCATGGTTAGCATAAACTAGAGCATAGATTTCATGGTTGTAGATTTAGCATGCCTAACTCACTTATCAATTTATTAAATCTGGATTCATCTAAAGGTTTTGTAAAGACATCAACAAGTTAATTTTCAGTAGGGATGTATTGTAAAGATATGGTTCCATTTTGAACATGATCCTTAATAAAATGATATCTTATTTCTATATCCTTAGTCCTAGAATGCATGATAGGATTGTGTGTTATTGCTATAGCACTTGTGTTATCACAATGAATAGGTATAGATTTGAAATCAAACCCATTGTCTGCTAGCTAATTTTTCATCCATAAGATTTGAGGGCAACAGCTGCCAGCAGCAATGTATTCAGCTTTTGTTGTTGAGGTAGATACTGAGTTTTGTTTCTTGCTAAACCAAGACACAAGTCTGTTTCCTAGTAACTGACAGGTGCCACTGGTACTTTTTCTATCTATTTTGTAACCTACAAAATCAGCATCTGTATATCCTGTTAGTTCAAAAGAGGACTCCTTGGGATACCAAAGTCCCAAGTGAGGTGTACCCTTGAGATACCTGAAAATCCTTTTTATAGCAATTAAGTGTGATTCCTTAAGATTAGCTTGAAATCTAGCACATATGCATGTTGCAAACATTATGTCTGGTCTACTGGCAGTTAGATATAAAAGAGAGCCTATCATACCTCTGTATTGAGTTATATCAATACTTTTACCTTTTTTATCTTTGTCAAGCTTGGTTACTGGAGCAATTGGTGTTTTCATGGGAGAGGTTGATTCCATGCCATACTTTTTAAGTAAGTCTTTAATGTACTTGGCTTGGTTTATGAAGATTCCTACATCAGTTTACTTTACTTGCAATCCAAGGAAGAAATTTAGCTCACCCATCATGCTCATTTCGAACTTGCTCTACATAAGCTTGGCAAATCTCTTACACAATTTTTCGTCAGTAGAGCCAAAGATAATGTCATCAACATATATTTGAACTAATAAAACTTTGTCTTTATGCTTTTTAAGAAATAATGTGATATCTACTCTACCTCTAGTGAAACTATTTTCAATAAAAAAGTTAGTTAGTGTTTCATACCATGCTCTAGGTGCTTGTTTAAGACCATATAAGGCTTTGTCTAATCTATGGACATAATTAGAGAGAGTTGGATTGATTAAACCTGGAGGTTGCTCCATATATACTTCTTCTTGAAGTTCACCATTCAGGAATGCACATTTGACATCCATTTGAATTTTATGTGGGCAGCAAAGGCAAGGAATATTCTGATGGCTTCTAATCTGGCAATAGGTGCAAAGGTCTCGTCATTCTCAATGCCTTCTTCTTGAGAGTAACCTTTGGCCACTAGTCTTACCTTATTCCTTGTTATTACTCTATTTTCATCCATCTTGTTTCTGAAGACCCACTTGGTGCCAATGACTAGATGGCTTTTTGGTCTTGGAACTAATCTCCATACTTTGCTTCTTTCAAACTGATTTAGTTCTTCTTGCATGGCTTCTATCCAACTGGAGTCTTTCATAGCATCTTCTATCTTCTTGGGTTCCATTTATGATAGAAAGCTTAGATAAAAACACTCATTCTGGGTGGCAGCTCTTGTCTTGACTCTTGCATTTGGATCTCCAATAATTAAGTCTTGAGTGTGATCTTTTGCCCATCTATTTTCTGTTGGAACATCTGACCTGATGCCTTGTTGTTTGAGTTCTTCAAGATCAATTTCTACTTCTTGATGTGGAGGTTCGTTGTCTTGCATAGTTCTCTCTATGATCTCCGCTCCTTGCTTAACGATTTCATTTTCTAGGACTACGATCGTGGTGTTGAGCTCGACGACCTCGTTCGTAGTGTCTGAATAGTCGTTCGTAGTGTCTTAAGACACTGTTTTGTCCAAGTCTGTTTCATCGAAGATGATGTGAATTGAGACTTTAACACTTAGCGTCTTCTTGTTGAACACTTTATAAGCCTTGCTATCTGTGGCAAATCTGAGAAAGATTCATTCGTTTGACTTGGTTTGGAACTTCGTCAGATACAATTTTCCATTGTTGAGAATATAGCATGCACAACTGAATACATGAAAGTAGCTGACACTTGGCTTTCTTCATTTCCACAGTTCATAGGGAGTCTTCTTTAACGTAAAGTGCACAAGAGATCATTTTTGAGTGTAGCATGCAGTGTTGATAGCTTCTGTCCAGAAGTATTCAGGTAGACAAGTTGCTGCTAATAGAGTTCTTCCAGCCTCTATCAACGTTTTGTTCTTTCTCTCAGCTACTCCGTTTTACTGAGGAGATCGTGGAGCTGAGAAGTTGTGACTGATGCCATTTTCTGTGCAGAACTGGTCTATCTCAGAGAAGTTAAATTCTCTACCATGATCACTCCTTATAGCCTTGATTTACTTTCCTTTCTCGTTCATCACCAATCTGAACATCTTGATTAGTTGGGAGCTTGTTTTATCTTTTGAGTTTAGAAAGAACACCCATGTGAATTTGGTGTAGTCATCCACTACGACCAATGAGTATCTCTTCCCTCCAAGGCTTGTTGTTGGAATTGGTCCAAATAAATCCATATGAAGCAACTGCAGAGGCTTGTCAATTGAGTTGACAATTTCGCTCTTAAATGAGCTTCTAGTCTGTTTTCCAAGCGGACAGGCATTGCATGGCCTCTTTTTGACGAATCTGAACTTGGGTAAGCCTGCTACTAGATCCTTGGAGGCCAGTTTTGACATGCTTTTGAAGTTGAGATGAGACAGTCTTCTATGCCATAACCAGCTCATTTCTTCATATGCTTTAGCCAGAAAGCTTATCGTCTCGTCTGAGCTCAATTGACCAAGATTAACAGTGTAGACATTTTCTTCTCTTGTTCTGGTCAGCTTTACAGAGGATGTCTTCAGATCTCTGACTTGACATTGATTGTTGAGGAAGGTGACTTGATGACCCTTGTCACAGAGTTGGCTTATGCTCAGAAGATTGTGTTGTAATCCTTCCACATAGGCTACTTTACTGATGGATACTGCACCATTCCCAGCTGAGCCATATCCTCTTGTCTTGCCAGAGCCATTGTCTCCGAAGATGACTGACGGACCCTCCTTCTCTATGAAGTTATACAGGAGGGCTTTGTTCCCAGTCATGTGCCTTGAGCATCCACTGTCCAGATACCAGGTTGTGATCGTGGAGATCTGTTCCTCTGGCAAGATTAAACTCTCATTTTAGTACCCATACTTGCATGGGTCCTACTTTGTTAATACCCTTGGGAACCCAAATTTGCTTGATTTTGGAACTCATATGCATAGGATTATGGTAGCATATTGCTGCCTTATGACCAATCTTATTACATACAAATCATCTAATATGATGCATGCTTGTGTGTGTATATGGATTCTTCCTCCATTTGGACTTATATGGGTTCTTAGCAATCCTTCCTTTATATTGGTTCTCTTATGTGTCCTTGTGATTCATGATTTGTGAGGAGTGAAGCTTAACTCTATTATTCCTTCCCAGTTGGTTCGTGGAGTTGATTTTACTCTACTCTACGATCCTTCGAGGTTGGAGAGTAGTGACTAAGTTACTCTTCTCTTTTTTGAAACCTAGGCAAGCATGGGATCCTTTATTCCTTGGAACATGGATTGGATCAGAAGAGCAGGGTTAGACTGGTTCTTCCTTCTGTGAGGATTTCACAAATGTAATGCTTCTACTAAAACTTGAAATATTACTAGAGTTAGTTTCCTTTATCTTTTCTACATATGGTTCTGAGGTGGATTTCCCAAAACCTAAACATGTTCTGTCAGATGCACTTTTCTGTCTGGAGATCAGGGAGTCCATGGAAGAAGAGGATTTATTCCATGTAAAGATTGTCGTTTCTAGTTCCTCAATTTAAGAGGTTAGACTTGATTCTCTTTGTGCATTAAGTTCATTAATATGTTTTAAGAGCTTATTCTCAACTTCAAATTTGGAGAGAGAATTAGTACTTAGAAGAATTGTTTTTAGTTCTTCCTAAACTTTCTCTTTCTCTTTTTGAAGAAAAGAATAATCTTTAGACAGAACTCTGAACCATTTCATATATTGATGCAGATCAGATGTTATTCCATGTAGTGCAGTTCTTAAATCATCAATATCTACATCAGGAGAGTTAAAGTCAAATACCTTATCTATACTTACTTCATGAATGTCAAAGCTCTTCTTATCCTTTACAGGCAAAGATTTGCCATTTGAGGATCTTCATCATCTCCAAATTCGGGAGTTGAGTCGTTGTCTGAGTCACTGCACGATCCTCCGGCCACAAGACCTTTGTCTTTCTTCTAGGGCCTCTTGTTGCCTTTGAAATCTTTCTTTGAATTTGATTTCCTCTTTAGTTCTTTTCTAAGAGGTTTGTTGCAGTTTGCAATGAAATGGCAAGGCTTCTTGCAGTTGTAGCACAAGTCATTTATTTGTTCCTGACTATTGTAGTTGTTAACTTTCTTAGGTTTGCTGCTTTTGCCTTGACGCATGAATCTTTTGAGTCTTCTTACCAGCATTTCAAGGTCCTCATCATCATCTTCATCATAGTCAGAGTCATTTTCAGTGTTAGCTTTAGAGATGTTATCTTTTGCTTTGAGAGCAACCCCTTTGTCCTTCTTTCTTCCTTCAAATAGAGTTTCTGCTCATTGAGTCAGCTCCAGTTCATATGTGAGAAGGTTTCCATATAACTGTTGAACAGTCCTTTCATGGAGATTCTTTGATTCTCTGATGGCAGTGGTTTTGGCATTCCACTTGCTAGGTAAGGCTCTCATAAACTTTATGATTAGATCTTTATTTGGATAGATCTTTCCAAAGGCTCGGAGAGAGTTAAGCAGAACATTGAATCTTTCGTAGGTGGAAGTGACATTTTCTCCTAGAACGTGGGCAAACATTTCATATTGTTGAGTCAGAAGAGATTGCTTGTTTTCTCTGACTTCTTCTGTTCCTTCATGCATGATGAGCAATGTTCCCATACTTCCTTTGATGTTTTGTTGTTGACCACATTTTTAAATAGGTCATCTTCTAAAGATTGGAACAAAATGTTCTTGGCCTTTTTGTCGAGTTGGATAGCTTTCTTTTCGTTGTCAGTCCATTCTTCTTTGACCTTGATCTAAATTCTGTTTGGGTCATCTGAAGTTGGTGCAAGCTTTGTAGGAACGTAGGGCCCATTCTAAATAGTTTTAAATAGATCTTCATCTATTGAATCCATGTAGGCTTGCATACGAACTTTCCAGTTGGCGAATTTATCTTTGTTGCACATAGGTGTCTTGCTGCCTCCTCCAGTCTTTATTCGCTTATCAGATGTGCCATTGGATCTACTTAAGCTTTGTAGGTTGTTTGGTAGAACCTACTCTGATACCAATTATTAGTTCCCAGAGGCACAATAGTTATCTAAAAAGGGGGATTAAATAGATATTTTAAATTCTTTTCGAAATACTTGTTAGTTTTGATAATGATTTAAACACAGCGGAATTGAGATTTGTTTATTTTTCCCTTTAAGATATAACGAGTTAAATAGGAGTAAAGAAGTTATGGCAGTTATAGCAGTTATGGCAATAATATAAGAGACACAATTTTAAGTGGTTCAGAGCACTCAAAGCTCCTAATCCACTCTTATACTCCTCGAGTAGGAAATCCACTAAGGATATCTTTACAATCTTTAAATCTTAGAGATTCCTTCAAGACTAACAGTCTTGGAACTTCTTAGTTCACTTTTGAACTCTTCAAGTCCAGCAGACTTGGTACTTCTCAGTTCACTTAGAACTCTTCAAGTCCTTCTAACTTGGAACTTCTTACTTCACTTGATAGTAGTTGAGTTCTTGAATGGTGCTACTCAGTTGTCGTTAAGCTTATGTTCGAAAGAACTGAGTAGCTGAGCAAACTTTCTTTTTCAAATCATTGAGTTGAGCGTTGAGTGTTCTTCAGCGTTTTTGTTCAGTGCTTACTTGATCTTTTCATCTACTTATGTTTTGCATATATGATGTCTTTGAAATCTATCCGTTTGAAGACATCCGTTGAAGAATTAAATGCATTTGACATTTCTGAGCTCCGATGGAGACTTTATGCACAACTTCTGATTAGCAGTCTGGCCCACTGAAACAGCAGACTGCTATCTCACCTAACACCTAAAAAGGTATTTTCTGATGACCCATAGTACTTTCCCTAACTTCTTCAATACGTTTCTTTGTTATATACTAAGGATGATTGTTGTGTCATTGAGACTCTCGAGGATTTCAACATTTATAATCCATTCCATATTTGTTGTGATTTACTCTTAAACAAATGGACAAGGCTCGATGCTTCTGACACAAACAGATGATGCTCTACGATTCTGATCATGGTGTCTTGCCACCTTGGTGCTTGATCCGGTACTGATAGAAGAGAACACTACGATTTCTCTAAAGCACTGGCTGTGACAACCCGAGAATTTAGAAAATTTTTAAAATTTTAATTAATTGACTTAAGGTTCAAAATTAGGACCTAGACAGAAAATAAGTGTATACGTTTGATATTTTTAAGAAGGAATTTTGAGGATTTCAAAATTTTGTGAAGGATTTAAGTGAATTATTCAGGATTAAGGGAATACGTGTTTATGTTCTATGTATATGGTCATTTATGTATTTAGAATGTGGTTAAGGGTCAAGGGTTGACCAGATAAACGATACCTGTAACAAATCCCACGTATATATTAAGAACGTCAACGTTCAGTTAGAAAACCCTAACGTCTGATAAGAAACCTTAGAAACTGGTTTTGAAACCCTAATTTCGGTTTCGGGAATCTATAACCCTAATTCAGAAATTTAAAACCCTAGTTTGGGAATGCAAATGCTATGTATAAGGTTAAACGTTATTAATTATAATGTTAATTAGGGAAAAGCTTAATTAATTAGCAAACCCTAATTTCAAATTTTTTTTAAACCCTAATGTACAATTGTGGATTTAATTGCTAATTTACAATATTAATTAGGGAATAATAATCCTAATTAGCAAGATTTAATTGCATGATTAGAAAATCTTAGTATAATTAAGAGAATTCTAATTATAATTAGCAAATGTTAATTTTCTATTTCGAAAACCTTAATCCGAAAATCCTAGAAATATGATTTTTGTAAATCTTAGGTTTTAACCCTAAGGGTTAAACCCTAAGGGTTTGATCAAATGACAATTATAGAATTAAAATGGTATGCAAAATGACCAAAATGCCCTTTCTCAAACTTGAGCGAAAGATTTTGCAAATCTTGTGAGTCATCACCTTAATGTTTATCCCATGTGCTCTATATCTATTTTATATTAAATAGGAGTGCCACCTAGCAACTAGATGCATTGAATCATGCCATTTATATAAATTAAAGAGAGAGAAAATGTTAACTTTATTTTTTATTTGAACCAAAGCTTTCTCTCTCTAAGATTTCGAAAATGGAAAGAGAAAAAGAGTGATAAGATAGGTTATGATCATATTCTAGCTTACCAATGTCAGATCATCAAGGATCAGAATCAGAATCAAAGCCTCAAAGGTAAAAGAACCCTAAATCTTGAAATCCTTAGATCTGAGGTTTGGTGTTGTTATTTGTTGTTTAGATATGTGTTAGAGGGTGTCATTTGATGATCTGTGTAGACACTCAAAATTTTCTTTTCCTGTTACTAACTATGCAGGAGGGCAAAAGCGTCTTTTTCACACTCGAGAGATAACCCTGGAGATAACCCCAGAAGGTCAAGCCAACCTTAGAGATGACCCTAAGGACATTCAGAGTCAACAACATGACAACCTCAGAGATAACCCTGAGAAAAGACTGCTTACAACTGTGCGAAAACCAGAGATAACCCTAGGAGGGGCAAAATGGTCATTTTGCTAACTCAACTTCAACTCACATCAAATACACTCATGTCAACTGTTGGGTAAAATTAATACGCACAAAACACGCAAGTGTACGTGGTCAACAAGTAATATAGTAATGAATAAAATATCGTTCCCACGAGGACAAAATACCAAGAATCTTAACTTCACAATTATCAATTTTATATTAACCCTAATTTTATTAAACTAATCAATTCAATGGTTTTCAAAGTAACTAATTAAAAGCAACTAAATTAATGAATAATTAAATTATCACAAAAACAATCACCAATAACGAAATTCGGAATTATTCAAACAATTAATGGAGAATTAGACTTATGATTTCACCCTAAACCTCACTCTGATTTTCAAACCTTTATTCCAACTCAACTCAATATTCCAGTTTATTAATCAAGAACACGAACGTAGTAAGAGCCACCTCTCGATGCACTAATACCATATTAACATCAATCCACAATTAAGATAGAAATCCGTTAAACACCTAATTTAACCAACTCACTATATCTCTATGTGAACTGCAATCAAAAAGGTTGAAGCTTAAGCTCTCTATACGATTACATGAGATGTCAAGCGTATCTCTACCTTAACAATAATCACAAATATGCTATCGACATAATTTATGACACATGCTATATTAACTAGGTCTAGATTCGAATCTCCTCTCTCGATTCCTTTCAAATCCATAAAGAACTGTTGATCAGGCAATTCATAAATTCACGCACAAATTAACATAGATAAACTGAAAATATCTTATTGAATTAGAAATCAAAGTTATAGAATCATCGTTACGCTCAAAGATCCATCACATGTCTAATAAATAAATTAGTTCATAACGAATGAATTAAAAACTGAATAATTTGTTGAAAACATCATCCCAATTACAAACAAATGGAAGAGAAGAAGAATTATAGAAAAACCCCTTCACGTAGCCTCGATTTGCAACTATCGTGACAATCTCTGAAAATTACTCCTCCAATGCTCGCTCTTCAATTCCTTGAATTCGCGCTGAAAATCTTGCCTTTGTGTTATAGGATTGTTGTTTTTCTAAGTGGTAGCCAGCTCTCCTGACTTCTGGACGAATTTTCCTTTTATTAGAGTTCAAAACGCATCAGCCAAGCCCACAAACCGCGCCCTAGCAGAAGTCGAAACAGAACAGGATAGTTCAGGAAACAGGACCCCCGCCCCGGCGGGGGGTATAGTGTAAAATAGGCCCGCCCCGGCGGGCTAGTGCACTGACTTCAAAAATCCTTAAGTTCCAATTTTTTTTACTTTTGCTCCAAAAAGACCGCCTTTTCATACCAATTGCATCCATGACCGCCCTACACATAAAATAACATGAAACAAGTAAAAACGAACACAAAATATGAAAATAAATACTAATTTAAACTTGAAATGAATATCGATTTGTGTATATAAAATCCACTTATCAAAATCCCCCAAACTTAAACCGTGCTAGTCCACGAGCACAAACAAACTACATGCAATGCAATAAAATGTAATAACAATCTAAATGCTTAAAATCAAATAAAATCCAACAACATCGCATAAACTGATTTATCCCATCAGCCTCAGAGAAAACAAGCAACTTTACAATACAAATTATCAAAACCAATCCATGCTTACATATTAATTCCCAATTCTTGAACAATTATCACTGGTACAGCGTGCGTGTGTGATCAACATCTAAGATAACTGATACTGACCCAAATTCAATACATAAACGACTTCTTAGAAGGAATTATACAGTGCAAACTTAAAAATCTCAAAAATAGGCACGATTCAACTAAAATTAAACTTAACCAAATTCAAGGGTACGTGCAGGATACTTATACTTCCTTTTTCTTGAATTTCTTTTCTTTTCATACGGGGCTTTTTTTTTCCTGTTTTTTCTTATCTCTTTTTTTTTCATAGATGGTTGGTGAGTGCGTTTTACGCTCCATCTCACGCTTGTTTTTATGGGGAGTACTTCACCTCAACCCACCACAAGACTCAACATATTGCATTATTTTTTTTTTACAATTTTTTTTAAAAGCTTATATATCCCACATATATTCCCCAAAACTTAGGTTATTTCCTAATTCCAGCCTTCACTACCTATCCTTGTCATTTCCTGGTTCACGCTAGCACTATCCTTTAGAAACCCTTTATGTATCAATTTGAACTAACCGGTCAACAAAGATGTTATTAGTGCTACCCTTTTTATAACAGTTTCAAACAAATCCAAGAATCGATTCATAACAGTAATTATATCACAGTTCTAATAATCTATACTATATTGGTTAACTTGTTCACAATCTCATCATTGGCCAGAATAACCTGTAGAATGCGACACCATTGGACATATACAAAAAAAAAAAAAATTTAAAACATATGAAAACAATGCAAACTCCTAACTAATATGCAAAATAAAATTTATAAAACAGCATGCATGCAACTAAACAAATATAACTCCCCCAAACTTAAATAAGACAATGCCCTCATTAGATAAAAAATATAAGGCACGAGGACTTCCCTGAAACTGTTTAAGTCTGAGGCGGTGGTTGGTTCGCATCCTCATCAGAATCACTAGGAGAAAATCGAGGTAATGGACCGGGTTATTCATATGGAAATTGAGCCGCCGGGTTGAAACTTTGGAGTGTTGTATTCAATGAGGCGAAAGATGCGTTCATGGCATCAAACATGTGGTCTTGGCGCATCGCCAATCGCCGCATTTCTCGACGTGTCACCCTATGCTGTGCAGTCATTTGGTGCTGTAACTCAAGGAACTGACTACTAGAAAATGCCTCAGGCTGCGGATCCTGCTCGGTTCCTTGACCACCCACTGTGTCATCCTCGTCCTCCGAAGTATCTTCGGCTTCCGCCTCATCCTCCGAAGCTGATGGAAAAACAAATCCTAGACCTCTAGGATGCGATTCGCTGCCAGGCCATACTGAGTACCGCGCTATCATCCGAGTATCTAAGAGCTACAGCGGCATCAGAGTAGGTTCATCATCGGACCAACGCACTCCAGCTTGACGACACAACCCACATATGAGAGATGGGTGTGGTAAGCTGCCAAAAAAGTTGCCCCGGAGACATCGTCGAATAGAAAAACTGATAATTGCCCCGATGCCGATGAGGAAGTCTTGCACGATGGCATACAGGAGAAGTGCCTTTTCCTTGGTCACATCCGAGGTGTGCGTGGACGGTAGCAATTTAGCACAAAGGAAGGCATACCAGATTTTTTCGTACCGACTTAAGTCCTTGCTGTGAAACACTGTGCCTCCCTTTCTACCCTTTATCCAAGTAGTACCTGGCTTAGTCATGTTTGAATAACCTCCTCAAAGTCGGGGTCGAAATCCCGCATATAGGCATACTGGCACTGGTGGGGCACCCTCAGCTGATAATATGTATTGATTACATCAGCAATGAATGGGACCGTGCGACCCCGCACAAAGGCCTTGAATGGTGCCTTGTCCTCAGCGTTCGCATAAAATTCCTTGACGACATTCACAACGGCGGGCTCGGGCTCCGCCGTTAACTGTAACCACCCTTGCTGATAAATTTGTTACATCATCTCCCCATCATTCCCCTCGGGAGCCAGCCCCCGCTCCGGTGTAAGAGCCTTGGTAACCATATAATCGTACCGGTCGGTGGCGGCGGCACTTCTGAATTTTTGGCAGTCATAAATTCGTGTCGGTGGAGCGGAACTTGAACTCGCCCCCTGTTGGCGTTTGGGTGTTGGTTGAGATGCCATTGCGTGTTAGCAGTGAACTCTTGCTAATAACCACTTCCTCTCCCGAAAACTTGTTTCAGTCAATCTGTCAAACACTTGGCGTGCACAGCTCGTTCGGATCCCCCCAAACTTAGATTATTTCTATGGACTGTCAGGAGAGAGAAGATGAAAGCTTGATGTTAATGCTATGTAACTTACCCTTAAGTGTGTGTGTAGCCCAATTGCTTGAAGAATTCGGGTGTAATGGAATTGGTATATTGGAAATAGGAGTTAGGGTTTATATAGAGTGATATAGGGTGGAGAAGGTGGTGAATGTGATTGACATAGTGTGGAGGATGTGGGGTAGAAGGTGGGTAAAATGATTTAGGTGGTGGTAATGGTGGTGGTAGTAGGTTAGGATCGTGGGTTATGGTGAGGAAAAAAAAATTGAAGTAGCAATAGTTGTTAAGTGAGGGGAAAATGGTTGGGGCGTGCGGTTTTAAAGTACTTGTCTGCCCAGAAATCAGGACCCCCGCCCCGGCGGGGGGTGCTAGGCCAAACAGGCCCACCCCGGCGAGCTAGTCCCCTGCTAAAATTTTTGGTCCAAAATTTTAGAGATGAAAATTTTTCTAATTTCCCTCCATTGTGTAGGCCTTGTTGCTCTGAGTCGTGTTTGACCTCTCCTGAAACCAAAAACATGCAATAGGTTAAATTAATGATGACTTGGAGTTTTGATAGATTTTTAGTATTTTTCAGAGAATTTTAACAAACTTAATAATTGACAAGTCCTAACTACTACTTCATAACTATATCCTAACAAATTAAACGTGAAATATGAAATATAAAGAAATATTGGGTTGCCTCCCAATTAGCGCTTGATTTTAAGTCGTTCAGCCTGACTACTCCCTATTTTACTGAGTATCGGCGAGGATGATGTTGTCGGCGTCCCAATTCGACTCGCCACCCCAGTAGTGTTTTATCCATTGACCATTGACTTTGAACGTTTCTAGCAGATTGCGACTGTAGAGTTCAATGGCGCCATGAGGAAATACTCGTTTTATAGTAAACGGTCCCGACTATCTTGACTTAAGCTTTCCGGGGAACAAACGCAGCCGTGAATTGAACAAGAGGACTGCTTGACCCGGCTCGGATGTTCGTTGCACAATTTTCTGGTCGTGCCATTTTTTAACTTTTTCTTTGTAAAGCTTGGCATTCTCGTAAGCTTGGAGGTGGAATTCGTTGAGCTCATTATGTTGGAGTAGCCTCTTTTCTCCCACTGCGGCTTGATCGAAATTCAATTTCTGTATTGCCCAATAAGCCTTGTGCAGTAGCTCTACCGGTAAGTGACATGCCTTTCCATACAAGAGTTGATAAGGTGACATCCCGATTGGTGTTTTGTATGCAGTCCGGTACGCCCATAATGCGTCGTCCAATCGAAGTGACCAATCTTTTCGACTCGGATTTACGACTTTCTCCAAAATTTTCTTAACTTCTCTGTTCGATACCTCGTCTTGCCCATTAGTTTGAGGGTGATACGCTGTAGCCACTTTGTGATTGACCCCATACTTAGCCAAAAGAGCTGTAAACGACTTATTGCAAAAGTGACTTCCTTCATCACTAATTATTGCTCTTGGCGTGCCAAACCTCGTGAAAATATTTCTCTGTAGAAACTTGAGGACCACCATGGCATCATTAGATGGCAATGCTACAGCTTCAACCCATTTAGATACGTAATCCACCGCGAGCAGAATATACTAATTACTCAAAGACGACGGAAATGGTCCCATGAAATCGATGCCCCATACATCAAAGATTTCCACTTCCAGGACTGTTTGTAGGGGCATCTCATTCCGTTTCGATATGTTTCTCACCCTTTGGCATCTATCACATGTTTTCACAAATTGGTGGGCGTCTTTGAACAACGTAGGCCAATAAAACCCAGATTGAAGAACTTTCGCTGCAGTGCACTCAATTCCGTAATGTCCACCGTACGCTAATGAATGGCATTCTTGTAGTATGGTTTAGATTTCACTGTATGGAATACATCGTTGTATCATCTTATCGGCACAATGTTTAAACAGATACGGCTCATCCCACATGTACCACTTGACGTCATGAAGAAACTTCTTTTTCTATTGTCGTATGAGATCTGGGGGAAGAATCTTTCTTACCACATAATTCGCGAAGTCTGCATACCACGGAAATTCTGCCTGCACCCCAAATAACCGCTCATCCAGGAATGTCTCATTAATCACGCCTCTATCTTCATTCGTTTTCTCCGGATTTTCCAGTCTTGATAAATGGTCGGCAACTTGATTCTCCGTCCCCTTTCTATCTTTAATTTCTAAATCAAACTCTTGAAGTAGGAGAATCCATCGGATAAGGTGTGGTTTAGCGTCTTTTTTCGCTATTAAGTACCAAATCGCCGAGTGGTCTGTGTAGACTATTACCTTAGTCCCGATCAAATATGCCCGAAATTTGTCGAACGCGTATACTACTGCAAGCAATTCCTTTTCCGTAGTAGTGTAGTTCATTTGAGTTTCAGTTAGTGTTTTGCTTGCATAGTATATGGCGTGAAACACCTTGTCTCGTCTTTAGCCCAAAACAGCCCCAACCGCATAGTCGCTTGCATCACACATGAGTTCGAATGGCATTTTCTAGTCCGGTGCGATTATCACGGGGGCTGTAGTTAACTTCTTCTTCAATAATTCAAACGCGGATTTGCATTCTGCAGTAAAGCTAAAAGTCGCATCCTTCTCTAAAAGACTGCATAGAGGTTTTGCAATCTTAGAGAAGTCCTTTATGAACCTCCGGTAGAATCCAGCATGCCCCAGAAAACTGCGAATACCCTTAACTGAGCTCGGTGGAGGTAGTTTCTCGATCGTGTCCAACTTTGCCTTGTCCACCTCCAATCCTTGAGCCGACACCTTATGTCCCAATATTATGCCCTCTTCAACCATGAAGTGGCATTTTTCCCAATTTAGTATGAGGTTGGTGTCCTTACAACGCTGCAATACCATGACCAGATTCTCTAAGCAAGTGTCAAAAGTGCTTCCATAGACCGAGAAATCGTCCATGAATACTTCAACGTTTTTCTCCACCATGTCCGAAAAAATAGCCATCATACACCGCTGGAAAGTTGTCGGTGCATTACACAGTCCGAATGACATCCTCCTGAATGCAAAGGTGCCGTAGGGGCAAGTGAATGTTGTCTTTTCTTGATCCACAGGAGCGATAGCAATCTGATTATATCCCGAATATCCATCCAATAAGTAGTAAAACTCATGTCCTGCTAACCTGTCTAACATTTGATCTATAAAAGGTAGGGGGAAATGGTCCTTCCGGGTTGCCTTATTCAATCTCCTATAATCAATGCACACCCTCCAACCTGTTACTGACCTTGTTGGAATTAACTCATTATCCTCATTCTGAATTACTGTCATTCCCCCTTTCTTCGGCACACAATGAATCGGACTTACCCATTGACTGTCGAAAATTGGATATATGACTCCAGCATCCAAATATTTTAGAATTTCCTTCTTGACCACTTCCTTCATGATTGGGTTAAGTCGACATTGATGCTCCACCGATGGGCTTGCATTACCCTCCATCAGAATCTTGTGCATGCAAAATGACGGGCTAATGCCTTTTATATCCGCAATCGTCCATCCAATTGCTGATTTGTGATCTCGAAGCACCCTCAACAACTTTTCTACCTGCAATTCGTTAAGTGCAGTAGAAATAATTATCGGTAAAGAATTTACATCACCTAAATACGCATACCTGAGATGTTTAGGGAGTGGCTTAAGTTCCCATGCCGGTGGCTCCTCCAATGATGGTTTCAATTTTTCTGCAACTGTATCCTCGGTGTGCAGAGGTTCAACCGGTGCTCTAAATCGGCTAACTTGTGGCAATGAGTCTAGCATCTGTAATAAGTCCACAAATTTCGGGTCGTCTTTTTTCTCATCCCCCAGTAAAGTTGTTTCTAACGGATCATTGCTTAAACTCTTGCTCATATCTTCGCTGGTAATCTTCTCAATTAAGTCCATTCGATTACACTCTTCCTCGTCCGTAGGATATTTCATGGCCTTAAACACATTGAATTTTACTTCTTGATCTTGGACCCTCATTGTAAGTTCTCCTTTTTGCACGTCTATGAGTGTCCCTCCTGTGGCCAAGAAAGGTCTTCCTAGGATGATCGGGATGTTCTTATCTTCCACGAAATCCAGTATGATAAAGTCCGCAGGAAATATAAACTTATCCACTTTTACCAAAATGTCCTCTACAATGCCTCTCGGATATGTGACAGACCTATCCGCCAACTGTAATGAAATATTCGTAGGCTTTGGCGCGGGCAAACCCAATTCTGAATATACTGATAATGGCATCAGATTTATGCTTGCTCCCAAATCACATAGGCATTTGTTGAATGACATCTTCCCGATCGTGCACGGGATAGTAAAGCTTCCCGGGTCTTTAAGTTTAGGTGAAAGCTTTTTCTGTAACACTGCACTGCACTCCTCTGTTAGTGCCACTGTTTCGAAGTCTTCCCATTTCTTCTTCCTTGATAGAATTCCCTTCATAAACTTCGCGTAACTTGACATTTGCTCCAGGGCCTCTACAAATGGAATGTTAATCTGGAGTTTCTTGAACACATCTAAAAAATTCGCGAACTGCTTATCGGACTTCTGTTTTTGGACTCTCAGCTGAAATGGCGGTGGAGGATGAACAATCGGCTTACTGTTTAGCTTTGGTTCCTCTGATTTGTTCCCCTCAACTGCATTATTGTCGTCGGCTTTTTCCTCTAGTGTTGCTGAATTTTCTGCACTAATCCCACCGAGGTGTTTTCCGCTTCTCAACATAACTGCCTGACATTGGTCATGATTACCCTTCGGATTTCTTTCGGTGTCGCTAGGTAATGTTCCTTGTGGTCTACTATTCAATGCCAACGCAATTTGCCCTATCTGATTCTCTATATTCTTGATAGCAATAGCTTGATTCTTCAAAGCCAAATCGGTGCTAGTTCTGTACCTTGCCCAGGATTCCTCATCATCGGATTTCCTGTCCTGCTGTTGAATCTGTTGTGGATGACTATGAAATCCAGGGGGATATGATGGTCGTGGAGCTTGATTTTGCTGATTATTGCTCCACGAGAGGTTTGGGTGGTTCCTATTCCCCTGGTTGTATGTATTTTGGTATGTATTTTGTGAATTTATGTTGTAGTTTCCTATGTACTGAACGGATGCTGGATTTATTGCACACTGCTCTGTCAGATGATCCCCCGCACATAATTCGCATACTGACATAACCTGCTGAACTTGTTGAGTTTGAGCCCCTGCTAACATCTTCACCGTCTCATTCATCTTATTAAACTTCATGGATAGTGCAGAAATGGTTGCGTGTATAGATGTTAATCCATCTATTTCCAAGATCCCAGCCGCCTTTGCCTGTGTCATTCTTGATATGGGCCACTGGTAGTTATTTGCCGCCTTTTATATTCTTGCTTTAACTGCTATACTTGTTATAACTACCTGTTAACTATTAACTCTGTTTATCTTAAAGGGGGAACAAACAAATCACATATTCCGCTGAAATTGATTAACAATATCTGACAAAGAATTTTGAAAAAGAATTTTAAAATATCTATTCAACCCCCCTTCTAGATAACTATTTTATCTTTGGGAACTAACACATTTAAATCATAGTAGATATTAGATATTATGCTCTACTTGACTCTTTTAATGGATTATTTGTTCCGCTGCAGTTAAACTTGTTGTCTATTGTATTCTATCAGTTTAACACTGTTGAAGGCTAACGATAATTTATTCTGCATTATCTTAGTCATAATATTCTTTACTGGGCTAGTTGAGCTCACCCTTTGCTTTCATTGTTCTCTTCAAGAAATGAGAATATAGCTGGGACTAGTCGGGGAATGGAGTGACGATCCAGATGGTTGCTTTAGTAGTCCTCACTATTATGTGAATATGTTCTGTGTATATGGTATTATATATGTACAGTTGTGGTATAAGGGTCAAGGGTTGACCAGATAACCTATATCATTGGCAAACCCTAGTATTATATTAAGAACGTCAGCGTTCAGTTAGAAAACCCGAGCGATTTATAAGAAACCCTAACGATCGAACCGAAAATCCTAATTTCAGTTTCGAAAATTTAAAACCCTAATTCGGTATATGAAAAACCCTAATTTAGGGGCTTAAAGGATTAAGTGTATTAATTATAACCTAATTAGGTAAAGTCTAATAAATATTTAAAAAAAACCCTAATTTTAAAGTTTGATACCCTAATTATTCCGTTAAAAACCTTAATGTACAATTATGGACTTAATTGCTAATTTAGCGAAATTTAATTAGGAAATCTTAATCCTAATTAGCAAGTTTGAATTATGATTAGTAAATTTTTATATAATTTGAAAATCCTAATTATAATTTAGAAATATTAATTTTCTATTTTGAAAACCTAAATCAAAAATCATAGAAATTTAATTTGCAAAACCTTAAGGGTTAAACCCTAAACTCTAAGGGTTAGGGCAAATGACTAGTATGCCATTAAAAATTAAAATCCAAATGACCATTATGCCATTTTTAGATTTTTAATTGGTTGGAGTAAGAATATTGCCAAAGAGTGGAGTTGGTGACCAACTCTAACCACTACATGTGCCTTATAACTCCAGCAACCAGCCATCTAGGTCAGTAACATATATTGAATCAAATGATATATAGATTAAAAGTAAGAAAAGTCTCACATTATTTTTCAACTTGTCCAAGACCATCCTCTCTCTCTAAATTCGGGAATGAGGGTGAAAGGGAGTTCTAGGTTAAGCCAATATCAGTTCTTAACTTGCCAAGATCAGGAATCAAAAGTCAGAATCTAGATCAAAGCTAGAAAAGGTATAAAACCCTAAATTTTAGAAAATCATGTGATCTTATATTAATGTTGTTATTAGTTGTTTAAAGTTATGTATTAAGGTGTCATTTGGTAATCTGGATTGATAGATCATGGATCTATAACACTTAGATGCATGAAAATAGCATTTTTAGAAATCTAGAAAATTGGAAAAATAAGGCCTGACAGCCTAATGTCAGGGCCTCTAGATTTTTCTGTGTTAGATGTTTATGGTGTTTGATGTTATGGATCTGTTCTTTGTAGTAAGGTCTTTGATCTGAAACTTGAATCAAGCCCAGATCATGTATAGATTGCATGATATGATCGGTCAAAGTACGTTGACCGAGCACAAATTCTGAAAATCTAGGCAAACCCAGAATTTCTGACAATGTATTGCAAGGCCTTGATCTTGCTACTGTTTGTGCTTTAGTAAGTGTTAGTGCTTTGATCTTATAGTCTGACATGAGGACTACATGATCATGCCTTTATATCACTTAGATCCATAACAGGATCAAAGATATTGTGGGTCAAACAAGCGTTGACCAACTGCCTTAGACGAAATCTGGAAAACCCAGAAATCGCCAAGAACAGCTTCTGACAAGCCTTTGACCGGCCTTGATCTCTCACCTGTTATGTTGTTTGACTAATTTAGTGTTATGTTTATGTTCCTTGACATACGGACTACAGGTTTGAATCATTAGAACACCAAACAAATTACCAGAACCCTAAGATTTTTGAGCCACAAAGTGAGCACACGAAGTTGTCTGGGTTTCTGGGTAACCCAGAAAACCCAGCAGGCCTCTGACAACAACTTTGCAAGCCTGGATCTTGCAGATTTGATATGTTTGGGTTATGAAACTTGCTGGAGATTATAATATTACATAAATACTACAAGATCAATGTCTTTTATAGCCCAGAAACTTTATAATCAAGAATGTATAAGTGGTCAAAGGTAGCAACCTGATAACTGACATGAAGGCTCAAGAACATGCTCAAGAACACCTATAGCGACGGTTCTGTCGCTATAGGGCCCTTTATTAATAATTAATTTCTGAAAAATAATTATGTTATTTATTAAATAGAAAAAAATTGTTTTTAGTTATTAAAAATACATAATAAATTCCTAAAAATTATTTTAAAGCCTGAAAATTAGTTTTTAATTATTCTGAATATATTTCATAAATATTTAATATTTTTTGGAATAATAATGGTAATTAATTTATTTAATTATAATATTAAATAAATTATTTAAAAATAATTTTTATACTTGAAAAATTATGAAAAATTATATTATGGTAGGAAAATATTCTAAGTTATTTTTAATGACTTTTGATATTTTGGGATAAATTTCATTAATAAATTATCATTAATGGTAATTAATTTATTTAATAAATATATTAAATAAATTATGAAAAAATAGAATTAATGATTTAAAAATCATATAAAAATGATTTAAGTGTTATAAATATATTTTAAGTTATAAAATATAACTTTTGATATTTTGACATGAAAATATTAATATTTTAATATTAAAAGCAATTATCGGATAATGGATTTAAAGATTTAAAAATCATATAAATATGATTTTAAAGTATTAAAAATACTTTGATATATTATAAATATATTATAATATTATGTTATGGTTTTCATTAATATTTAATATTAAATAAATATTAATAATAAAGGAATTATGTGGTATTTAATTCTTATAAATACGATATTAATGATTGAAAATTCATGATAAATGATAATAATTATCTAAAAATTATTACGAGCTTATGAAAAATATTTTGACTGATAATATAATTATCTAAGATAATTGTTAAGTGTTAGGCATAGTTTAATTGAACTTAAATTCGATATTTCTCCGACTAGACCGTCGGGATGTCAGAATTGTACCGAACTCGACTCAGACTGAAAAAGTTTGACTTGAGGTTAAGTCTTATGTGTGTTATAGACGGATAGGATTATGTGATAATGTGTTTAGGTTATTTTAAATACTATGATGATATTATTCTAATTTGTATATCAATATTATTTATTTATTAGGTTCAGACAAAGCTTATTATTGCATAGCGGTAATCAACGGTTCAAGCAAGTTTTCTTTAACTCGACCTCGAGTTGATATTGTTAAAATATGGTTGTGGTTAATCTCTACTGATTATACCATGTCTATGAAGTATTGATTTGCACTATGTGCACATTGCATGTATTCATCAGGTATGAAAGGCTGATCACCTTTATTACCATTCGGTCCAGCTATATTTATTCACATTCAATGTTCTTTTAGCTATGATAGTTTGTTCATGCTAGTTCACAATTATATTGTAGAACTTTACCCAACTTATTGTTCAATTCTTTCTATCATGATATATCTTTAATTTATTGAACTTAAACTTGCTGGGTAAACTTATTACTCACCCTTGCTATATCATGATTAACATTGCAGATTAAGATGAATACGTTAGATACAGGAAAGGACAAAGCCAAGTTCAGCTTGGGATAATGTGCAGCTAAAATGTAATAGTATAGTATGATAATAATGTTATATGTTAGATAGTTTATTTGTGTATAAGTTAAGGTTACTCGACCTTGGGGAATAGTGTGTAAATTTTATTGTATAAACAATTTATGTTTATATCTTTCGCAATAGTTATAGAAATAGTGTACCGAATCCTGGGTGATTTGGGGCCCTCACACTACTCTTATTTCCCGAGAGGAGTTCGAAGGATTAAGGAATCAGATAACCGAATTGGATGTCCTTCTGAAAGAACTAAACAAACAAGCTCAGGGTCCATAAATACCCATAAAAACAGAATCCTCTGCACACGGAGAAATTCAAGGTATGGATAGAGAAGTCCCAATACCTGAGTCTCAGACTGAGAAGTCCAATAAAACCCCTGAAATCACCCATCTTAAAGAAGATCAAGACAGCAGTGATATTCGGAAGAAGGTTCAACAAATGGAGGAGATCATACGGTCAATTAAAGGGACTGAAATGCACAGAAGCGTTACCTATTCAGACCTTTGAATCTTCCCCGGGGTTAATTACCCGGACAAATCCAAGGCTCCCGATTTTCAGAAATATGATGGGTTTGGAGATCCTTACACTCACTTAAAAGTGTTCATTGGAGAACTCGGATCTTACGCCGAGAATGAAAAACTGAGAATACAGTTGTTTCAAAAAGAGTCTAACTAGAGAAGCCAGAGTATGGTATGCCGTATTGGATAACTCCAAAATCCATAGCTGGGGGGAACTAGTCCATCCATTTCTAAATCAATACTGCTTTTAAACGCAAATGGCTCCAGATAGATATCAAATCACTAAGGTCAAAAAACAGAACAATGAGTTATTCAGATAATATGCCCAAAGATGGAGGCGTCTGGCTACTCAAGTAATCTCATCCATAACAGAGACTGAGATGGTGATGACCTTCATAGACATTCAAGAAGCTCCATTTTATGAGAGGGTCCTAGCAGGCATAGGAAAACCATTCTCGAAAATGATTAAACACTAAGAGATGGAAGAAATTGGGTTAAAATCTAGGAAGATTTAAGACCTCACTGCTTTAAAAGTCGTGGCTGAGCATATCCAAGCTGGGAATTATGGAAACAACCCCCGGAGGATCCATAAAAAGAAAGAAGAGGATGTCTCCTTGGTGCTGCAAGGACAAACTCAGAGAGGCAATCAAAACTTGCCTATTCAAAGGAGAAACTATTCCCCTTTTTAAGCACAATCCTCAAACCCTCCATTGCCAAAAAGTGGAGAAGTCAGACGTCCAAGAGTGCTCACACCCTTAGGGGACTCATTGGAAAACATATTCAAGCTTCTAACAGCGCAGAAGAAAATTGTTCATCTCCTTCCACCAGCTAATCCAAGTGGAAAGAATTTCAATACAAGCAAGAAGTGTGCTTACCATTCTAGAGCTCCGGGTCACGACACCCAAGATTGTTAGGCCCTCAAGCACAAGATCCAAGATTTAATAGACAATGGTGAGATCGCGGTGACAAAGCGGGAGCAACCACATGTTCAAGATAACCCTCTTCCTCAACACAAGGAAGAGGATGTCAACATGATCAACAGAGGGAGTGGAGAAAATTCTAATTACCTCAGATATGTGGGTAGTTCTCCCCAAACCAGCAAAGATAATTCTAATAAATGGAATTATTTAGAGTTCCAGATTATGATAGAACGGGAGTTAAAGTCTATCAATGAACATGTTAATCAACTGACAGAACTGGTGATACATCAGCTGTAAGACCCCAACTTTCATAAATAAAGATTAAATTTTCTCGAAATATATTTTTAAATATTATGGTGTGGATTTGATATAATGTTATAGTTGTGGGTAATATTTATAAATTTTGTAAAGTATGCAAGTTGTTATAAAAAATTCGATTAGTCGGGGAATATTCGTTTTAACAGAAAATATTCGTACGACGGCACAATCATTGGTGGACTCCACAACGGAATTATTGTCGGAGTTAGAAAACGACAGAAATATCTTTTTATTAAAATAACGGCGAAAGTTTTACCATTAACTATTGGAATACCCGGTGGTAAAAATACAGTAATACTCGTGGTTGCATAGTAGGACACGGTATTGATTATTGATGCTTACGTGAGAAGTCACTCAGTTATACTCAATTATTGCTACAGTAATTGTTGCATAGTATCACATTATTTGATTCAATTATTGTCAATATTTTATATATTATTAAATCAATAATCTAGATGACAAGTTATTCATATTATTATTTACATAATGAACAATGTCTAGAAAGTTCTGTCGAGGAAAGGGGTTTGGTCACCTAATTGCGCGCCAATAGAGAGAAATCCTTATCGAAAAGCCCCCTCTTTCCTGAGAATGATCTGGTTGTTAATATTGCGAGTTATAATAATAATGAATAAATATTGTTAAAAATATTGGGGGGATTTTTATGAAGTATTTGTTATAAATTTTGGCGTATTATTTGGACCCCCACATACCCATTTGTCAAAACTGTCGGTAGAAAATTATCTCAGTTTTGTTATATATATATATATATATATATATATATATATATATATATATATATATATTTGTTTGTTAGGTGGGGGGGTTCACGGGTAGAGAAAAGAAAAGGGGGTGGTGTAAGATTACTTGGATGGGAGGGAAATGTGTGGTAATTGTGGTGGAAGTTATATAAGGTATGTATATATATAAAGTGTGTCCCGTGATTTTGTGTGTGAGAGAAATGTGGTGGATGGTGGTGGAAAGTTATTGTGTTATATATATATATATATATATATATATATATATATATATATATATATATATATATTATAATAAGTTTTATTTTTTATAAAAAATAAAATATATTTTATTTTATTTGCATAGTATTTTACTATGCAGTGCACAGTAAAAAAACTTGTGAATTCAGTTTTCGGTGCCCATGATTTCGTCTGATTTCCTACTATGCAATCCGTGAAAATTCTAAATAGTATCCTTCCATTCTCCTATAAATAGGATGCTTAGTTTAGAATTGAAAATCACACCAGAGTCAGAGAATTCTTCTTTTATAATATTGAGCGTATTTTTTTCGAGTTTTAGGAAGTTGTGAGTGTAGAAAACAGTTCAAGTTTTCTTCAAGAATATTTCCGCCCTACCAGTCGGAATACTCTTCCTTTTAAGGTAAGAGATATTATTTTTGTTCAATATTCGTAAGAAATAATATTTTCTTCCATACTCTGTACTATGTAAGTAATATTATTTCGTTTCAGATTATGAAATTCTACACTCATTTTATTAAGTTTTGACTTCTATACTCCATGAAATTAGTAGAATATCCTTAAAATTTGTGCTTCATACAATATCTTTTCATGGAAATATTATTCTGAGCATTCTTGATAATTTTTAACATTTTCATGTCGGAGTACTATTCACGAGTTACTATTCCCAAATTACTATTCACGGGGTACTATTTACTCAAGATTTCTTTTCGGTCTAAATCATTTTTGATATAATATTATTCTTGAATTTTACTCCACAAAGCAGTATCATGTTGGCAATTTGGACGTTTTTGAATTTTGAATAAATTAAATTATAAATCTTTAAAATTTATGCTTTACTTTCATTTAATTGAATTCTTATATCATTGTCATCATCCTCATGCTTATATTGTTATCAAAGTCATATTTGGCTCGTAGTGCATAAATGACCTGTTGATCGGCATGATTATGATCAGGGATCATTCGGTATAATCATGACCTGTAATGTTACAAATGATGTGGTAAAAATCCTCATTGGCCTGTAGTGCACTGATGGACAATTGTTGGCATGATCATGACCATTGGTGAAAACACGATTATCATTGACCCGTAGTGCATGGATAATTCATGGTTGTGATACTAATGAATATCCTTGGCCCATAGTGCAGGGATGATTCGATGATGTGGATTATTTATTAAGCTGAGTCTCAACGATAAAATTGATGATAAACTTTTTAAATCATAGAAGAGAGTAGATATCATGCTCTACTTGACTCTTCTAATGGATTGTTTGTTCCGTTACAGTTAAATTTGATGTTTATTATATTTTATCAGTTTAACACTGTTGAAGGCTAACGATAATTTATTCTGCATTATCTTAGTCATAATATTTCTTACTGGGCTAGTTGAGCTCACCCTTTTGCTTTCATTGTTCTATTTAGGAAATGAGAACCTAGCCGGGACTAGTCGAGGAATGAAGTGACAGTCCGAGATGGTTGTTTTAGTAGTCCTCATTATTTAGTGTGATAATAAATGTAATGAGTATTGAATTTGAGTTTGGACATTCCTATTAAAACTCTCAGCTATGTTTTGTCGTATTTTACACGATAGTTATATAATTAAGTTGTATTTGAATTATGTACCATGTATTTGGCGACTCAAGATGGGTGATGTATACCTATTTTGGGGGCGTCACAGTTGGTATCAAAGCTTAGGGATATGATCCATGGCTAAGATGTGAGACTAGAACTAGGGGAGAGACGGGAAAATCCTTCGCTAGTATAACCTACCTAAGCTTATTTGTTATTTATTTGGTCAGTCAGGATATAGGGATAATATGTGGCATGTCAATTAACCCTTGTTTTGTGACAGTGTTTGAAAATGACATCCTAGAATGTTGAGATAAGCAATGGAGAACATAAGACCATTGAGAAACCAACGATCAATACCCTGGATAATGTGCATCAGGAAGGCAATAATCCTCAGGTGAACAACAACACCGACCAAATAATGAACGACGGAATGTTTAGGAGCTTTCTGCAATTCGTGCAACATCAGGCAAGAGAGACTCCTGTTCAAAATACAGGTGGAAACACTGGCAACTCTCGGACGGTCACCGCTAAGCAATTCAAGGAGTTGGGACCACCGAAATTTTTAGGAAAGCCAGAACCATTTAAGGCAAAGACGTGGATAAAGCAGATCAGCAAGACATTTGATGTCTTGGGATACTCTGAGGAGCAAAAGGTTCCCTTTCCCCCTTCAAGTTGAGAGGAGAGGCAGATTACTGGTGGAAATCTGTAAAGCGTACTCAACCTGCCGCACTAAAGATGTCTTGGGAGAAGTTCCAAGAACTATTCAACGACAAGTACTTTTCTGAAAGTATTCATCACATGAAGGAGGTAGAGTTTATCAAGTTGGAGCAAAATAATATGATCGTGTCGCAGTACGAAGCTAAGTTTGCCTAGTTGTCCCGGTTTGCGTCCCACTTAGTTGATAATGAGGAGAGAATGACACGAATGTTTCTGCGAGGTTTGAAACCTGAAATACATCAATATCTCATTTCTCACAAACTGTGTTTGTATTCAGATATTGTAAATAGGGCTCAGTTATTGCAGCGTGATAATGAGTCAACCCAACCAAGAGAGAGCAGCCGGCAAAATGATAATACCAGTGGTAGCAGTCATCGAAGCGGTGACAATAAACGTGGAGGAAGTCAACATGCCAGAAATGGTAACCACTTCGATGGTAATAATGGCCAAGACAATAGGAGTGAAAATTTCAAGAAGATGAGATTCAATAATGATGGAAAGATGTCAGCACCAGCAACCATTATTAAGGAAGGAGAACGACCACCGATCGTATGCTACAAATACAGAGGGGAGGGACACATCAGCCCAAACTGTACGCAGCAGTCCAAAACATGTTACAATTGTGGAAGAGAAGGTCACCTAGCTCAATTTTGTTGAGCAGTAAAGTCAAGTCCAGCTGGGTTGGAGGCACCAAAGGTCGTCCTATAAAAGTCAAAGTCAGTAGTTCAAGGGAGAGTGTTTGTTGTGACCTCCCAAAAAGCGAGGAACCTGAACGAAGTCATCACGGGTAAGCTAATCATAAACTCTAGCGAAGTCTATACTTTATTTGATACTGGTTCTATCTATTCTTTTATTTCTCCTACTTGCGCACAATGTTTAAATTTGACTCCGGAAAAATTATACTTTGACTTATCTGTTGAAACTCTGTTGGGAGAAACCTTCGTTACATCCACTGTTTATAAGTCTTGTTTAATTCAAATCGGCAACCGCACGTTACCTGTCGATCTTATTTCTTTGAAAATACTTGCATGTGATGTAATTTTAGGGATTGATTGGTTAACCACTCATCATGCAAAAATTGATTATTTTTGTAAGGTTGTTAGCTTTCATATTTCTAACCAACCTATTATGCGAATTCAAGCAACCAAACCACTAAAGTCAATCATTGTTATATCAAGCCATAAATCTATTCATTTATTAAAAAATGGATGTCAAGCTTTCTTAGCCCATGTCACAGATTTAAACAAAAATGCGTCAAATTTGAACCATATTTCTATTGTTAATAAAATTCCTGATGTATTCTCCGAAGAACTTCCTGGCCTACCCCTGGAGCGTGAAATTGAGTTTGGTATCGACCTTGAACCCGGTACAAAACCCATTTCATAAGTCTAATATCGAATGGCTCCTATTGAACTTCAGGAGTTAAAGGCCCAACTGCAGGAATTGTTAGACATCGATTTCATTCGTCCTAGTACGTCTCCTTGGGGTGCTCATGTTCTATTCGTAAAGAAGAAAGATGGAAGTATGTGACTTTGTATTGAATATCGGGAGTTGAATCATGTCACCATCAAAAATAGGTATTCGTTATCTCGTATTGATGACTTGTTTGACCAGTTGCAAGGTGTCAAATTCTTTTCAAAGATCGATATTCGTTCCGGATATCATCAGTTAGAGATTAAAACCGATGACATTCCAAAGACTGCTTTCAGAACTCAGTACGGGCATTATAAATTCCTAATCATGTCCTTTGGATTGACTCATGCTCCTGCCGCCTTCATGTATATGATGAACCGAGTATTCAAGGAATATTTAGATCACTTTGTGGTCATCTTTATTGATGACATCCTCATATACTCCAAAACCCGTGAAGATCATGAGCAACACCTGAGGTTAATACTTCAAAAGCTTCGTGAAAATAAGTTGTATGCCAAGTTGAAGAAATGAGAGTTTTGGCATGAGAAAGTAGCATTCCTTGGGCACGTGATATCAAATCACGGAATATCTGTTGACCTAACAAAGATTGAAGTAATACAAAGCTGGCAGTAACCTAAGTCAATGACCGAAGTACGTAGCTTTCTCGGCTTAGCTGGTTATTATCGGAGATTCGTAGAAGGATTTTCCCGAATCGCTACTCCATTAACTCAGCTGACTCGAAAAGATACAAAATTCGGTTGGAGCGAGGAATGTGAGAAGAGTTTTCAAGAACTCAAGAGGAGACTCATTTCAGCACCTGTTCTGACAATACCATCTTGTTCGAAGGGATTTGTCATCTACAGCGATGCTTCGGGCAGAAGGTTAGGATGTGTTCTCATGCAACATGGGAAAGTCATAGCATATGCCTCACGACAACTCAAAGAATATGAGAGGAATTATCCTACTCATGATATAGAGTTGGCAGCAGTCATTTTCGTACTAAAGATCTGGAGGCATTACCTGTATGGGGAGAAAGTGGAGATCTACACAGATCATAAAAGCCTCAAATATTTCTTCACCCAAAAGGAACTCAACATGCGGCAACGACTTTAGCTCGAGCTGTTGAAAGATTATAATCATATCATTCAATACCATCCTGAAATAGCGAACGTGATAGCTGACGCATTGAGTAGAATATCATATGTGGGTACGAGTGCGATATTGTCAACGCAAAGATCCATTTGGTATGACTTGTAAAGGATGGAGATAGAGATAACGACTCTAGGGACCCACGTGATGATGTCAAATATATGAGTAGAACCGACTTTAATCGATAAAGTTAAAGCTGCTCAAGCTACGGACCTGGAGCTGATGCGTATGAAGAAGAAAATACAAGAAGGTGCTATTCCGGAACCAAGAATCGATGAAGAAGGAATACTTCGAGTCAACTCCAGACTTTGTGTTCCTAACGACCCTGATTTAAAGTATAAAATCATGATGGAGGCGCATAACACACCGTGTGCAATCCATCCTGGAAGTACCAAAATGTATCTTGATCTTCGACATACATTTTGGTGGAGCAATATAAAAAGAGAGATCGCGGAGTTTATCTCAAGGTGTTTAACGTGTCAACGAGTCAAGGCGGAGCATCAAGTGCCAAAAGGTCCATTACAACCACTTAAAATTTCATAATGAAAGTGGGAGCTCATTACCATGGATTTCGTTACTGGTCTTCCCAAGGTTTCTCAAGGTATAGATGCGATTTGGGTTATTGTCGATAAACTAACCAAGTCTGCTCATTTTTTACCTATACGAGAAACTTATTAACTTGAACGTCTTGCTCATATATACATAAACGAGATTGTAAGACTGCATGGTATGCCAGTATCCATAGTTTCTGATCGAGACCCAAGATTCACTTCACGATTTTGGATTAGTTTGCAAAAAGCTATGGGCACGGATTTACGATTTAGTCCGGCATATCAACCTCAAACGGACGGGTAGTCAGAGAGGACTATTCAAACTCTTGAAGATCTATTAAGACTATGTGTCCTTGACTTCAAAGGAAGTTGGGACAAGTTTTTGCCATTGGTGGAATTTTCCTACAATAATAGTAATCAAGCAAGTATTTGCATGGCTCCATTCGAGGCGTTGTATGGACGCAAGTGTCGTTCTCCAGTATGCTGGGACGAGGTGGGGGAAGCAACGTTGTTGGGATCAAAATTGGTATGTATAACTACAGAGAAGATTCAAATAATCCGGCAACGTATAAAAACCTCACAAGATCGACAAATGAATTATGCTGATCTTCATCGAAAAGACGTGGAATTCAATGTTGGAGAGCATGTGTTATTATGTGTTGCTCCATGGAAAGGAGTTACGAGTTTTGGAAATAGAGGAAAGCTCAATTCTCGATTCATTGGCCCATTTGAAATCCTCGATCGAGTAGGAACTGTAGTCTATAGACTTGCTTTACAGCCAAGTATATCTCGTGTTCATAATATTTTTCACATATCTATGTCACGTAAATATGTGGAAGACCCGAACCACATTATTAAGTTAGAACCGGACGAAATAGCCGAAGATTTAACATATGAAGAGGTACTTGTTAAAATCTTAGATAAGAAGGAACATATTCAACGCTCCAATGTTATACCTCAAGTCAAAGTTTTGTAGAGGAACCACGATGTTGAGGAAATGATCTGGGAGTTAAAATCTGAAATGATATCAAGTTATCCTCACCTCTTAAACATACCAGGTATGTACCCTAATTTCGAGAATGAAATTTAATAAGAAGGGGAGGTTGTAAGACCCCAACTTTTATAAATAAATATTAAATTTTCTCGAAATATATTTTTGAATATTATGGTGTGGATTTGATATAATGTTAAAGTTGTGGATAATATTTATAAATTTTGCAAAGTATGCAAGTTGTTATAAAAAATTCGATTGGTCGGGGAATATTCGTTTTATCAGGAAATGTAGCATCCCCAAATCCGGGTACTTTTTACCTAAGATCTGGTACATCATTTCTATAACTATTGCAGAAGATATAAACATAAATTGTTTATATATTAAACTTTTATACATCATTCCCAAGGTCTACAACCTTAACTTAATACATACCTTCAATATCTTAAATGTTTACAAAATACTATTTTCGTAAGAAAATTTATTAGATCTAGTTGCACCATAATTTAATATTAAACTTTGTCTTTGCTTCTGTCTTTACTCGAGCTTTCATCTTAATCTAAATTTTTTTATCATGATATAGTAAGGGTGAGCATCAAATTTGCCCAGCAAGTTTAAATTTATTTGAGGATATATCATGATTGAAAGAATTGAACAATAAGCTAGCTAACTTTCAACAATATAAACATTGTGAAAGAGTATGAACAAATTTTCTTAGCTGAACGACCAAGTCAATAAAAATGAATAGTCAAGCATAAACATGAACAGATTAACTGAACCAAATGGTAATGAAGGTGATCAGCCTTTCATACCTGATGAACATTTACAATATGCACAACGTGCGAATAAATAATCAATATAGACGTGAATAATCAACAACAATTATTCACTAGCATGCTTTGAACATACAACTCAAGTTTGAGTTAAGGAAACTTGCCTGAACCGCTGATTACCGCTAAGCAATCTAATGTAATCTCTTATGAAATATCTATCAATTATAAGATTGATCTTTCAATTAGCATAACATACCTGTTAGCTCAATATACTATTACTTAATCCACAGATTATCTAACATTTAATCAAATATTAGATAACATCTTAATACATAAGTATTATTATCATCCGTTGATAATTCTTTAATTACTATATCATAAACATTATGATTTAACACTCGCTTTTTTATTTCATAAGTTATTCTTTAACATCTAATACGTCAAATACTAATCCAGCAACCTAGATTCTAAATCTAGTAACCAAATTGTCAATCCAGCAGACTGGATTCCAAATCTAGCAATCTGGATTCAACAAATTTCCAATTCAGCAAGCCAAACTGCAATCCAGCAATCTGGATTCCAAATCCAGCAACTAGATTACAATCCAGTAAACGGAATTTAACATATTTTCAATTCAGTAAACTTTTTTTCAATCCAGCAAGCTGGATTCATCAGATTTTCCAATCCAGCAAACTGGATTCACAAATTACTCAATCTAGCAAGTTGGATTCCATATCTTTTTTACGAAAACACTAAAGTAGCTTATTATTTTTCTATCCTTTATCCAAACACATATACATATACTTCATACACCAAAAGTATTTTTCTATAATTTTCCAACTTCCTTTGGTATTTTTTTAAAAATTATTTTTAGTGCATAGCTTAAGAAATTAGCCATATCATGTTCAACTCCAGACATTCCCATCTTTTGACACAATCTTATACGTGTTAACGTGACACTCCAGTTTAAATTTCGTGGCCATCGGAGTTATAGAACTCCGGTTATAGCCATTTTCGTCGGTTATAGCCATTGCTACAGTAATTGCTGCATAGTATCTCACGTTATTTGATTCAATTATTGTCAATATTTTATATATTATTAAATCAATAATTGAGATGACAAGTTATTCATATTATTATTTGCATAATTAACAATGTCTAGAAAGTTCTGTCGAGGAATTGGGTTTAATTACCTAATTGCGCGCCAATAGGGAGAAATCCTTATCGGAAAGCCCCCTCTTTCCTGGGAACGATCTGGTTGTTAATATTGTGAGTTATAATAATGATGAATAAATGTTGTTAAAAATATTAAGGGGATTTTTATAAAGTATTTGTTGTAAATTTTGGCGTATTATTTGGACCCCCACTTACCTATTTTTCAAAACTATCGGTAGAAAGTTATCTCAGTTTTATTATATATATATATATATATATATATATATATATATATATATTTGTTTGTCAGGTGGGGGGGGGTTGTGACACCCCCAAGTCCAGGTTCTCTAACCTCAAATTCGGTGCTCACAATCTATCATCATCATAAGTATTCTATAACTATTACGAAATAATAAACATACATTGTTAATTATAATAAAGTCTCATAACACGGTCCCAAGGTCTCCATAACCTTAACTTTAAATACACCATTTATCATACAAATAGTTTACTTAAGAAATTCCATCAGATAATAACTAAATTGGCATTCATTCTAAATTACTCCTGGATCTTGTCCTTGCCCTTGTCCTTCGTGTTGGATCCTTCGAGCTTAACTGAAATAGATGTCATGATATAGCAAGAGTAAGCAACTAATTTGCTTCACAAGTTTATATAGACAAGGGAGATATATCATGACTTAGAAAGAAATATTACGTTCAATGTTCAACAATAATATAAGATTGTGAAGGAACATGAATTAATAATGAACAATTGAATATTCGATAATTGAATAACATGAACTGAGTGGTTTTGAATAACCATGAACATTTGCTAAGGTGCTCAGTGATTAAACTGGACCTCTTAATAAGTTTTGGTATTCAAGGGGATCAACCTTTCATACCTCGTGATTTATGCATAAACACTTAATAATCCGACATTGATATCATGCCTTAATCAAATTCGTCCTTTTCTCAGTCAAGAGTTCTTACTATATCAATTTAATAAGAACAGTTATTTAAAACACATTTGATTTAACAAATGTAGACATGCTTGATCTAGCTGATACAATTAGCATAGATCTATTTCATAAATGAAGAACTTTAATTTAATTCACAGTTCAATAGCAGTAGAACGGAATTCAATTGCACAAAGTGCGATTTTCAATAATGAATATAGACGTGAATAATCATCAATAATTATTCACTAACATGTTTTGAAAATAATAACTCGAGCTTGAGTTAGGAAACTTGCCTCGATCGTAGGTTACGGCTACGAAATTAAATTTCTATCCACTATGCAGTTAAATTATCTTCCTTTGAGAGACCTATAATTAATCTTTCAATTAGTTAAAGCATAACATTAGATTATGTAATCACATAGATATTATACATTACATTTAGTTCTTATAAACATTATCATGTCTAGATAGTGTTACTATTAATTAACGACTACCTTTAATTCACATAATATTATTAACTTAGATAATATTTAATTCACCTTCTAGTATTATTGGTTTACTAATAATACTTTTATTCACTTACTAATATTATTATCATCTTAGTAATATTTCAATACTTTACTAATATTATTAATCATCTTAATAATATTTTAATCATGCATTAATATTATTACCATAATAATATCTTACTTATGCTTTAACATCATTAATAATACTTTCAATCATTTACTAATATTTTATTTACTTACTAATATTATTAATCATTTAATAATATTTTATTCCTTTACTAATGGTATTATATTTAATAACATTTTTTTTAATCTCGAATATTATTATTTAATATAATTTTAATCATTTAATAATAATACTTTAATCTAATATTATTAATCTTTTAATAATATTTTACTCTAGGATTAATATCTTAATCTAATATTATTAATTATTTAATAATATTTTAATAAAATTTTAATCTTAATATTTTTATTTAATTAACAACATCATATTATAATATTATTAATATTATAATAATATTCCAATGATTTACTAAATTAATAAACAATTTATTCTAATTGTTCATCATTTATTAACCTCTTATTTAATATCCATAAAAGGTCATAAATAATATTTATTAATATAAATTACCAAAATACTCTAAACTAGTTATGATATAATATATTATGAGCATTCAAGCATAAAAATCATATTTTTCTCATCAAAGACATCATTTAACTATTTATTTCTTTTTATTCATAATTTAACTATTTTTTTTTTAGAAAAATAGCAAACTGATTCCAAAAATTCTCAACTTCTGGATTTTGACAGAATATGAACCAACAATGATCTCATAATTTTTCTGGAATTTTAGAAAATGATTTACTATTTTAAAGTGCCCAAAACACTCGGATCTTGCTCTATTTTTAATAAATTGAGTTTTGCTCAGAAAATTCTGAAATTTTCAGGGTATACTCTCTTAACATATATGAAGCCACTGTAAAAATTTTGGAATTTTCCAGAGTATACACAGTGAGATATTCGAAGGTTAATATTTCGGAGTCCTTTACAGAAATAGTCATTACGCACAATATATAACTCGAAACGTGTCCGTTCTTTTTCCTGCATGTACATAACTTCTCAAGGTACCTCTGTGATGTTTTCCAGATTTTTAAAAGACAAACAACTGACCGAAACAGCCTCATGAAAAATGGATCAGTAGCTGATTTAGGGTTTTTAAAGCCTCAACATGCAAAGTGGACTGTTTTGGGAAAAATAGTCTCAAAGGTTTCAAAACTTGCTAGATTTGTGTTCTATCACTTGGGTTTACTACATAACTCATGTATCTAGCACCCCCCTTCGACAGATCACAATTCCAAGTTGTAAAACTTGAGTTACATAAGATGTAGTGGAAGAAAAATAAGAGTTTTCACCCTTGGAGAACATATGCTCATTTTCTTCCTCTAAGTCTTTGATCTAACACTCAAGATACTTAGTTCCATACATGATGATATATAGAACTAGTGTATCTTGAGTATTTGTACATAACCCCATCAAAACTCAAGCTAGCAAAACAAAGTAAAAGAAGAAGATGAAGGTAAGTTATACCTTGACTTAGTTGCTACCTTTCTTGATTTTCCAAAGTAAGTAATAAACTTAGGAGGCATGAACAACTAGCACTCCTATCTCTTCTCTCTATAGCCGAAACCCTCTCTCTCTCTTTTCTCTCTTTGAAGTTGGCTAGCTTGGGAGCAAAAGATAGAAGAAGAAGATGGAGAGAAAATGAGATGTTGGAAGAATGAAAATGTGTTTACAAAAATGAAATGGGCAATTCACTAATAATCCTACCATAACTATTTTGTTGTCCATTGGGTAAAAACTTTGTATTATTATTTCCATTAGGCTAAACATGATTAAATGTGCATAATGGAGTGGCAACCAATGGGAGCTTGGCAACATTGTTCTTGTGTTTAATAATTTCTACTAATGGACAAGTTAGCTTAATTATTCCACTTAGGATCCTCTAGCCCATAATATCCTCCATTTAGCTTTTATTTTAAATGCCCAATTTTGATTAATCAAATGTCTAGAATACCCCTAATCAAGTGGGCTAAGTGTTGGATTGTATTTTATTTTCTTTGGGCTTCTCCTTTAATTGTTTTGGGCTATGTACTAAACATAGTCTAGCAATTTTAATAATGTTACCCAATTTGATTATTTAGGACTTCTATTTCCAATCATATGAAGTTTAATTACTTATACACGTGACTTTATCTCATAACCTAATTAGATTTACAAGAATTAGGTTTAAAATTATTAGTCACTTGAAATACTAAGTTTATCCACTGAAGTTAGTATACATATTAAATACTAACTTTTCCGTATTACCATAACCCTTAGGTTATTTAATAGTCTTACCTAATGTATAATTAGGTTACGAAGCTTTCATTTTATGAAATATGTAAATGCATGTATCCATAACTATAGTATATATGTTAATTGACCCATGCACCACTTCACATGTGTTGTCACATATTAAATCCTTATGTAACACAAGGTTAAAAAATCCATAATGTACATACATATATAGTGACTTAAAATTCACGGTTATTACATTCTCCCCCCTTATAAGAATTTCGTCCCCGGAATTACATATAAGGTTACTCAAAAAGGTGTGGATAAGTTCCTCTCATCCTTTCTTCGAGTTCCCAGGTAGCTTCTTCAGCATTGTGGTTTCTCCAAAGAACTTTTACATAATGTATAACCTTATTTCGCAATTTCTGTTCCTTTCTATCTAAAATTTCGACCGGAATTTTCTCGTACGACAAATCCCTTTCGACCTGAATTGGCTCATACGATATCACGTGCTTGTAATCAGACTTATATGGTCGTAGCACTGACACATGAAACACATTATGAATATGTTCCAGTTCAGGAGGTAGAGCTACCTCGTACTCCACTTCGCCTATCTTCTTCAAGATCTCGAAAGGTCCAATAAATCGCGGACTTAATTTACCTTTCTTTCCAAACCTTATCTTCCCTTTCCAGTGAGATACTTTCAAAAATGCATAGCTTCCCACCTCAAAATCTCTCTTCTGGCGATGTAAGTCTGCATACTTCTTCTGGCAATCTTGAGCTGCTACCAGTCGGGCTCTTATCACCTTGATGGTCTCTACGGTCTGCTGCACCAGTTCTAGTCCAAACAGTCGACGTTCACCTACTTCATCCCAACATAAGGGCGTTCTACATTTCCTTCCATACAGTGCTTCGTACGGCGGCATTCCGAGGCTGGCGTGATAGCTATTGTTGTATGCGAACTCTACTAATGGAAGATGATCCTCCCAGCTACCCTTGAAGTCCATCACATAAGCTCTGAGCATGTCTTCAAGTGTTTGAATCGTTCTCTCACTTTGCCCATCGGTCTGCGGATGATACGCGGTGCTCATTCGTAACTGCGTCCCCATTCTTTCTTGAAGACTCTTCCAGAAGTTTGACGTGAATCGCGGATCCCTATCCGACACAATAGATACGGGTACGCCATGTCTCGAGATAATTTCCTTGATATATAATTTGGGTAGCTGGTCCAGACTATACCTGATCTTGATCGGCAAAAAATGAGCCGACTTCGTAAGACGATCTACAATCACCCATATGGCGTCGTGCCCTTTTTGCGTTGCTGGAAGTCCCACCACAAAATCCATCGTGATGTGCTCCCATTTTCACTCTGGAATCTCTAAAGGCTGTAGTAATCCACTCGGTAGTTGATGTTCTGCCTTGACCCTCTGACAAGTTAGACATCTGCTGACGCATTCTGTAACCTCTCTCTTCATGTTTGGCCACCAAAAGTGTTGACGTAAGTCTTGATACATCTTTGTGCTTCTTGGGTGTATCGAGTACCTTGTACTATGCGCTTCTTGCAGAATGTCTTCTCTTAGTTCTGGTACTAACGGTACCCAAATTCGTCCTTCAAATCTTAGCAGTCTGGTGCCATCAATCTTGTATTTCAATTCATCCCCTTCAGCTAACCGCTTCTTGATGCTGTCGCAATCTTCGTCCTTCTCTTGAGCCTCTTTAACCTTATCTAATAAGGTAGGGCTCGCTGCCACTGTAAATAATTTCTCATCGATCTCCATCGGATACTTAACCTCTAAGTCAAGTCGTTCGAAATCCTTCACCAATTCCTCTTGAATGGTCAACTTCAGTAACTTCTCTCTGCCTTTTCTGCTCAGGGCATCAGCCACTACATTTGCTTTGCCTGGATGGTATAGAATCTCACAATCATAATCCTTAATCAATTCTAGCCATCGGCGCTGCCTCATATTTAGCTCCTTCTGCGTGAAGATATATTTTAGACTCCTATGATCCGTATATATCTCACACTTCTCACCATACAAATAGTGCCTCCAAATTTTTAAGGCAAAAACTACTGCTGCTAACTCCAGGTCATGAGTCGGATAACCCTTCTCATAGTCCTTCAATTGACGTGAAGCGTACACAATGACCTTGCCATGCTGCATCAGTACACAACCAAGACCCTTGTGTGACGCATCACTATACACTACAAATCCTCCCGTGTTGTCCAGTAAAGCTAACACAGGTGCTTGACTGAGCCTCTTCTTCAATTCCATGAAACTCTGTTCACATTTTTTCGTCCAAACGAACTTCACTGTCTTTCTAGTAAGGTTGGTCAACGGCGATGCTATCTTTGAAAAATCTTGGATGAATTTTCGATAGTATCCTGCTAATCCCAAGAAACTCCTAATTTCTGTCGGTGTCTTTGGTTGTTCCCAGTTGATAACCACTTCTACTTTTGCTGGATCTACCGAAACACCATCCTTGTCGATAACGTGACCCAAAAACTGCACTCTCCGTAACCAAAATTCACACTTCGAGAACTTTGCATACAACTTCTCCCTCCTTAACGTCTCCAACACTTTCCTTAGATGTTCAACGTGATCTTCCTCTGTCTCTGAATATACCAGGATGTCATCTATGAACACGACAACAAACTTATCTAAATACTGTTTAAACACTCTGTTCATCAAGTCCATGAATGCTGCTGGCGCATTCGTCAATTCAAAAGACATTACCAGAAACTCAAAGTGTCCATACCGAGTTCTGAATGCCGTCTTTGGAACATCCTCCTGTCTCACCTTCAGTTGGTGATAACCAGTCCTCAAGTCGATTTTTGAAAAGTATTTCGCCCCCTTCAACTGATCAAACAAATCGTTGATCCTGGGCAACGGGTACTTGTTCTTAATGGTGACCTTATTCAACTCCCGGTAGTCGATACAAAGCCTTAATGACCCATCCTTCTTCTTTACGAATAAGACTGGTGCTCCCCACGGTGATACGCTTGGTCGAATGTATCCCTTATCTAATAACTCTTGTAGTTGAACTATCAATTCCTTCATTTCTACCGGAGCCATACGATACGGCGCTTTGGATACCGGTGATGTCCCTGGTGCCAAATCGATAACAAACTCTATCTCTCTATCTGGTGGCAATCCCAGAATCTCATCTGGGAAAACGTCAATGAATTCTCTTACAATAGGTATCTGACCCAGTTCACCCTCGACTCAGTGGGTATCCACAACGTGAGCCAAATAACCTATACAACCCTTCCTAAGCAACTTACTTGCTTGCATCATCGTCAGACAACAAGATTGTCTCGGCGATTTACTGCCATGAAATACCACCTTTGACTTATTCGGAGTCTTTAGGTGTACGCATTTTTTCTTACAGTCAATGACCGCTCCATGACTTGATAACCAATCCATCCTGAGGATTACATCAAACTCTCCAAGATGAATCGGTATCAAATCCACGTTAAGCTTAAACCCTCTTATATTAGCACAATAGTTCCTATAGATGCAGTCTACAGGGATAATTTCTTTGTTTGCTACTTCTACATTCATTAGGCGTTCTAATAGTTCATGAGGTAAACTTAATCTTTGAGCAAATTCATCAGATACGAAAGAACATGAAGCTCCCGAATCGAATAACACATAGGCATTTATATCATTGATCGGAATTATACCTGACACCACCTCCCTGGATGCCACGGCATCTTGCACTGTCATATTGAATGTCCGTTCTGTAGGCTTGTTTGGCTGGGCTGGTCCTCCACTGGTTGTCTTAGTGTTATTGCCCCTGTTGCCATTTCCGCCATCCGTGCTTTTCTTCTTCGGGCAATCCTTGATTCGATGTCCCACGTCACCACAGTTAAAGCAACCTCCCTTCTTCACCTTAGGACAATTGGGTGAGGTATGCCCTTCTTGCCCACATGTATAACATACCATTTTTCCTTTCAAGCACTCCCCCGAGTGACCCTTTCCACAGTTCCCACACACCGACTTCTTTTGTTGCACACTTCCGTGCTGCATCTCCAGATTACTACCCCCACTACTCCATTTCCGCTTCTTGTTGTTGCTACCGCCACTGCTAACATTCTGATTCCCACCTTCTGCTTTCTTCTTGTTCTTCTCCCGATTGTATTTTGAGACAGCTTCGCTTCCACCTTCCGCTATAAGAGCTTTCTCCAACAGCGTTGAGAATGATGTGATTTGTAAAATCGCTACCTTACTATAAATCCACGGCTTTAGTCCATTTTTAAACCTTCTCGCTTTCCTCACCTCTGTGTCCACCTGATGTGGAGCGAATCTGGCCAATTTATTGAACTTCGCAGCATACTCTGATATTGACATATTCTCCTGTTTCAGTTCCAAAAACTTGATCTCCATTCTTGCTTGAATACTCTCAGGGAAGTAGTTTTCAAAGAACAACTTCTTGAATGCTTCCCAAGTCACGATTCCAGTTCCGACTTTGTTCTGGTTGGCCTCCCACCAATAGTTAGCCTTATCCTTCATTAAGTAGGTAGCAAAAATTATCTTCTGCTCTTCTGCTACTCTAGCAATAACGAAGGCCTTCTCGATCTCCTTTACCCACGTCTGGGCCTCTATCGGGTCTGTTGTTCCTCTAAACTCCGGCGGTCCTACTGCCTTGAAGTCCTTAAAGTTGACTAGTTGGTTGCCCGCCTGATTTCCTGCAGGTTGAGCTTGATTCCTCATGGCTTCAGCCATCATGTTGATAAAATCTTGCATTGGGTTTTGTTGAGCTCCCGCTGCATTATTAACTGACTCTTCAATCTCTTGGTTCCTCAGTCCGCGTCTGGGCGGCATTATCTAGTGAAACAAAATTCTAACACGTTACTCGAGTTTATTATCATATGAATACTTAGCATGTAACACGCTATTTTATTTAAACAATCAGATGATCATTATGTGAGAGTTTTAAATTACCAAGATTTGGAAGTCTTTCTCCCTGATTAGTGGGTTAAGTTTGTTTTTAAAGAACATTTTCCAAATCAGTCTACTGGATTCGCATAACATTAAATATGTAAGACCCCAATTTTTATAAATAAAGATGAATTTTCTATAAATATCATTTTTGAATATTATGGAGTTAATTTGATATAATGTTATAGTTGTGGGTAATATTTATAAATTTTACAAAGTAAGCAAGTTGTTATAAAATATTCGTTTGGTCGGGGAATATTCTTTTTGTCGGGGAATATTCGTACGACGGCACAATCATTGGTGGACCCCACAACAGAATTATTGTCGGATTGAGAAAACGACAGAATTATCTTTCTATAAAAATAAAAGCTGAGGTGTTACCGTTAAAATCGTTAAAACTGTTGAACTACTTGGTAGTAAAAGTACAGTAATACGCGTGGTTGCATAGTAGCACACGGTATTGATTATTGATGCTTACGTGAGAAGTCACTCAGCTATACTCAATTATTGCTACAGTAATTGCTGCATCATATCTCTTAAATTATTGTCATAGTATCATCTGTATAATATGTTATATTATTGAGACGTTGTGGTAAGTTTGGTTATTTTATGGGGGGGCATATGTCATCATCTAAGAGTCTCTTCGTCAATAGTAATTACCGTCGTCAATAGTAATTACCGTCGTCAATAGTATTTACCTTGGTCAATAGTAATTACCTTGGTCAATAGTATTTACCTTGGTCAATAGTATTTACCTTGGTCAATAGTATTTACCTTGGTCAATAGTAATTACCTTGGTCAATAGTATTTACCTTGGTCAATAGTATTTACCTTCGTCAATAGTATTTACCTTGGTCAATAGTAATTACTTTCGTCAATAGTAGTTGTCCCTTCAATATTACCAAGAGTCATTTGACCCTTCGTTAAGACCAAGAGTCATTTGACCCTTCGTTAAGACCAAGAGCCACCCTCAGTTTTTCTATAAATAGAGGCCTAGGGCTTCATTATTTTTCACGAATTCATTCAAGCTATAGAGAGAGAAAGTATAGAGAGAATAAGAGAGAGAGAATAAAAGTATTCTGCTACACCACTTTTCCAATATCCAGTTCTTTTAAGGTAGGGAATATTATTTCTTTTATATTCATGAAGAGAACTTCTGTTATTCCATTTGTTATTATTCTGTTGGAATAACCAGTATACGCGGTCTACCCTATACTTGGTGACATTCTTCTATTATTCTGTTGGAACATCCTGTCTGTGTGTTTTACACCGGACCTGGTTCCGTTTATTATTCTGTTGGAACATCCTGTCTGTGTGTTTTACACCGGACCTGGTTCCGTTTTATTATTATTCTGTTGGAATATCCTGTCTGTGTGTTTTACACCGGACCTGGTTCCATTATTTATTATTCTGTCGGAATATCCTGTCTGTGCGTTTACGCCGGACCTGGTTCCATTATTTATTATTCTGTTGGAATAACCTGTCTGTGCGGTCTATCGCATGCATGGTGATTTCTTTTGTTATTCCATTCTTTATTATACTCAGTTGGTTAAGTTTTGACTTCTATACTCCATGAAATTTGTGGAATATCCTTGATAGTTGCGTTTCATCCAGTATCTTTTCAAGAAAATATTCTTCTAAGCATTCTTGAATTTTACTCCACAATGCAGTATCATGTTGACAATTTGGACGTTGTTAATTCCTGGATAAATTAATTCTTGAACTTGTTTTATTGAATTCTTATATCATTGTCATCATCCTCATGTTTATAAAATGTTGAAAGTCATCTGTGGCATGTAGTGCATAGATGGACTTGGTATGATTATGACCAGGGATTATTCGGTATAATCATGACCGTAATGTTACAAATGATGTGGTAAAAGTCCTCATTGGCCCGTAGTGCATTGATGGACAGTTGTTGGCATGATCATGACCATTAATGAATACACGAATATCCTTGGCCGTAGTGCAGGGGTGATTCGATGATGTGGATTATTTTATTAAGCTGAGTCTCAGCGATTACAGTGTTGAAAAACTTTTAAATCATAAAAGATAGTAGAGTTTATTTTCTACTTGACTCTTTTAATGGATTGCTTGTTCCGCTACAGTTAAACTTGATGTCTATTATATTTTATCAGTTTAACATTGTTGAAGGCTAATGATAATTTATTCTGCATTATCTTAGTCATAATATTTCTTACTGGGCTAGTTGAGCTCACCCTTTCTTTCACTGTTCTCTTCAGGAAATGAGAACGTAGCTGGGACAAGTCGGGGTACGGAGTGATGGTCCGAATGATAGTATTAGTTAGTAGTCCTCACTATTCTATGTAATGGTGTGTTAATAAATGTAATGAGGACTCCTTTTGAGTATGAATACTCTCTAGAAGATAATATTTGTATTCAAACTCACAGTTTATGTTTTGTCGTATTGTACACGACAGATGTATTAATCAGTTGTATTTGTATTCTGTACTATGTATCTGACGACCCAAGATGGGTGATGTATACCTAATTTTGGGGGCGTCACAGTTGGTATCAGAGCTTAGGGATATGATCCCTGGCTAAGATGTGAGAATAGAACTAGGAGGGGAGAGACGGGGAATTCCTTCGCTAGTATGGCATACCTAAGTTTATTTGCATGGTATTTAATTGGTCGGTCATAATATAAGGATAATATATGACATATCAATTAATTTTTATTTTGTGGCAGTATCTGAAAATGGCATCTGAGAATGTTGAGAATAGCAATGGAGCACAGACGACTGTTGATTCACCACATATCAATAATCAGGATAATGTGCATCAGGAAGGTGTCAATCCTCATGCAAACAACAACACTGACCAAATGATGAATGATCAAATGTTCAGAGGCTTTATGCAATTCATGCAACAACAGGTGAAAGCGGCTCCTGTCCACAACGTAGGTGGAAATACTGGAAACTCTCAGGCGGTCACCGCTAAACAGTTTAAGGAGCTGGGACCACCGGAGTTTAAGGGAGAACCCAAACCACTTGTAGCTGAAACATGGATAAAGCAGATCACCAAGATATTTGATGTCTTGGGTTGCTCCGAGGAGCAAAAGGTTCCCTTTGCCGCCTTTATGTTGCGAGGAGAGGCAGATTACTGGTGGGAATCGATAAAGCGTACTCAACCTGCCGCACTGAAGATGTCCTGGGAGAAGTTCCAAGAGCTGTTTAACGACAAATACTTTCCCGAGAGTATTCGTCACATGAAGGAGGTGGAGTTCATCAAATTGGAGCAGAATAATATGACCGTGTCGCAGTACGAGGCAAAATTTGCGGAGTTATCCCGGTTTGCGTCCCACCTGGTGGATAATGAAGAAAGAATGACGCGGATGTTTTTAAGAGGTTTGAAGCCGGAGATACGTCAACATCTTGTTTCTCATAAACTGTGTTTGTATTCAGATGTTGTAAATAGGGCTCAGTTGGTGGAGCGCGATAACGAGACAACGCAACCAAAAGAGAGCAGCCGGCAAAATGATAATACCAGTGAGAGCAGTCATCGAAGCGGTGACAACAAGCGTGGAGGGAATCAACAGGCCAGAAATGGTAACCACTTCGGTGGTAATCAGGGCCAAAACAATAAGAATGGACATTTCAAGAAGAGGAGATTCAACAATGATGGAAAGACGTCAGCACCAGCACCTGTCGTTAAGGAAGGAGAACGACCACCTATCATATGTTTCAAATGCGGAGGGGAGGGGCACATCAGTCCAAACTGCGCGATGCCGTCCAAAGCATGTTATAATTGTGGAAGAGAAGGTCATTTAGCCCGATTTTGTCGTTTACCGAAGACAAATTCAGCTAGGATGGAGGCACCAAAAGCCGTCCCAGAAAAGTCAAAACCGGTTGTGCAAGGGAGAGCGTTTGTTGTGAACTCCCAGAGAGCAAGGAACCCGAATGAGGTCATCACGGGTAAGCTTATTATAAACTCTAAAGAAGTTTATACTTTATTTGATACCGGTTCAACCCATTCTTTTATTTCTCCTACTTGCGCTCATCGATTAAATTTGATTCCGGAGAAATTAGACTTTGACTTATCTGTGGAAACTCCGTTGGGAGAAACCTTCATTACCTCCACTGTTTATAAGTCTTGTTTGGTTCAAGTTGGTACCCACACATTACCTATCGATCTGATTTCATTAAAAATACTTGCATTTGACGTGATTCTAGGGATTGATTGGTTAACTACTCATTATGCAAAAATTGATTGTTTTCGTAAGGTTGTTAGTTTTCATATTCCTAATCGACCTATTATGCGAATTCAAGCAACCAAACCATTAAAATCAATCGCTGTCATCTCAAGCCATAAAGCTATTCGTTTATTGAAAAACGGATGTCAAGCTTTCTTAGCTCATGTCACAGATCTAAACAAAAATACGTCAGCTTTGAATGATATTTCTGTTGTTAATAAATTTCCTGACGTATTTCCCGAAGAACTTCCTGGCCTACCCCCAGAGCGTGAAATTGAATTTTGTATCGACCTTGAACCCGGTACAAAACCCATTTCCAAAGCCCCATATCGAATGGCTCCTATTGAACTTCAGGAGTTAAAGACCCAACTGCAGGAATTGTTAGACATTGGTTTTATTCGTCCTAGTACTTCTCCTTGGGGTGCTCCTGTTCTGTTCGTGAAGAAGAAAGATGGGAGTATGCGACTTTGTATTGATTATCGGGAGTTGAATCATGTCACCATCAAAAATAGGTACCCATTGCCACGTATTGATGACCTGTTTGACCAGTTGCAAGGAGCACAATTCTTTTCAAAGATCGATCTTCGTTCTGGATATCATCAGCTGAAGGTTAGAACTGAGGATATTCCAAAGACGGCTTTTAGAACTCGGTACGGGCATTATGAATTCCTAGTCATGTCCTTTGGATTGACTAATGCTCCTGCTGCCTTCATGGATATGATGAACCGGGTATTCAAGGAATATTTGGATCATTTTGTGGTCGTCTTTATTGATGACATCCTTATTTATTCCAAAAGCCGTGAAGATCATGAGCAACACTTGAGGCTGGTACTCCAAAAGCTTCGTGAATACAAGCTTTATGCCAAGTTGAAGAAATGCGAGTTCTGGCTGGAGGAGGTAGCATTCCTTGGGCACGTAGTATCAAGTCGTGGAATATCGGTTGACCCGGCAAAGATTGAAGCTATTCAAAGCTGGGAGCAACCTAAATCAGTGACCGAGGTACGTAGCTTTCTTGGTTTAGCTGGTTATTATCGGAGATTCGTGGAAGGATTTTCTCGAATCGCTACTCCATTAACTCAGCTGACTCGGAAAGATACAAAGTTTGGTTGGAGCGAAGAATGTGAGCAGAGTTTTCAAGAACTCAAGAGGAGACTCATTTCAGCACCTGTTCTAACAATACCATCTGGCTCGGAGGGATTTGTCATCTACAGTGATGCTTCGAGCAAAGGGTTGGGATGTGTTCTCATGCAACATGAAAAAGTCATAGCCTATGCATCAAGACAACTCAAGGAATATGAGAGGAATTATCCTACTCATGATCTAGAGTTGGCAGCTGTTGTCTTTGCACTTAAAATTTGGAGGCATTACTTGTATGGGGAGAAGGTGGAGATCTTTACGGATCATAAAAGCCTCAAATATTTCTTCACTCAAAAGGAACTCAACATGCGACAACGACGTTGGCTTGAACTGTTGAAAGATTATGATCATACCATTCAATACCATCCTGGAAAAGCGAACGTGGTAGCTGACGCATTGAGTAGAAGATCATATGCAAGTACGAGTGCGATATTGTCAACACAAAGGCCCATTTTGTGTGACTTGCAAAGGATGGAGATAGAGTTGAAGACTCCAGGGACCCATGTGATGATGGCGAATATACGAGTAGAACCGACTTTAATCGATAAAGTTAAAGCTGCTCAAGCTACAGACCTGGAGCTGATGCGTATGAGGAAGAAAGTGCAAGAAGGTTCTATGCCGGAAGCAAGAATCGATGAAGAAGGAATACTTCGAGTCAACTCCAGACTTTGTGTTCCTAACAACCCTGATTTAAAGTATGAAATCATGATGGAGGCGCACAACACACTGTTTGCAATCCATCCTGGAAGTACAAAAATGTATCATGATCTTCGTCATACATTTTGGTGGAGCAATATGAAGAGAGAGATAGCGTTGTTTATCTCAAGGTGTCTAACTTGTCAACGAGTCAAAGCGGAGCATCAAGTACCAAAAGGTCCTTTGCAACCACTTGAAATTCCAGAATGGAAGTGGGAGCACATTACCATGGATTTCGTTACCGGTCTTCACAGGGTTTCTCAAGGTATTGATGCGATTTGGGTCATTGTTGATAGATTGACCAAGTCTGCTTATTTCTTACCAATACGAGAAACTTATACACTTGAACGTCTTGCTCGTATGTACATAAACGAGATTGTAAGACTGCATGGAACTGTGGCTTATAGACTCGCTTTACCGCCAAGTATGTCTCGTGTTCATAACGTTTTCCACATATCAATGTTACGCAAATATGTGGAAGACCCGAACCACATTATTGAGTTAGAACCGGACGAAATAGCGGAGGATTTGACGTATGAAGAAGTTCCTATTCAAATCTTGGATAAGAAGGAACATATTCTACGCTCCAAGGTTATACCTCAAGTCAAAGTTTTGTGGAGAAACCACGGTGTTGAGGAAATGACTTGGGAGTTAGAATCAGAAATAAAATCAAGGTATCCTTACCTCTTCGACATACCAGGTACGTACCCTAATTTCGAGGGCGAAATTTCATAAGAAGGGGAGGTTGTAAGACCCCAATTTTTATAAATAAAGATGAATTTTCTATAAATATCATTTTTGAATATTATGGAGTTAATTTGATATAATGTTATAGTTGTGGGTAATATTTATAAATTTTACAAAGTAAGCAAGTTGTTATAAAATATTCGTTTGGTCGGGGAATATTCTTTTTGTCGGGGAATATTCGTACGACGGCACAATCATTGGTGGACCCCACAACAGAATTATTGTCGGATTGAGAAAATGACAGAATTATCTTTCTATAAAAATAACAGCTGAGGTGTTACCGTTAAAATCGTTAAAACTGTTGAACTACTTGGTAGTAAAAGTACAGTAATACGCGTGGTTGCATAGTAGCACACAGTATTGATTATTGATGCTTACGTGAGAAGTCACTCAGCTATACTCAATTATTGCTACAGTAATTGCTGCATCATATCTCTTAAATTATTGTCATAGTATCATCTGTATAATATGTTATATTATTGAGACGTTGTGGTAAGTTTGGTTATTTTATGGGGGGGGCATATGTCATCATCTAAGAGTCTCTTCGTCAATAGTAATTACCGTCGTCAATAGTAATTACCGTCGTCAATAGTATTTACCTTGGTCAATAGTAATTACCTTCGTCAATAGTATTTACCTTGGTCAATAGTATTTACCTTGGTCAATAGTATTTACCTTGGTCAATAGTATTTACCTTGGTCAATAGTAATTACCTTGGTCAATAGTATTTACCTTGGTTAATAGTAATTACTTTCGTCAATAGTAGTTGTCCCTTCAATATTACCAAGAGTCATTTGACCCTTCGTTAAGACCAAGAGTCATTTGACCCTTCGTTAAGACCAAGAGCCACCCTCAGTTTTTCTATAAATAGAGGCCTAGGGCTTCATTATTTTTCACGAATTCATTCAAGCTATAGAGAGAGAAAGTATAGAGAGAATAAGAGAGAGAGAATAAAAGTATTCTGCTACACCACTTTTCCAATATCCAGTTCTTTTAAGGTAGGGAATATTATTTCTTTTATATTCATGAAGAGAACTTCTGTTATTCCATTTGTTATTATTCTGTTGGAATAACCAGTATACGCGGTCTACCCTATACTTGGTGACATTCTTCTATTATTCTGTTGGAACATCCTGTCTGTGTGTTTTACACCGGACCTGGTTCCGTTTTATTATTATTCTGTTGGAATATCCTGTCTGTGTGTTTTACACCGGACCTGGTTCCATTATTTATTATTCTGTCGGAATATCCTGTCTGTGCGTTTACGCCGGACCTGGTTCCATTATTTATTATTCTGTTGGAATAACCTGTCTGTGCGGTCTATCGCATGCATGGTGATTTCTTTTGTTATTCCATTCTTTATTATACTCAGTTGGTTAAGTTTTGACTTCTATACTCCATGAAATTTGTGGAATATCCTTGATAGTTGCGTTTCATCCAGTATCTTTTCAAGAAAATATTCTTCTAAGTATTCTTGAATTTTACTCCACAATGCAGTATCATGTTGACAATTTGGACGTTGTTAATTCCTGGATAAATTAATTCTTGAACTTGTTTTATTGAATTCTTATATCATTGTCATCATCCTTATGTTTATAAAATGTTGAAAGTCATCTGTGGCATGTAGTGCATAGATGGACTTGGTATGATTATGACCAGGGATTATTCGGTATAATCATGACCGTAATGTTACAAATAATGTGGTAAAAGTCCTCATTGGCCCGTAGTGCATTGATGGACAGTTGTTGGCATGATCATGACCATTAATGAATACACGAATATCCTTGGCCGTAGTGCAGGGGTGATTCGATGATGTGGATTATTTTATTAAGCTGAGTCTCAGCGATTACAGTGTTGAAAAACTTCTTAAATCATAAAAGATAGTAGAGTTTATTTTCTACTTGACTCTTTTAATGGATTGCTTGTTCCGCTACAGTTAAACTTGATGTCTATTATATTTTATCAGTTTAACATTGTTGAAGGCTAATGATAATTTATTCTGCATTATCTTAGTCATAATATTTCTTACTGGGCTAGTTGAGCTCACCCTTTCTTTCACTGTTATCTTCAGGAAATGAGAACGTAGCTGGGACAAGTCGGGGTACGGAGTGATGGTCCGAATGATAGTATTAGTTAGTAGTCCTCACTATTCTATGTAATGGTGTGTTAATAAATGTAATGAGGACTCCTTTTGAGTATGAATACTCTCTAGAAGATAATATTTGTATTCAAACTCACAGTTTATGTTTTGTCGTATTGTACACGACAGATGTATTAATCAGTTGTATTTGTATTCTGTACTATGTATCTGACGACCCAAGATGGGTGATGTATACCTAATTTTGGGGGCGTCACAGAATAGATAATTTACTATTTAAATTTTCCAACACATATCATAATAATACTGCATTTATATTCATACACCAATATTCAGTTACTTACATGATTAATACAGGTATATTTTATAAATGCTACTATCCCATTTTAAACACAAAAGATGGGATTAACTCATAATGATACCTCCCTACAACACAAATAGGGATAGTACCTAACTACTTACTACCTCACACCTGCTGAGGTTTACATCATCATAAAATCTTATTACACAAAAAGAAAGATACTAATACATCTATCTACAACTGGGTCATCACATCATCACCACTGGTGGCCCTGCCGGGTCACCTGCACAGGCTCCTAGGGAAGCAACTGCTCCAGAACTCTACGTCGAACGGATCGACTAGACTCTCCTATCTCAGAGTGGACCCTCCTAGCCCCACTGCGCTGGCCCTCATACGCTGCGTCTAATGCTAGTCCTAAAGTCTCTACCCTGACCTTCATGGCATCCAGTGCAATCTCTAATAGGTCCACCCGCTTGGCCGACTCATGAAATGCCTCCTCCACCCGTATCTTATCGGCAATCTCCACGTCAAACTCACTTCGCATCGCCAGATGCTCTACGCTCAGTGCTGCAAACTTTGCCTTCTCATGCTCTAGCTGTACTCGCATCTCTGCTAACTCCATCAGTGCCTGATGAGCAGCATCCTTATACTGCTGATCCATGTGCTGATGGTTCATATCTCCGCCTCCAACTGCAAAATCCTTTGCTCCTGAGCATGGTTTTTCTCTAACAGGTTACTGATCATCACATCCTTCGAGGTGTCCGACACCTCCTCTAGAACGACCTCCTCCTGGTTTACAGAATAGCTCCCCTGACTATCACCTGGCATCCTATAAAATAAGGATACAACATCAGTACTACAATAAAATATATTCATTGATGAAATGAAACAATATTTTATTAAGTACAACACATACTCGATGAATTTTCATAATCCATCTCCTAACATACTCTATAAGAGTTTTCTACTAAGGTTATGACCTAGGTTTCGTATTCCTAATATTTATAACCTACAGCTCTGATACCAACCTGTGACACCCCCAAATCCAGGTTCTCTAACCTCAGATTCGGTGCTCACGATCTATCATCATCATAAGTATTCTATAACTATTACGAAATAATAAACATACATTGTTCATTATAATAAAGTCTCATAACACGGTCCCAAGGTCTCCATAACCTTAACTTTAAATACACCATTTATCATACAAATAGTTTACTTAAGAAATTCCATCAGATAATAACTAAATTGACATTCATTCTAAATTACTCCTGGATCTTGCCCTTGCCCTTGTCCTTTGTGTTGGATCCTTCGGGCTTAACTGAAATAGATGTCATGATATAACAAGAGTAAGCAACAAATTTGCTTCACAAGTTTATATAGACAAGGGAGATATATCATGACTTAGAAAGAAATATTACGTTCAATGTTCAACAATAATATAAGATTGTGAAGGAACATGAATTAATAATGAACAATTGAATATTCGATAATTGAATAACATGAACTGAGTGGTTTTGAATAACCATGAACATTTGCTAAGGTGCTCAGTGATTAAACTGGACCTCTTAATAAGTTTTGGTATTCAAGGGGATCAACCTTTCATACCTCGTGATTTATGCATAAACACTTAATAATCCGACATTGATATCATGCCTTAATCAAATTCGTCCTTTTCTCAGTCAAGAGTTCTTACTATATCAATTTAATAAGAACAGTTATTTAAAACACATTTGATTTAACAAATGTAGACATGCTTGATCTAGCTGATACAATTAGCATAGATCTATTTCATAAATGAAGAACTTTAATTTAATTCACAGTTCAATAGCAGTAGAACGGAATTCAATTGCACAAAGTGCGATTTTCAATAATGAATATAGACGTGAATAATCATCAATAATTATTTACTAACATGTTTTGAAAATAATAACTCGAGCTTGAGTTAGGAAACTTGCCTCGATCGTAGGTTACGGCTACGAAATTAAATTTCTATCCACTAGGCAGTTAAATTATCTTCCTTTGAGAGACCTATAATTAATCTTTCAATTAGTTAAAGCATAACATTAGATTATGTAATCACATAGATATTATACATTACATTTAGTTCTTATAAACATTATCATGTCTAGATAGTGTTACTATTAATTAACGACTACCTTTAATTCACATAATATTATTAACTTAGATAATATTTAATTCACCTTCTAGTATTTTTGGTTTACTAATAATACTTTTATTCACTTACTAATATTATTATCATCTTAGTAATATTTCAATACTTTACTAATATTATTAATCCTCTTAATAGTATTTTAATCATGCATTAATATTATTACCATAATAATATCTTACTTATGCTTTAACATCATTAATAATACTTTCAATCATTTACTAATATTTTATTCACTTACTAATATTATTAATCATTTAATAATATTTTATTCCTTTACTAATGGTATTATATTTAATAACATTTTATTTAATCTCGAATATTATTATTTAATATTATTTTAATCATTTAATAATAATACTTTAATCTAATATTATTAATCTTTTAATAATATTTTACTCTAGGATTAATATTTTAATCTAATATTATTAATTATTTACTAATATTTTAATAAAATTTTAATCTTAATATTTTTATTTAATTAACAACATCATATTATAATATTATTAATATTATAATAATATTCCAATGATTTACTAAATTAATAAACAATTTATTCTAATTGTTCATCATTTATTAACCTCTTATTTAATATCCATAAAAGGTCATAAATAATATTTATTATTATAAATTACCAAAATACCCTAAAATAGTTATGATATAATATATTATGAGCATTCAAGCATAAAAATCATATTTTTCTCATCAAAGACATCATTTAACTATTTATTTCTTTTTATGCATAACTTAACTATTTTTATTTTTTTTAGAAAAATAGTAAACTGATTCCAAAAATTCTCAACTTCTGGATTTTGACAGAATAAGAACCAACAATGATCTCCTAATTTTTCTGGAATTTTAGAAAATGATTTACTATTTTTAAAGTGCCCAAAACACTCGGATCTTGCTCTATTTTTAATAAATTGAGTTTTGCTCAGAAAATTCTAAAATTTTCAGGGTTTGCTCTCTTAACATATATGAAGCCACTGTAAAAATTTCAGAATTTTCCAGTGTATACACCGTGAGATATTTGAAGGTTAATATTTCGGAGTCCTTTACAGAAATAGTCATTACGCACAATATATAACTCGAAACGTGTCCGTTCTTTTTCCTGCATGTACATAACTTCTCAAGGTACCTCTGTGATTTTTTCCAGATTTTTAAAAGACAAGCAACTGACCGAAACAGCCTCATAAATAACGGATCAGTAGCTGATTTAGGGTTTTTAAAGCCTCAACATGCAAACTGGACTGTTTTGAGAAAAATAGTCTTAAAGGTTTCAAAACTTGCTAGATTTGTGTTCTGTCACTTGGGTTTACTACATAACTCATGTATCTAGCACCCCCTTTTGACAGATCACAATTCCAAGTTGTAAAACTTGAGTTACACAAGATGTAGTGGAAGAAAAATAAGAGTTTTCACCCTTGGAGAACATATGCTCATTTTCTTCCTCTAAGTCTTTGATCTAACACTCAAGATACTTAATTCCATACATGATGATATGTAGAACTAGTGTATCTTGAGTACTTGCACATAACCCCATCAAAACTCAAGCTAGCAAAACAAAGTAAAAGAAGAAGATGAAGGTAAGTTATACCTTGACTTAGTTGCTACCTTTCTTGATTTTCCAAAGTAAGTAATAAACTTAGGAGGCATGAACAACTAGCACTCCTATCTCTTCTCTCTATAGCCGAAACCCTCTCTCTCTCTTTTCTCTCTTTGAAGTTGGCTAGCTTGGGAGCAAAAGATAGAAGAAGAAGATGGAGAGAAAATGAGATGTTGGAAGAATGAAAATGTGTTTACAAAAATGAAATGGGCAATTCACTAATAATCCTACCATAACTATTTTGTTGTCCATTGGGTAAAAACTTTGTATTATTATTTCCATTAGGCTAAACATGATTAAATGTGCATAATGGAGTGGCAACCAATGGGAGCTTGGCAACATTGTTCTTGTGTTTAATAATTTCTACTAATGGACAAGTTAGCTTAATTATTCCACTTAGGATCCTCTAGCCCATAATATCCTCCATTTAGCTTTTATTTTAAATGCCCAATTTTGATTAATCAAATGTCTAGAATACCCCTAATCAAGTGGGCTAAGTGTTGGATTGTATTTTATTTTCTTTGGGCTTCTCCTTTAATTGTTTTGGGCTATGTACTAAACATAGTCTAGCAATTTTAATAATGTTACCCAATTTGATTATTTAGGGCTTCCATTTCCAATCATATGAAGTTTAATTACTTATACACGTGACTTTATCTCATAACCTAATTAGATTTACAAGAATTAGGTTTAAAATTATTAGTCACTTGAAATACTAAGTTTATCCACTGAAGTTAGTATACATATTAAATACTAACTTTTCCGTATTACCATAACCCTTAGGTTATTTAATAGTCTTACCTAATGTATAATTAGGTTACGAAGCTTTCATTTTATGAAATCTGTAAATATATGTATCCATAACTATAGTATATATGTTAATTGACCCATGCACCACTTCACATGTGTTGTCACATATTAAATCCTTATGTAACACAAGGTTAAAAAATCCATAATGTACATACATATATAGTGACTTAAAATTCACGGTTATTACAGGGGTTCACGGGTAGAGAAAAGAAAAGGGGGTGGTATAAGATTACTTGGATGAGAGGGAAATGTGTGGTAATTGTGGTGGAAGTTATATAAGGTATGTATATATATAAAGTGTGTCCCGTGATTTTGTGTGCGAGAGAAATGTGGTGGGTGGTGGATGGTGGTGGAAAGTTGTTGTTATATATATATATTATAATAAGTTTTGTTTTTTTATGAAAAATAGAATATATTTTATTTTATTTGCATAGTATTTTACTCTGCAATGCACAGTAAAAAAACTTGTGAATTTAGTTTTCGACGCCCGTGATTTCGTCCGATTTCTTACTGTGCAGTCCGTGAAAATTCTAAATAGTATCATTCCATTATCCTATAAATAGGATGTTTAGTTTAGAATTGAAAATCACACCAGAATCAGAGAATTCTTCTTCTATAATATCAAGCATATTTCTTTCGAGTTTTAGGAAGCCATGAGTGTAGAAAATAGTTCAAGTTTTCTTTAAGAATATTCCCACCCTACCAGTCGGAATACTCTTCATTTTAAGGTAAGGGATATTATTTTTGTTCAATATTCGTAAGAAATAATATTTTCTTCCATACTCTGTAGTATGTAAGTAATATTATTTCGTTTCAGATTCTGAAATTCTACACTCATTTTATTAAGTTTTGGCTTCTATACTCCATGAAATTAGTAGAATATCCTTGAAATTTGCGCTTCATCCAATATCTTTTCATGAAAATATTATTATAAGCATTCTTGATAATTTTTAACATTTTCATGTCGGAGTACTATTCACGGGTTACTATTCTCGAATTACTATTCACGGGTTACTATTTACTCGAGTACTATTCACCCGGAGTACTATTCATTACACAAAAATTAATTTCTTTTCGGTCTAAATCATTTTTGATATAATATTATTATTGAATTTTACTCCACAAAGCAGTATCATGTTGGCAATTTGGACGTTTTTGAATTTTGGATAAATTAAATTATAAATATTTAAAATTTATCTTTTGCTTTCATTTAATTGAATTCTTATATCATTGTCATCATCCTCATGCTTATATTGTTATGAAAGTCATCTTTGGCCCGTAGTGCATAGATGGACTATTGATTGGTATGATTATGACTAGGGATCATTCGGTATAATCATGACCTGTAATGTTACAAATGATGTGGTAAAAGTCCTCATTGACCCGTAATGCATTGATGGACAGTTGTTGGCATGATCATGACCATTGGTGAAAACACGATTATCATTGACCCGTAGTGCATGGATAATTTGTGGTTGTGATACTAATGAATATCCTTGGCCCGTAGTGCAGGGATGATTCGATGATGTGGATTATTTATTAAGCCGAGTCTCGGCGATAAAATTGATGATAAACTTTTTAAATCATAAAATATAGTAGATATCATGCTCTACTTGACTCTTCTAATAGATTGTTTGTTCCGCTGCAGTTAAACTTGATGTTTATTATATTTTATCAGTTTAACACTGTTGAAGGCTAACGATAATTTATTATGTATTATCTTAGTTATAATATTTCTTACTGGGCTAGTTAAGCTCACCCTTTTACTTTCATTGTTCTCTTCAGGAAATGAGAACCTAGCCAGGACTAGTCGGGGAATGGAGTAACGGTCCGAGATGGTTGTTTTAGTAGTCCTCATTATTTAGTGTGATAATAAATGTAATGAGGATTGAATTTGAGTTTGGATATTGTCTAGAAGACAATATTCATGTTAAAACTCTCAGCTATGTTTTGTCATATTTTACACGACAATTGTATAATTAAGTTGTATTTGAATTCTGTACCATGTATTTGGTGACTCAAGATGGGTGATGTATACCTATTTTGGGGGCGTCACATCAGCACCAAGTCACACGGCATACTAGTCTCCTCTCTCTTATCACAAAAAATCAATAACAAGCCCAAGAGAATAAAACCTTGGAGGAAAAACTTGCAAGAAAAGCAAGATCCCAAGCCCGTCGAGACTATGCTAACCAAAGGGAGTTCACCCACTTGGGCTAACCGATGGAAGAAATCTTGCAGATGTTGATCAATGAGGGAAAGATCACAGCACTGCTACCCCCCAGTCAATCCACGTTCAAAGAGATTTGATGCTACCGGGGTCTGTCAATACCACTCCAATATTCGTGGTCACAACACTGAAAGCTGCTGGGCACTTCATCATCTCATCCAAAATATGATTGACAGCGGTGACCTGCAAATAGCAGACAATGACACCGTATTGCCTGAGAGTGGGAAGATATTTCCTCAAGGAGCGCAAAGATGGAGGGAAATCATAGTAGTCATATCCTCTGAGGGAGACTTGTCTGCAACACCCCTTACAATTCAAGCAATCAAACTCAAAGGAGTTGAAAACCCTTTGAAGGTGGCTGCACCAGAACCACCGGTATTGCCATTCAGCCTGTAGTATTCTATCACCAGCCTGAAGAAAGTCCCATGGAACTATGGGGAGGTTGAAGGATCAACATCAAATACAACTGTTGCGGTATCCAAGAAAACCCGTTGTATCTCCCTCAACGAGTGATGAAGCCAGTCATCAAATCTAAGGGGAAAGTGCCCAAGGAGAAAATCGAAGAATTCCTCCGCAAGATGGGACATAATGAAGCCAAGGTGGTGCGAAGCTTGAAAGAAGCACCTCAACAGATATCCATTATGGACTTGGTATTCTCTTCTGAAGATCATCAGAATGTCTTAGTGAAGATATTGGAAAAAGCCCACCTGCCAAAGACGGTGGATGTTGAAAAGATTAATCATCTGGTAGATCACATTTTCAACAATAATGTGATATCTTTCACTGATGATGATATACCCCCCGAGGGGACGGGTCATTGCAAGCCACTGCACATAACAGTGATGTCTTCCGGATATGTGGTCACAAGTGTGCTAATAGATGGATGATCTTCCTTAAACATATGCCCTTATGCCACATTGGAAAGAATGAAGATCAATACCAACCGGATCCAAAGCAGCCACATAGTTATAAGAGCATTCGATGGGTCTTGACGAGATGTTGTAGGAGAGGTTGAATTGCCGGTGAAAATTGGTCCACATACCTTCTACATATCATTTCAAGTGCTCAACATCATTACAAGATATAATTTACTGTTGGGAAGACCTTGGATCCATATGGCGGGAGCCGTTCCATTCACTCTCCATCAACAAGTCAAGTATATCATCAATATAAAATATTTCATTTTCCCATCCTTTCTCATCTCTCCAAATCCTCCCACTTTTGAGAGAGAAATTTTAAATCAAAAATTAAATCAATTTTACCTTCAAATCCCTTCTATTTCTCTCTAAATAAAACTCATAATCATAAAATTTTGAAAAATTGTAATTATTTTTTCTTCCCATCTATTCTCTTTACTTCCCCTCAAATAAAAACTTAAAAAAACTATATAAGATACAGACACCACCAATTTTTAAGTAACTATTGTCCGTAATCTATGAGCCGTATCTCCGAAAGCCCTATCTAACACTATACGTGTTAACTTCTGTGATAGATACAATTTTCCCCGAAATCCGATGAATGTTAAGAGACCGAAAAGGGCGGGAGTTTTGAATATATTTACCATCCACAGTTTCACCCAAAACCCTTCGTAAACCCCATTAAGACAACAATTCCTTGTAACCCTTTTCTCTCTCTGAAAAAAATCTCGACTTCTTACAGATTTCCTCTCTTGAAAAATCTTGGGTTCTTTTGATTTCTTCTTGTTCTGTGTTCATTATTGTAGGTCATGGAGAGGGAGATTAATGGAGTTGAAGGTGAAGAGCAAGAGGGTGATGTGGGTGTGAAACGGCGTCGTTCGGAGGAGGAGGAAGAGGAGTTGGCCGCTGAGAATGGAACGGCGTCGTTCGGAGAAGGAAAGGAGTCGGAAGAGGTCACGAAGATAAAGAATAGTGGAGTTCAAGTTGTTGAAGGTGAAGGGCAGGAGGGTAAAACTTTGTGTGATTGGGATGTGGGTGTTAAACGGCGTCGTTCAGGGGAGGAAGAGGAGTTGGTGTCTGAGAATGGAACGGCGTCGTTTGGAGAACGAAAGGAGTCGGAAGAAGTGAATTTTATTGGTAGTACTGTTGTTGATGCGATAACAACAACAAATCAAAAGGATTTGGGAGAAATTTGTGAGGATCCGGTGAAGAAGAAAGCGCCTGTTCGAAGGGAAAGAAAAGGGAAAGTAGGGAGACTACGAAAGAAGGGGAATCGGAAGGATTTGGGTGGAAAAGGGGAGGGAATTGGGAAAGATTCAGAATTTGATAATAATGGTGGGATTATGAGAGAAAGTGGTGGAAAAGGAGAGGGATTTGTTGAAGAAAAAAAAGGGGCTAAACCAAGGGGAAGGAAAAGGAAAGGAAGTGGGGATTTGGGACGAAATAGTGTTGATCTGGATGGAAAAGGAGGTGAAATTGAGTCGCTAGAGAAAACTCATGAGCAAGGGGGTGAAGAAATGAAGGGAAGTGATGATTTGGGTGGAAAAGGGGAGGAAAATTGTATAGGTACTGAGGGGTTGGTGAAGGAAAAAGAAACAGATAAAATGGCTAATGATCGGAGAGGAAGTATTGGAAACGAATTGGAGGGGGTTTCTGTGAATAAGAGGACTCTTCGGCGAACGGCTGTGAAGTTGGTGGACCGATTTAGTGACCAAGTAGAGAAATTTTTTGAAGAACAGGATGAGGAATTTGGGTCAAAAAAGAGAGGGAGAAGGGGTGTGAAAAAAAAGGTTGAAGAAGGGAAAGATGGGTTGGAAAAGAAACCGAGAAAGGTTATGAGAAAGGAGGTTAAAGAAGGGAAAGATAAGTCGGAAAAGAAACCTAGAAAGGGTCTGAAAAAGGAGGTTGAAGAAGGGGAGGATGGGTCACCAACAACTGATAGAGGTGAAGAACCAGATGCCCTTGAGACAGTTGGTAAGACTACTGCAGCTGTACCAAAGCAGAGGGGTGGTGGAAGGAAGGATGATAATGTAATTTCTGTTTCTCTGGCTTATATTAACTCATTTTTACTACCAACATTTGTTTATATGTTAGTATGGGATTTATTTGTGATGTTTGGTTTAATTAATATTAACAGGGGCAGCCAAAATCTATTATGTGTCATCAGTGCCAGAGGAATGACAAAGGCCGGGTTGTACAATGTTCTAAATGTATATGGAAGCGATATTGTGTCCCATGCATGACTAGATGGTATTTATTCTTCTTTTAGTGATTTTATTATTTTGACTGTAAATTGAAATTGCTTCTTATGCCTTATATCTCTTATTGACTGCTGTTTTTTTTAATTGCCGAAAACAAAGACTTTTGATTTTGTTTTGAGTTGTACGATTTTGTCAGTGTTGAGCAGGGACACAATATTCCTGAAGTGTATATTTGTATGTAGGTACCCTAAGATGACGGAAGATGATTTTGCCAAGGCTTGCCCTGTTTGTCAAGTTAACTGCAATTGCAAACGTTGCTTGCGTTTAGAAGTACTCAAAAAAGTCAGTTTCTTTAGCTCCTAACACTTTAGTCGATTAATGTTTTACTTTGATGTTAGGTTCAACATACATGATATGGTATTTCTGATTTTTTGTTGTAGGACAAGGAAAGGTTTGATTTGAAATTCAGTGTTGAAGAAAAGATTCAGTACTCTAAATATATCATACCTCTGCTTCTCCCATTTATAAAACAATTCTATGAAGAGCAGATGGCGGAGAAACAGTTAGAAGCTAAAATTCAAGGTATTATAATTTAGTTCCCGAATTTTGGTGGGCATTACAGTTCTTTATGATTGCATTTCAACTAGACTGGGTTGGTAATAAAATGCTCAAAAGTCTTTCTTGAAAAATGGAGTAGAAAATAATATCCACTTGTTAGTGATTCCTGGTTTGTTTGTTTGCGCAGGATTATCTTTGTCTGAGCTTGAAGTACAACAAGCAAAGTGCGGGTTGGGTGAACGTATGTATTGGTAGGTTTACTGAAGCCATCTGTCTTTGCCATGAAAGTCTATTCCTTCGATTTTGGAAGGAATTAATTATTTCATATGTTCGATGCAGCAACAATTGCAAAACTTCAATTGCTGACTTACACAGAAGCTGTCCACAGTGTTGTTATGATCTTTGCCTTATTTGTTGCCGGGAGATGCGTGATGGATGCCTGCGGGAAGGTCAAGAGGAAGTGATAATGCAATTTATAGACCCTGGGGTGGAGTACTTGCATGGTGGAAATCGTTGTCAAGAGACACGACCAACACGTGAACCTTTTGGTGTATCTGATGAAATTAGTGATAGGGATCATGCAAAGTCGGTATTCGAGTGGAAATCCCAGGAAGATGGTAGCATCCCTTGTCCCCCTGAAACTTTGGATGGACCTTTGGGCGCATCTGCTGAAACTAGTGATAGGGATCATGCAAAGTCGGTATTCGAGTGGAAATTCCAGGAAGATGGTAGCATCCCTTGTCCTCCTGAAACTTTGGGTGGTTGTGGTAAAGGCCGATTAGAATTGGGGCATATATTAGAAAAGGATTTTGTTTCCAAATTGTTATCTGATGCTGAAGATTTAGCGAGAAAATACGAACTCGTGGAGATTCCACTTGAAACTCCTGGACAGTGGTGCTCCTGTTTCAATTCAGTGTGTGAAATTGGCAGTGACAAAGTGAAGTTACTGAAAGCCGCATCTCGAGAAGATTCTGATGACAACTATCTATACTGTCCAACTGCTGTAGACATTCAACCTGAGGATTTGAGGCACTTTCAGTGCCATTGGTTGAAAGGTGAACCTGTGATTGTCAGTAATGTGCTTGAGACAACATGTGGTTTAAGCTGGGAACCAATGGTTATGTGGCGTGCATTTCGTCAGATCAAAAACCTGAATCATTCCCAGCTATTGGATGTGGTTGCAATTAATTGTTTGGATTGGTGCGAGGTCAGTTTAAATTCTTCCTCTGTAATACATTTTTTTTACTCTCCTGTCTGCTCTAATGGGATTTTCTTCCTCTTTCTATCTAGAACTCTTGATCCACTGTTCGAGAGTTAATTCTGCTAGTATGGTAGAAATGCTGATTTGGTACTACTAAACTATAAGAATTCAATAGATAACCTTGATGTTTTACTTTGACTATATCTCATTGTTTTAAAATGTCAATTATTTCTCAAGTAGATGTTAATGTGAGCTGTTTATTTGGTGTGATCTGAAAACCATACAGTTATATAATACTCTCTCCATCCCAATTTTGTTCTCCCCATGAGTTTTATTTACACATATGGGATTGTTGTAAAGTAATTATAGTTCCAAAATTAAACACCAAAAATCTTTAGATATCTATTTCCTCCATCCGGATATTGTTACCCCTTCCCCTTTTTTTATGTTCCTAAACGAACTCGTATATTCTTTGAGAAGAGAAAATATTTTCTTTTCCATAAATATGTACATTATATGCAAGTAAATGGCATAGAGAAGATTGTGTTTCAGTTCAATTTATCTTTGTGAACAATAGGGTGAGAATCCTGCCCGACAATGGTTTAGGCTATATTCATTTGCTATTATGTTACTTGGGATTTATACTAGCTCAATATGTTTTAGTACTTTTTTATTCGGCTGAAGATGACAGGCTTATGGACTAATTTTTTGTTTTTAAGGTTGTTTATGAGGGACTATATAATCCCAAGAAGGAAGGTGAGCTTAAATGGTGTCCCCTTTAAGTAACAAATGGTCTTGGGAGTAAAAAAAATCAATGAGGTTGTCATGTCATCTTCAGACTAACATAAGGACAAAAATGTGCTTAAAGGTATTAATCTAATATATATATCTTAAAATAGCACAATCCATGCAACATATTTGCAAACAAACATAGCCTTGAAGTCATGGTTCAAAGTTGTGGTAGTGGTCTATGTTTCGAAAGGCCATTTTTGACTTGGTGTTGGTTTCGGGCGATACTCACCGTTGTGCTATTTAAGAACTTAATTTTTTTTTTAAATAGTTGTGAATTATTTTTAAATAATAAGAACGACAAAATGGATTGATTAAGTTCGCAAAAAACTATGTAGTACACATAATAATGTCTAAATGATAAAACATGCACTCATATCAAGGTTGTGGTTCGGCCCTTGTTGAACCCACTCTAGTACGTCGAAATATCATCTGATACTCTGGAACTTTGAACCACGATTTATGTAATTGAAGATGCTTTGTATTTTTTCCAAGAAAATAGAAGGATAGTTGATTAGAAGTCGTTGTCTTTTGCACAATATTGAGATAATGTGATAACTTGCACAAAATTCCTGTTCTTATTAGTTTTGGTGCACTTTTGAAGGATTTACGCATAGTTGTCAAGACTTTGTCATGCCGTCTTGGTGCAACATCAAGCAGCATGGCGACGCTCGTCTTGCGGTAGGCTGCCAAGGCATCAACAAGTCGTCGTCGAGGCTGTGGTGTGCCTTAGTAGCTGGGTTGATTTTAAGTTGGCTTAACTACAATCCGTGACCCATGGACTTTACCCATGACTAGTCGATTAAAAGAGGGAGAAGAAAATTGAAAGTCTTGCATCTTTTATTTCCGTGAACTGCGAAGGGAGACCCTAATCACAACTGCGGAGAGAAGCCCTAAAAGACTAAGAGGTGCACGTGACGCGGTCCAAGTGGAGAGTTTTTTTTTTTAATAACTAACCAAACCAGATCTTGATATATTTATTTTTCTAATAATTTACCATATTCATAATGCATGTTGTAGCATATCAAATCACAACAAGAAGCGAACAATATCAAGTCAATATAGATAATTTTATTATAGTTGTAATTTTTTGAACTTGTACCAACTTCAAATTATATAAATGATGATACATTTGTAATATACTAATATTTAGTTTAATTCAATATAATTATTAAATTTAGTTTTAGTTTCTTAAGTTTTAATATTGAATTGAATTCTCGAAATTTTAAATTTTATTATTTAATAGCAATCTTGTTTATGAATAAAACTAATATGTTAAAAATATGTTTGAACTTTTAACAATTGTATATTTGTGTTTGAACTTTGACATTGGTAATATGGATATGTGTTTGAACTTTAAGCGAAGGCCTTTATTATCTTTATTATAGATTGTTTTGTTTTATATTATTGTTTTGTTTGGATAAATGTAAAATAAAATATTAAAATTGACTTAAAATAAAAAATCCTGCTTAGGCCCCCCGGTTGCCCGCCTCCCGCCTAGCGCCTTTTAGAACATTAGTATTTAGTATTTTTGGAGTAGTTTATAATTTTCATAGTTGTATTATCTAAAGTTAAATGAATTCATATCAATTTTGGATTTGAAAATATTTTAATTTACTCTAAAAAGTCTATATTAATCTTATATTTTGAAATGAAGGGATTTTTTTTATATGTTGTCTCATCGATTTCAAATTTCATAAAAATATGGTTATGTTTAAAGCAATCATTTTTTTAATGCAAATAATATTCATTACCTCTATTGTTGTCAAGTCGTCGTCTAGGTGACTCCAATGCGACGCTTAGTCGTCGAGTTGGTGAAAAAATTTAAGACGTCTGGCGACTTGGTTGAAAGTAAGAAAGTCGAGCACTCAGCCAGAAAAGACGACGACTCGGTAGTGACTTGGACGATTGGATTTTAAATTGGACGACTTGGATTTTACGGGTCAGGTGTGGTTTGACCATAACTTAACTGGGTTAAAAAAAAGACACGCAACTAAAACCTAATCAATCGATTGCAAGATTTGCAACAAGCCAACAAAACTTATATAGAGAGGAAGAAAGGGGAGAGCAACAAAGAGGGAGAGCAAGCGACCTACCGTGTCTACTCCGGTAGTGACGATTTTGACCTCTACTTCGGCAGCTCGCGACCTCCGGTATGTTCTTCTTTTCTTCTCTAATTTTCTTCTTCTACTCTTCTTCTCTTGCCTTTTATTTTTTTTCTTTTTGGGTATTCTTTTTGAGAACAACAAAGAGGGAGTGCTCTGCTTTGCTGAGTGACTGCTCTGCTTTTTGTTTGGGTATTCAGACTTCTTTTTGGAGTTGGGGGTATTCTGGCTTCTTTTAATTTTTTTATATGACATGATATGGTTTGTTGATTGTATTCTATGCTTAGACCATGATACACGTTGATGAGTATGTTTTATACTTGTGAATTTAATACGTTTGACTTGATAATTTGTGAGTTATTAAGTATTTTAAGTTAGTATTATGTATTTATAGTGTTTTTATGTTATTTTGTAGGAAGAAGTAAGTAAATGCAATCCAGACATCTTTTAGAGTAAAATTTGCAAGCAAATGCAAGAATTAAAGATCGAAGGGTTGTCAATGCCAAGTTGGATGCATGTTCATGGCTTAGGATTCAAATTTTATTGTGGATCTTGTCGAGAGCTTTGATTTGATAGGTGGTACATCCCGTAACTCCTAACGGAGCAAAGATCAAAGTTTGTAGTTGCCATTGACATAACAGACACTTGAAGCCCAATTTCGACTTTGATCTAGGCTGAATCTCTAAATTCTCAAAGAATGAAATTTGTAAATTTACTTCTTAGCTTTCTAGAACATCTTGAATTGTCTCAATCGAAGTTCATATGAGAGAGTTATGACCATTTTACCAACAAATGCCGAAACAAAATTTTGTCTGGCGCGGTGGCGCCATTTCTTAGTACTATTTCGGCATGGCAGCGCCATAACACCAAATAATTTGCATTCCAATGCTGTGAGTGGCGCTGCAGCGCCTGGGACGCGGCCATACCAAGTTTTGACGCGTTTTACATGTTCTTGACTCCAAATTAGATTGCTTTTCCTCCTAAGCTTAGGAATTGGACTTGTAACCTATAAATACATGACGCGAGACATATAACAAGGGGGGATGAACATATTTCATGAGTAGATTAGAGTAGGAGTAAAATTAGAAGCTTGGAAAATAGTTAGGGTTTGAAGGAGGCATTTGCAGGTTGCAAGGATTGAAGGGGGGAGTGAAGCTTAACTGTGACAATTCATTCTCCTCTCTAAATTTTTTTCTCTTGTACCTTAAAAATGTTTTCTGAATTTATCGTATTAGTTATTTTATTTTTTAAGATGATTTAATGTTTTTATAGAGATTGCAATGGAACCCAATATGTAACTTTTATTAATTTATTCTCTTATTGATTATGGTTGATTATATATGAATTGTTCGTCATATTTTGTGCTTCATGAATGATTGTCTAATTAGAAATTATATGGGATAACCTATATGAATTCGAGAGATGAAGTTTAGGTTTAGATGTGAATATGATGACATGCGAAAGTTATTCTTCTTATGGTAATTAACGAGATTTGCATATAGGATAGGAATATACCTATATGGGGACATGTGTCAAGTTAATTGTTCAAAAGATTTAGTAGTTTGCTAATGTTTAGGATAAGAGTATACTTAAATACCGTATGTAACCAAATTAGGAATCTGTCCTTAATGAATTTATTTGTAGTTATTTTGAATAGGGATTTAGTGAAATAATATGAATGAATATGTTATATAATTACTTGGGAAAGAGTAATATGGATAATGGGTTAACAATTTATTATGATTGATTAGTTGATAAGAGAAGGAAGAGATTGAAGTAAAACATTGGGGGGAATTGTAATCTCATGCTTTTAATATATTAATATCTTTGTGAGTTAGTTAAGCACCTAATTTCGATTGTTTAAATAAAATTGAGTCGATTAGGAATTAGTAATCTGAGTAATTAATTGTTACTATTCCTCGTGAGTTCGACACTCTCTTTATTACTTGTTGATCGTATACTTGCACGTATTTATTGATTGCACACGTGGCAATCTTATGGTCCTACCATACACATGCATGAAGTAGTAATTGCTTATTTCAAATTTTTTTTTTGTATACCAGAGCAACATTGAATTAAATTGAAGAAGTAATTGCTTTTATTTTTGTATAGTTGAAGAACTTTACCAAATAGTTACTACTAATTTGTATTTGTACATGTGGACGCATGATTTTTGTATAATTGAATTGAAAATATTTTAGGCTATGCTATGGCCTATGCAACTATAATTCAAGAGATTATAAGAAAAAAAATGTTACGTAACTATAATTAAAGAGAGTATAAGAATAAAGGTTTTTTTTTAAAACTTGTAAAGTGTGTGATTGTATTCTGCTTTGTTGAGTGCTGGTGCTCAGTTTTTTTAATATGATATGTGATGCATTGTTGTCTTGTGCTTGTAATATAGTTATAAATTGTGTTTTGTAGGTAGTTAAATGGCAGAAAGTTTGGGAGTGGAGGGTTATGATCCAAGTGAGGATCCTAAAAGAAAGGCCAAGTCAAAGGATTTGGGATGGAAATATGGATTTTGGCCGGGATTGAATGATAAAAATCTTGTGCAATGCATGCTCTTGTGGGAAAAAGGTTCATGGAGGAATCAAGAGATTCGAGCAACATCTTATCGGTGGGTCCATGGATGTGTTTTAAGTGTGCTCAAACTTCAACAGAAATTGCAAACGAGAGGCATCAAGCAAATAATGAGTAACAAGAGGAATAAGCCAATTCAATTTGATGACAATGATGAAGTAGAAGAAATTTAGTCATCTAATATTTCAAGCAATGTATCCAATCCTTCCAATGCTTCCTCTGCAGCTGTTCCAAATTTTGGGATTGCATCTAAAAGGATGCAGAGTGCATTTCAATTCCCTAAGCCACAACCACAAACAAAAACAATTAAAACTCTTCTTAAGAAATCTCTTGAAGAAGTTGTGGACGAAAGACATCGCAAAGGTCTTAGCCAAACAATTTTGGAGAATCGTCTAAGGTCATCGAAAGAGGAAGATAAAGTTCACATGCACATTGTCAGCTAGTTTTATGAGAATGACATCCCTTTTAATGTAGTAAATTCAAGAAGTTTTGAGGTGATGATAGAGGCTATCATGCAATATGGTTTAGGTTTGAAGGCTCCTTTGTATCACGAGTTGAGAGTTCATCTTTTAGGGAAGGTAAAGACTAATACAAAGGAACTAAAGGAGAAACACAACTTCTTAGAAGCAGTACGATTGCACTCTTATGTCAGACGGATGGACAGACAGAAGAACAAACACTTAATAAATTTTCTTGTTAATAGTCTTGTAGGGACTAACTTTATGGAATCAGTTGATGCTTCTAGTTAATCTCAGGATGCAAGCATGTTGGCGGAGTTACTTGATGGTAAGATCAAAGAGATTGAGGCCGAGTATGTTGTGCAAATAGTGACAGACAATACCTCCAATTATAAGGCAGCTAGTCAGATTTTAATGGAGAGAAGACCTGTTTTGTCCTGGACACCATGTGCAGTCCATTGGCTAGACTTTATGTTAGAAGACAGAGACAATTTGAAGCAGTTTAAATCTGCAATCGGGAGGGTAAGAAAAATAACAACATTCATTTATAGACACGGTCGCTTTCTTGATGCGATGAGGAACAAAACAAATGGGAGGGACTTTGTGATATCGGGAGTCACCCACTTTGCTACATCTTTTCTGACTCTTCAAAGCTTGTGCAACTACAAGGATGCTTTGAGACATTTATTCATCAATGATGATTTGACACATTCTAGGTTGTCGGCTACAGAGACAGAGAAGAAAGTGTATGATACAATTATTTCTTTTAGTTTTTGACATGTCGTTGAAGATTGTATTAGAGGGTCACAACCATTACTTTTTGTCTTGAGTATTGTGGATTCGGATGAGAGGCCATCTATGCTTGAGATTCTTGTTGCGATGGAATTTGCAAAGAAGAAGATCAACGATGCCTTTAATAACAAACAAAAGCTATACAAGAAAGTGATCGACATTATCGAGCGAAGATGGGCATTCCAAATGGAGCAGAAGTTATATGGGGCAACATTGTTTCTAAATCCGGAAAAGTATTTTGACATCAAAGAAGATGAAGAATTTGGTTTCGCTTACAAGTTATGTAGCAACTTCAATGATATTCTTTCAAAAAAGGTTCCCGACCAAGTTTTGGCAGACAAGATAATTGACCTAGTCGATGTATATGAATCTTCTCGTGATGACTTTTCTAAAAACATGTCGATTAGGCAACAAAAGACAAATAATCCTAGTAAGTATATTAAATTAATTATAAAATTTACTTTTTAAGTTTTATAATTTAGATTATATTTGATTTTTTTAATTTTTTACATCTAATGTAGTCGATTGGTGGAATGCTTTTGGCGGTTGTGCTATTGAGCTTACAAAGTTTGCAGAGAATCCTCGACCGTTGTTGTTCTTCCGGTTGTGAACGCAATTGGAGCACTTTTGAGTTTGTAAATATTTAGTAATTAAATATCTTGTATTTAATATTAATTAGTACATAATTAAATCTATTAATAGTATATATATTCTTTTGCTTAATATTTTTTTAAACAAATTTTAGATTCTTACGAAAAAGAGAAATAGGTTGAAGCAACAACAGTTAAATGATTTGGTGTATGTGAAATACAATCGCCGAATTGTTGATAGGTTCCAGAAGAGGCGAACTTGGAATAAACTTTGATCCATTGGTCCTAGATGATTTCGATTGGGGTAATGAGTGGATAGTGCCCGAGCAAGATGTAGTTCATCATGGAGATGATCTTACATGGGAGGATGTTGGTAGAACTGTTGCTGCATCCAATGCCGCCGAGGGTTGCAATCTTCTTAGAATTGGTCATGTCTACTCACGACGTAGTGGTGTTTTGACTTCAAGGGAATTGAGGACAAGAGTTGTGAATGACTCTGATTCTGATGTTGGAGAAGAGGAATGTCTTCCTAATGATGATGAGGATGTGGATGATGATTATGGCCGAAGAGTAACTACTGTTTCGAGTGATGGATGCCATTGCTGGGAGAGATGACGGTGATTTGATTCTTGATGATTTTGCTTGATAGCTTGAGTGATCGTTTCATTTTGAAAAATGAGACTTCTGAGTTAGAGAATATTGAGTTTTTGGCAATGTCACAATGACCATGCCTTTATCTTAGTTTTCTAATGTTATAATATGATTATATGCTTGTTTATACCTTTATCTTACCATTATTTGTTTACTTGTTTTATTATAAATTATTGAATTCTTAGTATTGAAATTAATGGTATTCTATATATACAATCTTAAAACTTAAGAAACTAAACATAAATTTAAGAATTATATTGAATTAAACTAAATATTACAAATGTATCACCATTTATATAATTTGAAGTGGTACAAGTTCAAAAAATTATAACTATAGTAAAATTATCATTTTGACTTGATCTTGTTCGATTCTTGTTGTGATTTGATATGCTATAACCTGCATTATGAATATGGTCAATCATTAGACATAAATATATAAATATTCATATAAATGTTAAATATATATAATTTTATACTTATAAAATTTACATTGTTAATAAGTTGTGGATGACTAGTCGAGCGCCTTGTCGTCTAAAGTGCTTAAGCTCTTGGTTGTCGCTTCGCCTCGACTTGGTGCCTTGATAACTATGATAACCTCAGCCTTAATGTCAAATGACATATAAACCATTGCTCCATTCCATTCACAAACTTAAAAGCTGTAGAATTCCATCTTTGAATATGATCAACATTACAAACTCTTATTTTAATAAGCTTATGCTTCTTGATGCTTCAAATTCCTTTTCTACTAGAACCTTTTAACTATTGCTGTTCATTTGTCCTGTTATCTCCTCGTGGTACATGACATTGTGCAAGGCAAGGGAATGTGTTTGAACCTTAGTCCATGAAGTCGAGGGCTGGTCCTAAGGTTTTACGAGTGTGTCTCATCTTTTATTTTTGTATAGTGTGATGCAATTGTGGGTTAGGGCCATCATAGACTCGTACTATTTTTTCTTTTAACTTTTAAGTGCATCTCACATTGTTTTGCTGTTGTGAACATAGGCTTCCAAGTCGACTTGAGTAGTACTAACGATCATTGGTTTGCCTTCTGCTGTCTATTTGATGAAATCTGGCTATCTCATTTTTTTAGTTTTATAATTTATATCGTAGTTATGATTTATATGCAAATAGAGATTGAGATATACCAGTTTTTTTTACCCTGATTAATGTATATTGTCAAAGTTTTCAGTACTTTTTAAATTTTCTTTCTCGAATTGTCTTATAGCTATTTTGAATCTGCAGAGGTTTGTTAGTTATTGTATTTCACAGATTTATTTCAGAAACTCCAGAATAAATTGATTATCTTTTTATTTGATGCAGATGGATATTAATGTACACCACTTTTTCAAGGGCTATCTGGAAGGTCGATTTGACAGTAAAGGGTGGCCCCAAATTCTGAAGTTGAAAGACTGGCCCCCATCTAGTTTATTCGAGGAGCACTTACCACGTCACGGTGCTGAATTTCTCAGTTGTTTGCCCTTCAAGGAATATACAGATTCACGTAGTGGCTACCTAAATCTTGCCGTCAAGTTGCCCGATGAATCTTTGAAGCCTGATATGGGGCCAAAGACGTATATTGCATATGGAGTTGCTCAGGAGCTAGGACGTGGAGACTCTGTAACCAAACTCCACTGCGACATGTCTGATGCGGTATGTTTATTTCTTAAATGTATAAACCAATTACAATGTACATAAGATTGTGTGAAAACCTTGTATGACAGTGGAACATTTTAATGTGCTCCCTCCGCTCACCATGTCAAAACATCAAGCTTAAAAGTTTCCCTTTTTTGTGCTTTCTGTTGTCAAATTTCTGTTCTTTCATTTATTTACTCTTTTTGTAGTTTACATCTCATAAAAAAAACATGTGATATGTTACAGGTGAATGTGTTGACACATATTCAAGAAGTGACTCTTACATCTGAACAGCTTGTCAGGATAGAGAAGTTGAAGCAACGTCACATTGCCCAGAATCGAAGGGAATTTTTTGGAAATGAACTGAAAGTGAATCACGTGGTCAAGAAGCAAAATGATAGTGTTAGTGGTGAACTACATGAGAAACATGGAGAAAGTAGTGTATCTGCATTGACTGAGCAACGTTTTCTGACTAGGTTAGAGTCAGAGGAAGGCCTAGGATTTGGCAAAGAAACTAGTGAAAAAACTAGTGATGTTAATGGTTTAAATATCAAGACAAAGGGGAACATGTTAAGTGAACATGCAACGGACCAAATGGTGAAGCAACAAGATGGTGTTCATGAGGAAAAGAGGGGAGAACTGGATGGAAATGCAGGGAATAGTGGTGTTGGATGTTCAGATAACAATATAGAGGGTTTTGAACACCCAGAGGGAGGTGCTCTTTGGGACATTTTTAGGAGGCAAGATTCCCTCAAGTTGGAAGAATATTTGAAGAAATATTTCAAACAATTTAGGCACATATATTGTTCTCCGGTGGACCAGGTAATAACATTTTGTGGTGTTCCATTTTTTCAAATAGAAGAATCTGCAGTATTATTGATCGACTTGATGCATTATGGATTCTTAAGATGCTATGCTATTTCTAACACTCATCTTGCTTTCTTGAAGTAAAGTAACTTCAAATGTTGAGTTTTGAGTATTGTTTTAGAATAGAAAGAACTTGTACTGTAAATTTAAGAAAGAAATTATCAAGATATATCAAATCTGTTTGATTTTAATTAGAATTACTTAATAAGGTTGTTTGGTTTCATGGTATCTCAATACTCTTAACGCATTTGCACAAGAAATATACTCAACCAATGATGGTCTTAAATAGACTCCTAGCATTACCTGTTATATTCTGATTGTACTATTTCTTTATACTGATTAGTAAGGAAGTTATAATTTTATTGATCATCTATATGGTACATGGACCTTCCTTATAGATCATCCTAGGGCTGCTGTTAACAAAACCTGAAATATTGGTTCGAAATTTCTGACAAATGTAGCCGGTCAAAATGGATATTCAATACCTGGTCAAAACGGATATTCACATCCGATGGATACGAATATGGATATAGATACATCCGTATCCACTAATATAATATCTGTGTCGGCTTTTAAGATATATAGTACTAGATTTACTTGATGGTGATGTTATTGTTATATTATGTATTGTGATTAAATTAAGAAATCAATTTATTATTATTTTTTTCCTTAAAATACATACTTAGTTATAATAAATTTAATGTTAGCATGCATTTTAAGACGGAAAGAACTCAAAATTTTCATTTAAACTTGATACACAACACAAAAATGAATAATATTCATTGAATATTATTTTTTCTAGCTATGTTATGATTTATAGTTGACAATTGGCTGTTGAAATAACCTTACTTTTTAGTTTTGCTATTTTATTTGGCTGGTTAAAAATTAATTTAATTTGGATGTAAGAATTCTAATGTTGTTTGGTGCATATTAAGTAAAAAAATGAGTCTTTATCAAATTTTGGCACAAAAAGTAACTACATATATCAATTTAGTGTTTAGGGTAGTGAACTATTTAGGGCTGTAAATAAAATCCAAAACATATGTAATATTGTAATCTGTTCTATTATCTTGGTATATACGGTCAAAGCAAATGTTATCTGATATCCAGTCAAAGTGGATAATATATGGATTTGTATTCATTCAAAACGGATACAAATATACCTATTTCCGCATCTATTAACATCCTTAGATCATCCAAGAAAAATTAGGTTGGGAACCATCGATTTTGTATGTTTAATATCCATGGAATAAGACCGGCAGTTAGAATGAGCTGACTTAAAAACAGAATATTACAAATTTAAACCTACCAGATCTTGTAAATTCACCTAATTAACTAATGCAGATCAGAGTTGAATTCACTTCAAATCCCGTGCATAAAGGAGTAGCAACTGATATGCCTACAGTTGGGGTTAGGGAAAGGAGATTAGAAGTAGTGTTACAAAAAGCATCTTCTCACAAATTATTCATCGTCCTATGTAGTCTGAATGCATACAAGAGTTTTTCAAAATGAGAGAATTACATTGGTCAAGGTTTTGTGGATAAAGAAGTTGAGGATAATCCGAGACCGTAAAGAATTTTTTTATTTATTGTTTAGAATTTATTATGTACAACTGGATAAAAATTGATGTAATTAGATATTTAACTAAAGAATTGGGGTTACAGGGTGTTTTATATTGATTAGGGTGCTTTATATTGATTAGGGAATTTTAATAATTAGCTAGGGTATTTTAATATCTAGATTTTAGATAGTTTATTTTTGTCTTGTAAGTGAACTTAGTGTTTTATTTCTATGTAAATAAGGTAATCCCCACAACATTGTTAGAGTTTAACTATTTTTGATATTAAGAGTATGAAATGGGGAACACTATTTTTTCTTGTGTTTTTGATATTTCCACATGGTTCTTTTCACATGAAGGTGGGACCCACTGTATGCTCATGTGAGAGAGAACTATGCGAAAATATCAAAAATACATGTGGAAATATCAGTTCCGTATGAAATTTGATACGTTTGCAATTTGTTGTTGCTGTTGGACAAGTTTAGAATATAGACCGAGAATTGTAAAGAAGGGTAGAAACACACGAGTGCAAAACTTTAATAAACTTGTGGGATTACAATATTTGTATAGAAATACTAAAACTTGAAGGCTAAGTAAAATTCAAATAACTTGGTAACCTAATTTAATAAGGAAAACAAGTTCTAATTACTTCCAACCATAATTCTCATCTAATTATAAGGAAACAAACTCCTAATGATAACCTTCTAGTAGGATTAGAAGATAATTACATCAATTTATTTCTAAACAATAATACATATAAGTAATTAATAGTCCTTCAATTTTCATATATTGCTCTGTAGCAATCTTCTTGTCTACAGACAAAACTATATTGGTTGCGATCCAGAGACCCTAGTGTTTAGGTGTGGAGCCTAAACCCTAGGTATCTTTTTGTTGTTCTAGTTCAGTTTCTGTTGGTTCACACTTTCTAGAATGTCTTGAATCAATATGCAAAACTTCTTAACATGCTAGTTTGCCAAAAGATTAATGTTCAACTATGAGATGAAATCTAATGTCACGTCCCTGTTTATATCATTTGATATTTGTTCTTTTTGTAATATATTTAATTTGATGTTACAGGTTGTTCATCCTATTCATGACCAAACTTTTTACTTGACTATGGAGCACAAAAGGAGGCTCAAGGAGGAATATGGTTGTTTTTTCATATATTTGACATAATAGATGTAGTAGGAGCTATATCTTTATTTTTTGGTTGTCATGACCTTATGTTTTCTTGTTATTTAGGAATTCAACCCTGGACATTTGTGCAAAAACAAGGTGATGCAGTATTTATTCCAGCTGGATGTCCTCATCAAGTTAGAAATTTAAAGGTAATTAGTTTATTCATATTGCTCTTTATGTTTTACTCTAAAAAAATAGATTAATACCTTCCCTTGCGGACTGTGTGGTGGTGAATATTGTTTGTTCTGCTGACAGCGCTTTTTACTTAGAATCAGTGTTAAATTGTGTTGTTGGCTTTAGTTTTTGGGACAGTATAATGACGTAACAATTGAATAAAAAAAATAAATTAAAAGTCCAGGGGAGAATGTTAATTACTTTCTATGGTCCAAGTTCTCACATGTCAAATGCCTACTCAGTCTGGTTGTTTGTAAATAATGCTCCCATCTTTTGTTCTGTTCTATGAAACATGATGGCAACTTTTTTCTTTGGATTTCTGTTTCTTCAAGATTCTGGCAGACCAGGCGTCCAAAGAGATTTGTTTTTTTGCTTATCTTAAAATGTATTGTGTTATCCACAGGATACTGATCAATATAAAGGAGTTAAAAGGATTATTAATTAGTTATTTTATATTGTTTTTTAGAAGAAAAAAAATGTAATTTTCATATTTAATTATTTTAGGTAGATTATTTGATTATGGTGGTAGACAATTGTTACTCCTTCCGTTCCAAAATTTGAGCTACATTTGTAAAAAGATGATTTTTAAGGATAATTTTATGGTTTCAAATATAATCTTAGTATTAGCTAGGAATTCATTTTTGTTGGTATGATATTAAAAATGATGGTAGAAAAATAATAGCAAATTAGAAACATCATGACACTTTATAGTCTTAAAATAGAAATGTATCTCTAATTTTGGAACGAACTAAAAAGGAAATTGTATCTCTAATTTTAGCAGAGGCGGAGTTATTTCCTTTTTCTTAATTAGGCTTTTTTTACTCGACTTGTATAGGTCTCCTATATAAGTTGATGTACTCCTGTTCCATAAAGATGTCTTGAAAACTCTTTTCACTCAATTTAACAAAAACAAAAGTCGAGGAGAGAAGATAATTAAGTTGCCATTTTATCCATTGTGGACCTCACGTAAGTACATTAAGGATTCTTCCTTTTCCTCTAAATTAGTGTTCTCTCTACTTAATTACTTTTGAGGGTAAAATAAACTTCAGATAACATTTTGAATTTGAATTATGTATGTTAGACATCTTTTGCTAGACAATATTTTTTGTACTTCAGTCATTTTTGTGGGATGGAGGGAGTAATCTTTGAGCTCTATTACTTTTCGGAGTATGAATTAAGTTTAAAGCTTGTTCTTTAGTTGTGCACGTTTTACGAATTCCATGTGTGGATAGGTTCCTTATCACTCTTCCCTCTCATCTTAATCTATATTTCGCAACTTTTTTATAACCCGTCTTGTATCATCAACTTAGGCTTGGTATAGTTTGAATTATCCAAAAAACAAACCTTAATAAGGTCTTCTGTCCTAAAATTATTGTCCCAAATTAGTGATTTGATATCAGCCACTTATTGTTCATTGTTATCATCTACAAAATACTGCCCAAACCTAAACTCAAAACCCTCAGCTGCTGCCCAGAAAAGAAAAGAAGGTACTTCATACAACACTGTTCGTCACCAAAAAAGGTGTGGGGGGTGGGGTGTTGGGGTGGGTGGAACTCAATAGCAACCTTCACATTTATCCTTGGAAACCCTCACTGATTTGGAGTAATCTTTGATGCCGTCATCTTTTCGACACCATAACAACTAGTTCAAACCAGAAATTTAAGTGGAATAAAAGGCTAGCCAACTAGAAAGAGAAGAAATGATAGGGTAAATATTAGCAGCTGAAGCCTTTGTAGGGGTACTGAGAATCATTGCTAGTTTGTTTCTTTTGTGCGAGGAGATGAAGAAAGAGGTTACGGTCATTTAATTTTCATTTGGTATGCCAAACTACACCTAGCATACCAAAGTTTAATAAGATTTTTTTAATAGACAATGATATAATTTTAGATCTGACCATAAAATTAGAAAATTTGTCAATTCAGTCCCTGGACTTTACTTCTTTTACAGTTACAGAGCTGCCCCTGAAAATTCAGTCTCCACAGATTTAGCCCTCTTCTTTTTCCCCTTTGGCTCCTTTCTAGATTAAATAGAAGATACGTAAAAAAGAGTCGAAGTAAAAATGATTATTCCTCGACTCTTCCAGAAAATTGATCGAAAGCCCCTTCTACCTTTTATACTAATTTTGTTATAGGTCACATGTAACAACCTAGGTCAAATCCCGAGTCCGAATCAAATCATAGCATGATAAGGCTCAACGTGCTTTCTCAATATCTTTTTGGGTCATCTTAGCCTATTACAGATTTACTTAAAAGATCATGACTGAAGGTATTAAGGATAGCAGCCTGAGTTCTTATATACACATACAAATATTCCACGTGTTTTGATGTGGGATTAAGATGTTACAAACTCTCCTATTTAAATAGTTGTCGTCCCAATCAAGTTGAAAACATAATCACACGTTAGTTCGTTAGGTATAACGTGTTTTGGTCAGCTTTAAAGGCCAAACTAAATCTTGCTTTTTTGCATGAAACCTGTGGAGTCCAGTTATGAAAGTCTTGACCGGAAGAGTGTCAATAGACCAAGAGTTGAGAAAGGTCTCGTTCCAGCAAATGGATGGTGGTTTCGTTTCTTGCTTGACCATGAGGCAATGACTTTTCTCCTCACTGTTCGTTTTTCTTTGACAGATGCATAGTTGTTACGGCGTTGCCTAGGCGACGCCAATGCGTCCTGTCGTTGATGTCGCACCAAGTCGAGTGGTCACCTAGCTGCATCAGAGGAAGTCGAAGGTCTTAGTTGTGATAAGCCATCGGCAACATTGAAAGAAGAACAAAGCAGATCTAAGTCTCGATAACAGTTCACAACCCCTCTGTCTCTCGCGACTCCTCTTCCTCACGACATTGCGACTCCTCTTCCTCATGACTCCTCGAGTCGTGCCTCCCCCAATCGCATAGTTGGGCTTCTCTCAGTCGCGACTCTCCCCCACCACCTATCAGCCTTGCTATTGTGCAAGGGTGAAGTCTCTAGCTACTGATTTCTTTTGTGGGTATTGTTGGGAATAACTTTCGATCTATCTGTAGGTTGCACCCAACTAAATATCTTCTAGAAGACCTAAAGTTTTAAATTTCTTTTATTTTAGACCTTCAGTTTTGCCAAAAGTTTTAAAATGTGGTGTTTGTTGAATTCTTCATTTCTTTTACTAGATTTTAATATCAATTGTTTTATTTTTGAATTGTTTCTAAGTTTTTGCATAATTGTGTTTTTAATGTTATTCCATAGTGTTATGTCTTGAGTTTTAATTTATATGAAATTTTATTGTTAATATACTTGTTAAGTAAAATAAATAATATATAAATTGCACATTGTAAACTACTTGTCGCCATACAGACGTCATAGCGGTTGTCTAGACGTTCAGGCAGTGGGCTACCATTATGACTTGCCGTGGCGCCGTGATAACTAAGGACAGATGGTCAGAACTTCATTTGGGTTCGGACCCGTGCAATTAAGAGGTCTCCCTCAAAAGAACCAGTCTAGACAATCATCTGACACCCCGGAGATGTCATCAATCTCGCCTTATTTGCTGAGCCTATCCGACTTAGATGTGTGAAACATATCGTGTTGGATATTTTCAAATTTGGAAAATATATAATAAATGTATTATATGTTGCCTTTATAACCAAAATTATGTTGGTTCAATTGGCAAGACTTGGATGGTTTCAACAGTGATGTTATGGGTTCAATTCTTAGCAATTGCATAATTGTGGATTGCTTTTTTTTAAAATTAGACTGTTGCATGGATTTTTGTTGTGCCAATTAAAATTGGGCCGTTGCATGACTTGACCGTTGCTAAGATGCATGTGTTGATTGAATTGTAATGGTCAGAATCTATACAATGGTTCAAACATGAAATAAAATATCTTTTAAAAGTGTTTGATGTCTCTTCAAAAGGGGATTTGAAAACCTATACATAGGTTGCAATTTAATTTCAAATTTTTGTTATAATTTTCTTCTCTCATTTATAGTTTTGCACTAGATTTGTTCTTACACAACAAATTTTAGTACAGAGTTAAATCTAGGCCTGTCTTATCTTGGGAGACTAATTCGCAGTAACCCTGTGTAACAAAAGTTAGGGGATAATATAGTCATTAAGGAAAGAGTGGTCAACCATTCGATTCAGGTGGTAATATTGTTGTTCTAAATCAAACTACAAAGCGGGTTTCAACATATCGTACCTGATCTCTGGAGTGGCTCAAAAACTTTACCTCTCTAGTTATTGTGGGATAATACCAGCGGCGTATTAGGCCCGTCTTCGTGTTCCCACTACTGGTAATCCGACTCGAGCTTTCGAGAGAGCTTTGATACCATATGTAACAATTCGTGTCAAATCTCGAGTCCAAATCTAATCATAGCATAATAAGGCCCAATGTGCTTTCTTAATAATATCTTCTTAGGCCGTCTTAACAGGCTTGCCTAAAAGTTCATAACTGAAGGGTTAGTGATAACAACCCGAGTCCTTGTATACACATCCAAATATCCCACATGTTTCGATGTGGAATTGAGGAGTTACAACACAACATTTCTATCAGTTCCGGGTGATTGATTTAGTTTCATCAATGGTGTTGAAATTAGCAACCTGTAAGATCTACCAAACCCACATCAATTTGAAATTTTGTGGTTCAACTAAAGGTCAATTACAATTACATACCCTTTTCTTGTCTCAATTACCTTTGGACCTCGCGCATGCTATATTTATTGTTATGACTTATGAATTTTGTTGTTTGGCAAGTCTTATCTATATGTTTTACAAAGATCATTATGAAGTAGACAATACTTGTAGCTTTATTTTTTGGACAAAGATGGGAATTGTCCTGGATGGCCTTCTTGACAAATCCTAGCTACTTTGAGTTCACATGCCATATATGTATTAGAATGTCCTTTGATGACTAACGTTGAGCATGCTGAAGGAAAATGAAATCGAGGAAAACACGTCAAAAATTGAGTGTGAACCAAAACATGAAGTTCTTGGTTATGCAAATGAGAAAAAGAAGTTGAACAAAATGAAGATAAGTGCTAGTCGAGGTAGACCATGAGGTTGATGACAAAAAGGAAAACAATTAGGGTAGCACATGCTTACTTTCTACTTTTAAATGGTATTTGTCTCGGTCTTCAAAATGGTTTGTCTCATCCTATCTTATTATAAAATTAGAGGACAAATTTTTCTCAATGGAGGGGAGTATATGTGGAGCAATATAAAGGAGTATTTAGTATTTTTATATTATTATTAGAGATTTTTTTGTAATTATTACTTTTTTTTAATTAATTTAGGTAGATTATTTAATTAAGGCAGTAGATATTATGAGGAGTCTCTTTTTTCTTAAGAGTTTTACATATCTTCCAAGTTGCAGGTATCCTATATAAGTTGATTCACTTTGTAATTTTTTAGAGATGAATTATTATGACTTTAGTTTAAAGCTTTGTGCTTTTTTTGTGAGTGCTTCTACCTACTCCATGTGCGGATATGTTACCTATTAGTATTGCTATGATTTCTCTTTTGAATTGTTTTTTAAATTTTTTTAGACCTTGTTCTACATCAATCGGTTCCCGCAGAGTTATCTCAGGGTTTATGTAAGGTTGAATATGTAAGCTATGACACCCCCAAATTCGGATTCCTTCAAACCCGAATTCGGTGCAACACGGTACTATCTATCCAACATAATAATACTGGCATAAATGTAATTACTAATTATTACAATGTCTAACTCGATATTCCAGGTTATCAGACCTTAAAATCTTCATTACATGATAATATATAATAAAACTTATTACAATCATCATTCTATTACAAATAAAACAAATCTTGTACTCGTTCATCTTTCCCTTTCTTTTGTCCTTCCCCAAACATTCAGTTCGCTGAAAATATTTAATTTCAAGCAAGTGTGAGCATTTAATTGCTCAGCAAGTGTTAACAGTTAAATAACAACAAAATCAAGAATCAAATATTTTTTTGATATCAAACTTTAACACAACAGTTGTGAAAACATTTCGAACAATTACGAATAACAAAACTTTTCGTCAACAAATTTTGAAACGACAGTGGTTATAGGACGTTGAACTTTTTCATTCCGTAAAAGGTTTAATAGTAGTTCAATTATAAACTGAATAATTTTCCCCGGGGCACGCTAGGTGATTAGTTTTATATACCCTATGTTGTACAACATTCTATGAAAACGACTATATGCGTTTGTTTGTCTCCGGACAACTATATGCGTTTGTTTGTCTCCGGACAAGGTCAATCGGTATTAATCCGACCAAAATTCTCTAATATTAGGGTTCTACTCAGACTGGAATCCAGACCAAAACAATTAGGTTGAATAGCTCTACTTAAACTCTAACACTTGTAATATTTATTATCAAATCAATAAAGAATTTCAATATGCGCCAACTCCATATGATTGACATTGATGTCCCTCTTAAACAGTTCATGAATATTAGAACGTAAAAACTTTATCAATATGCATTATAGCAAAGTTTGAACAACTTATTCAAATACCGAAAGATTTTGCATAAGTTCGAGATTCACACAATATACAAGTATTGCGTAAATCAAATCATACATACAAAATAGTCATATGAACATAGTCAAATGAACATCAAAGCTTGTATACAAATTTATTGCTTAAGGTTAGAAAAACATGCCTTCCGCGTTCTTTAACAATCCACTTTAAAGTGTTCTTCCAACGTCCTACACTTCATTCATAATAATGTATCAATTAGTCACATATAAGCGTTAATTATGGTTTACATCAGCTCTATTCTATGTCTTATAAAATCTGTTTTATTAGAATCATAACACTTTTTAACTTCATTAACGATTGACACGGCGGTTTGACGTTCATATGTCGCACGCCTGACTCTTCCTACGCGATTGCCCAAGCGACACGCCCTTGTGTACGCTTAGCACGATCATACAACTTGTATAATACTCCTTGGTTTAAGTTAAGTATTTTACGTTTTATTAAGTTTGCTTTTATTCGAAGCTTCAAATTACACGTCTTTTAAGTCTTGGTATGACATCATGACACTTGAATAACGCATGTCTAACACGCCCACACCAGTGTTCTAAAAATTCTCGCCTAGGTCCGCCTAGGTGCTAGGCCCCTTGGCGTCTCACCTAGGCCCAAGGTGACAAAAAAATTGCTCCAGGAAATTAGGCGGGGTCTAGGCGTAGAAGTTTTTTTTATTTTAATAATTACTCTAACCAGATCTTGATATATTTATTTTTTTAATAATTTACTCATAATAAAGGTTGTAGCATATCAAATCACAACAAGAAGTGAACAATATCAAGTCAAAATATATAATTTTATTATAGTTATAATTTTTTGTACAAGAAGTGAACAATATCAAGTCAAAATAGATAGTTTTATTATAGTTGTAATTTTTTGAATTTGTACCAACTTCAAATTATATTAATGATGATGCAATTGTAATATTACGTTTAATTCAATATAATTCTTAAATTTATGTTTAATTTTTTAAGTTTTAATATTGAATTAAAATTTTAAATTTTAAAATTTTATTATTTAATAACAATCTTGTTTATGAATAAAACTAATACGTTAAAAATATGTTTGAATTTTGAACAATTGCATGTTTGTGTTTGAACTTTGATATTAGCAATATGGATATGTGTTTGAACTTTAAGCAAAAGTCTTTATTATTTTTATTATAGATTGTTTTGTTTTATATTATTGTTTTGTTTGGATAAATGTAAGATAAAATATTAAAATTGGTTTAAAATAAAAAATCTCGCTTAGGCCGCCCGTCTCCCGCCTAGCGTCTTTTAGAACATTGGCCCACACGATTGTCCAACGCCCGAAAACATAGCAGCTCAGCACAATGCTTGCTGCAAGCCTAGTGTTGCGCTGCCACCCATATAACCTGCTCTTGCCCCAGAGACATAGCGCGGCGGCCCAAAATTTTCAGCCATCTCAGATTTTCAGCTTTGCAATTTTGTTATACCTACTTTGCAACGACACAACTTCCTCACCTGAACCATTTTCTTGCTCGTATCATTCTCTACAAATTCCCCCAGACGAAATAATTTTTCAGAGTCTTTAACTAGACGGAAAATTGGCTCAAAAATCCTTCGTGACATAGGTTTCGGTAAATTATGTTTTCAACGTCGAATTTTCAAATTGACGTAACTTGCTCATCCGAAGTCGAATTGAGCTCGTTCTTGAGCGTAAGACTCACTTATGCTACGAACTACAAAACCCCAAAAAATTGGAGTTTTCATGAAGTGTTAACTACCTGTAAACTTGTCCCGAAAATCGTCCCAAGTTAGACTTTTTCATCTTTAAACGTCTTTTACTAAAAATTCCGTCATAACTTCGTTATGACATTTTTTCCCCTTTCCACTTGAACTTTTACATAACCCCTGTATATACGTTTCCTTCTTTTCGGATTTCGATTTGTCCATACGGACAACCATTTACACTAGTCCAATTACAGTCCTCTAAACAATTATTGTCTATCCTTGTGCTCGGGCCTACATTTTTAGTTTTTCGTTCTCTTGACATGCATATTATCGGTAGTTTACAAGGTTATATACTATGACAACAACCTTGTAATACCAAGATCTTTCATGATCTTCCATCACAACTATAACAACCACCATCAAAACTAAAATCAAAATTAAAGAGATGATGAGGAAGTTAGGGTTTCTAGGCTTACCTCTTGATGTTCTTACTTTTTGTTCTTCATTCTTAGCTAGATGATCCAAGATTGCTCCTTGCTCTCTCTCTTCCTTTTCCTCTTCCTCTTATCCGACCCCCCCTCTCTTTCTCTCTCTCTTGCTCTCGTACACTTGGCCAGCTAATGAAATGAAAAGTGAAGAGGTTCTTGCTTGGTATTGCTTATATTAAAGCTACTTTGCTATATTTACAAGGTAGTCACTTAGACTAAAGTTTTCCATAATCTTACTCCTAATCTTTCATACTCTTACAAACCATCCCCTAGTTAACCTTAATCAACCACAATCAGATTAACCAAAGCTAGACAAAATGATTGCTTAATAAGACTTATTGGTTAAGTAACTTAATGGGGGAGACAAACATTAAATGCTTTGTCCAATTAAGCTCCAAACTATCCATTTATAGTAAATGTCTCACCACTTTGTCCCCTCCATGTTCATGACCGAATTCTCCCCCCTTTAGGCCTCATTTCATCTTCATTTCATCTTTATTTCATCCCCATCTTAACCCTAGTTGACCTATTCAACTTTTGTCCAAGAAATTAGGTTTTAACCCTAGACTCAAGCCTTGACTCAACTCTAGCCAACCTACTTAAACCTTAACCAAGCCTTCTAAACCCTAGGCTTACCCTAGGCTTGGTTAGACCGAACTATGCTAGTTACTCATTTTCTTTCTAGTTAGGTTTTCTAACTTTTTCGGTAGATCTGGCAAACGGGCCGAGTTGACCCGCGGGCCTGGACTGATTTATGACCAAATTTCAGAACATTTTTGGGCATAACCCAAACAGGTCGGGCCAAAACGGATCAGGTTTTGTTGGGTTGACAAAATGAAGTCCAAAGTCCGCTTTTTGACGGGCGTGCCGGACCGGCCTGCGGGCTTGAGTTGATTTTGCCAAGTCTATTTTCCTGTTACGTTTTCGTAACACGTTCGATTAGCCGAAAAATCGATTTTCACTTTTCATAATTTTGGTTACGCTTTTCGTCTCCATTTTCCGAATAAACGCCATGTCGTAATTCGAAAAGTTGAAAAAACGAAAAGGCATTTTTAGCGTGAAGTCTTTTTACGTCTTTTCTCGGAAAAAAATTATTTTCTTCTTACAAACCCTAAACACATTCACATACATAACACATTTTAGGTCTTAATGCGATCTTAACCACATAAAATATAATATTATCCATAGTCTTATTTTATTAAATAATATTCGTAAAATCTTATTTACAAGGTAGTTCAATATTCTCGATCATCACATAAGCCATTTGTTCCTGTAGAGTGATGTAGCTAATGTTTTATGCAACTGCCAAAACTAATGTCAAGGTATCTCATTAAGTTCTTCGTTTATACTCCCTTTGTCCGACAAATATTTTTCTCAAGTACAATAAATTTTGTCAACTAGAAGATGACCCAAGTACCTAACGAATGATGTATAAATACTAGTTAAGTCTCAAAAGTGTATTTAAGTGGGTTCACTAGTTTTAAGGAGAAAGAATCATTAAAGTACTGACGTGTGGTCTACGATGGGAACTTTTTTTATACTCTAACCTCTAATTTTTTTTTAATTGTGTGAAAATTGTACTTGAGGTATCTTTTGGGGGACAGAGGGACTAGTTTATTGACAAAATTCTCGTCTTGTTCATCCCTTGAGTTTTATTAGAGTAATGATTCTTTGTTGTTGTGTTTTGGAGATTTGGGGCATGAGAAATCTGGTTGTGCATGATAACCAATCTCAAAATGTTCCTCTTTTAAGGGCTAGGGTACATTTAGTGTCCTTCATTGTTTGGTGGAGTTGCTAGACTTCTTCTAGCCTTAAGCTGTCCTTAGCTTTCACGACAACACATGTATTTGGCAGATTTATCTTAAAGGCCAAGGCTGGTCGTATGCACAAAGGCCTCTTTGTGAAATGGCATCAACCATGCTTAACCTGAATGTGGATAACTTTGCCACAACTGAAGGAATTTCTATAGTGGGAGTGGTTCATGACTACAGGAGTGATCTAAGACTGTCATGGGAATATTCTTTTGGCCTCCTTTGCCAATTATAGCCAAGGTACCAACATATTTACTTAATTGTCACCTTCGTTCGATGTTTTCTTTCTTTGCAGCACTACGGTTGTTTATGTGCATGATATTAAGCATGACTGAGCTATATTGCTTGAGATGTTACATGCCACATGCGCTATACCAAGTTTTAGTGTGTATGAGGGCTATAAATTGTTGAAAATTCCTCTTTATCACATAACTCCTATCAATCATGACAACGGCTTGGTTGCTCCTATCCAATGTTCTAAAAGGCGCTAGGCGGGAGGCGGCCGGCCAGGGGGTCCTAGGCAGGGCCTGGGCGGGGCTTAGCCGAGATTTTTTATTTTAAGCCAATTTTAATATTTTATTTTACATTTATCCAAATAAAACAATAATATAAAGCAAAATAATCTATAATAAAGATAATAAATGTCTTTGTTTAAAGTTCAGACATATATTCATATTGCTAATTTCAACGTTCAAACACAAACATGCAATTGTTTAAAGTTCAAATATATTTTTAACGTATTAGTTTTATTTATAAACAAGATTGCTATTAAATAATAAAATTTAAAATTTCAAGAATTTAATTAAATATTAAAACTTAAGAAACTAAACATAAATTTAAGAATTATATTGAATTAAACTAAATATTACAAATATATCATCATTTATATAATTTGAAGATGGTACACGTTCAAAAAATTACAACTATAATAAAATTATCCATTTTGACTTGATATTGTTCACTTTGTTGTGATTTGATATGTTACAACCTGTATTATGAATATGGTAAATCATTAGAAAAATAAATATATCAAGATTTGATTTGGATAGTTATTAAAATAAAAAAATCTCTTCGTCTAAACCCCACCTAGGCACCGCTTAATTTCATGGAGGGATTTTTTTGCCGCCTTGAGCTTAAGTGAGGCGCCAGGGGGGCCTAACGCCTAAGTGAGACGTCAAGGGGGGCTTAGCGCCTAGGCGGACCTAGGCGAGGATTTTTAGAACAGTGCTCCTATCAAAATTAACAATGGTCCAATTGGTCCTATCACACATAAAATGGTAATTAACTTGCAAATAGTTTGGTAGCTCACATATATCATCATTCATTACCATCAACCGCTAGTATACGTTGCAGGATCCCCAAGTATTACTTGTTATCAAGCATCATGGTTCACAATTTCGGCGTATTAGCCAAAATTTCGGCGTATCGAAGCAGTTTCGGCTCTTGCTGAATTGCAATCTTGGTACAAGTTGTAAAATCAATGATTTTTCATGTAAATGATATGTTTCGGCAAAATTTCGGTATGGCGTAGCGGAACAGTTTTGAACCAAATAGCGAAGAAATTTCGGCATGTAGGAGGGAAAACGTCATACACAAAAAACATTGTATTTAATACATTTTAAGTGGTACTTAAATTGGTATTAAAAAAATATAATAAAATTCAAGTTAACTATAACTTATAATAAAGTTGTACTTAAATTAGTTTTAAAAAAAAGTGTATGTACTATATAATACCTAAATAGTACCCAAGATAACTAAAGTTTAAAAAAATTATAGCCCTTTTATTTAGAAATAATAATAAAAATTTATTTTATACATACTAATTAAAAACAATTGTAGAGTACTTAGTTAAGTAAAACTTGAAAATATCTTAAAAAATTACTATTCAATTTTTGTGTAATGTAGCATTAGATATGTCTATTTTATCATTTATACAGTGTGCTACATGTGTACTAGATAAGCGTGTTTTGTGAACTTAATTGATCAATTTTGTTCTTATTATTCATAATGTTCTCATAATTTTTTAAATATTTTTTAAGCTTCTAAGTAGCTCGATACCGAAATTGATACCCAGTTAAAAATGACTATTTGAAACATAGGTTTTTACTGCTACTTTGAACCATGTCAAGCATACTAAGTTGATACGCAAGGTATGGTCTTTTAGAGAAGTAGAAATAAATGAGGCTCCTTTGTATCCCATTTGGAAATTTTGCTTAGTGATATGGTTTTTAAACCCCTCCCAATTGTCTTGTGTTGGTTAAAAGAAATGTTTCTTAACCATAACGTACAAACTATCGTTGTATTGGTATAAACAGTGACCTAGTATATAACATTATTTTAAAGACTAAAAGACAAATTGCATCCCAAACTTTACACTGATGTTGATATTTGCACCCCAAAGTGAAAAATGTGTCTAAGTACACCCCATACTTTATTTATGCGAAACAGATTGCACACTTTCGTCAATTAGCCGGTCACTAGTGACCGGCTAAGGCTGTAATGTGAATTTCGAGGGGTATTTAAGTCTTTTTTCTTTTATCTTCTCCTTCTCTCTAAGCTTGGGGTGGGGTGCACATTGTCTTCTAATCTCTTTCCCTTATCTCTCTCTCCTCCATAATTAATTTTCTCTCTTAAACGCAATGAACGACAATTATGGAAGTACGAAGCAAATTCCGTCGGATAACCCCGACACAAAGCCTGAAGAAAAAGAAGTGTATCTAGTCATGCTCTGGTAGCTTTGATTAAAGTGGGCAGTTTGGAGTGGGTGGAAGTTGAGGGTGAGATTAAAGTGGCAGCTTTGATTGGTAGTTGCATATTCCATTGACAGCAAAAGAGACATAATTCTCATCATTAAAAAGTAAACTCCCTGAAAATGCAGCAATGTCTTTCTTCTGGGTAGAAGACTGGTCATCACACTGCCCTGTCCTAGTGTTTTGTCCTCCTACACCAATCGGCCATGTGGTAAAAAAAAAGCAGAGGGTGCCCTTAGACACCCCATAAGGACACTTGGACCCAATTTAGATAATACAATCATGTGAAAATGTAACTTTGATCATTACTCATTTTTACACCAATCGCATAAAAGTTTCACGCATTTTATGCCCCCAACACTGAAAAGACATGGTCGTTTTTACCCAACTAAACTTCCAAAATTTATCACCATTTTCCATGGTCTCACAAAGATGGAACATTTCAAGGACTGCAGCTTGTGACTTTGTCCCTACCATAATTGGAAGTAAATACACCTTAGTTTTTTTCTACTAAAAGTAGAAATATGTAAAACATGAACTATTGCGAGTCTAGTCTCTGTTTGAAAGTTCTGCTACATATATTGTACTTCACAAAACTTATTTCAAGCTCATGTGCAGGAAACAGAACTATTTTTGTTTGTATCTCTAGTACAAATACTGTGTAATAACAAGAACTCTCTTTGATAAACAGGACATTACAACTAAGAAACTGGACAATACATTAGACCATTTGATTTTTGTGAATTTCATGTGGGCTGTTGGAAGCTGCATTACTATGCTTTTTGCTTCCTATTTTGGCACATCAAACAAAGAGCAACCGAAAAATGAGAGGAAATTTTTACCTTCCAACAGTGGGTGTTGAACATCCATCTACTCCTAAACTAAAACTGAAGAGTAGGAGATAGTTGATGTTTCCTTTGTCCTGTAAAAAATGTCAAGATTTACTTTCATTTTTTTTTGGTTACCTCAATAGAAAAAGTTCAAATTATTAAGAGAAAGTCATGATCAACTAACAAAAGCGAGCCAATGTAATAGACAACGCAAGAAAGAAATACATACCAATACCAAGGTGGGTATTCATACTAGCATATCTTGTTGTTTCCGTCAAGTTTTTATTCTCTCTGCAGTTCCATGATCATATGTAATTTTGAGCATGTCGTGTCTAGCAATAGATTCTCATACAAGGATTTGGAGACAACAAAAGGGATTGAAGGTGGTGATCAGATCATCAAAATTAAGGAGGAGATGGACAGAAAAAGATTTTGGATCCTACCGAATACCAAAAACCAAACCAAACCAAAACCACCATTGACAGTTCAACCAAGAACCAAACCGAGTTTCTCAAGCTCACATCCAATATTTCATTACCCAAAAACAAAACCAAATTCATCAAACCCACCACAGATTCAAACTTACCCACTATCAAAACCCAGCTCAAGAAGCTCAATTCCACCTCAAAACCATCAAATTCAACCAAACCCACTTCACTTTCCTCAAAGAAATCCTCATATCTAACCAAACCAAATTTAGATTCTGATTTTTGAAAGCTTAAAGTTTCTTCTTCAGACGCTTCAGATTCTCCTTCGTCGGTGCATGGATTCCTGTTTCTGATCTTCCTCCTCATCGATCGAGACTTCTTCCTCTATTTCGATCGAGACTTTTTCCTCCTCATCGATCGAGACTTCTTCCTCTATTCCATCGGCTTGGAGATAATGATTTGACGGTAAAAGCAGAGGCGGTAGTAGAGTTTTAGTAGCTTGTTTCGGTTCAATATTGGAGAAGATAAGGAAAAGACTTGAATACCCCTTTAAATTCCTTAGCCGGTCACTTTTGACCGGCTAATTGACGAAAGTGTGCAATCTATTTCACATAAGTAAAGTATGGGGTGTACTTAGACACTTTTTTCACTTTAGGGTGCAAATATCAACATCGGTGTAAAGTTTGGGGTGCAATTTGTCTTTTAGTCTATTTTAAACTATCTAAAAAGTTCCACTAGTTATAACATTTTTTGTTTTCAAAATTTAAATGAATAATGCCAAATTTAAATTTAATTATTTCTCAAATTGACTTTTAAACATTGATAGTATATTTTGGAATGAAGGGAGAAAATGAAACTTTATATGTATTTAATTCATTATTTTACCCAATTTTTAAAGTAATATATAACTTTTTGTTGTGTTTCGCCCAATACCAATACTTGATATCAAATCAAAAATTGATTTTCAATATTGTGACTTTGAGACATGATCATGATTCAAGCATTTTTATCTCATGCTTGTAGAAATATATGTGACGTACTTCTCACATTTAAAAAGATAAATTATAAACATGAATAATAATTTCCTCCCATAGCTAAATTATGAACTGCTCCCTCTTTCTTCAAAAGGATAAGCAAAATACAAATTTCACACATTAAGAAAAACAAAAGTAGAGGAAAGATGGTAAATAAAGTTCCAAATTTCTCCTTAGTGGTCTCAAGATTCATGAAGTGTTGAGTAATTTTATTTATTGATGTTAATGTACCCCACTAAATGACACAATTATCTTTACTTTATGTACTTTATCCCATCCTTTTGGGGACAAATAATTGTACTTTTAGTCATCCTTTTGAGGACGGGAGGGAGTAAAATAAGTGGTCATCATTGATGCTATTGAGAGGTCTGAATTTTACTTATCTATAATCAAAGCATATTTTTCTTGGGGAGAAACAAAGGAAAAACCTTGAGAAGGGTGTTATATAGGTAAAAATCTGAAGTTTGGAGAACTCAAAAACCAAAGACAATTTCTTTATTAAATCATCAAAAGTCTCTTGCAAAGCAACAAAACCCCCCTACCATAGAATCCTAACCCTTAAAACAACCTAATCTAAACCATATAATTTTACCTAATAAATATAATAAGAAAATGCCCTTACTACAACCAATTGTATTGTGAACAATGCTTTCACATTCCTCCCTTATCTGACTCCATTTGTTGAGAAAACTCATTTTAGAGTTTACATTATTGCTTTCAACAGTTGATAAATAAAATTTTAAATTATTGCAAACTACGAAAATTTGAAGAAAAGATAAATAAATTTTTTTGAGTAGAACTTTTCTTAAAAGCTTTGATAGCTCAAGTAAATCTCAAGTAAAGTATTTGTGTCGTGTAAATGTTGGATTCTAATTATGTTTATGTTCATACTTTATAGACATCTTTGCATGTTTATCTTGCTTTTGTTAGCGTAATAGTAATTTTTAAACTTTTAAGTAGACCTGGCAAACTTGGCCCAAGCCCGCGGGCCGGCCCGCCCGCCACAGGCTGGGCTATGGGCTGCAGTTTTCTAGCCCAGGAAAAGTTGGGCCGTTTTGGCCCGGCCCGCGGGCGGTCCGGCCCGCAGCTCGTAACTTTTTTTTTTTTTAAACAAAATGTTGCTACTGTGGGGCTTGAACACAAGATTTGTAAATAAATAAGTAAGAGTTCAAACCAACTGAGCTACAACAATTGTTTATTTTTAATGCAATCTTTAATATATTGTTTCTTTACTTTTGTTCAAATTTACTATTCTTAAAAAGTAAAACTTAAATCGTGCATTTATAATATAAAACTAAACAATTAATGCTTACTTAAATCGTGCATTTATAATAAGTAAAACTTAAATAATACACTTTATTTATATAATTTTTTATATAAATAAATTGTATTATTTTAGTAATATATAATTATGTAAAATAACACATAATTGCACAGCAATATTAAATTAACAATTTATTATTTTAAAAGCATACAAAAAACATAATCTTAATATTCATACATATAGTTTTTCATTTTTGTAAAATAGCGTGAGTGTCTTTATAATATAGTATTATATTTTATTTCATGTATTTATTAGTGTATAACAGTATCTCTTTAAGATTGTGTCATAATTTTTCTTTATGTCGCTATAAATTTGATTTTATTGTAATTTTATTATTCTTAATTAATAATACTAATTTATAATACTATTAAAATTTTAATTGATTGAGATATGTAGTAAATAATTTCAAAGTATAAAACTATTAAACTAACAATTATTAGTTTAAGTTAGATAATATAATTATAAAATTTTAAAATTATCTATATATTAGTATTAATTACAGTATTTATTATTTTTAAAAGTTAAATAAATTATATTAATTTTAAAGAATCATATTGTAGTAAATTTGGAAAGTAAATCAATCATTATCCCTTAATTATGCATTCCCCCTACTTATTTGGAAAGTAAATCAATCATTATCCCAAATTATGCCTATAGAATAATATCTAAAATTATAATACTATTAAAATTTTAATTGATTGAGATATGTAGTTAATTTAAGTAATTAGAATTATTGTTTATTATTTTTAATATTTATTATTATTACTGTTTTTGGTGTATCAAGATTTTGCAAAAAAAAAAAATATAGGAAAAAGCCCGCGGGCCGGCCCGGTCCGCCCAACCCGGGCCACGGGCTTAAGAAATCTGGCCCGCCAAAATTCGGGCCTTTTCGGCCCGGCCCGCCGTTAGCCCGGCCTGCGCTCGGCCCGGCCCGGCCCGCCCGTTTGCGAGGTCTACTTTTAAGGCTACTCTGTTTATAAAATCCTAAATTTGCGAAAAGTTGTACAACTTTGAAAGAAAACTATAACTCCACTGACAATCATTGTGATTAACCACGATTTTTGTCCACTTTAATCTTAGGTGGTGTTTGTTTACCTCTTAATATCTCTTAACAACTCTACATCTAATTCGGTAAAAGGGTAAAGTTGTTTGGTAAAATTTTGTCTCTTAATCGGTAAAAGAAATATATAAATCCAAATCATGAAGAGTTATTTCTTAATGAAAAATTTAAATCTATAGCCTCTATAAATACTGTACTCATTCCATTCCAAATTTTAATATCAGTATTGATTTTTGAAAAGTTTATTTGAGATATTTTTAAATTTAAGTCATTCAGATGTTATTTTACTCAAATGATCTAATTTATTAAGATATATTAATTATTCAAATTTTAATTATTCAATTTTATCAAATACTACCTTAGTATCTTGGTTTGAGAATCATCACCGTCGAATTTGGGATAGAGCAAGCACTGGTGAGGATTATGATTTGCAGGTGTACAATTGTGCTTCAAGAATGCTTAAATTGTAACACTGTCTCGTGTCAGGCATCAGAACATGGTTCAACTGTGTTACCAAGGCTACAAACAAGTTACGTCCTTTTGGGTCGACTTGTTGTGGGTGAAGATGACTCAGTAAGTGCGTTAGGGACAACAAGTAGAGATTTTTTTTCCTTCTAGACTTTAGTTGGGGTTTGGTTGCTATAGATGGTATCAAAGCAGTGGCGCTTGTGGTGTGGTGTGTTTGGAGCCCACACATATCATGGAAATTGGGATTTTTTGATCGTGGATTGTGATTTGGTTGGCCCCAGATGAGAATGTAAGTGATTTAAGTGGATGATATTGTAATATCCCATCCATGTGGGCACAAATGAATTATAAGGCTTTGTTATTATTGTTTCTCATTGAAGGTGTTGCAGATTTTAAGAATTAACTGTCTTTCCTTTAATTTTTTGAGTCTATATCATATATGAAAATTAGTTTTTCAAAGTTTAGTCTCATTGGTGTTAATATGGAGGACATTCTTGTTTCTTATGCTTCACTAGTTAGGTGTGAAGTTGAGTGTTTACCTACGACTTATTTAGGTGTCCCTTTAGGTGGAAACTTGAGATCTCAGTTTTGTTGGGATTTTGTAATTAAGCGAGTGTGTAGGAGGCTTGATTGTTGAAAAGATGCTTACTTCTCTTTGGGGAAGGATTACTCTTATTTAGGCTTGTTTAGTGAGTATTCCTCTTTATTATCTCTCGTTGGTTATGTGCAAGTTTTTATGGGCTGGGAATAGTGAGGATAAGGACCATTTGGTTAATTTGGATTTTGTGTGTTGTCCTAGATAGGAAGGAGGTTTAGGTCTTAGGAACCTGGGTCATGTTTGTTTGCAAAAAACATGCTTGGGATTGATCTATTTGTCTTATTTAACATTACTTTGGACTATTAAATCTTTTGAAGAGGGACTATTAGTCTCATAAAGTTAAAATGTGAGGGACTATTACTCTCACATTCATAGTGAGATTATATAATCCTTCATAAATAGCTTTAGAATTGACAAAAAATTGTCCATATGACTTTAAAAGATTATTAATGATTATGGGATAAAATAGTCTGAAGTAGTGTTAAATTAAGACAATAGTTTAGTGCCAATCATATTTTTTGCAAACAAACTTATCCTTGGTGTTTACGAACCGATATGTTGTGGGCAATTGGTTATAGTGCTTTCCTTTGGAACTTGACTTTCTTTGGTATCAGGTGATTTGAAGCAAGTATGGAATTCAGCAGAATGGGTGGGATTTTGTCCTTCTTGTATTACTTATTGTTGTTAGGTTTGTTATATTCATGAACATGATTCGAAATTGTGTTCGAGGCGTGCCTCAAAGCGAGGCGGAAGGTTGTTGTTGCGAGGCTTACGCCTCACTAGGAAATAAAGAGGCTGCTTACGCGTCAGGGCGTTGCGCCTCAAGGCGCGAGCCTTGATTTGGATTAAAAAAAACCTAAGTATGAAACGTGACAGATCAATTTAAGAGAGGTTTCGTGAGACTTCGTGCGAGTGTGCGATTGCAGTTCTTCGTGCGAGATGTGACTTCAGTTCTTCGTCGACTTCACTAGGTTTTCTTCTTCCTCTTCTGACTCTGTCGTCTTCTTTCCTCATCCTCTTCCTAATGCTTTCTGTAATATCAAGTTTTTATATATTTTTTTGGGTTTCCCCTTCATTCCTCTATTCTTTTGGATAGAAGCTCCATTTGTTCTTTTGTAGGCGTGAAAATTTATTGGTGCAATAGCAATTTTTTGGTATATTATAATCTGATCTGATATTATAGTTCGTATATTGTGCAATTTATATATTTTGTAACATTCCATTTAGTTTATGAACTTGTGTTGATCATCGGGACCATGAACATGTAACAAATTACATACATAGAGCGAAAGCGTGAAAAAATAGATTTTTAAAATTTTACAAACCATATACTCGGATCATCTTTTATCCGCAATTATTAATAGAAGAAAAGAGATGGAGATCAAATTCATACCCTTGTAAAACAAGCTTCTTCATGTACGAGTTCACCTTCAATACCTTTTCACTTTCAACTTAAATCCACCGGGCTTGATTCCTTTCTTTGATCAACGTTAGCCACCCAAGCGTTTGACCTCTAGAGGTGATTCACCAAGGAAGAACAAATATTTAAGAAGATGGGCGTTTGACAAAACTTTAGTTCTATCTCTATAGAATATACGTACTCTCTCAACTTTTTGAATTGTTAGTGTGTCCTTAATCCATAATAAGACCTTGTTTATAAATGTAGACTACTATCCTAAACCATTTAGAAATAGGGTTTTGATTTAATTAATTAAACTCTTTTAATTAATTATGATCCTAATCCAATTAGGAATAATTGTGAGTACCTTTATTAATTAATTTTTAAACTCCTTTACGAATTAATTAATAATAATAATAATAATAGTAATAATAATAATAATAATAATAATAATAATAATAAAACTCTTATTAATTTGTATTTAATATTTCCAAAATATTAAATAATAAATAGACTAAAAGACAATTTGCACCCCAAACTGAAAAAGGTGTCTAAGTACATCCCAAACTTCAATTAAACGTAACAAAAAACACATTTTCGTCAGTTAACAGGTCAAAAGTGACTGGCTAAGGCATGTGTTGATTTGGAGGGGTGCTTAAGTCTTTTCCTTCTAATCTTCTCCAACATTGAGCTGGAACACGCTACTAAAACTCAAAGTGATTCAGTAGCATACGTGCAACTCGATTAAATTGTAAATCCGAGAAATTCGATCAAGAAAATTAGGGAAAATTAGGGATCATGGATTGAAATTGCTGGTGCATGAAGAAAAGTTTAAACAATGTCGGTAGAAGATTCTTTGGTTGTCCAGATTGGTGTGAAGATGGGCACGGTGGTTGTAATTTCTTCGCTTGGGTTAATCCTCCAATGTGTGAGCGTTCAAGGGTAGTAATACCTGGATTAATTAGAAGATTAGAGAATTTGGATGCTGAAATCAAAGCTCTTAAAGATGAACTGAAGTAGTGCAAAATTAGGGCAAAGATTGTAAAGGGTCTGTTGATTGCAACTTGGATTGCAATTTTTTATTTCATGTTTATCTCAACAAAGGATGAAACACCCCTCCAGACTTGAAAACAAGCAACTTGGATTGTAAACAAGAAACTTGGATTATAAATTGCAACTTGGCTATGTATGTATTGGTAGTAGTCTGACTAAATATGACAACTTTTGTGGGCAATTATTGGAAATGGAATTTATGGGATTGTAATTTTTAGCAATATAGTGGTAGAAATTAGGACACTTGTGGAATGTAATTGTTGGGCATCTTTTGTGGGAAATTTATTGGTTGTAATCTATGGGCAATTTCTTTCTTTGAATGAAGATGCTGTAAACCAAGAATTATTGATGTTTTATGTGTGAATTGCTGCAATTTTATAGCTTGTCTATGATATATGCTATAAAATGGTTAGTGTGTAATTTATGATACCTGGTGCATTTCATAGGCACCCTGCATTAATGCACCAACCATATTGCTATAATAGCAAGCCCTGCATTAATGTACAAACCATATTGCATCATACATTGCAATTGTCCAACTGTTATTATAACCACACAATGGCAAAAATATTATAATCAAAATGCTCTAAATAAAAACAATTCAATAGAAAACCAAACTGTTATAAACTTCCAGGAACTGTTATTGTCATTCAATTAAGTAATTAATTCCCAGTACATTCCACAAATCAGAGGCAATTCAAAACAGTTGTCTTAACAGGCCTATTAAGTTTGTTTAGATGCCTAAGCTTTCTAGTCAAAATATTAACTAATTCCAATAAAGTGAAAGTGTCAATTGTATTATTTTACAGGTCATTGGTATAATCTCTTGAGCACATTTTGTAATCAATTTTCCAATTTTCATAAATGTAAGTTCTCAGATCTGAAATAACATTGAATGTTTTTTCCTTTTTCTGTAGTCATGTATAAAGGTTGCGCTTGACTTCGTTTCACCTGAAAATGTTCATGAGTGCATCCGTTTAGGAGAAGAATTCCGCACTCTTCCTCAAAATCACAGGGCCAAGGAAGACAAGTTGGAGGTATACATCTATATCCTAGATTACCTCAAAAATAGTATCGAATTTGAAACATCTGAGAACAAAATGACTATAAAATATTTTTTCTTTCAAAGTTTTTTATTTAATGCAAGTTTTTTGCCTTATATTGGAGTCTTACAAATTCCTATTATTTTGAAACAGGTGAAGAAAATAACCATTCATGCAATGAAACAAGCTGTGGATGACTTAAGGTACTCATAGCATTTAGTTTGTCATGTTCTTGTTAAGAGTTCTCATCTGTGTACTAGGTGTGGCATATGAAAAAATGTGAAATTCAGTTTCTGGATTTTGGTCTCTTGAAAGTGTCCTATATCATCTATGATTACCAAAAGCAGCCCATAAAGTCGCTGTTTGGGTTGGATTAGATTGGGTGGGTTGCTTTTGCCAGTTTGGGTTTTAAAACACCCATATTCAATATATATGAACCTTGTGTACTGTCTACCTACGAAAGAATTATTTCATAGTCATGACATTTCATATAAGGTTCCAACATCATACAAACGATATGTTGTATACTTTGCATATACATATTCCCAATTTATAGCTAATGTACTAACTATTGAATTTGTCTATTGTTTTCAATATTTTGAAGAGCTCAGTGTATGATAGTCTAGTGGAGTTTAATTAGTTCACTTGGAACTTATCAACTCCATTTGATACTTTTACAACCACACAAACCATCCACACAAGGGTTATTTATTTATTTTTAGTTTTTTTGGTGGTTACAGAATTGTAAGTTAATACTCCCTTCGTTCCATGACATGTCTCATTTGCAAAATTGTTGAATATTAAGGATATATTTTTGTTTCAAATTGAATTGTGGTGGTAAACTTGTGGACATTGTGTCATTTTATACTAATGTCAGTAAAAGGTGGGTTCTTTTTGTGGAAAATTTTTCTTTTACGAATAGGATTCTTTTTTGTGGAGGGAGTATTAGTAGCAAGGAATCATTTCAATAAACACTAGAGAAATTTCTTTAAATCAATTATTTTATGCAACACTTGTTTTTCCTTCACTATTAGGTGCCAGGGATTGTGGTATATTCTGTCAAATAGTTGTAGATTTTTGGTGGAGCTGTGTATCAGTATCCTTTTATTTCATGTCTTGATTTTGATCTGATTGGTAGTTTGATCAGTATTGAACTCTGATTATCAAAGTACTGCATCATCAATTTTATCTTGAGTTGTAAAATGAGCCGGGCTGCACGTGAGCCCGGCATGGCTTGGTTGGATTAAGCTTTGACTCAAGCTTGCCGAGCTTGTACAATGTGAAGTGACTACTTGTGCCCGGCTTGTTTAGGCTCAATTTTAGTAAGCACTACTGTAGCAATTAATTTATTATTTTCGTAATAAAAAAATTAAAGTTGGTCTTAGGCTCGACTAGCCATGGCTTGCTTATCTGGGCTCAAGGTAGATTGGTTTACTAAACGAGCTTGAGTTCCTACATCAAATCTTAGGCTTGTCTAGAACGACACTCAACTTGACTCGTTTAACTTTTAAACGAGTTCGAGTTCTATAAGTCAAAGTCCGACTTGGCTCAACTAATTTACAGCTCTATATTAATTTTATCTGTTGGAATATCGTAGAATTCTCCCTATTGTCTCAATTGTACAAAAGAACTATTCTACGTAATTGTAGCGACTTATTATCTCCTTTACTTTATTTTTAGGTCCAAGGCAGTTGAGGAATCTCAGTAGACAGTCTAATAATGTGCCGCCATTTTCTCATCGGAGGTTAATAATTATGCTGTATTTTCTGTTGTAACTGGTTGAAAGGAACTACGGGTTATGCAACCACTAATTTTCACATGCACCAGTTTTTATTCTTTAAGTTATGGTATATATTAGCTCCATTTAAAAAATGGTCGTCCTCGTATGTTATTTAAGAATCTATTTTGTTAATGAATGGATTTTGCTTTATTGGCGTTTTATTGGAGTTTTTATTTATTATAAAATAAAGTTTAACATTGATTGAACTTACTTTGATGCTGTTCACAAGTTGCTTTGATAGGATTCTGTAAAAAACGATAGTTGTGACTGAATGATTTTTAATTTTTGGATATATTTAAAAGCAGATTTATTAATTGAATGTGTGAGAAAACATTTAGGCTGAAAAGAATTATTAAGTGTCTAGGTGCTTGAGCTTTTTTGTAATTGTTTTTTTGGTGTTTTCAAGGGATTCGGTTATTATGAAGTTAACTTTATGGTAAGTTGATCAATACAGTATCAACACGTAAGAAGAGAGATTATCTCTCGGTTTGCGTGTCGATATTGTATTAATCAATTGACTAAAATTAATTTCATCCTAATCATTTTCGTTTTTAGGTCGCATTATTTTCTTAATGGAATGAATCATTCTAATTACAATCAAACATAATTTTTTTCATTATATAAGAATGAATGGAATGAATTATTACATTTACTCTCATTCCACCAGTCCAAGTGTAGCATAAATGTTTGAACTTTTACCCTTTTGGTACATAAGAGAAAGGGGTTAACCATTGGATAAAGATCCTTTTTTTTCTCTCGTAACTTTCCTTTTTTTCCCTACACTTTGTTTTTTACTCGCAATCAATTTTTAGTTTCCTTTTCCATTTCTCATTCTAAATTTCTTCTTTGTCCATTTTTTTTCTTATGTAATTTATCTCTCACGACTAGTTTTATCTTTAATGCAATTGGTATGCATTGCGCATGCTTATAGGTTGGGGCAACTTTTTTTTGACTTGTTAATTATATTTTTTAGTATAAAAATTCAACTGGTATTTATATTGTTATATAAAATTTATTAACAATTTCAAAATAATAAAGCCGTGTATTATTTATGCACTTCAGAAATTTAGAGAATTGATGTGTATCTTTGCCACAAACCCCTATCAACATCACGTGTAATATTTATCCATTTTAAAATAGAAGATTATTACTGATTTTGTGAAAGTTAATTTATGACATTTAAGATTAAAATTGAGATGATTTATTTCTAAATATACTATAATGAAATATCATAATTAGTTGTTTGTTTTAAATTTATCATTATATTAATTAAATTTAAAAAAATCTCAATTTTTGAGATTGGAAATATTTCAAAAACTTTTAAAAAGTTATTTCAATTTTGAAATGAAGAGATATAAAATTGATTAAAATGGTTGTAATAACAAAATATTATATCAATAATTATACACTTAAAAGATTTAGAGAATCAGTACATATACATCTGTCACAAAAGAAAAAAAGTATTATTGTTGGAGTGGATAATGATGGCTCTTCAATATGATATCTTACAGATGATGGAACTTTACTACCATTGGTGGATAAAACTTTTAATACTGAAAATTTGGATTTTGCTACCTTCCATTACACATTCCTTTTAATTTAATTTACCCAATACATCAATTATTTGATTTTAATAATTTTTGTTAGTAATAATTAAACTATGTTAATAGATAGTTTATAATAGGCTTAAATATAAATTAGTACCCTAAACTATAGGTCATATTCCACATTGGTGATCCATTTTTCAATTTTGTCAATCAGATAACTTAACTATTAATTTTTTTCACTTTTGTCCAAATTCACTTTACACGTCAGAAATTAATGACGTGTCATCCTAAGTAGGGTCATAAGAAGCTGATGTGTACTTAAATAATAATATTTATATTATTTTATTAATTTAAATTATTTGAGTAAGGGTAAATTTGACAAATCAATTTTTACAATATCCTTTCAAACAAAACAAATCCATTCTGCAATCGACAATGGCGACCATGGCTGAGATCTCCCAACTTTTCTGGCGACCTCCATAGCCACCACTTTTTCGGCAACCAATTCTATAACCACAGACACCACTTTTCCGGCGACCTCCGTAGCCACCACCTCCATTATACCCTAATCGCGCCGCCCGTCGAGTCAGGGCAGAGGACGTCGAGTCGGCTCACAGAGTGGGACATGCAGTCTCGGCAGTCACAGATCCTCCTTCCTTTCTCACCTACAAATTTCAATCAAATCCAAATTAACAAAACCTTAAAAATACAAAATACCCATGGCTTGAAAAATCGACCATAAATCCCTCAATTTCAAAATAATAAAACTTCACACTAAAACTCCAAAATATTGTTTCTATTCCTATAGCATCTGACAGCCAAACAAATATTATCAAATGCTTTGATTTACAATAATCCGCATAAAACCCCTCAAAAAAAATTTAAATATTTAACAATAAACAGGTAACTAGTGAACTTAAATCTCGCTTTCCCCTCAAATTTACCAACAGATAACATAAAAATGTAACAGAAAACCCTAATCAGGAAAAACAGAGATAAAAACCATGACCTTCTCAGCAGTAACAGCGTCAAACACATAGACCTGGCCAGCAAACGACTTGCGGTTTTATTACCGATTTCGTTCCCAAATTGGATGAATTTGTGAGTGTTGTTGAGGATTCGGTGCCTGTGAAGGAGGACGAAGGCTGATAAAATGGAAGAAAGGGCTGATTCCAAGGTAGATGCTAATGAAATGGAACTAAAGGCCAACATAACAAGAAAAATTAATGGCCAACATAACAAGAAAAAATCTGAAACTTCACAAACAAACCGAATTCCATCTTATTAAATACTCCCTCCGTCTTAAACTATAATCACTCTCAATTTTTTAAAAGTCAATTTGAGACATTTTTAAATTTAAAATTAACATGATTCAATTATGTTTTGAAAACAATACATCTTTTATAACGTGTGAAATTGTATATACAATCTGTGAGTCCAAGTACAAATTAGGGTTTACATACAACCTAATGAATTGAATGACAAATAGAAAAGTCAGAAATAAATGTGCGAGACCCGAGAGAAGCCTCCACGTGTCCCGAGGTAGAAGACTCGTGGAGGCGACTCATTTTCGGAATTGATTGAGGGATTGGATTGGTGGCTAGAAGAACATGACAATCTGGAAATTACTCTGATGACTAAAGGTATTTCTAGAATTTCCCCGAGGACATGTGCCTGGCACGTGACCATATTCCAGGAAACTCTATAAATAGCTCTTTCATTCTATGAAGAAGGGACATCACTTTGGACTCTTGGACCTTTTGGAAGACTAAGAGACTTGGAAATTCTCTCTCAGCCCGAAGCACTCAAGAAGGCTCTCTGAATCCTTGCTACCCTAATAAGGTTCTCGATTTCTAAGAGTTATGCCACGTGTCGTTGGAGTAATCGCTCACCTGTTCTTCTCCCCTATTTAATTCATCAATCAATTCCGTACTCTTCGTGGGTTTCTCTCCTCCTCGGCCAATACAAAACCCTAACCCTAGCAAGATACGATTTTCTTACCCATATTTCTTTGGCGACTCTGCTGGGGAGGTGTAGAATTCGTGAAGAGTATGCCCACAACTTGAAGTGGGAGAACAACATGAAGAGTTTCACCGGCAACGAGCATTACTTCACCAGGTCCAGTTCCAAGGCAAACAAATCAAGCTTTCTAGGGTGTAAATCTGGATCTCGGTCAACCTATTACTGAAGACACTTCAGAAGGAAGTTCAACATCACCATACATGGCCAATCAACACCAAACGAATGCCAAACAGACAGACAAGGCAAGGATACAAGCGGAGAGCAGACAAATGTTGTGCAATTGGAGATGCTAAAGTCATTGAAGGAAGCACGAGAAGGACAAGAAATGATGATGGCTATGATGTTGGAGATGCAGAGAAAGCAAGAGGAAATGGGGAATTTTCGCCAGCAGTTGATGCAAATTCCCACCTTCAAGGCCATGTTCCCGGCCAATTTGTAAGGAGAACAAGTAGGGGTGGAGGACAACAACAACGACAACAACAACAAAGAGCATCATACTGTACTTCCATTGACAGAGAATCAGTTGATCCCGATTATCAACTTGGAACCCCAGAACAGTGGTGACGTGCCACAACCTAGATTGGAAGTAAGTAAGCCTCAGACGAACATCATCCCGACCGGTCTCCCCATATTGTCACAAGTACAGATACCAACCATCCCGAGCCATGTCCAACGAACAAGTCAATTCCAGTACAACCAACACAAGCTTTACACGATGCGAGTGTGCATCAACCAATCTCTTTACCATACACACTGCCAACGCATCAATACATCCCAACACCCCAAAGAGTCTATACCACGAGCCAATACGTGACCAAGGATGATATGATCGATGTGATCAATCAACTTCGTAGGCAGACATCCCGACCCTCGGAGTTAGACAGGGTATATCGAGCATCCCCCACAATTTCCAAAATACAATGGGGAGAAATGAAATGCTAGGGAACACATTGCCAGGTTCGTGGAGTTGATGTCTCCATGGTTAGGATATGATGAAATGAACAATCATAATTTGTTGATGAGGGAATTCAACAAGACTTTGACGGATAATGCCTTCAGTTGGTACTACAACTTGGAGAAGGGATTAGTCCATGATTAGGATGATCTAAAATTGCACTTTTTAAAGAAATTTTTCTATGTGCAGAAACAGGTAACCATTGTAGAGCTCATGTGATTCAAGCAGAAGCCAAACGAGGAGCTGTCAGATTACGTGGACAGGTTCAGGGCCCAAACATAGAAGTGTGCAGAGCCAATTGAAGAAAAGAACTTGGTTAGCATATGCAACAATGGTGCTTTAGACGCCTTCAAACCCCACCTCATTACCAAGGCTTGCGATTCATTTGCGACCCTCTCATTTTTTGCACAAGACTTGGGAGGAATCATGACATTCCCCACCAGCCATGCGACGGTTACATGGAAAGGCAAGAGGACAACAACTGTGGCTTTGGCGGATTCTCAGTCAAAACCACAAGGGGGCAAGAGGGAGAAAAATAAAAAATTTGAGCGAAGCAGAGGAAAACATGGGGACAAGTATACCAGAATGCCAGTTCCAGAGGCTATCACATGCAGTGAGAAGGCATTCAGGGGCCTGTACAAACAATGGGTTGAGCACGGAGTGGTGAAACCTCCAAGGCCCTGGTTGGTTGTGACGGAAGAAATGAAAAAAGACCGGACTTCTGTGTATACCACTAATACGTAGAACATTCCACTATGGACTGTTACAGTCTGCGAAGGATATACCATAAGAAGCTGGCATCATGAGAGATTGAACTAGGAAAAGAAAAGTGCAACACTATTGTGATGCCCCCAAAATAGGTCCACATAACCCATTTTGAGTCGCCAAATATATGGTACAAAAAATAACTACAACTTTATTATTATAATTGTCGTGCAAAATACGACAACACATATGCTGTGAGTTTAAATACAAATATTGTCTTCTAGACAGTATTCAAACTCAAATAAGTCCTCATTATAATTATTGATATACTATTTTACAAAATAGTGAGGACTGCTAAAACAACTGACTTAGAACATCACTCCGTACCCCGACTAGTTCTTGCTATATTTTCGCCTCCTGAGAAGAAAAAAAAGAACAAAAAGGAAAAGGGTGAGCTCAACTAGCCCAATAAAAAATATTATGACTAAGATAATGTACAACAAATTATCATTAGCCTTCAATAAATCAGATAAAATATAATGGACAACAAGTTTTAGATCAATATTCGCAGCGAAAATAACAATTCAGTAGAAGAGTGAAGTAGAGAATGAAATCTACTATCTTCTATGATTTAAAAGTCCATCATCAATATTTTATCCCTGTAACATCAATCAATACACATCTTGAATCAAATATTCATCTTTGTACTACAAGTCAAAGATATTCATTCGTATCACCAGTTGGTCATGTTCATCTCAACACCTGTTCATCTTTGCACTCCGGGCCAAAGATATTCATCAGATAATCATTCATCTTTGCACTACAGGCCAAAGATATTCAGTTATATCATCACTTAGGACTGATGATGATGAAAAATATTTTAAAAAAATGAATCCAGTGAGATAAAAGGACAAAGAGCAGGGATTCATACTTTAGATAATTCAAGTTCAAAAATACTCCGAAATAACCATAGTAGAGTAAAATTCAAGAATGAAGATCAAAACATAGATACAATCAAAGATAATAACCATAATAGACATCTTGGACAAAGAAGAGAAAATTTCATTTTTCTATGAATAATGTCGTATTTGTGAATAGTGCCGTATACGTGAATAGTAACCCCGACACGAAAAGGTAAAAATTTCACAAGAAAAATCATACTTCGTGAATACTACTCGTGAATAGTGCCGTATTCGTGAATAGTGCCGTATACGTGAATAGTAACCTCGACATAAAAATGTAAAAATTTCATAATAAAATTCATACTAATATTTTGGCATAATGATATTGAACGAAATAACATCATTTACGAAGAGAATAACATCCCTTACCTCAAAAGAATAGTACTTCTGGGTAAAATATCGGATATAACACTGAAGGAACTTGCACTGAATAACAACTCTCAAAGTATCTAATTACTCATAAAATACGCTCGATAATATAGAGAAAAAAAACTAAGCACCCTATTTATAGGAAAATGCTTAGAACGCCAAAGTAGACTATTTAATAAAATATTAATATTTTTAAAAAATTTCTATGCACACCTTCTTGACCAATTCATCAGCACTCCACAAGTGGGGCCCAGCAAAATTAGCAATTTCTATAACAACCAAAAGTTGGGCCCACCCATGTTTTTAATAAAAATATTTATTTTTGAAACTTCAATAATTCATAATAAATAGTCCTTTTATCAGAAAAATATAAATTTTATGTCAATTCCACAGGAAATTTAATTCTTTACAACTTTGTAAAAAAAAGTTTTTCCAAATTCCAAACAGAAAATGACAGAAATCCACATACGGATGATTTTTAATACCTCCATTCTGACAAAATACTGATAAAACTCCTCAACATTAATGCCTTCATTTATATCCACATAAAATAAATATTTTCTTATCATATAAATCAATAATTAATTATTCACAAATAATATTACAGAATCATAATAATGACAATCAGGTCGTTCCTAGGAAAGAGGGGGCTTTTCAATAAGAATTTCTCCTTACTGGCGCGAAATTAGGTGACCAAACCCCTTTCCTAGACATAACTTCCTTAGACATTGCTAATAATGCTATCTAATAATATTATTTAAATAATATAAATTATTGATCTGAAAATGGGAAATATTGTGCAGTGACATTTATTGAAATAACAATAATATAAAATATCAACGTAGCAATTATTGAATTAATAAAATAAAATATTGAACAGTAATTGCTGTAACAATTATTGAGTAGTGCCTTCTTACGTAAGAATCAATAATTCAAAAATACCGTGCAATACTGTGTGTTACTATGCAACCACGCGTATTACTGTATTTTTAACCACCGGGTATTCCAACAGTGTTAACGGTAATAATTACGCCGTTATTTATAAAAACTTAAACTTGTCGCTTTCTTCATCTGACCGTTTTCTGTTATGGGGCCCACAAATGGCTGCACCATCGTACAAATATTCCCCGACAATAAGAATATTCCACGACCAAACGAATATTCCCCGACAACAATGAATATTTTATAACCACTTGCTTATTTTACAAAATTTACACATTTTATCCATAACCAAAGTATTATATCAAATTAACATCTCATTATTCACAATAATAATTAGAGGAAAATAAATTTTATTAAAAAAAAGTTGGGGTCTTACAACCTCCCCTCCTTATGAAATTTCGTCCTCGAAATTAACATACGTACCTAGTATTTCGAAAAGGTGAGGATACCTCGTTTTCATTTCTGATTCCAACTTGGTTCCTCCATAAAATTTTAACTTGTGGTATAACCTTTGTGTGTAGGACATGCTCCTTCCTATCCAAGATTTTGACAGGTACCTCCTCGTACGTTAAATCTTCGGTTATCTCGTCTGGTTCTAACTCAATAATGTGGTTTGGGTCTTTCACATATTTACGAAGCACAAATATGTGAAACACATTATGAACACGAGACATGCTTGAAGGTAATGCGAGTCTATATGCTACATTTCCTATTCGGTCAAGAATCTCAAATGGACCAACAAATCGTGGATTGAGCTTTCCTCTTTTTTCAAACCTTGTAACTCCCTTTGATAAATTTCTGCAAGAATACGAATTCACAATTAGTTGCAGTTACCAAAAATTTAGTTGGGATACACGTATCCATGACACTACCCCTAAACATCAAAATATATGTAAATGTTAAGTATAAAGTTAAGGGTGTGGCATGACATTTATTAGCATGAAAACGCACAATTGTACCACTTAGATGCATGTATTTGTCAAATTCTACAAGTGTTAAGGAACACCTATAATTCGGTCAAAAGATGTGTCGAGTAAAGAAATATACCTCTTGTATACATCAATTTGGTTTACACTCTCCCACAACAGTGATGAATATATGTCACAATAGGCATATACTATTGTGGCGGTAAGATGGCCTGTACATACAATGCGTGGATATGGTGATTCATGCAAATTTAACCATTAGCATTGGGTCAGGCAATTTATCAAGCACCGTATGGGTAACTCATAACTTGCTTTGAAACACACTAATTTCTTTTATCAAATCTTCCTGGTAATCAATCACCACATATGCATGATATTCTAACCAAAAGTGGTGCAAAATCAAACGTGATTCACCTTTTTGGGACAATGAAATACTTGAAATAACAAGGGTGAAAATCGGTAAGATGATGTAGAGAATATGAACCAAGATGCACAGTGACTTACCCATCTCACAAATGACAAGAGTTGAATTCACCATCTATGAAGTTAAATTTAGAAACATACCTTTGTGGGAGATGAGGATTGCTTTGTGAAAGGAAATCTTAATGTGATATGTCGAGATGCCCTCAATAGTGGAATATTATATGCAAGGTTAAGAGAAGTTACCGTCTGGACGTTTGTGGGTGTAGTAGTGGAGACGTGAAGAAGAGGAGAGGAGAAGATGTGAACCGAACAAACTTGTAACTGAAATAGGAATCGCAAACCTGGGGCCAGCGCCGGGGCGCTGTCTTTTGTACCAGCTAGAGCGCCGGGGCGTTGAAGGTCAGTGGCTTCAAGAGGCTTGCAGCGCCGGGGCGCTGTGGCATGGCTTATGAGTAGCGCTGGGGCACTGGGCCTGAGTAGTCGAGTCTGGACCTCAGAGCCGGGGCGCTGAATCCCTTGTATATTGGGCGCCAGGGCACTGGACCTGACTTGTAGCTTCTGCCCCTTAGCGCCGGGGCACTAAAAAAGGCTTATAGTTGAGCGCCGGGGCGCTGAACATACTAGCACGCTTGGTCTGGCTGAAATTCCTGCTTAGCTGTAACCCAAGAAAAGTGCATGACATAAAATAAAATAAAATAAAAAGAAAATAAATAAATAAACATAAAATAAAAATAGAACTCTTGGGGTTGCCTCCCTATAGCGCTTGGTTTACAGTCGTCAGCCCGACTTGTCGGTGTTGCTCAATTGTCCACTGGTTCGGAGAGGTACATGACCGTAGCTTGACGTTCGATGGGTCCACTCCAATAATGCTTCAGACGTTGGCCATTAACCTTGAATATGCAATTTGAATTTTGTTTTTCGATCTCGATGTTACCATGTGGTGCAACAAACACGACTTTAAAAGGACCTGACCAACGTGATTTCAGTTTTCTAGGAAATTAACGCAATCTCTAGTTAAAAAGCAAGACTTGTTGGCCCAGTTCAAATGTTCTATCGAGAATTTTCTTATCATACCACACTTTGACTTTTTCCTTATAGAGTTTTGCGTTTTCATAAGCGTTGAAGCGGAATTCATCCATCACGTTCAACAGCAGTAACCTTTTCTCACCTGCGGCTTGTTCATTAAAATTGAGCTTCCGAATGGCCCAGTGTGCGCTATGTTCTAACTCGACTGGGAGGTGACACGCCTTTCCATAAATCATTCGATAAGGCGACATACCGATCAGATTCTTGTATGCTGTACGATATGCCCATAGAGCATCGTCAAGACGTAAAGACCAATCTTTTCATGACGGATTTACCACCTTTTCCAAAATTCTCTTGACCTCCCTATTCGAGACCTCAGCTTGGCCATTGGTCTGGGGATGATATGCAGCTGTAATTTTATGACGAACCCCATACTTCACCAACAATTTTGTGAACTGCTTGTTACAGAAATGTGTTCCCTCATCACTTATTATTGCCCGCGGAGTCCCAAATCGCGTGAAGATATTTTTCTTTAAGAATCGAAGGACGACGTTAGCATCATTGGTGGGCAAAGCTATGACTTCAACCCATTTGGAAACATATTCCACTGCCAACAAAATATACTGATTATTAAAAGATGAGGGGAATGGTTCCATGAAATCGATTCCCCAAACGTCAAACAGTTCTACCTCCAATATAGTGTTGAGTGGAATTTCATTTCGCTTGGAGATATTACCTACGCGTTGGCATCGATCACACTTTAGTACATAGAGATACGCGTCCTTGAATAACGAAGGCCAGTAAAATCCTAATTGTAACACCTTGGCCGCAGTTCGATCATCGGAATAATGACCTCCATAGTCTGAGGAGTGGCAATGACCCAATATGCTGTCCATCTCTTCATGTGGCACACAGCGTCAAATCATTTGATCTGCGCAGGCTTTAAACAGGAATGGTTCATCCCAATAGTACTGCTTCATGTCATGGAGGAATTTCTTTCGTTGTTGCGAGTTCAAATCTGGTGGTAACACCTTAGCAACCACTTAATTCACATAATCAGCATACCAAGGCAGTGTTATGGTTACTCGGAGAAGTTGTTCGTCCGGAAATTTCTCGTTGATCAGTGTATTATCTTGGCTCTGTACCTCTGCATTTTCCAACCGCGAAAGATGATCCACCACTTGGTTTTCTGTACCCTTTCTATCCCGGATCTCCAAATCAAATTCTTGCAGTAGTAATACCCACCGTATCAACCTCGGTTTGACATCCTTCTTTTTGATCAAATATTTGATTGCAAAGTGATCCGTGTAGACAATGACCTTGTTCCCAATGAGATATGCTCTGAATTTGTCGAAGGCAAACACAACTGCAAGTAGTTCTTTTTCGGTGGTTGTGTAGTTCAACTGAGCGTCTGTCAACATTTTGCTGAAGTAGTAAATTGTGTGAAAGATCTTGTCGTGACGTTGTCCCAGTACTGCTCCCACTGCATAATCACTGGCGTCGCACATCAATTCGAATGGTAAAGACCAATCGGGTGCCACAATAATCGGAGCAGATTCCAACTTCTTCTTTAGAATCTCGAAGGCCTCGATACATGACTGATCCATTTTAAAAGGGACATCTTTCTCCAACAGGGAACATAAAGGTTTTGAAATTTGTGAAAAATCTTTGATGAAGCGTCTATAGAACCCTGCATGCCCCAAGAAGCTCTGGACTCCCTTCACTGATAATGGAGGAGGTAATTTTTTAATAGTCTCTATCTTCGCCTTATCCGCCTCTAACACTGCTGCAGAAACCTTACATCCTAGAATAATCCCTTCTTTCACCATAAAGTGACATTTTTCCCAATTGAGAACCAGATTAGTTTCCACGCAACGTTTCAACACTAAAATCAAATTTTCAGGCAAAGATCAAAGCTATCACCGAACATAGAAAAGTCGTCCATAAATACCTCCAAATTTTTCTCAACCATATTGGAGAAGATTGCCATCATACACTGTTGAAAGGTTGCCGGTGCATTGCATAAACCAAAAGACATATGCTGAAATGCAAACGTACCGTATGGGCATGTGAATATCGTTTTCTCTTGATCCTCCAGTTCTATAGCAATTTGATTATATCCAGAATAACCATCCAAGAGATAATAGAACTGATGTCCAGCTAGCCTATCCAACATCTGATCAATGAATGGCAAGGGGAAATGATCCTTGCGTGTGGCTTTATTTAGCTTGCGGTAGTCCATGCATACTCTCCATCCTGTAACTGTTCGAGTAGGGATGAGCTCATTCACCTCATTCTTCACCACTGTCATACCCCCTTTCTTTGGTACGCATTGTACAGGACTTACCCACGAACTATCTGAGATCGGGTAAATAATGCCAGCATCCAACCACTTTATAATCTCCCTTTTCACCACCTCCTTCATGATGGGGTTTAGCCTTCTTTGCATCTCGATGGTTGGTTTTGCCCCTTCTTTCATTAAGATTTTATGCATATAGAATGATGGGCTAATACCTCGAATGTCCTCTATAGTCCACCCAATTGCTGTTTTGAATTCTTGCAAGACACGTAGCAGTTTCTCCTTTTGCGTATCAGTCAATTCTGTCGAAACAATAACTGGTAGGGTATCCTCTTTTCCCAGGTAAGCATATTGCAGATGGGGAGGTCATGACTTTAATTCTAGCACCGGTGGCTCTTCTATTGATGGTTTGAGCTTTTTAGCTTCCGCTTCGGGCCTTTCTATGGTGTCGAAGGATTGAGTGCTTTTCCGAAAAACTGATGGTGTGTCTAGCCATTTGACGTATTCGATATCCTCTTCAATACCATATTCATCTGCCCCGAGCAAAATAGATTCAAGTGGGTCCTCCGAAAAAATTGTGCTGAATTTATAATTCACCAATTCCTCCATAATATCAACCTGCATACATTCACCTTTTTCTTTTGGGTACGACATTGACTTGAAAATGTTAAAGGTGACCTGTTGATCTTCAACTCGCATTGTCAATTCACCTTTTTGAACATCAATCAATGTTCTTCCTGTCGCCAAAAATGGTCGCCCAAGAATGATCGGGATTTCACTGTTTACTTCACAATCCAGAATAAAGAAATCCGCATGGGAAGATGAATTTATCCACTTTTACTAGCACATCTTCAAAAATACCTCGTGGATATGTAACCGATCTATCTGCCAACTGTAAACTGATATTTGTTAGGCGTGGAGCCTGAAGTCTGAACTGGCTGTAGACGGATAATGGCACTAGATTTATACTGGCCCCCAAATCACATAAAGCTCGTCCCAAAAACTGATTTCCAATCTCGCACAAAATATTAAAGCTACCTGGATCCTTGAGCTTCAGCGGTAATTTATTCTGAATGATATCACTGCATTCCTCCGTCAATGCTACTGTTTCAAATTCACCAAATTTCCTCTTCTTCGACAAAACCTCCTTCATAAACTTCGCGTAACTCGGCATTTGTTCCAAGGCTTCGGCGAAGGGGATGTTGATATGTAATTTCTTGAAGATATCCAAAAATCGTGAGAACTGCTTATCTAACTTGAATTTCTAAAATCTCTGCGGATACGGTATGGGGGGCATTGTACTGGTTGGTTCCGAATTTTTCTGCTGTGAGGTCTCCTCTTGATGCTTTTCGATCTCCACCACTTTCTCTGTTTCAATTGATGCCTTGTCCTCCTTTTCCGTATCCTTGACTGACTCTTGTAGTTCTTTTCCACTTCGTAGAGTTACCGCCTTAAAATGCTCATCTCTGCCCGGGATTTTCTCGGTGTCGCTCGGAAGTGTTCCAAGTGGTCGGTTATTCAATGCATGTGCTATTTGTCCCATTTTATTTTCCAAATTTTTGATTGACGCATTCTGACTTTGTATACTTAGCTCCATTTGACTAAATCTCTTATCACTCTCCTCACTCCTTTTTTCAGTTGCTTTAACAAATCTTTCCAAGGCTTCTTCCCAACTTGCTTTTCGCACAGGTTGTTGTGTCTGGTTTTGAAACCCGTTTTGTTGTTTCGGCGCTTGTTCTGCAGCTTGGTTATTACTCCATGAAAACCCCGGATGATTTCTCCACCCCGGATTATATGCATTTTGATTCTGATAAGGCTGAGTAGACCGATTATAACTCCCCACATACTGTGCTGCTTTAGTATTTATGGCACATTGATCCGTAGTATGACCCCCATCACATATTTCACAAACCATTGCTACCTGCTGAGTGGATTGTGGACGCAATAATTCTATCTGCTTTGCCATTGCGGTCATTTGCACTTGTAATGATGTTATCGCATCCACATCATACTTTCCCGATGTTTTCGGAGGATTATTTCTTGTCATGGGCCACTGATAGTTGTTGGTGGCCATCATTTCTAACAACTTATATGCCTCGTCTAAATTTTTAGACATAATTGCTCCTCCTGCTACTGCATCAATACTTGCCCTCGTGGATGCTTGTAAACCATCAAAAAATATCCCCAATTGCATCCACTGTGGAATTCCATGGTGTGGGCACTTGCGGAGCATATCCTTAAACCTTTCCCACGCCTCATACAACGATTCTGAATCAAACTGTGCGAAGGTATGAATATCATTCTGTAGTTTTGCTGACTTTGCTGGTGGGAAAAACTTAGCTAGAAATTTTTGAGCTAAATCGTCCCAAGTAAGGATTGAGTCCGAAGGCTGAGAGTGTAACTAACTTCGTGCTTTATCTTTTAGGGTAAATGGGAACATTCTCAACCTTATAGCATCTTCAGACACGTTGTTGAATTTGAAGGTGTCGCAAACTTCCAAGAAACTTAAGATATGCTCATTCGGATCATCTAATGAACTACCCCCAAACTGACATTGATTCTGAAGCATTTGAATGGTTGCTGGTTTGATCTCAAAGGTGTTAGCATTGATTGCCGGCCTCCTAATACTTGACTGAATATCCGTGACATTTGGCATGGCATAGTCCCGAAGTGGTTTCTGATCGTTCCCTGCCATGTTCACTGGAATTTCTTGTTCTGCCAGTTTTTCTTCCTCGGGTGGTGCCGCACTAGTCGATTGCGCTTTCCGGAACTTCCTTTCAATCTCGTCTGTATAAGGAAAAAGTTCCTTTCTCGCCTTTGATCTAGTGTGCATACACTTGCAAAGAATTCCTGCAAAGACAAGAAGAAAAATAAGTAACGTTTAAATTAAGACCGAATTGATTATAACTAATATGGAATTAATATTAACAAAGAAGTCCCCGGCAGCGGCGCCAAAAACTTGTTGCTTGATTTCACAATCAAAGCAAACGCGCAAGTATACACAATCAACAAGTAATACAGTGATAAATTAGAGTGTCGATCCCTCAGAGAATTCCAATTAATAAACTCCAACTACTAGTACTGTATCAATTCAATTTTATTTAAACAACTAAAAAACTGTATCAATTCAATTTTATTTAAACAACTAAAAATTGTGATTTTTTTTAAATTTAAGAAAACTAATTTTAATAAAGCAAGAAACTACTATAAAAGAAAACAAAGAACAAATTAAGAATTATTTGAATGCAGATGAATGATAAATAAGACTCCAATTTTTCCAAATATGATTATTAAATCAATTATCCAATTATCCCAATTATTCTGTCCACTGAATTGTTAACAGGAATTCTCAAATGCCAAAAGCCCTCTCTCGAGTGATCAATTGCCTTCTATTTAACCCAGATTAATTTTGCTATACCTCTATGAAAATCAATTGAATTAAACTCGCTACAATCCCAATTCCTTATGTGTCACATGCGACAAATAGATATTCTCATTCTATTCACAAACCTAATTATTCACTGTGCAAAGAACTAAGTCACATGTCATCCTGCCCAGTTCTAACTCTAAAATTCCTCTCTCAATTCCTTCTAGAGTAACACGGTAGTTATTGGCCAGATAATTAATCAATAAATATAAGGCAAGATAAAAAATTCACTTTAACATAAATAATTGGAATAAATTAGATAATCAATTCATAACCATAAGAGGTTCCATTGGAATCTTAATAAAAGGAATTAGTCCATGACGGAAATAAAAACCACAAATACTTGATAAATGATCCTTAATGAGTTACACAATTTAAAAGAATAAAGAAGAAGAAGAACTCCTAGTTTCAAGCCTTCAGATCTCCTCTTCCTCCTTGATCAATCCCCTCTTCTGTCGAAAAAATCCCTAATTGTGTAGAAAATTCTCTTTTCTCAATTTAGCCACATAAACCTTATATAGCCTCTCCCAATCCTAGTCCAAAACAACTTCTCACATAAGCTCCCATTGTACAATCAAACCCTTCGTCAACCCACAAACTGGGTCAACTGAAATCCCGACCCAGCACCCTGGCGCTGGGATTAGTACTGAATGTAGCGCCCCGGCGCTGGCCTTCCTAAAATTACCTTTTTGCCCTTTTTAGCTTCAATTCCACCGTTCGCTCCTGCAGCTCCCAAATCTACAAAACAACACATAAACGTAGTAAACATATTCCTAAATGACTCAAAGTTACAACAAAATAAACCCAAGTATATCCGAGTTATGGGTATATAACCCAATCATCAATGACTTCCAAATGACAACGTGGCGAAGGTTCAGGCACCGCCTCAGCCCCGCCGAGATTTGATAGCTGCCGATTCGTCTCCGCCGAAGCACAAGAACGCTATAACCGCATGGCGACCTGCTCACTAGTCCCCGAACGGGGTTTACGTCCTGATCAAACCAAGGATGGAGAAATAGCAGTGATGATTGCCGAACGAAACTGGTTCTCTCTCACCGAACAGTCGGATCCAGCAGTGATTGCAATTGTTAAGGAATTCTACGCTAATGTTTCAGAACACGATCACTACGGAGTGTTTGTGAGGGGAAAGACAGTGGAAATTGGCGACGAAGATATCAATGGGTGCTATCAACTAAATTTGGAAGATCTTAACGACGAGTATACCGGGCTTCTAAGCCAAGGTCCAGATTATGAGAAGATAATCCGCGAGCTGTGTCAACCGGGCACCACATGGACAGTGCATGAACGGGGTAGCATGACTTTCCCCCATTCTAACCTCAGTCTATATGGGAAGGCGTGGTATGCTTTCATTTGTGCCAAACTCATGCCATGCACACATGTGAGCCATGTCACTAAAGAACGAGCGGTGCTGCTATATTCAATTATCCAAGGCTTGCAAATAGATGTCGGTCACGTGATCCAGCAGTCCATTCTTCGAGCATCTTGAGGTGGAACCACATGAGGTTTACCACATCCGTCTCTCATCTGCGTTTTGTGTGCTAAGTTCTGAGTAAAATGGAAATCGAATGAGATGATCCAAACACCTATGCCCATGTTGGACCATAAGTTGATCAACAGGTATAAAGTGTGGACAGGTGGGGCAAATCACCCTAGGGGATTGGGTTCCATAATTCCCCAAATTGCACCTATACAAGCCCCACCACCTCCGGCTCCACCTACTTATGGCCCATCTACAGCAGCTCATCGTGGAGTGGTTCCCGAAGCTGTCCAGCGGGAGATAGACGGCTGGTTCTACAACATGGAGTCCCAAAATGTATGCTTGTCCAAACGTCAAGACGTGATTTTCAAATTCTTAGTTGACCAATTTGCTGCACAGAATGCATTGACCGTCCAATCACATCCAGGTGTTCAACTTAGCCACTTCCCAACTGCTCCTGTTCTGCCAGTATTTCCCCCTTCCGATCAAGAGATGAACGAGGATGATGGTGCACCACCTGAAGAATAAGCTCGTCAGGGAAGTCCTCTATTTTATTTTGTTGTAACTTTCGTATGAGGACATTGCTCTAGATTAGTTTGGGGGTATTTAAGTTTTATTTTCAAATTTGTAGTTTGTTATTAGTTTGTGGATTTGGATTGTTATTGTTAGTTAAATATTGCATTTAGGATTGCATAATAATTTCGGCGTTTGTTATTGCATTTATTATTCGGGGGCCAATGATGAAATTAGAATTGCATGAACAAGTTTAGTAAGGATTATTGAGTCAGTGATATGATTTTCTTGACATAATTTGAATCTTTATCTGTTTGACACTGATATTATAGGATAGCACTTGAAAGACGACCATGTTGGCTATGATAGTTTAAATGGTTAGATAATAGAGTTCTAAAGGATGATTGCTAGTGAAATGAAGGGACAATTTGAATAGCTAGTGAAGACTGAATTTATACATAAACTCGAGTTTGGGGGAAAAATATTTGGAATATATATATAAAAAAAATAAAATAAAAAAATACCGTGGTGTGCTTGTCTAGTTTTGTGGCCTTTGTTACTTGAGCAAGTAAGCCCGAGGGGACTGTCTCTACACCTAGCACCCTAAGGTCTTAATGGCTTGGGAGTCGTTGGTCGAAAGCTCGTTAAGGTAGCATTGAAAAGCCTGAGGGAATAAGACAATGCATAGTCATGAGAGAAAAAAAAATTAATAATAATAATAAAGCAGAAAAAGTGCAAAATGCCCCCGTCTGAAAAAAAATATTAATAAGCATAAGTATTTCATGTTGACCCTTGAATTTTGGTGATTGTTTAATTTTAGTTGAATCTAGTGTATTTGATGAACTCTTGAGTAGAACTGTATGAAGCTTTTTATGAACTTTATTATCTTTCAGCTTTTTGCTTTTTATTAGTTAGCATGGTTGTTGAACACACACTCACAATATCAGTAATAACAAATTTGGATTGATTGATTGTTAGACTATTATTGAGCTACAAGTAACATGAAGTATTAACATGTTTTTGTGATTTTTCTGAGGCCTATGGATATACGTGAGCTATGGGATTGTTGAAATTAAGGTCATTTAGTTAGTTTGCATTTGCATGATGTTTAGTTATTCGTATTGGTTGTGTTTTGTTGCTTGAGGACACACAACGATTTAAGTTTGGGGGTATTTGATGATTGGGTTATATACCCATAACTCGGATATACTTGGGTTTATTTTGTTGTAACTTCGAGTCATTTAGGAATATGTTTACTGCGTTTATGTGTTGTTTTGTAGATTTGGGAGCTGCAGGAGCGAACGGTGGAATTGAAGCTAAAAAGGGCAAAAAGGTAATTTTAGGAAGGCCAGCGCCGGGGCGCTACATTCAGTACTAATCCCAGCGCCGGGGCGCTGGGTCGGGATTTTAGTTGACCGAGTTTGCGCGTTGATGAAGGGTTTGATTGTACAATGGGAGCTTATGTGAGAAGTTGTTTTGGACTAAGATTGGGAGAGGCTATATAAGGTTTATGTGGCTGAATTGAGAAAAGAGAATTTTCTACACAATTAGGGATTTTTTTGACAGAAGAGGGGATTGATCAAGGAGGAAGAGGAGATCTGAAGGCTTGAAACTAGGAGTTCTTCTTCTTTATTCTTTTAAATTGTGTAACTCATTAAGGATGATTTATAAAGTATTTGTGGTTTTTATTTCCGGCATGGACTAATTCCTTTTATTAAGATTCCAATGGAACCTCTTATGGTTATGAATTAATTATCTAATTTATTCCAATTATTTATGTTAAAGTGAATTATTTGTCTTGCCTTGTATTTTTTGATTAATTATCTGGCCAATAATTACCGTGTTACTCTAGAAGGAATTGAGAGAGGAATTTTAGAGTTAGAACTGGGCAGGGTGACATGTGACTTAGTTCTTTGCACAGTGAATAATTAGGTTTGTGAATAGAATGAGAATATCTATTTGCCGCATGTAACACATAAGGAATTGTGATTGTAGCGAGTTTAATTCAATTGATTTGCATAGAGATATAGCAAAATTAATCTGGGTTAAATAGAAGGCAATTGATCTCTCTCGAGAGGGCTTTTGGCATTTGAGAATTCCTGTTAACAATTCAGTGGACAGAATAATTGGGATAATTGATTTAATAATCATATTTGGAGAAATTGGAGTCTTATTTATCATTCATCTGCATTCAAATAATTCTTAATTTGTTCTTCGTTTTCTTTTATAGTAGTTTCTTGCTTTATTAAAATTAGTTTTCTTAAGTTTAAAAAAAAAATCACAATTTTTAGTTGTTTAAATAAAATTGAATTGATACAGTTTTTTAGTTGTTTAAATAAAATTGAATTGATACAGTATTAGTAGTTGAAGTTTATTAATTGGAATTCTCTGAGGGATCGACACTCTAATTTATCACTGTATTACTTGTTGATCGTGTATACTTGCGCGTTTGCTTTGATTATGAAATCAACCAACACCCTTCCATGGAGCAACACGTAACAATACATGATCCCCAATATTAAATTCCACGTCCTTTCGATGAAGATTCACATAACTCTTCTGTCGATCCTGTGCCGTTTGTATACGTTGTCGGATCATTTGAATCTTCTCTGTAGTCATACGTACAGATTCTGGTCCCAACAATGTTGCTTCTCTCACCTTATCCCAGCATACTAGAGGGCGACACTTTCGTCCATACAATACTTCAAATGGAGCCACGCCTATACTTGCCTGATAACTGTTGTTGTAGGAGAATTCTACTAATAGTAGGTACTTATCCCAACTCCCTTTGAAATCTAGGACACAGAGTCTTAATAGATCTTTAAGAGTTTGAATAGTCCTTTCTGATTGCCCGTCCATTTGAGGATGGTATGCCGAACTGAATCGTAAGTCCGTGCCCATAGCTTTCTGTAAGCTAACCCAAAATTGTGAAGTGAATCTTAGGTCACGATCCTAAACTATGGATACTGGCATGCCATGCAATCTCATAATCTTATTTACGTACATACGAGCAAGACGTTCAAAGGAATAAGTCTCCCGTATAGGCAAGAAATGGGAAGACTTGGTTAATCTATCAACAATAACCTAAATCGCATCTATGCCTTGAGAAACCTTGGGAAGACCCATAACGAAATTCATGATAATATATTCCCACTTCCATTTCAGAATCTCAAGTGCTTGCAATGGACCCTTTGGTACTTGATGCTCTGCCTTTACACGTTGACAAGTTAAACACCTCGAGATAAACTCCGCGATCTCTCTCTTCATATTGCTCCACCAAAATGTATGTCGAAGATCATGATACATTTTGGTACTCCCAGGATGGATTACAAAAGGTGTGTTGTGTGCCTCCATCATGATTCTATGCTTCAAGTCAAAATCGTTAGGAACACAAAGTCTGGAGTTGACTCGAAGTATTCCTTCTTCATCGATTTTTTCTTCTAGAATAATACCTTCTTGTACTTTCTTCTTTATACGCATCAGCTCTGGGTCTGTGGCTTGATCAACTTTATCTTTATCGATTAAATTCGATTCTACTCGTATATTTGATATCATCACGTGGGTACTTGGAGCTTTTAACTCTATCTCCATCCTTTACAAGTCATACAAAATGGGCCTTTGCGTTGACAATATCGCACTCGTACCCTCATATGATCTTCTACTCAATGCGTTAGCTACTACATTCGATTTTCCAGAATGGTATTGGATGGTATGACCGTAATCTTTCAACAGCTCGAGCCAACATCGTTGTCGCATGTTGAGTTCCTTTTGGGTGAAGAAATATTTGAGGCTTTTATGATCTGTATAGATCTCCACTTTCTCCCCATACAGGTAGTGTCTCCAGATCTTCAATGCGAAAACGACTGCTGCAAACTCTAGATCATGAGTAGGATAATTTCTCTCATATTCTTAGATTTGTCGCGAGGCATAGGCAATAAATTTCCCATGTTACATGAGAACACATCCTAACCCTTTGCTCAAAGCATTACTGTAGATAACAAATCCATCCGAACCAGATGGTATTGATAGAACAGGTGCCAAAATGAGTCTCCTCTTGAGTTCTTGGAAACTCTTTTCACATTCCTCGCTCCATACGAATTTTATATCTTTTCGAGTTTGCTGAGTTAACGGAGTAGCGATTCGAGAAAATCCTTCCACGAATCTCCGATAATAACCAGCTAAACCCAGAAGGCTACGTACTTCGGTCACCGACTTTGGTTGCTCCTAACTTTGTATTGCTTCAATCTTCGTCGGGTCAACAGAAACTCCATGTTTTGACACCACGTGCCCAAGGAATGCTACTTCCTCAAGACAGAACTTGCATTTCTTCAGCTTGACATATAGCTTGTTATCACGAAGCCTTTGAAGGATCAGCTTCAAATGACGCTCATGATCTTCATTACTTTTGGAATAGATGAGGATGTCATCAATAAAGACTATAACGAACTGATCCAAATATTCTTTGAACACACTGTTCATCATATCCATGAAAATAGCTAGAGCATTAGTCAATCCAAAAGACATGACTAAGAATTCATAATGCCCTTACCGAGTTTTAAAGGCAGTCTTTGGAATATCGTCTGTTTTAATCTTCAGCTGATGATATTCAGAACGAAGATCGATCTTTGAAAAGAATTATGCTCCTTGCAACTGGTCGAACAAGTCATCAATGCGAGGTAGTGGATACCTATTCTTGATGGTGACATGGTTCAATTCCTGGTAGTTAATATAAAGTCGCATACTCCTGTCTTTCTTCTTTACGAATAAAACAGAAGCACCCCAAGGAGATGTACTAGGAAGAATGAAACCGATGTCTAACAACTCCTGTAGTTGGACCTTTAACTCCTGAATTTCAATAGGAGCCATTCGATTTGGGGTTTTAGAAATGGGTTTTGTACCAGGTTCAAGGTCAATAAAGAATTCAACTTCACGTTCTGGGGGTAGATCGGGAAGTTCTTCAGGAAATACGTCAGGAAATTCACTAACAACAAAAATATTATTCAAATCTGACTTATTTTTGTTCAAGTCCATGAATGGTCTAAGAAAGCTTGACATCTATTTTTTAATAAATGAATGGCTTTATGGCTTGATATAACAGTGATTAACTTTAGTGGTTTGGTTGTTTGAATTCGCATAACAGGTTGGTTAGAAATATGAAAACTAACAACCTTACGAAAATAATTAATTTTAGCATGATGAGTGGTTAACCAATCAATCCCTAAAATCACATCAAATGCAAATATTTTCAAAGAAATAAGATCGACAGGTAATGTGATGGTCCCAACTTGAATCAATTAAGATTTATAAACAGTGAATGTAATGAAAGTTTCTCCTAACGGAGTCTCAATAGATAAGTCAAAGTCTAATTTCTCCGGAGTCAAGTTCAAACTTTGAGCACAAACAGGCGAGATAAAAGAATGGGTAGAACCGGTATCTAGTAAGGTATAAACTTTGCAAGAGTTTATGATTAGCTTACCCGTGATCACCTCGTTCGGGTTCCTCACATTTTGGGCAGTCATGACAAATGCTCTTCCAGGAACCACTAACCTTGACTTGTTCAGGACAGCCTTTGGAGTCATCATTCCCGCTGGACTTGGTTTCAGTATAGGACAATCTCTAGCTATTTGACCTTCCTTTTCATAATTATAACACACCTTGGATTGTTGTGGGCAGTTTGGGCTGATGTGTCCCTCTTTCTCACATTTATAACATACGACCGGTGGTCGTTCTCCTCCCCTAGGAAAAGTTGATGTTGGTACTGACATCTTCACGTTGTCATTATTGTACTTTCTCTTTTTAAAATCTCCACTCGACTCGCTTCTTCTACTATCATGGCCACGATTACCACCAGAGTGGTTACTGCTTTTGTTCGGATATTTTCCTCCCCGCTGATTGTCATTGGTCCGATGACTACTACCACCTGTATGACCCTGGTTATGGTCCCTTGGTTGAACATACTCATTATCTCGCTCTAATAATTGAGCCCTGTTCACAACATCTGAATATAGAGAAAATTTGTGTAAGATATTATCGAATTTCAGGTTTCAGACCTCTTAGAAACATCCGCATCATACGTTCCTCATTCTCTAGAAAATGAGGTGTAAACCTAGATAACTCTGCAAACTTAGCCTCGTACTGGGACACAGTCATGTTGTTCTATTCCAGTCTAATAAACTCTACCTCCTTCATATGATAAATACTTTCAGGCAAGTACTTGTCATTGAACAGTTTCTGAAATATTTCCCAAGACATGTTGAGTACGGCAGGCTGGGTACGCTTCACAGATTTCCACCAGTAATCTGCCTCACCACGGAACATAAAGGTGGTGAATGGAACCTTCTGTTCCTCTGTGCATCCCAATATATCAAATATCTTGATAATTTGCTTAACCCACATTTTTGCCTTGATCAGATCCGGCTTTCCCAAAATTTCTAGTGGTCCCAACTCTTTGAACTACTTGGTTGTGACAAGCCGCGCGTTGCTATCATTTCCACCCGTGTTTTATACACGAGTCTCCCTCGTCTGATTTTTCATGAACTGCAAAAAGCTATTAGACATCCCATCATTCATCGTTTGTTCGGTAGTGTTGTTTACATGAGGAATATTACCTTCCTGTTGCACGTTCCCCTGGTTGGTGATTAAAGGTGTCTCCACGGTCTCATTCACTCCGTTGTTAACATTTTCTGCTGCCATTCTCAAATACTGCCATAAAATAAGGGTTAATTAAAGAAATTGACTTACCCAATATTATCCCTATATTCTAATCGACCTATTAAATACCAAATAAGCTTAGGTAGGACACACTAGCGAAGGATTTACTCGTCTCTCCCCTCCTAGTTCTATTCCTCGATCTCCGCCAGAGACCATATCCCTAAGCTCTGATAGCAACTGTGATGCCCCCAAAATAAGTCCAGACAACCCATTCTTAGTCGCCAAATACATGGCACAGAAAACAACTACAACTTTATTATTAAAATTGTCGTGCAAAATACGACAACACATATGCTGTGAGTTTAAATACAAATATTGTCTTCTAGACAGTATTCAAACTCAAATAAGTCCTCATTATAATTATTGATGCACTATTTTATAAAATAGTGAGGACTGCTAAAATAACTGACTTAGAACATCACTCCGCACCCCGACTAGTTCCCGCTATATTCTTGCCTCCTGAGAAGAAAAATAGAACAAAAAAGAAAAGGGTGAGCTCAACTAGCCCAGTAAAGAATATTATAACTAAGATAATATACAACAAATTATTGTTAGCCTTCAATAAATCAGATAAAATATAATGGACAACAAGTTTTAAATCAATATTCGCAGCGGAAATAACAATTCATTAGAAGAGTTAAGTAGAGAATGAAATCTACTATCTTCTATGATTTAAAAGTCCACCATCAATATTTATCCCTGCAATATCAATCAATACACATCTTGAATCAAATATTCATCTTTGCACTACGGACTAAAGATATTCATTCGTATCACCAGTTGGTCATGTTCAGCTCAATACCTGTTCATCTTTGCACTACGAGCCAAAGATATTCATAAGATAATCATTCATCTTTACACTACAGGCCAAAGATATTCAGTTATATCATCATTTAGGACTGAGGATGATAAAAAATATTTTAAAGAAATGAATTCAATGAGATAAAAGGACAAAGATTAGGGATTCGTACTTTAGATAATCCAAGTTCAAAAATATACTCTGTAATAACCATAGTGGAGTAAAATTCAAGAATGAAGATCAAAACATAGATAAAATCAAAGATAATAACCATAATAGACATCTTAGACAAAGAAGAGAAAATTTAATTTTTTTGTGAATAGTACCGCATACGTGAATAGTAACCCCGACACGAAAAGGTAGAAATTTCATAAGAAAAATCATACTTTGTGAATAGTACCGTATTCATGAATAGTGCCGTATACGTGAATAGTGCCGTATACGTGAATAGTAACCTCGACATAAAAAGGTAAAAATTTCATAATAAAATTCTTACCAATATTTCGACATAATGATATTAAACGAAATAACATCATTTACGAAGAGAATAACATCCCCTACCTCAAAAGAATAATACTTCTGGCTGAAATATCGGATATAACGCTGAAAGAACTTACACTGAATAGCAACCCTCAAAGTATCTAATTACTCACAAAATACGCTCAATAATATATAGTGAGAAAACTTCTGATTTTTGTGTGATTTTCAATTTTAATTAAGAACCCTATTTATAGGAAAATGCTTAGAACGCCAAAGCAGACTATTTAATAAAATATTAATATTTTTAAAAACTTTCTACGCACACCTTCTTGACCAATTCATCAGCACTCCACAAGTGGGGCCCACCAAAATCAACAATTTCCACAACAACCAAAAGTGGGGCCATCCATGTTTTTAATAAAAATATTTATTTTTGAAACTTCAATAATTCATAATAAATAGCCCTTTTATCAGAAAAATACGAATTTTATGTCCATTGCATAGTAAATTTAATTCTCTACAACTTTGTAGAAGAAAGTTTTTCTAAATTCCAAACAAAAAATGACCAAAATTCACATACGGATGATTTTTAATGCCTTCATTTCTACAAAATACTGATAAAACCCCTTAGCATTAATTCCTTCATTTATATCCACATAAAATAAATATTTTCTTGTCATATAAATCAATAATTAATTATTCATAAATAATATTACAGAATCACAATAATGACAACTAGGTCATTCCCAGGAAAGAGGGGGCTTTTCGATAAGGATTTCTCCGTACTGGCGCGCAATTAGGTGACCAAACCCTTTCCTAGACAGAACTTCCTTAGACATTGCCAATAACGCTATCTAATAATATTATTCAAATAATATGAATTATTGATCTGATAATGAAAAATACTGTGCAGTGATAATTATTGAAACAACAATAATATAAAATATCAACGTAACAATTATTGAATCAATAAAATAAAATATTGAACAGTAATTACTGTAACAATTATTGAGTAGTGTCTTCTTACGTAAGAATCAATAATTAAAAAATACTGTGCAATACCGTGTGCTACTGTGCAACCACGCATATTATTATATTTTTAACTACCGGGTATTCCAACAGTGTTAACGGTAACAATTACGCCGTTATTTATAAAAACTCAAACTTGTCATTTTCTTTATCCGACGGTTTTTCGTTATGGGGCCTACAAATGGCTGCGCCATCGTACGAATATTCCCCGACAACAAGAATATTCCACGACAACAATGAATATTTTATAACCACTTACTTATTTTTCAAAATTTGAACATTTCACCAATAACCAAAGTATTATATCAAATTAACACCTTATTATTCACAATAATAATTAGAGGAAATTCAATTTTATAATAAAAAGTTGGGGTCTTACAACTATCACCCATGGTGCAGTCCCGGAAATCAAGATGATAGACAACCTAAATACTGGTTCTACCATCGAAAGAACTTGAAACTATAGATACAAGAATTGACGAATTAAAAAATTCACCCAAGATGGTGGCCCACAAAAAATGGTGGTTGAAGTCCTCAGGAGTATCCATTACCAAGAAATTGGATGACCATGGGAGGAGGCACTAGAGTTGATGAATTTTTTTTAAAAAAATAAAAAAAATCCACCCAAGAGGGTGGTCAAGTCCTCGTAAAATACACTTTCCAAAAAATTGGATGACCCAAGTGACGAGGCACCCGATTTTAAGTCCTCATAGACCGCACTTACCAAGAAATTAGACGACCCAAGTGACGAGGCACCCGAATGTTACACTTTATCATCAAAAGTGAATGAGGCACCTGATTATTAGTCATCAGACTCGAAAAGTTATACTTTCAACTTTAAAAGTAATCGAGGCACCTGACTATAAGTCCTCGAAAGTTATACTTTTAACTTCAAAAGTAATCGAGACACTTAACTATAAGTCCTCGAAAGTTACACTTTCAACTCTAAAAGTGATTGAGGCACCTGAGTATAAGCCCTTAACCTTGAAAAAAGAGAGTTACACTTTATCTCTAAAAGTGGCAAACGTTATGCTTTCTCTGACAAAAGCAAGAAAAGTTATACTTTATCGAACATTATGCTTTCTCTGACAAAAGCAAGAAAAGTTACACTCTATCTCTAAAAGTGGCAAACGTTATGCTTTTTCGTTAAAAGAAATATTATTATCAATAAATTGTTAAACTTTCACTTATGCTCGAATATTTTTTCTGATCTCTTTTAAAATAAGTATAGATTCAAGTGTTAGTTTGCATAGAATCGAAAAAAGAACATGTTTTTCTTCAATAAAATTCATGTTTGGTCTTTTATTATGCCTATTGGCTATTGTTGTCTTGGAGTATTAATTTTAAATAACTTGGAATTCAATGTTAAACATTGGGTCTTAAGGAAAAATTCAAATTAAAGGCAATCAATAAGGCTAAAACTTTATTCTGATGATTAAAATATATGTAAATGAATTTTCTGATACCGGAAATTGAAAAACTATGAGAGTTCATGATCTAAAGGAATGATATGTCGAATTAAAGAAGGGGCATAGTTAAAGCCTCTAAGTCGATAATGGCGATATCCCAAGCCTTCGTATTTGAGGTTATCAATTCCTCAAGGTCTTGGGCAACTGACTTAATTTTTCGAAGCTTGACCTTCAATTTATCCATGACATCTTGAAGCTCCTGAAGCTCTACATAAATTAGTTCATTCTCATGATGACGTGAAGTGACATCCAAACAAAGTACAACGACATGATAACTAGAAGTAAAAAGATCCAGCCTAGCACGGAAGGGAGACATGTCAAGGCTCATAGAGGATCGAGAAGTCATCAACCTCGTAACTAAACCTATCAAAATCCTCTGCACGTAAAGAATAGAGTGGCTAATGCATGACATGATTATGTGTTATTGCTATGGCACTTGTGTTATCACAATGAACAGGTATAGATTTAAAATTAAACCCATAATCTGCTAGCTGGTTCTTCATCTATAAGAATTAAGCACATCAACTGCCAGCATCAATGTATTCAGCTTCTGCTATTAAGGTAGATACTGAATTTTGCTTCTTGCTAAACCAGGACACAAGTTTATTTCCTAGCAACTGACAAGTGCCACCGATACTTTTTCTATTGATCTTGCAGCCTACAAAATCAGCATCTGTATATCTTGTTAGTTCAAAGGAGGACTCCTTGGGATTCCAAAGTCCCAAGTGAGGTGTGCCTTTGAGATACCTAAAAATTCTCTTTACAACAGTTAAGTGTGATTCCTTAGGATTAGTTTGAAATCTAGCACATATACATGTTGCAAACATTATGTCTGGTCTACTGGCAATTAAGTATAGAAGAGAGCCTATCATACCTCTATATTGAGCAATGTCAATACTTTTACCTTTCTCATCTTTGTCAAGCTTAGTTGCTGGAGCAATTGGTGTTTTCATGGGAGAGGCTAATTCCATGCCATACTTTTTAAGTAAGTCTTTAATATACTTGGCTTGGTTAATGAAGATACCTTCATCAGTCTGCTTCACTTGTAATCCAAGGAAGAAATTCAGCTCACCCATCATACTCATTTTGAACTTGCTTTGCATAAGCTTGGCAAATCTCTTGCACAAATTTTCATAAGTAGAACCAAAGATAATATCATCTACATATATTTAAACTAGTAAGACTTTATTTTTGTGCTTCTTAAGAAATAATGTGGTATCTACTCTACCTCTAGAGAAACTATTTTCAATAAGAAAGTTAGTTAGTGTTTCATACCATGCTCTAAGTGCTTGTTTAAGTCGATATAAGACTTTATCTAATGTATAGACATAATTAGAGAGAGTTAGATTGATGAAACCTGGAGGTTGCTCCACATATACTTCTTCTTGAAGTTCACCATTCAGAAAGGCACTCTTGACATCCATCTGGAAAACTTTAAACTTCATGTGGGGAGCAAAGGCAAGGAATATCTTGATAGCTTTCATTCTGGCAACGAGTGCGAAGGTTTCGTCGTAGTCGATGCCTTCTTCTTGGGAATAACCTTTGGCCACTAGTCTTGCCTTGTTCCTTGTGATTTTCCCATCTTCATCCATTTTATTTTTGAAGACTCATTTGGTGCCAATAACTGGGTGACTTCTTGGTCTAGGGACTAATCTCCAGACTTTGTTTCTTTCAAACTGATTTAATTCCTCTTACATAGCTTCTATCCAACTCAAATCTTCCATAACATCTTCTATCTTCTTGGGTTCCATTTGGGACAGAAAACTTAGATAGAAACACTCATTCTGAGTGGCAGATCTTGTCTTGACTCTTGCATTTGGGTCTCCAATGATCAAGTCTTGAGTGTGATCTCTTGCCCATCTATTTCCTGTTAGAACATATGTTCTGGTGCCTTCTTGTTTGAATTCCTCGAGATCAACCTTTGTCTCTTGTTGTAGAGGTTCGTCGTCTGGTATAGCTCTCTCTACGATCTCTTCTTCAGGCTCGACGATTTCATCTTCTGGGGCTACGATCGTGGTGTTGGGCTCAACCACCTCATTCGTAGTGTCTGAGTCGTCGATCGTAGTGACTTGAGGCTAGATTTGTCTGAGTCTATTTCATCGAAGATTATATGAATCGAGACTTTAACACTTAGCTTCTTCTTGTTGAACACTCTATAGGCCTTACTGTCTGTGGCATATCCAAGAAAGATTCCATAATTTGACTTGGGTTGGAACTTAGTCAGATATTGTTTTCCATTGTTGAGAACGTAGCATGCACAGCCAAAAACAAGGAAATAACTGACATTTGGCTTTCTTCCTCTCCACAACTCGTAGAGAGTCTTCTGTAATATAGAGTGAACAAGAGACCTATTCTGAGTGTAGCACGCAGTGTTGACAGCTTCTGCCCAGAAGTATTCAGGCAGACGAGCTGCTGCTAGTTGAGTCCTTCCATCTTCAATCAGCGTTCTGTTCTTTCCTTCAGCTACTCCATTTTCCTGAGGAGTTCATGGAGTTGAGAAATTATGGTTGATGCCATTGTCTGTGCAAAACTGATCCATCTCAGAGAAGTCAAATTCTCTTCCATGATCACTATTTATAGCTTTGATCTTTTCTCTTTTTTCGTTCATCACCAGTTTGAACATCTTGATGAGTTGAGAGCTTGTTTCATCTTTAGAATTTAGAAAGAACACCCATGTAAATCTGGTGTAGTCATCCACTACAACCAATGAGTATCTCTTCCCTCTAAGGCTTATAGTTGAAATTGGCCCAAATAGATCCATGTGAAGTAACTGTAGGGGATTATCAATTGAGTTGATCATTTTGCCTTTGAATGAACTCCTAGTTTGCTTTTCAAGCTGATAGACGTTGCATGACCTTTCTTTGACGAAGCTGAGCATGGGTAAACCTGCTACTAGATCTTTAGAGGCTAACTTTAACATGCTCTTGAAGTTGAGATGAGACCACCTTCTATGCCATAGCTAGCTCATTTCTTCAGAGGCTTTAGCAAGAAAGCAGATTGTCTCATCAGAACTTAGTTGAGCAAGATTAACAGTGTAGACGTTCCCTTCTCTTGTTCTGGTCAGCTTTATAGAAGAGGTCTTCAGATCTTTGACTTGACACTGATTGTTGAGGAAGGTAACTTGATGACCCTTGTCGTAGAGTTAATTTATGCTTAAAAGATTGTGCTTTAGCCCTTCCACATAAGCTACTTTATTGAAGGACACTGCACCATTCATAGTTGAGCCATATCCTCTTGTCTTGCCAGAGCCATTGTCTCCAAAGATGACTGTAGGACCCTCTTTTTTTGTAAAGTTAAGTAGGAGGGCTTTATTTTTGGTCATGTGCCTTGAGCATCCACTGTCCAGATACCAAGTTGTGATCGTGGAGCTCTGTTCCTGTAGTAAGGTTAAACTCTCATTTTGGTACCCAGACTTGCATGGGTCCTACCTTGTTAGTACCCTTGGGGACCCAAATCTGCTTGATTTTGGGTTTAATATGCAGAGGATTATTGTAACATTCTGAAGCCTTATGACCATATTTATCGTATACAAAACATCTAGCATGATGCATCCTTGTGTGTGTGTGTGTGTGTGTGGATTCTTTCTCCATTTGGACTTATGTGGATTCTTGGCAGTCTTTCCTTTACACTGATTCTTCTTTTTCCAGACATTCTTGTGATTCATGATTTGTGATGAGTGAAACTTAACTCTACTATTCCTTCCTAGTTGGTTCGTGGAGTTGGTTTTACTTGACTCCACGATCCTTCAAGGTTGGAGAGTAGTGACTAAGTTACTTTTCTCTTTTCTGAACCCCAGGCTAGCATGGGATCCATTATGTCTTGGAATATAAATTGGATCAGAAGAGCAGGGATGCACTGGTTCTTCCTTCTGTGAGGATTTCATAAATGTAGTGCTTCTATTGAAATTTGAAGCACTATTAATGTTAGTTTCCTTTAGCTTTTCCACATATGGTACTGAGGTAGATTTCCCAAAACCTAAACCTGTTCTATCAGAAGCACTTCTCTGACTTGAGATCAGGGAGTCCATGGATGAAGAAGATCTATTCCACATTAAGATTGTCTTTTCTAGTTCCTCAATCTTAAAGGTTTGATTTGACTCTATTTGTGCGTTAAGTTCATTGGTCTATCTTAAGAGTTTATTCTCAGCCTCAAATTTAGAGAGAGAGATGTAGTACTTAGTAGAGTTGTCTCCAGTTCTTCTTAAACTATCTCTTTCTCTTTTTGAAGAAGGGAATAATCTTTAGATAAAACTCTGAATCACTTCATGTATTGATGCAGATCAGTTGTTATGCCATGTAATGCAGTTCTTAAATCGTCAATATCTACATCAGGAGTGTTAAAGTTAAATACTTCATCGATACTTACTTCATGATGGTCAGTGCTTTTCATGTCCTTTGCATTTTTGGCCATTAGACATAGATTTGCTACTTGAGGCTCTTCATCATCTCCAGACTCAGGAGTTGTGTCATTTTTTAAGTCACTCTATGATCCTCCGGCGATAAGACCTTTGTCTTTTTTCTGGAGCTTTTTGTTGCCTTTGAACTCCTTCTTTTGATTTGTTTTCCTCTTCAGCTCTTCTAAGAGGTTTGTTGCAGTTTGTAATAAAATGGTCAGGCTTCTTGCAGTTGTAGCATAAGTCGTTGATTTGCTCCTGGCTGTTGTTATTGTTGAATCTCTTAGGTCAGCTGCTTTTGCCTTTTTGCATGAACTGTAAAACCCCAATTTTTTTTTTGAATAAAGATGAATTTTCTATAAATATTATTTTTGAATATTATGGAGTGAAATTGATATAATGTTATAGTTGTGGGTAATATTTATAAATTTTTCAAAGTACGCAAGTTGTTATATAATATTCGATTGGTCGGGGAATATTTATTTTAACAGGGAATATTCGTACAACGGCATAATCATTGGTGGACCCCACAACGAAATTATTGTCGGATTAAGAAACCGACAAAAATACTTTATGAAAATAACGATGGAAGTTGTACCGTTAACTGTTGAAACACCCGGTGTTAAAAGTACAGTAATACGCGTGGTTGCATAGTAGCACACGGTATTAATTATTGATACTTACGTAAGAAGTCACTCAATTTTGTTCAATTATTGTTATAGTATTTGTTGTAAATTTGGCTTATGGACCCTCGCCTACGTATTTTTAGATAGTGTGTTATGATTATAGTAATATATATATATATATATATATATATATATATATATATATATATATGTGTGTGTGTGTGTGTGTGTGTGTGTGTGTGTGTGTGTGTGATGTTGGTAAATGATTTAGGGGGGTGGGGGAATCTGGGAACATGGGAGTACTATATGTTATTTATATATATATACTAGTTTGACAAAATTGGCAAGGGTTGATTCAATGAAGCCACGGGGGTGATAACCCATGAACTTATTTATATATAATATATATTATATATTATATTTTATTTAAAAGATTTTGCTTTAAATATGGATCGTCCGATTAAAAGTAAATCAATCTGGACCGTTCATAAGTTAGTTACTATGCAGTCCATTCTTCTATAAATAGAAGCTCATTCTTTCATTTTTTCTTACGAATTCACTGAAACTCTAGAGAGAGAAATTATAGAGAAGCTATAGAAAAGTATCCTTCTCCTTTCCTACTCTTATATTCAGTTTATTTTACGGTAAGGGGTATTATTTCTTTTGTATTCATGAAGAGAACTTCTGTTATTCCATTCTTTATTATTCTGTTGGAATAACATGTATATGCGGGCTACCCTATACTTGGTGACATTCTTCTATTATTCTGTTGGAACATCCTGTCTGTGTGTTTTACACCGGACCTGGTTCCGTCTTTATTATTATTTTGTTGGAACATCCTGTCTGTGTGTTTTACACCGGACCTGGTTCCATCTTTATTATTCTGTTGGAACATCCTGTCGGTGCAAATTTTGCCTGACCTGGTTCCGTTATTATTATTCTGTTGGAATAACCTGTCTATGCAAAGTACCGCATGCATGGTGATTGCTTTTGTTATTGCATTCTTTATTATACTCAGTTGGTTAAAGTTTTGACTTCTATACTCCATGAAATTAGTAGAATATCCTTGATATTTGCGCTTTATCCAGTATCTTTTCATGGAAATATTCTTCTGATCATTCTTGAATTTTATTCTACACAGAAGTATCATGTTGACAATTTGGACGTTATTGGTTCTTGGACAAATTAATTCTTGAACTTGTTTTATTGAATTCTTATATCATTGTCATCATCCACATGTTTATATTTTTTTTAAAGTCATCTGTTGCCTGTAGTGAATAGATGGACTTGGTATGATTATGACCAGGGGTTATTCGGTATAATCATGACCGTAATGTTACAAATGATGTGGTAAAAGTCCTCATTGGCCCGTAGTACATTGATGGACAGTTGTTGGCATGATCATGACCATTAATGAATACACAAATATTCTTGGCCCGTAGTGCATGGATAATTATGGTCGTGATACTAAAGAATATCCTTGGCCGTAGTGCATGGGTGATTCGATGATGTGAAATATTTATTAAGCTGAGTCTCAGTGATGACAGTGATGAAAAACCTTTTAAATCATAAAAGATAGTAGATTTTATTTTCTACTTGACTCTTTTAATGGATTGGTTGTTCCGCTGTAGTTAAACTTGATGTCTATTATATTTTATCAGTTTAAGATTGTTGGAGACTAATGATAATTTATTCTGCATTATCTTAGTCATAATATTTCTTACTGAGCTAGTTGAGATCACCCTTTCTTTCACTGTTCTCTTCAGGAAAAGAGAATATAGCTGGGACGAGTCGGGAAACGGAGTGATGGTCCAGAGGATAGCATTAGTAGTCCTCACTATTCTGTGAAATAGTGTGATAATAATTGTAATGAAGACTTCTTTTGAGTTTGTATACTCTCTAGTAGACAATATTTGTATTCAAACTTACAGTTTATGTTTTGTCGTATTGTACACGACAGTTGTATTAGTAAGTTGTATTTAAATTCTGTACCATATATCTGATGACCCAAGATGGGTGATGTATACCTATTTTTGGGGGCGTCACAGTTGGTATCAAAGCTTAGGGATATGATCCCTGGCTAAGGTGTGAGACAAGAACTAGGAGGGGAGAGACGAGGAATTCTTTTACTAGTATGACCTACCTAAGTTTATTTGTTATTTAATTGGTTGGTCAGAGTATATTGATAATATGTGACATGTTAATTAACCCTTGTTTTGTGGCAGTATTTGAAAATGGCAGCTGAAAATGTCAACAATGGAGTGAATGAGACCGTGGCACCTCTAATCACCAACCAGGATAATGAAATATCAGGCGAAGAAGAAATTAGAGATATCTACGTGGTAAGTGAAGAACTAATAGTTGCACCCAAGCTAGTGGCAGTGGTAGCAGCTGAGAGTGAGGAAGAAGAGGAAGAAGAGGAACCTGAGGAGAATTGATTAGAAGAAATTTATGATCAAAACTTAGAATTACAAAATCGCGTTCATGAGTTAGAAGAGCAGACTGAAGAACGGCAGGCGGTCGTGGAGCAAAGAGATGTAACGATTCAAAATTGTGTTACCCGATATGTGATGCTCGAACAAAATCACGCTTTGGAAGAGTGTAAGATATTAAAGTTGGAATATGAGAATTCAAATATCAAGGATCAGCTGAAAGAAAAAACAACTGAACGAGTGAGAATGAAGGATGCGTGGGTAAAAGCCGCACGACGTGTTGATATTGTAGAAAGAGACGTTCGATCCAAAAAGGCTAAAATAGATGATATACATTTCTCTTTTTGGACATCAATTGGGAGAACCCAACATCGAGTTTTGAATTACCCTGTACAGAGCGGTCAATCTGAACTCGATATGGATCGAAGATTGATGATTCATATCATAAAGCAGGAGTACGATGAAGCAGTTGAGGGTGGAATATGCCCTATTTTAAAGTCAATTCCAACGATAGTGATGACACCAAATGCTACCCCAGACAAGTCAACGACGTGTTGTTCAAGGGTGAGCGGTTGTCATGACTTCCCAACAAGTGAGGAACCCAAATGAAGTTATCGCGGGTAAGCTAATCATAAACCCTTGCGAAGTTTATATCTTATTCGATACTGGTTCTACCCACTCTTGTATTTCACCTAGTTGTGTTCAACGTTTAAACTTGGCTCTTAAAAAAATTAAAAAAAAAAAATTTAGACTTTGACTTATCTGTTGAAACTCTGTTAGGAGGAACCTTCGTTAACTCCACTATTTATAAATCTTGTTTGATTCAAATCGACACTTTCACGTTACCTGTCGATATGTGATTTTTGGAAACGATTGGTTAACTACTCATTATGCTTTTCGTAAGGTTGTTAACTTTCATATTCCTAACCAACCTATTATGCGAATTCAAGTAACCAAACCACTAAAGTCAATCATTGTCATATCAAGCCATAAGTAAAGATCCCCGTTCCTTTCGTTGTTGACTTCCTGGTGTGGAATGCACCGAAGCCAGACTTTCTGTAAGAGACGTTGTAAATGACGATGGCAAGTTAATAGGTATCAATGTGACGTGTTATCCAAGTCTGGGATGAGAGTCACAGTTTTGAATGATATTTCTATTATTAATAAATTTCCTGACGTATTCTTGAAGACTTCCTAGCCTACCCCTAGAGCGTGAAATCGAATTTTGTATTGACCCCAGTACAAAACCCATTTCTTAAACCCTCAAATATTTCTTTACTTAAAACGAACGTATCATGCGCCAAAGACGTTGGCTCGAGCTGTTAAAGATTACGATCGTACTATTTAATATCATCGTGGAAAAGCGAACGTGGTAGCTAATGCGTTGAGTAGAAGATCGTATGCGTTTACAAGTACGAATATACGAACTCATGTGAAGATAACGAATATACGAGTAGCATCGACTTTAATCGATAAAGTTAAAGTCGCTCAAGCTACATTCTCAGAGCAGATGAATGAAGATGGTTCAAGAGGGCGTTATTCTAGAAGCAAGAATCGATGATGAAGGAATACTTCGAGTCAACTCCAGACTTTGTGTTCCTAACGATCCTGAGTTAAAGTATAAAATCATGATGGAGGCGCATAACACACCGTTTGCAATCTATCCTGGAAGTACCAAAATATATCGTGATCTTCGTCATACATTTTGGTGGAGTAATATGAAGAGAGAGATAGCGCTGTTTATCTCAAGGTATCTAACTCGTCAACAAGTCAAGGCGGAGCATCAAGTACCAAAAGGTCCATTGCAATCACTTGAAATTCTAGAATGAAAGTGGGAGCACATTACCATGGATTTCGTTACTGGACTTCCCAAGGGTTCTCAAGGTATAGATGCAATTTGGGTCATTACTGATAGATTGACCAAGTCTGCTCATTTTTTACCGATACGAAAAACTTATACACTTGAACGTCTTGCTCGTATGTACATAAACGAGATTGTAAGACTGTATGGTATGCCAGTATCCATAGTTTCTGATCGAGACCCAAGATTCACTTCACAATTTTGGGTTAGTTTGCAGAAAGCTATGGGCACAGATTTACGATTTAGCTCGGTATATCATCCTCAGACGGACGGACAGTCAGAGAGGACTATTCAAGCTCTTGAAGATCTATTAAGACTCTATGTCTTTGATTTCAAGGGAAGTTGGGACAAGTTCTTACCATTGGTGGAGTTTTCCTACAACAACAATTATCATGCAAGTATTGGCATGGCTCCATTCGAAGCGTTGTATGGAAGAAAGTGTCGTTCTCCAGTATGCTGGGATGAGGTGGGAGAAGCAACGTTGTTGGGACCGGAGTTGGTACGTATAACTACAGAAAAGATTCAAACGATCCGGTAACGTATAAAAAACTCACAAGATCGGCAAAAGAATTATGCTGATCTTCATCAAAAGGATGTGGAATTCGATATAGGAGATCATGTGTTATTACGTCTTGCTCTATGGAAAGGAGTTACGAGATTTGGAAAGAGAAGAAAACTCAATCCTCGATTCATCGTCCCATTTTTAATCCTCGATCGAGTAGGAACTGTGGCCTATAGACTCGCTTTACCGCCAAGTATGTCTCGTGTTCATAACGTTTTTCACATATCCATGCTACGTAAATACGTGGAAGACCCGAACCACATTATTGAGTTAGAATCGGACGAAATAGCGGAAGATTTGACGTATGAAGAGGTTCCTGTTCAAATCTTGGATAAGAAGGAACATATTCTACGCACCAAGGTTATACCTCAAGTCAAAATTTTGTGGAGAAACTAAGATGTTGAGGAAATGAATTGGGAGTTAGAATCTGAAATGAAATCAAGGTATCCTTACCTCTTCGACATACCAGGTACGTACCCTAATTTCGAGGGCGAAATTTCATAACAAGGGGAGATTGTAAAACCCCAATTTTTTTTTTGAATAAAGATGAATTTTCTATAAATATTATTTTTGAATATTATGGAGTGAAATTGATATAATGTTATAGTTGTGGGTAATATTTATAAATTTTGCAAAGTACGTAAGTTGTTATATAATATTCAATTGGTCGGAGAATATTTATTTTAACAGGGAATATTCGTACAACGGCACAATCATTGGTGGATCCCACAACGGAATTATTGTCGGATTGAAAAAACGACAAAAATACTTTATGAAAATAACGGCGAAAGTTGTACCGTTAACTGTTGAAACACTCGGTATTAAAAGTACAGTAATACGCGTGGTTGCATAGTAGCACATGATATTAATTATTGATGCTTACGTAAGAAGTCACTCAATTTTGTTCAATTATTGTTATAGTATTTGTTGTAAATTTGGCTTATGGACCTCCGCCTACGTATTTTTAGATAGTGTGTTATGAATATAGTAATATATATATATATATATATATATATATATATATATATATATATATATATATATATATATATATATATATATATATTTAGCATTCAAGTGGGTTTAGATTCCTTAATGGCAGGAAAGGGTATATATATTAATATGTATATATTTGTGATGTTGGTAAATGATTTAGGGGGGTGGAGGAATCTAGGAACATGGGAGTACTATATGTTATTTATATATATGTACTAGTTTGACAAAATTGACAAGGGTTGATTCAATGAAGTCACGGGGGTGATAACCCGTGAACTTATTTATATATAATATATATTATATATTATATTTTATTTAAAAATTTTTGCTTTAAATATGGACCGTCCGATTAAAAGTAAATCAATCTGGACCGTTCATGAATTAATTACTATGCAGTCCATTATTCTATAAATAGAAGCTCATTTGTTCATTATTTCTTACGAATTCACTGAAACTCTAGAGAGAAAAATTATAGAGAAGCTATAGAAAAGTATCCTGCTCCTTTCCTACTCTTATATTCAGTTTATTTTACGGTAAGGGGTATTATTTCTTTTGTATTCATGAAGAGAACTTCTGTTATTCCATTCTTTATTATTCTGTTGGAATAACCTGTATATGCGGGCTACTCTATACTTGGTTACATTCTTCTATTATTCTGTTGGAACATCCTGTCTGTGTGTTTTACACCGGACCTAATTCCGTCTTTATTATTATTCTATTAGAACATCCTGTCTGTGTGTTTTATACCGGACCTGGTTCCGTCTTTATTATTCTGTTGGAGCATCCTGTCGGTGCAAATTTTGCCTGACCTGGTTCTGTTATTATTATTCTGTTGGAATAACCTGTCTATGCAAAGTACCGCATGCATGGTGATTTCTTTTGTTATTCCATTCTTTATTATACTCAGTTGGTTAAAGTTTTGACTTCTATACTCCATGAAATTAGTAGAATATCCTTGATATTTGTGCTACATCCAGTATCTTTTCGTGGAAATATTCTTCTGATCATTCTTGAATTTTACTCTACATAGAAGTATCATGTTAACAATTTGGACGTTATTGGTTCTTGGACAAATTAATTCTTGAACTTGTTTTATTGAATTCTTATATCATTGTCATCATCCACATGTTTATATTTTTTTTAAAGTCATCTGTTGCCTGTAGTGAATAGATGGACTTGGTATGATTATGACCAGGGGTTATTCGGTATAATCATGACCGTAATGTTACAAATGATGTGGTAAAAGTCCTCATTGGCCCGTAGTACATTGATGGACAGTTGTTGGCATGATCATGACCATTAATGAATACACAAATATTCTTGGCCCGTAGTGCATGGATAATTATGGTCGTGATACTAAAGAATATCCTTGGCCGTAGTGCATGGGTGATTCGATGATGTGAAATATTTATTAAGCTGAGTCTCAGCGATAACAGTGATGAAAAACTTTTTAAATCATAAAAGATAGTAGATTTTATTTTCTACTTGACTCTTTTAATGGATTACTTGTTCCGCTGCAGTTAAACTTGATGTCTATTATATTTTATCAGTTTAATATTTCGGGGAATGGAGTGATGGTCTAGAGGATAGCATTAGTAGTCCTCACTATTCTGTGAAATAGTGTGATAATAATTGTAATGAGGAATTCCTTTTGAGTTTGTATACTCTCTAGTGGATAATATTTGTATTCAAACTCACTGTTTATGTTTTGTCATATTGTACACGACAGTTGTATTAGTAAGTTGTATTTAAATTCTGTACCATGTATCTGGCGATCCAAGATGGGTGATGTATACTTATTTTTGGGGGCGTCACATGAACCTTTTGAGTCTTCTTACCAGCATTACAATATCCTCATCATTATCTTCCTCAGAGTCAGAATCATTTTCAGCATGAGCTTTGGAGATGATTTCTGTTGCTTTGAGAGCAACTCCTTTGTCCTTCTTTCTTCCTTCAAATAGAGTTTTTGCTCGTTGGGTCAGCTCTAGTTCATAGGTAAGAAGGTTTCCATAAAGTTGTTGAACAGTTATTTTATGGAGATTCTTTGATTCTCTAATGGCAGTAGTTTTGGCATCCCACTCGATTGGTAAAGCCCTCATGAATTTTATGATCAGATCTTTGTTTGGATAGATCTTTCCAAAAGCTCGAAAAGAGTTGAGTAGCACATTGAATCTTTCATAAGTGGAAGTGACGTTTTCTCCTAGAACATGAGCGAACATTTCATACTGTTGAGTCGGAAGAGATTGCTTATTTTCTCTGACTTCTTCAGTTCCTTCGTGCATGATGAGCAATGCTTCCCATACTTCCTTGGTAGTTTTGCTATTGACAACATTCTCGAACAGACCATCTTCTAAAAACTGGAACAAAATGTTCTTGGCCTTTTTTTTCTAGTTGGATAGCTTTCTTCTCGTTGTCAGTCCATTCTGATTTAATCTTGATTTGAACTCTATTTGGATCATCTGGAGTTGGTCCAAGCTTTGTTGGAACGTAGGGCCCATTTAAAATAGTTTCAAATAGCTCTTCATCTATTGAATCCATGTAAGCTTGCATACAAACTTTCTAGTTGGCAAATTTGTCTTTGTTGCACATTGGTGGCTTGCTACCTCCCTCGATCTTGGACTTGCTTATCAGTTTTGCCATTGGATCTACTCAAGCTTTGTAGGCTGATTGAGAGAACTTGCTCTGATACCAATTGTTAATTCCTAGAGACACAATAGTTATCTAGAAGGAGGGGGGGGGGTTGGATAGATATTTTAAAATTTTCCTTTTCAAAATACTTGTTAGATCTGTTAATAAATTAATCACAGCGGAAGATCTGATTTGTTTGTTCCCCCTTTAAATAAACCAAGTTAATAGTTGATAAGCAGTTATAACAGATATAATAGTTATAGTAGGAATATTAAAGACACAATATTTTTAAGTGGTTCAGAGCGCTCAAGGCTCCTAGTTCACTCTTCTACTCCTCGAGTAGGAAATCCACCAAGGATATCTTTACACTTTCTGAATCACTTAGATTCCTTCAAGACCAGTAGTCTTAGAACTTCTTAGTTCACTAAGAACTCTTCAAGTCTAGCAGACTTGGAATATAATTGATGAGAGTTGAGTTCTTGGGTTATGCTAATCAGTTGCAGTTAAGCATGTGTTCGAAAGATTTAAGTAGCAGAGAAAGTTTTTCTTTCTGGATCGTAGAGTTTGAGCGTTGAGTGTTCTTTTGCTTTGGTTGTGTACTTGCTTGCTGCATCTCTGTCTGATTTGTATATAAAGGATCCTTTGAAATATGTCTGTTGAAAGCATCCGTTGAAGCATTAAATGCATCAGACACTTCTGAGCACCGATGGTGACTTCCTGAAAATTTACTGTTCACCTGTATGACCCACTGACACAGTAGACTGCTATCTCACCTAACACCTGAAAAGATGTTTTCAGCAGGCATGAAGTCCTTTCCTTAGCTTCGTTAATACGCTTCTTTGATATATACTAAGGATGAGTGTTTAATCATTGTGATTTTCGAAAGTCTCAACGTCTATAATTCATTCCTCATTTGTTGTATTTTATCCTTCAACAAATGGACAAGGCTCGATGCTTCTGATGCTGACAGGATATACACTACGATCGTGATTGTTATGTCTTGACATGTTCGTGCTTGATTCATCCTGATCAAAGAGAACACTACAATTTTTCTTAAGCACAGGTAGACTAAGATCTTTACTTGCTAGTATTGCAGACTCTACACTTCCGAGAGCAAACTACGATTCTTAACTTGGCTCGACAGGCGCTCGTATCAACTCTATGATTCTAAGTGAGGCCATCCAAAACAAACTATGATTCTGAAGCAACTTTCTCGATACTCTACGATTCTGCCTTGGCTTTTACAATCACTCGGTTGGCTCGATAGACTATGATTTTGTAGAGGCCTATCTATTACATCTTAACATAGATCAACCTAATAGTTTTAATCTTTTCTTCTATACATTAATTTACAAAATGATAAACATTAAGCACAAATCAAACCTAACAATTTTTGATCTATCATCTAAGTCCTTGTACATGTGTTCTTTGAAGGACTTTACATATAAACATGTTTATTTACTTTCAACATCAAATTTTAATATACAATTCCCAATAGAACGAAAAAATGTGAAGGAGGAGACCACTAGGTTTGTTTTCCCTAGGGTTTAGCCACCTAGGGAGCTCTTCTCCTCTTACATTTAACTTCTCATTGCTCGTTGAATCAATCGTGTGGGATGAATGCTACTTCGCCATATAAAGCAAAAGTTGTGGTCATTCTTTGAGAATATTTAGAGAAAAAGTCAAGATCTTGTTAAGGTGAAGTGACTCTTTCTTTAAGAATATCCGAGCCAAGATCCTTGTTAAGGGGAAGTGGCTCGGAATAGATGTTTTCTCGTTGCGGTGTTGCCTTTTTCTTTATCCGAGCCAAGATCCTTGTTAAGGTGAAATGGCCCGGAATAGATGCTTTCGTGTTGCGATGTTGCCTTTTTTCTTTGAGAATATTCGAGCCAAGATCTTTGTTAAGGTGAAATGGCCTGGAATAGATGCTTCCTCATTGCGGTGTTGCCTCTTTTCTTTGAGAATATCCGAGCCAAGATCCTTGTTAAGGTGAAATGGCCCGGAATGGATGCTTCCTCATTGTGGTGTTGCCTTTTCTTTGAGAATATCCGACCCAAGATCCTTGTTAAGGTGAAATGGCCTGGAATAGATGTATCCTCCTTGCGGTGTTTCCTTTTCTTTGAGAATATCCGAGCCAAGATCCTGTTAAGGTGAAATGGCCCGGAAAAGAAATACAGTAAGACCCCAACTTTTAATGAATAAAGATTTAATTTTATCTAATTATTATTTTAAATAATAAGGTGTGGATTTGATATAATACTATAGTTATGGGTGATATGCGCCAATTTTGCAAAGTAAGCAAGTTGTCATAAAATATTCGTTTGGTCGAGGAATATTCTTTTTGTCGGAGAATATTCTTTTTATCGGGGAATATTCGTAAGATGACATAATCATTGGTGGACCCCACAATGGAATGATTGTCTAATATAGAAAGCGAAAGAAATAACCTTTTTATAAAATAACAACAAAACTTTTACCGGTAACTGTTGAAATAACGGTGATAAAAGAACAGTAATACGCGTGGTTGCACAGTAGCACACGGTATTATATAATATCTCTGATTATTGATGCTTACTTAAGAAGTCACTCAGTTTTATTCAATTATTGCCACAGTAGTTGCTGCATAGTATCTCAAATTATTGATTCAGTTATTGTCACAGTATCATCTGCACAATATTTTATATTATTAAATCAATAATTGAGACGACACAGTTATGAAAGTAGTACGCACACAAGCCAATCATGTTTGATGATAAAGCATATACTTTGTAACAATCTTATTCATTTATTAATAAAAAGTATTAATTTATTAAAGGCTTTTAATTATCTACATGATGCTGCTTTATAATATGTGATAAACCCATGGTTTTAAGCAATGCTTTTAGAATAATGATGATGATCATTCTAATGAGATCTAAATTCTTAGAAGGCTTAAAACTAAAATAGTTCTCAATCGTTGGATTACTAAATTGGGGATTAGTGAATCCGGATAGATTGGTACATACGTTGCTTACGCATTGGATGAGGATGTTTGATCTCATGATCATTTGTGTGGAGACACTAAAGTAAGTATGTAGGTGCTTATTAGAGAATAAGTTCACTGAACGTGGCTCGATAAGGAATACCTAATGGAGTTTTACTTGCCTGTCAATAGGAATTCCTATAGTGATAGTAGTACAAGTGATCCTTGGACTTGAGATCATCATAGTATCTTGTGTATGATGAATTATACTTTGACTTATTCCTTAAGACCCTTAGGGTATATTAAGGGTATGCTTGGGTATAATAAGTGGTACATGGAGACAATGTATGATCAATAAAGAATCTACCGCTTCTAGTAAATGAAGTTAGGATCCCATTAGTTCCAGATTTGATTTATTATTCTATTTTTGTTCTTTTAGTTATTATTTAAGTTTAGAGTAATTCAAAATCATAAGCGTTCATTTAAGCATATAAAATTAGTGATATGGTTGATGCGTAATAATTTAAATTTGAAACCTTTCTCCGCGGATCGATACTTTACTTACTCAGTATTACTTGTTGACCATGTATACTTGCACACATATATTGATCTGTAAAACAACCAACAAGTTTTTGGCGCCGTTGCTGGGGAAAGGCGTTTAATTTTATTATTATCATCAGTTTTAAGCTATATTTTATGACTTAGACACATCCAATCTAATCTCATTTCTATTTTTGTTTTTGATTTTGTTTAAGGTACTTGTATAAATTTTTATGCACACGCGGTCATCCAATTCCGAATTAACACCTGCTCAGGACAATATTAACGGGAGGGGTTGGAAAACGAGAGTGCATAGGAATTTACAAGCAGACTTAGAAGGAACAACATCTCATATGGTAGCCGCGGAACAAAGAGACGAGCAAAGGGAGGAGCACAGGGCTTTAAGAGACTACTCTATGCCGAATATTAATGGACTGCAGTCAAGTATAGTCAGACCAGTGATAGCAACTAATACCTTTGAGATAAACCCGGGCACGATTCAAATGGTGCAGAATTCGGTATAGTTTGGGGGTGCTGCTACAGATGATCCTAATGAACACCTGTTGAGTTTCATCGAAATATGTGATACTTTCAGATACAACGGGGTGACAGAGGATGCTATCAGACTTAGGCTGTTTCCATTTTCACTGAGGGATAAAGTAAGAAGTTGGCTTCACTCTTTGCCATCAGGATCTATAACCACATGGGTGGACCTAGCACAGAAATTCTTACCCAAGTTTTTCCCAATGGGAAGATGAGGACAACAATTTCCCAGTTTGAGCAACAACAGGGTGAATCTTTATATGAAGCCTGGGAGAGATACAAAGAGATGCTAAGGAAATGTTCACACCATGGCGTGCCAGATTGGATGGTGATCAACACATTCTATAATGGAATGGGATGGCAATCAAGACAGATTGTAGATGCAGCTGCAGGAGGAGTTTTATGGGCCAAAAGTTATGAAGAGGCCTATAACCTTATTGAGACAATGGCATCAAATGATTTTCAAAATCCTACAGCTAGGATGCCACAACCTAAAGTTACAGGTTTGTTAGAAGTGGATTCTATCACACAATTGTCAGCACAGATGGCATCCATGGTGAAAAAATTGATTCGTTGACAGAGACCAAGGCGAAGATAGTTGCCTTTGTGTGTGAGATTTGTGTAGGGTCGCATGCAACGGATCAATGTGCTATTAGCTCGGAGTCGGTACAGTGTGTGAGCAACTATAGGAAGGACCAATGACAATTTCAGAATACATACAACTCCAGTAGAATATCCTTGAATTTTGCGCTTCATCTAGTATCGTTTTACTGAAATATTTTTCAGAATTTTCTTATTAAATTTTAATAATTTCATGCCAGGGTACTATTTACGAGGTACTATTCACCTGGGATACTATTCACGACAAAATTGGTTTCCTTTTTGTCCAAATTATTTTTGATACATGAACATCATTCTTGAATTTTACTCCACAATTAATTATCATGTTGACAATTTGGACATTCTTAAACTCTGGATAAATTGAATTATAAATCTTTAATATTTATCATTGATCTCACTTGATTGATTTCTTATATCATTGTCATCATCCTCATGCTTATATTGTGGCGAAAGTCATCTTTGGCCTGTAGGGCATAGATGGACTGTTGATTGGTATGATTATAACCAAGAATTGTGTATTGGTATAATCATGACCTATAATGTTACAGACAAATGATGTGATGAAAGTCCTCTTTGGCCCGTAGTGCATAGATGGACAGTTGTTTGGCATGATCATAACCACTAGTGATACTAACGAATATCCTTGGCCCGTAGTGCATTGATAATTTATTGATGTGAAATATTTATTGAGTTGTGTTATAGAGATAAAATATTAATGATGAACTTTTAAATCATATAAGATAGTAGACATCATGCTCTACTTAACTCTTATAATGGATTACTTGTTCCGATGCAGTTGTTGATCTAAACTTGTTATCTACTGTATTCTATCAGATTTTACACCGTTGAGGACTAATGATAATACATTATCTTAGTCATAATATTCTTTACTGGGCTAGTTGAGCTCGCCCTTTTCTTTCATTGTTCTCTTCAAGAAATGAGAATATAGTTGGGACTAGTCGGGGAATGGAGTGATGGTCCAAGATGGTGGCTATAGTAGTCCTCACTATTCTATAAAATAGTGTGATAATAATTGTAATGATGACTTATTTTGAGTTTGGATATTCTACGAGACAATATTTGTGTTGAAACTCACAGTCTATGTTTTGTCGTATTTTGCACGACAATTCAGTCACAGCCAGCTCAGCCACAGTTTACACCAAGACTACCTTTTCTACCGAGATTTTCTCAACAACAACAACATCACACCCCATCTCCACCTCAGCAAGAAAAGAAATCAGAAATGGAGGAGATGATGATGAAGTACATGGCGAACATAGAGGTGATGATCAAAAGCCAAGAAGTGGCTATTAAAAATCTGGAAACTCAAATGGGGCAAATGGCGAGCATGCTTAACAACAGGCCCCGGGGTTCATTGCCAAGTACTACGGAGACAAATCCACGAAGAGAAGGGAAGGAACAATGTCAAGCGATCACATTAAGGTCTGGGAAAAAGGGTGCAAAAAATGAGCATGGCGCGGCTGCGCCATATTTACAGAGGGAGAACGTGCGGCCACGTGAGACAGAAACTAAGTCTGAGAAGAAAGAAAATCATGAAGGTTCTGAGTTACAGCTGGAAGAGGATAACAAAGCAGGTTCAGTCGAGAAGCCCGTGAGTAAAATACCACTTGTTCACCCTCCAGTACCGTTTCCACAGAGATTGAATAAGTAGAAGGAAGACAAGCAGTTCAGTAAGTTCTTGGAGGTTTTTAAAAAGCAACAGATTAACATACCCTTCTCTGAGGCATTGGAATAGATGCCGAGTTATGCAAAGTTCATGAAGGGTATATTGTCAAGGAAGAGGAGATTAGAAGAGTTTGAGACAATGGCCTTGACAGAGGAATTCAAGTGCAGTGCTTCAGCGCAAATTACCTCCAAAGTTGAATGATCCGGGTAGTTTGACAATTCCATGCACGATCGGGAAGATGAGCTTTAGTAAATGTCTATGCGATCTTGGGGCAAGTATCAATTTGATGCCCTTGTCAGTATTCAACCAGTTGGGATTACCGGCTCCAAGGCCGATAAATATTTCTTTGCAGCTAGCTGACAGATCCATCACGTATCCACGGGGAATAGTTGAAGATGTACTGGTAAAAGTAGATAAATTCATCTTTTCGGCTAACTTCATCATTCTAGATTATGAGGAAGATAGGAGTATACCAGTCATACTTGGGAGACCATTCCTAGCTACAGGAAGGACTTTGATTGACGTTCAAAAAGGGAAACTCACTATGCGTGTTCATGATCAGGAGGTTACCTTCAACGTATTCAAGGCAATGAATTTCCCAACAGATGAAGAGGAATGTTTTAGAGTTAATTTGGTGGACCAGGTCTTAAATGATGAAGTAGAAAGTCTGGTGGATTATGAACCGTTGAGAAGTGTTATGGCTGGGAATTCAGAATTCGAGGATGAGAAATTTGAAGAACTTGTACAATTTCTTGATACTACTCCGCAGTTCAGAAAATTCAAAACTCCTATTAAGCCATTGAAGAAAGCTGGAGAAACATCAGTAAAATTAAAGCCATCTCTTGAGACACCTCCAGACCTTGAATTGAAACCACTTCCAAGCCATCTAAGGTATGCATTTTTAAATAAAGATTCAAAGCTACTTGTGATTATTTCTTTTGCACTAACATCTTTTCAGGAAGAAAAACTGCTACGAGTGCTTAGAGAGTTTAAATCAGCTATTGGATGGACTATAGAAGATAAAAAGGGATCAACCCTTCGTTTTGCGTGCATAAGATCCTGTTGGAAGATAATAGTAAGCTGTCGGTGGAGCAACAAAGAAAACTTAATCTTCTAATAAAAGAAGTGGTCAAGAAAGAAGTACTGAAATGGCTGGAAGCAGGCATCATTTATCCGATTTCAGATAGTTCATGGGTGAGCCCGGTGCAATGTGTCCCGAAGAAGGGTGGCATGATCGTGGTTTCAAATGAGAATAATGAGTTGATTCTAACACGAACAGTGACGGGGTGGAGAGTCTGCATGGATTACCGTAGGCTTAATAAAGCTACAAGGAAAGATCACTTTCCACTGCTATTCATTGATCAAATGTTGGATAGACTAGCAGGCTATGAGTATTATTGCCTTCTAGAAGGGTATTCAGGCTACAATCAAATTATGATAGCTCCAGAGGATCAAGAAAAGACAACCTTCATATGTCCATACGACACTTTTGCTTTCAGAAGGATGTCTTTCGGGTTGTGCAATGCTCCTGCCACCTTTCAGAGATGTATGTTGGCTATTTTTTAAAATATGGTGGAACAGAATGTGGAGGTATTCATGGACGATTTCTCGGTATTTGGGGATTCTTTTGATTATTGCCTTTAGAATTTGGTGACAGTCTTGAGAAGGTGTGTTGAAATGAATTTAGTATTGAATTGGAAAAAGTGCCATTTTATGGTATAAGAAGGAATTATTCAGGGACACAAGGTTTTGAAGAGGGGACTTAAGGTGGACAGGGCTAAGCTGGAAACTATTGAGAACTTGCCACCACCTACTTCAGTAAAAGGTGTTCGTAGTTTTTTTGGACATGCAGGCTTTTACCGTAGATTCATCAAGGACTTCTCCAAGACAACTAAACCACTAAGCAATTTATTGGAGAAGGATGCACCGTTTAAATTTGATGAGGCTTGCGTGTCGGCATTTGACCACTTGAAAAGAAAATTAACTTCAACATCAGTTATTAGTTCACCAGATTGGGATTTGCCATTTGAGTTGATGTGTGATGCCAGTGGTTCTGCTGTGGGGGCTGTTTTGGGTCAGAGAAAGGAAATTTTTTTTTATGTGATCTATTATGCCAGGAAGACCCTTACAGACGCGCAGTTGAACTACACCACCACTGAGAAAGAATTATTGGCAGTTGTATACACTTTTGATAAATTTTGAGCGTATTTGATTGGTACAATGGTGATAGTGTACACGGATCATGCGACAATTCGACACTTAGTGGAAAAGAAGGATGCAAAGCCCCGATTGATCAGATGGATATTATTGTTGCAAGAATTTGATTTGGAGATCAAGGACAGAAAGGGCACTGAAAACCAAGTGGCAACCACTTATCTCGACTAGAGAATCTAAAAAAGGAGGCAGACGATAAAGTTGTAATTAATAAATCCTTTCTGGATGAGTAGTTATTTGTGGTGAAAGGGAAAGTGCCATGGTTTGCAGACTACGCGAACTACTTGGTGAGTAAGATGGTACCTTTTGACTTGGTGGGTCATCAAAAGAATTTTTTTTTGCATGATGTCAAATGGTATATATGGGATGAGCCATATTTGTTTAAACAGTGTGCTGATCAAATGATAAGAAGGTGTATCCTATATAGCGAGACCGAGGGGATTTTGCAGGATTGTCATGCTTCTTTGTACGGGGGTCACTATGGTGGAGAGCGAACAACGGCTAGAGTGCTACAAGAAGGATTCTACTGGCCGACAATCTTCAAGGATGCGTACAATTTCGTCCAAAGATGTGACAGATGTTAGAGAGTCGGGAACATTTCAAAAAGAAATGAAATGCCTTTGAACACAATCCTCGAAGTGGAAATTTTTGATGTGCGGGGGATAGATTTTATGGGTCCTTTCGTTTCCTCTTGCAAAAATCTGTACATCTTGCTTGCAATGGATTATGTATCGAAATGGGTAGAAGTGGCAGCTCTTCCAACAAATGATGCCAAGTAGTCCTCAGATTTTTACATAGAAGTATCTTCACGAGGTTTGGCACTCCTAAGGCCATCATTAGTGATGAAGGCAGTCATTTCTGCAATAGGCAATTTACAACTTTGTTGGCTAAGTATGGGGTGAACCATCGCATTACTACATCTTATCACCCACAAACGAATGGCCAAACAGAAGTGTCAAATCGAGAAGTCAAAAGAATTTTGGAAAAAGTAATGAATCCCACTAGGAAGGATTGGTCTTTAAAGCTTGATGATGCTGTTTGGGCATATAGGACTGCGTACAAGACTCTGTTGGGCATGTTACCTTTCCAGCTAGTCTACGACAAAGCATGTCACCTTCCTATGGAGCTAGAACATAAGGCATATTGGGCGATTCGGAAGCTCAATTTTGATTTGAAAGCTGCAGGAGAGAAACGCCTACTCCAACTCAATGAGTTGGATGAATTCCGATTATAGGCATATGAAAATTCAAAGCTGTATAAGGAAAAGGTAAAGAAATGGCATGATCGCAAGATCATAGAGAGAACATTTGAGCCGGGACAAAGAGTTTTGCTTTTCAATTCTAGACTTAACTTTTTCCTAGGAAGCTCAAGTTAAGGTGGTCAGGGCCGTTTACAGTGAAAACAGTTTTCCCGCATGGTGCAGTAGAAGTATTTGATAAGTTTTCGGACAAGCCTTTTAAAGTAAATGAACAGCGATTGAAGCATTACTTTGGTGGTGAGGTGGACAGACAGAAAGTTACCTAAACTCTTTCTTTGACGTGATTGATTTAGAGACAGTCAAGCTAATTGACTATAACTTAGCGCTTGATGGTAGGCAACCCATTGTTTCTATATGTACTTTTTATTTATGTAGTTTAGGTTGTTTTTGTTAGTTCATGTTCATTTTTAATTGTGATAGATTATTGTGTTTTTGCATAAATGAGTGTGTAGCTGAACTTGCATTAAATTGTGTTTGAGATTAGTATAGCGAGTATGATAATTAGATGGTCATTGTTGCATATTCATTAGTTCAAGCATTGACATTGTTAATTGGTGTTTATGTAGGAGAATTGAAAGGAAATCATCACTATGTCATGTATTGGAAATGCAGAATGATAATGCAGAAAAATAGGGACGCGCGGCCGCACCAAGAAAGCATTGATGAACCGCGCACCCGCGCATAAATCGCCCGCCCGCGCCATTGTTCTACTCAAAATTTGTGCAGGCCGCACCAGGCACCGGACATTAAAATTTTTTTAAGTTTTAAAAACGTGTTGTGACTTATAACTTCTATCACTTGATATAATAGAGAGCCATATTCCCTCAGTCTCCACAACGCACACGATTCCTCTTCTCTAAACAGTTACAAATTGATAAAGCAGAGAGTCATAGTCTCTTCTCCATCCGTTCATCTCATCCCATGTCGTGCGTATCAGTTATTCTACCCACGTCACAACCCTCACTAATAAAACTAGGGTTTCGGTGTGTGCAAATCAGGTTTGGGGGGTGGTCCATTCATCAGTTATTACTCTTCCAATTCCATCAAGTTGATTTCTACTATTATTCATTCCTAGCAATGGGTCCTAAGCGTGCACGATCTGTCGCTCCATCATCATCTTCTTCTTCCAGCAGTCAAGATGAGGACATTATGGATCATACTAAGTTTCTCAGTCTGGAGGCACAAACGGAGTATTATCAAATAGTGACAAAGACGTTCGTAAAGGAACGAGGCTTCAAGCCTGAGAAGCAGGATGGTCAATTGTGGAATATGATTAGAGAAAGAGGATGGGGAGTATTTTGTGCAACCCCTATGCCTGCTCCCATGGGTATTGTACGAGAATTTTATGCTAATGCTGAAGATACTATGAGTGGTTCATCAATGGTTTGAGGAGTTGTAGTTGAGTACACACCTCAGGCAATTAGGGCAGTTTTCAGAATAATCGATAATCCACCGACTAGGAATGATAATTGGATCGAGTCTGCCCATTTTGAGATGGATTTGGCAGAAGTTATCACTGACTTATGCATTCCAGGAACGCAATGGACTTGTACGGTAGGAACTAATGAGCCTCGCACTTTCCCAGCCTCAGCCTTGAATCGCTATGCAAAGGCGTGGAATTTGTTCATATGTGCAAAGCTTGTACCTTCAACGCATCAGCATGAAATCACCACTGAAAGGGCTATCATTTTGTGGGGGCATAATCACAGGAAAATACATCGATGTGGGCTATCTCATTAATCGGAACATATTACGTTACATGAGGGGGAACACTACGGGGAGTATCCCACATGCATCGGTGATTGTGAGTCTGTGTGTACAACAAGGAGTCTAGTGGGATAATGAACAGATGCAAATGACTAGTCAAGATATCACTCATGCGATGATTATAAAATTCGAGGACTGGGCAGGAGGAGAACCACATCCGAGGGGAAAAGGTTTCATCATTCAACCCGCATCCTCGGTGCCGCCACCCCAGCCTACACAAGAAACTGAAGCGGGAACGTCAGCTCAAGCAACTGCTGCTACTGGGGACAGTCAGCTCCGAAGGTTGGAGCATAAGGTCGATGCAATGTTTGATAATTTTGCAGTATTTGCTACGGGGTTAACAAGGTCCCTAGCGGAGGCGTTTGCACAGCAGGGGACTACGCTTAAGTGGCCACAGTTTGGGACCGCCATGCCATATCCACCACCGAATTCACCCCCCGAAGAAGGTGGTGTAGCTGATTCATAGGGGAGTTTCTCTAACCCTATACCTTCATTTATTGAGACAATGAATATTTTAAGTTTGGGGGTATTGGGTAGTAGGGTAGTTGTATATAGGGTTGCATGATTAGTTTAAATTTTGCATGTTTATATGTTAGATAATAATTGCAGCAGTAATTTTTTCTTTTTTTAGTCATTATAATTTGTGTTAGTATATGTTTAGTTGCATTTAATGTTTAGTTGCATGTCTCGCAGTTCTAGCTTTAAGGAAGTTATGTTTAAAGTATGATGAAAGTGAATTGTGAAGGATTGTTGAGTATTTTGGATAACATGAGCTTAGATATAATGTTTACATGAGGTAATTCATGATGCTGTTTAGATGCCTTCGGTTTGCACGGATGTGTTCACTAATGCTTGTTGGCATAATGATTATGTGTTGCATTGCTTAATAGGAAATGTGGTTTTAAAAAGAGAATTATATGGAAAGTGGACTTAGACTGTACAAATCATTGATAATCAAACTTTGGGAACACATGGGTATGCTATATAAAAAAATGCAATAACGTGGCTAGTCTTATTTCGGGTCCCTTGTTACTTGAGTAAGTATGCCTGTAGGGGTGTCTTAACTCCTAGCGCCCTAAGGTCTTTTATGGTCTGGGAGTTGTTGGTTGAAAGCTCGCTAAGGGGTATCAGTGTTAGCCTAAAGGAATGAGGCATTGCACAGTCATGTGATATATATATATATATATATATATATATATATATATATATATATATATATATATAGACAATAAACACAGCGAGAAAGAGTGAAAATCGCCCTCGTGAGTAGAAATAAAGCAGTTAAACCCATTGTTGAACCTTAGTTTATTTTGATATGTTGGAACAATCTTTATTGCATAATATACATGAATCTTGATTTAGACTGTAATTTTCTGTTTTGAGCAGTTTAGCATATGTATTCTTACTTTAATTAAGTTTTGGTGAACACAACACACACACACACACTACAACTTTATAGTATATATGAATTATTTGAGCGTATGATATTAAGCCTATAGTTTGGTTTGAATTTGTATTCTCGAATCTGGATAATTCGCTGAGGCAGTTTGGACTGAAATTCTGTTCTAGCTGGAGAATGTGAGACTCATTTGCATCATAATCTAGTTGCATAGCATGTAGTTGCATTTTCAGTGTTTATGTAGTTTGCATTGCTTGAGGGCAAGTAATAGTTCAAGTTTGGCGGTACTTGATAAGTGGGTTTTATACCTACTTATTGGATATCAATTCACGAGAACTATGCCCATCTCGAGTACATTTTAGTGTGTTTTTAGTTGCATTTTGTGTTATTTTGCATTGCATGTACTGAGAACTCCTTTGGTGTAAAAGTGCAGGAAATGGCAAAGCTTGATGTTAGTAGGTGGCAATGAGACTAATGGAAGCATGACGCAAGGAACAAGTGGAGATAAGCAACTGAGCATTGATGAAGGAAGAAGGATTAGCAGTTGAACACAGAAGCAGTAGCAGCAGCAGACTTAAGATTGCAGATTTTAGGAGCCGCGCGGCTATATAAGCTGGAACACGTGCGCCCACGCCATTAACCGGACAGAGCTTATTTTGCACCGCCATGTTTACAAAGGGATCGCGTGCGGCCGTGCGCGTTATAGACTGCAGTTGCTAACTTTTTTTTATTTTGGAAATTTAAAGTGTTTGAGTTGATATAAACTACTCTGGTTGGTACCAGACGCGACTATCTTTAGTTTTTACTAGTTTTTCATATTATAGAACTAGGTTTTTTACGCTTTGAGCGAATTCCAACGTGGAGCCAAGCATAGACTTAATATTTTATATCTTTTCATTAGAATTCAATCATTGACTACAAATTTCTTTTACGTTGCTGGAGATTATTGAGGATTTAAACATCACTTTTGGATTACAATCAACAATTGGGTTTGATAAATTCTATCTTCTCTTTCAATTGTTATTTATTATCCATGTGTTGCTTTAATCCCATAATGGCTTTTGGTTCAGACATGAACTAACTTCCATTATGGGATTCTAACGGATTTTAATATGTAATCTAATTGATGGCTTGCTTGCTAGATTGTTAGCGTATCATCAGGAATTTCTATTATGGTTGATTTGATTGCATGAATGCTTGATCACCATTCATTTTATGTACTTGTATGGAATTGAAAAATAACATGCTAGTGGTTGTAATCATGATATCATGCGTGTATGGGGCTGAATTGCTTAGCTTTATATTTCGTGAATCAGATAGACATATACTATTTCACCGTGTGAGTTATATAAGGGCTTGTGCTTAAATTCAATATGGCTGCAACTTCACATAGAAATATAGTGATTTTGGTTTTATTGATGATTATATGATTTCTATTGTATGTGGATATTATGCAAGTAAGTCATAATTCATTGAAAAATGGTTATGTATACATTCGTGCTCTTGGCTAATCTTCTATGATACGTGAATAATCTTGCATGATGGTAGTATTTAGATGAACTATTAAATGAAGTTTGGATCCCATTAGTTCCAAATTTGATTTATTATTCTATTTTTGTTCTTTTAGTTATTATTTAAGTTTAGAGTAATTCAAAATCATAAGCGTTCGTTTAAGCATATAAAATTAGTGATATGGTTGATGCGTAATAATTTAAATTTGAAACCTTTCTCCGTGGATCGATACTTTACTTACTCTGTATTACTTGTTGACCGTGTATACTTGCACACATATATTGATCAGTAAAACAACCAACAAGTTTTTGGCACCGTTGCTGGGGAAATGCGCTTAATTTTATTATTATCATCAGTTTTAAGCTATATTGTATGACTTAGACACATTCAATCTAATCTCATTTCTATTTTTGTTTTTGATTTTGTTTAAGGTACTTGTATAAATTTTTATGCATACACGGTCATCCAATTCCAAATTAACACCTGCTCAGGACAATATTAACGGGAGAGGTTGGAAAGCGAGAGTGCATAGGAATTTACAAGCAGAATTAAAAGGAACAACATCTCATATGGCAGCCGCGGAACAAAGAGACAAGCAAAGGGAGGAGCACAGGGCTTTAAGAGACTACTCTATGCCGAATATTAATGGACTGCAGTCAAGTATAGTCAGACCAGCGATAGCAGCTAATACCTTTGATATAAAGTCGGGCACGATTCAAATGGTGCAGAATTCCGTATAGTTTGGGGGTGCTGCTATAGATGATCCTAATGAACACCTGTTGAGTTTCATCGAAATATGTGATACTTTCAGATACAACGGGGTGACAGAGGATGCTATCAAACTTAGGCTATTTCCATTTTCACTGAGGGATAAAGCAAGAAGTTGGCTTTACTCTTTGCCATCGGGATCTATAACCACATGGGCAAACCTAGCATAGAAATTCTTAGCAAAGTTTTTCTCAATGGCTAAGACTGCGAAGATGAGGACAACAATTTCCCAGTTTGAGCAACAACAGGGTGAATCTTTATATGAAGCCTGGGAGAGATACAAAGAGATGCTAAGGAAATGTCCACACCATGGCATGCCAGATTGGATGATGATCAACACATTCTACAATGGATTGGGATGGCAATCAAGACCGATTGTAGATGCAGCTGTAAGAGGAGCTTTATGGGCCAAAAGTTATGAAGAGGCCTATAGCCTTATCGAGACAATGACATCAAATGATTTTCAAAATCCTACAGCTAGGATGCCACAACCTAAAGTTGTAGGTTTATTAGAAGTGGATGCTATCACACAATTGTCAGCACAGATGGCATCCATGGCAAAAAAAAATTGATTCGTTAACAAAGACCAAGGCAAAAACTGTTACCTTTGTGTGTGAGATTTGTGCGGGGTCGCATGCAACGGATCAATGTGCTATTAGCTCAGAGTCGGTACAATATGTGAGAAACTACAGGAAGGACCAATGACAATTTCAGAATATATACAACTCCAATAATCGCAACCATCCTAACTTTAGTTCGTCAAATAATCAATGAAATCAACAAAATCAGTTTCAGCCGAATCACCAATTTCAGTCACAGCCAGCTCAGCCATAGTTTACACCAAGACTACCTTTTCCACCGGGATTTTCTCAACAACAACAACATCACACCCCATCTGCACCTCAGCAAGAAAAGAAATCAGAAATGGAGGAGGTGATGATGAAGTACATGGCGAACATAGAGGTGATGATCAAAAGCCAAGCAGTGGCTATTAAAAATCTGGAAACTCAAATGGGGCAAATGGCGAGCATGCTTAACAACAGGCCCCGGGGTTCATTGCCAAGTACTACGGAGACAAATCCACGAAGAGAAGGGAAGGAACAATGTCAAGCGATCACATTAAGGTCTGGGAAAAAGGGTGCAGAAAATGAGCATGGCACGACTGCGCCATATTTATAGAGGGAGGACGTACGGCCGCGTGAGACAGAAACTGAGTCTGAGAAGAAAGAAAATCATGAAGGTTCTGAGTTACAGCTGGAAGAGGATAACAAAGTAGGTTCAGTCGAGAAGCCTATGAGTAAAATACCACTTGTTCACCCTCCAGTACCGTTTCCACAGAGATTGAATAAGTAGAAGGAAGACAAGCAGTTCAATAAGTTCTTGGAGGTTTTTAAAAAGCTACAGATTAACATACCCTTCTCTGAGGCATTGGAACAGATACCCAGTTGTGCAAAGTTCATGAAGGGTATATTGTCAAGGAAGAGGAGATTAGAAGAGTTTGAGACAGTGGCCTTGATAGAGGAATACAGTGCAGTGCTTCAGCGTAAATTACCTCCAAAGCTGAAGGATCCGGGCAGTTTCACAATTCCATGCACGATCGGGAAGATGAGCTTCAGTAAATGTCTATGTGATCTTGGGGCAAGTATCAATTTGATGCCCTTGTCAGTATTCAACCAGTTGGGATTGCCGGCTCCAAGGTCGATAAATATTTCTTTGCAGCTAGCTGACAGATCCATCATGTGTCCACGGGGAATAGTTGAAGATGTACTGGTAAAAGTGGATAAATTCATCTTTTCGGCTAACTTCATCATTCTAGATTATGAGGAAGATAGGAGTATACTAATCATACTTGGGAGACCATTCCTAGCTACAGGAAGGACTTTGATTGACGTTCAGAAGAACTCACTATGCGTGTTCATGATCAGGAGGTTACCTTCAATATATTCAAGGCAATGAAGTTCCCAACAGATGAAGAGGAATGTGGATTATGAACCGTTGAGAAATGTTATGGCTGGGAATTCAGAATTCGAGGATGAGGAATTTGAAGAACTTATACAATTTCTTGATACTACTCCGCAGTTCAGAAAATTCAAAACTCCTATTGAGCCATTGAAGAAAGCTGGAGAAACATCAGTAAAATTAAAGCCATCTCTTGAGACACCTCCAGACCTTGAATTGAAACCACTTCTGAACCATCTAAGGTATGCATTTTTCAACAATGATTCAAAGCTACCTGTGATTATGTCTTCTGTACTAACATCTTTTCAGGAAGAAAAACTGTTATGAGTGGTTAGAGAGTTTAAATCAGCTATTGGATGGACTATAGCAGATATAAAAGGGATCAGCCATTCGTTTTGCATACATAAGATCCTGTTGAAAGATAATAGTAAGCCGTCGGTGGAGCAACAAAGAAGACTTAATCCGCTAATGGAAGAAGTGGTCAAGAAAGAAGTACTAAAATTGCTGGACGCATTCATCATTTATCCTATTTTAGATAGTTCATGGGTGAGCCCAGTGCAATGTGTCCCGAAGAAGGGTGGCATGACCGTGGTTTCAAATGAGAATAATGAGTTGATTCCAACACGAACAGTGACGGGGTGGAGAGCCTGCATGGATTACTGCAGGCTTAACAAAGCTACAAGGAAAGATCACTTCCCACTGCCATTCATTGATCAAATATTGGATAGACTAGCAGGTCATGGGTATTATTGCCTTTTGGACGGGTATTTAGGTAACAATCAGATTATAAAAGCTCCAGAGGATCAAGAAAAGACAACCTTCACATGCCCATATGACACTTTTGCTTTCAGAAGGATGTCTTTCGGGTTGTACAATGCTCTAGCCACCTTTTAGAGATGCATATTGGCTATTTTTTCGGATATGGTGGAACAGAATGTGGAGGTATTCATGGACGATTTCTCGGTATTTGGGGATTCTTTTGATTATTTCCTTGAGAATTTGGTGATAGTCTTGAGGTGTGGTGAAACGAATTTAGTATTGAATTGGGAAAAGTGCCATTTTATGGTACAAGAAGGAATTATTCTGGGACACAAGGTTTTGAAGAGGGGACTTGAGGTGGACAGGGCTAAGCTGGAAACTATTGAGAACTTGTCACCACCTACTTCAGTAAAAGGTGTTCGCAGTTTTCTTGGACATGTAGGCTTCTACTGCAGATTCATCAAGGACTTCTCCAAGATAACTAAACCACTAAGCAGTTTATTGGAGAAGGATGCACCGTTTAAATTTGATGAGGCTTGCATGTCGGCATTTGAGCACTTGAAAAGAAAATTAACTACAGCACCAGTTATTACTGCACCAGATTGGGATTTGGTGTTTGAGTTGATTTGTGATGCTAGTGATTATGCTATGGGGGCTGTTTTGGGTCAGAGAAAGGAAAATATTTTTCATGTGATCTATTATGCCAGTAGGACCTTTACAGAAGCACAGTTGAACTACACCACCACCGAGAAAGAATTATTGGAAGTTGTATATGCTTTTGATAAATTCTGAGTGTATTTGATTGGTACAAAGGTGATAGTGTAAACGGATCACGCGGCAATCCGACACTTAGTGGAAAAGAAGGATGCAAAGCCCCGATTGATTAGATGGATATTATTGTTGTAAGAATTCGATTTGGAGATCAAGGACAAAAAGGGCACTGAAAACCAAGTGGTGGACCACTTATCTCGACTAGAGAATCCGAAAAAGGAGGCAGACGATAAAGTTGTAATTAATGAATCCTTCCCAGATGAGCAGTTGTTTATGGTGAAAGGGGAAGTGCCATGGTTTGCAGACTACGCGAACTACTTGGTGAGTAAGATGGTATCTTCTGACTTGGTGGGTCATCAAAAGAAATTTTTTTTGCATGATGTCAAATGGTATATATGGGATGAGCCATTTTTGTTTAAACAGTGTGCTAATCAAATGATAAGAAGGTGTATCCCATATAGCGAGACCGAGGGGATTTTGCAGGATTGTCATGCTTCTTTGTACGGGGGTCACTATGGTGGAGAGCGAACAACGACTAGAGTGCTACAAGCGAGATTCTACTGGCCGACAATCTTCAAGGATGCATACAGTTTTGTCCAAATGTCAGAGAGTCAGGAACATTTCGAAAAGAAATGAAATGCCTTTGAACACAATCCTCGAAGTGGAAATTTTTGATGTGTGGGGGATAGATTTCATGGGTCCTTTCGTTTCCTCTTGTGGAAATCTGTACATCTTGCTTGCAGTGGATTATGTATCGAAATGGGTAGAAGTGGCAGCTCTTCCAACAAATGATGCCAAAGTAGTCCTCAAATTTTTAAACAAAAGTATCTTCACGAGGTTTGGGACTCCTAGGACCATCATTAGTGATAAAGGCAGTCATTTCTGCAACAGGAAGTTTACAGCTTTGTTGGCTAAGTATGGGGTGAACCATCACATTGCTACAGCTTATCACCCACAAACGAATGGCCAAGCAGAAGTGTCAAATCAAGAAGTTAAGAGAATTCTGGAAAAAATTGTGAATCCCACTAGAAAGGATTAGTCTTTAAAGCTTGACGATGCTATTTGGGCATATAGGACTGCGTACAAGACTCCGTTGGGCATGTCACCTTTCCAGCTAGTCTACGGCAAAGCATGTCACCTTCCTATGGAGCTAGAGCATAAGGCATATTGGGCGATTCGGAAGCTCAATTTTGATTTAAAAGCTGCAGGAGAGAAACGCCTACTCCAACTCAATGAGTTGGATGAATTCCGATTACAGGCATATGAAAATTCAAAGCTGTACAAGGAAAAGGTAAAGAAATGGCATGATCGCAAGATCATAGAGAGAACATTTGAGCCGGGACAAAGAGTTTTGCTTTTCAATTCTAGACTTAAACTTTTTCCTGGGAAGCTCAAGTTAAGGTGGTCAGGGCCGTTCACAGTGAAAATAGTTTTCCCGCATGGTGCAGTAGAAGTATTTGATAAGTTTTCGGACAACCCTTTTAAAGTAAATGGACAGTGATTGAAGCATTACTTTGGTGGTGAGGTGGACAGATAGAAAGTCACCTCAACTCTTTCTTTAACTTGATTGATTTAGAGACAGTCAAGCTAATTGACTATAACTTAGCGCTTGATGGTAGGCAACCCATTGTTTCTATCTGTACTTTTTATTTATGTAGTTTAGGTTATTTTTGTTACTTCATGTTTATTTTTAATTGTGATAGATTATTGTGTTTTGCATAAATGAGTGTGTAGCTAAACTTGCATTAAATTGTGTTTGAGATTAATATAGCGAGTATGATAATTAGATGGTCATTGTTGCATATTCATTAGTTCAAGCATTGCCATGGTTAATTGGTGTTTATGTAAGAGAATTGAAAGCAAATCATCACTATGTCATGTATTGGAAATGCAGAATGATAGTGCAGAAAAATAGGGACGCGTGGTCGCGCCAAGAAAGCGTTGATGAACCACGCACCCGCACATAAATCGCGCGCCCGCGCCATTGTTCTACTCAAAATTTGCGCGGCCGCGCCAGGCACCGGACATTAAAAATTTTTAAAGTTTTAAAACGTGTTGTGACTTATAACTTCTATCAATTGATATAATAGAGAGCCATATTCCCTCAGTCTCCACAACGCACACGATTCCTCTTCTCTAAACAGTTACAAATTGATAAAGCAGAGAGTCATAGTCTCTTCTCCATCCATTTATCTCATCCCACGTCGTGCGTATCAGTTATTCTACCCACGTCATAACCCTCACTGATAAAATTAGGGTTTCGATGTGTGCAAATCAAGTTTTGGGGGTGGTCCATTCATCAGTTATTACTCTTCTAATTCCATCAAGCTGATTTCTACTATTATTCATTCCTAGCAATGGGTCCTAAGCGTGCACGATCTGTCGCTCCATCATCATCATCTTCTTCCAGCAGTCAAGATGAGGACATTTTGGATCATACTAAGCTTCTCACTCTGGAGGCACAAACGGAGTATTATTTAATAGTGACAAAGACGCTCGTAAAGGAATTAGGCTTCAAGCCTTAAAAGCAGGATGGTCAACTGTGGAATATGATTAGAGAAAGAGGATGGGGAGGATTTTGTGTAACCCCTATGCCTTCTCCCATGGGTATTGTACGAGAATTTTATACTAATGCTAAAGATACTATGAGTGGTTCATCAATGGTTCGAGGAGTTGTAGTTGAGTACACACCTCAGGCAATCAGGGTAGTTTTTAGAATACTCGATAATCCACCGACTGGGAATGATAATTGGGTTGAGTCTGCCCGTTTTGAGATAGATTTGGCAGAAGTTATCACTGACTTATGCATTCCAGGAACGCAATGGACTTGTAGGGTAGGAACTAATGAGCCTCACACTTTCCCAGCCTCAACCCTGAATCGCTATGCAAAGGCATGTAATTTGTTCATATGTGTAAAGCTTGTACCTTCAACGCATCAGCATGAAATCACCACTGAAAGGGTTATCATTTTGTGGGGCATAATCATAAGAAAATACATCGATGTGGGCTATCTCATTAATCAGAATATATTACGTTACATGAAGGGGAGCACTACGGGGAGTATCCCACATGCATCTGTGATTGCGAGTCTGTGTGCATAGCAAGGAGTCCAGTGGGATAATGAACAGATTCAAATGCCTAGTCAAGATATCACTCATTCGACGATTACAAAATTTGAGGACTGGGCAGGAGGAGAACCACATCCGAGGGGAAAAGGTTTCATCATTCAACCCGCATCCTCGATGCCGCCACCCCAGCCTACACAGGAAACTGAAGCGGGAACGTCGGCTCAAGCAACTACTGCTACTGGGGACCGTCAGCTCCAAAGGTTGGAGCGGAAGGTTGATGCCATGTATGATAATTTTGTAGCATTTGCTATGGGGTTGACAAGGTCCCTAGCGGAGGCGTTTGCACAGCAGGGGACTACGCTTGAGTGGCCACAGTTTGGGACCGCCATGCCATATCCACCACCGGATTCACCCCCGGAAGAAGGTGGTGCAGCTGATCAATAGGAGTGTTTCTCTAACCCTATACCTTCATTCATTGAGACAATTAACATTTTAAGTTTGGGGGTATTGGGTTGTAGGGTAGTTGTATATAGGGTTGCATGATTAGTTTAAATTTTCCATGTTTATGTGTTAGATAATAATTACAGCAGTAAATTTTTCTTTTTTTTAGTCATTATAATTTTTGTTAGTATATGTTTAGTTGCATTTGATGTTTAGTTGCATGTCTCGCAGTTCTAGCTTTAGGGAAGTTATGTTTAGCCTATGATGAAATTGAATTGTAAAGGATTGTTGAGTATTTTGGATAACATGAGCTTAGATATAATGTTTACATGAGGTAATTCATGATGCTATTTAGATGCTTTCGGTTTGCACGGATGTGTTAACTAATGCTTGTAGGCATAAGGATTATGTGTTGCATTGCTAATAGGAAATGTGGTTTTAAAAAGAGAATTATGTGGAAAATGAACTTAGACTGTACAAAACATTGATAATCAAACTTTGGAAACACATGGGTATGCTATATAAAAAAAATGCAATAATTTGGCTAGTCTTATTTCGGGGCCCTTGTTACTTGAGTAAGTACGCCCGTAGGGGTGTCTTAACACCTAGCGCCTTAAGGTCTTTTATGGTCTGGGAGTCGTTGGTTGAAAGCTTGCTAAGGGGTATTAGTGTTAGCCTAATGGAATGAGGCATTGTACAGTCATGTGAAAAAAAAATAAAAAATAAAAATAAAATAATATATATATATATATATATATATATATATATATATATATATATATATATATATATATATATATATAATAGCAATAAACACCGCGAAAAAGAGCGAAAATCGCCATCGTGAGTAGAAATAAAGTAGTTAAACCCATTGTTGAACCTTAGTTTGTTTTGATATGTTGGAACAGTCTTTGTTGCATAAGTATACATGAATCTTGATTTAGACTATAATTTTTTGTTTTGAGCAGTTTAGCATGTGTATTCTTGCTTTAATCAAGTTTTGGTGAACACAACACACACACATAGCATCTTTATAGCATATATAAATTATTTGAGTGTATGATATTATGCCTATAGTTTGGGTTAAATTTGTATTCTCGAATCTAGATAATTCACTGAGGCAGTTTGGACTGAAATTCTGTTATAGTTGGAGAATGTGAGACTCATTTGCATCATTATCTAGTTGCATAGCATGCAGTTGCATTTTCAGTGTTTATGTAGTTTGCATTGCTTGTGGGCAAGCAATAGTTCAAGTTTGGGGGTATTTGATAAGTGGGTTTTGTACCTACTTATTGGATATTAATTCACGAGAACTATGCCCATCTCGAGTACATTTTAGTGTGTTTTTAGTTGCATTTTTTTGTTATTTTTCATTACATGTACTGAGAACTCCTTTGGTGTAAAAGTGCAGGAAATGGCAAAGCTTGATGTTAGTAGGTGGCAATGAGACTAATGGAAGCATGACGTAAGGAACAAGTGGAAATAAGCAACTGAACATTGATGAAGGAAGAAGGATTAGCAGTTGAACACAGAAGTAGTAGCAGCATCAGACTTAAGAATGCAGATTTCAGGAGCCGCGCGGCAGCGCAACTATATAAGCTGGAACACGCGCGGCCGCGCCATTAACCAGACAGAGCTTATTTTGCATACGCGCGCCCGCGCCATGTTTACAAAGGGATCGCGCGCGGCCGCGCGCGTTATAGACTGCAGTTGCTGACTTTATTTTATTTTGGAAATTTGAGGTGTTTGAGTTGATATAAACTACTCTGGTTGGTACTAGACGCAACTATCTTTAGTTTTTACGCGTTTTTCTTATTATAGAACTAGGTTTTTTACGCTTTGAGCGAATTCCAACGTGGAGCCATGTAACGACCGAGAAATTCGGATCTTATTGTAAAATGATTTTATTAAATTAAATAATAATAAAATCTTATTCTATGTGTTATCAAGATGGTTGCCGTTATATAACCTATTGAAGTTAGAATGTCGTAGTATTTGAGCTACGTGGATGAATTAAAGTGTTTGAATTTTCAAGACGAAAATAAAAGTTTTCCGAGAAATTTTCTGAAAAAACACTATTCATCAGGATTTGCTCGGGATTTAATTTTGAATTTCCGAGAAATAAGTAATGATGAAATAACAAGGTAAGATGGATTATGTAATAAAAATCTAATTATGGAAAATGTAATATTTCGCTTGTGGACTTAATTTATAAACGTTAAGAAAGTCGAAATAGTAATGAATAAGTAATAATGGTATGATACTTAGGTATTGTACAAAGTAATGAAAAGAGTATAATACGAAATATTATACGAGTTAGTATGAAGAATGAATTACCATATATAAAGTCTATATGTATTGGAATACGAAAATAATGCATAAATTATATGTACTAGATAATGTTAATGGACTTGGAAGATTGATTAACAATTATTAAAGTCCAAGTAAATTAAATGTTAAGGCCCAATTATTGGTTAATAAACAAGTTAGTGTTTATTAATGCAAAGCCCAAGGATTTATTTAATCCAAGCCCAAGCTAGAATCCATAAGTGGTATGACCTATGGGGCAAACCATATTTATATGGTTAGTATGTGGTGACCAAGTTAATGTGGGGACCAAGACTTAGGAGTAATGACCAAGCAAAAGATAAGTATTGTGCTAGCCAAGTAATGAATTGTAAGGAGGTGATTAAAGGAGGTGGGATGATTTAATGACTAAACTACCCTAGCTTTGTAAATTCTATAAATAGAGGAAGCTTGCAAGCCATTTGTTAGTTGTTCAAATAATCCAAATATTACAAAGTGCTTAAGTGTTAGAGAGATTAAGTTACAAATAAGTTACTTCCATAAGTAAGAAGAAGAAGAAGAAGCTACTTACCAAGACTTCAAAAGTAAGACTTCTTCTCCATTATCTTCTATCTTTACCATGATAGGTTAATAAGAAAAGTTTGGATTAAGGAACATGAATGTTAAAAACTAAAAGGAATGAGTAAGCAATGAACTTAAGTCACATAAGTTGGTAATAAGTCATTTAAGCTAGCATAAGTTATAAACTTATGTGAAAGTAGTATGAACTTGTAATGAGTTTATTAAGAGAAATGATATGGATGTAAAAGAAATTGTATGATCATATGTAACATGTATACATAAGTAAAGTTATATGTTAAGAACATATAAGGTATGATGATTAAGAAACTTTAATTGTCATAAGTCACGAACAATGAAATCTTATGTAGTTTATAATTTGATAAAGTTATAAACTCATGAAGAAATAAATCTAAAATCCAACAATGAATATAAGTTGTTGTAATAAGTATGTTAAGATGTTCATATGATGAATGGAATTCATTGGTAATGTGGAACAAACCATAAGAATGAAGATTTGCCAGAAATTGCACGATTGGACGATAATCATCGAATTCGTGAAATTCTCAGAATAGAAGTCAAATTTTGTGTTTAAACTCGGAACCGTTGTTTTCCAATGGAGACAAGTCATATTTGGCATTTAAGAGTTGCGGACTCGAAAATGACCGGATTCCGACTTAGAACGAAGAAACGAGCGTTAAACGTTCACGAACGTTTATCGTTTTCGTTAAAAAAATGAGCCAATAGGTGAATTTTTAGCAAACAAAGTCAAATAGATAAAATTCTTGCATAAATACGTAGATTACGTAATTTGTGAATCGTAGGCTTTTGAACGAGCCGATTCGGACTTATAACGAAGAAGTTATGCGTCCGGAAAATCACAAAATTTAAAAACTGAAATTATTTTCTGGTGCACAGGGTTGGCGCCGCGGCGCCAACCCTAGGCTAAGTGAGTCACGCTGCAGTGCGTAACAGTAGTCGAGTACACTGCAAGAGTTCGCCGCAGCGTAAACCGTAGTACAATTTATGGCGCCGCGGCGCCATGTACAGTTAGAAAATCTTCTGGAGTGTGGCGCCGCATCGCGACCCATTAAGTAAGGACTCGCGCCGCAGCGCCAGTCTCAGAACAAAGATAGTAATGAATGTTTCTAAGTACACAGAAAGGAAAGCTAATTGTTTTGAAAGTAAACACAACTTAAGGAATGTAATGTAACTTTGTTTAAACTTTGTTAAACCTTAAGGATGTTGTATAAAAGTTGAGATAACTTAGTCGAATATAAATGCAAGGATAATGATAAACCGGAACGAATAATAACTGAATCTAATACACAATTAGATTGAGAAGAAGGGTAAGATATAGTCATATACATACTTGATTATATGTGACCTAATGTAAGGCATTATGTGATTATGCGTTGTAGAGACTTGAAAAACTTAAACATAAAGTTAATTTACGGTAGTAGACGCTAAAGGCAAGTATTCTCACTCTTGTCTCAGTTCAATCTGAACAAGTTTTTGAGGTTCATGTATTCTTTCGCATGAATTAAGGTATGTTGAAGTTAAAACCAATCCCTTGGCTAGACTTGGTAATTTATTCATTTATTATCAAATGTTGTTGTCTTTTGTCAACTACTCCATATGGTTTTCAAAAGAAGACTGAAATGTTAAATAAATATTTTGTCGGTAAAACGACAGGCACGTGAGGTTGCCAAATGATTAAACATACATACGTTTAATGGATGAAGTGTTGATCAACATAGAGTACAATAGGCTGATCACCTAGAAGTGCTCGTAAGTAATATCGGGCTTACGAAATTCGTTCCGGGTTGTCCTTTTTTAATAAAGAATGAATACTCGAGGTCTTTGACCTGAGTGAATGTTTTACTAAATATTGTTATTATTGTAAAACATTTTGAAAGAAAGGTAAAGTGCTATTTTGAATTATCAATAGTACTTCATGACTATTATTCAGTTATTGAAGATATATGATTCGTATGTGTCAAGCATATTGTTATTGAATTGTTATACTTGCTGAGCTAGTTATGCTCACTCTTGCTTGAACCATATGAATGCAGCTAAGACTGAACGTCCCGAAGGATCGAAAAAGGATAAAGGAAAAGCTAAGGCAGAATGTTAAGCTGTGTTGTAATAGAATAGGTCTAATGTTGTAATGTAACTAATATTATGACAAAGAACCTTTGTAATGGGTATAGAACCTGAGAAATGTAAATATTACTTTAAATATATAGAAGATATATTCATTCTTTTAGACTTTTCAATTGAATGAATGTATGAATGTTTGTACAGTATAGCACCATATGTCGGGTTTGAAGATTCCCGGATTTGGGGGCACTACAAGTTGGTATCAAAGCCTAGGTTATAAAACTTAATGGGGAAAATAGAACCTTACGTCATAACCTTAAGAAAGAATAAAGAAGTAAAAGATGGAAAGTAACCCTATAAAAATGCATTATATTATGTTATGTGTTTCTATTATTTTACTGACGTGTACTAATCAAACTATATTATTTTATTGTAGATGTCAGGAGAAAATGATATGTATAGAGACATACATGTAGTAAGTGAGGATTCGGTTAATCGGGTAGAGATACTACCAAATCCTGTAGCCGTAGAACCAGAGGTGGTGACAATTGAGTCTGGAGATTCAGATGATTTAGACTACATGTCTATATTTGATGGCATGATAGAGGAGGAGGTGGACGTGATGTCCTTTGATCAGGTTCCACCTACAGAGGAATTGTCTACCGGGGAATCGATAAAGGCATTGTTTATGTCAGTATTGGATAGGAATATCCATTACTGCCAAGAGGTTAAGGAGTTGAAAGAGGAACTCTAAGCTGTCCGTGAGGACAAGACTAGCATGGAGGGAATGTGGGAAGAGGAGCACGATGATAGAATTCTAGCTAAGAACAAGGTCCGAGAGTTGAAATGTGAAGTCTTTGAGCTCAAACAGAAGCCAAAGACTAAACAGCAGAAGTTGGAGAGGATATCCTACATACATAGGAGTTCTCATGTGGATTTCCAGCAGTAGGTAGCTGGGTATCCGATAGAAGCAGGACAGACCCGACACACTATCAGTAGAGATGTTATTGCCAGTCTGGCCAGCAAAGATTTTGAAAATGCCCTAAGGCAGATGTAATCTAGCAATAGTTAGAGTAGCTTAGATATGTAAATATTATGTATCTAGTAGTGACATAAAACCCTCTTTTGTATAACAAATGGTAGTCTTTTGTAAAATCTCAATTTTTGGAAAGTAATTGCGGGATGGTAATGTAATCAGCTAAGGCTGAGTAATGTAAACAATGTAGTGTTATACTACAAGTTATGAATCAATATAAGTCTTTTTATAGAATATATTGAGTAATGAGTATGAGTTATTGTTTTATTATAAATAATAACAAACCAACAAGAATAAAGTAATAATAATGTGTTGTTCTCTTAACAGCAAAATGCCGCCAAGAAGGAGACAACGAAATCAAGGCACTAATGTTAACCAACTGGAGGGTGGTCCAATTAATCCAATGCAGGAGTTCATTAATCTTTTAACGACTACATTTAATAGAACGGGGACTAATGTACCTATGATTCCGGGAGTAGTACGAGCTACTACTTTTAAGGATTTTAAAAGTGTAGGTCCGCCAGAGTTCAAAGGAACTACGGACCCTATAGAAGCCCAGACTTGGGTAAAAGAAATCGAGAAAGTATTTGTAATAACAAATGTTGAGGAGGGTCAAAAGTTTGCCTTTGCAACCTATTTGATGAAAGGAGAGGCCAACTTCTGGTGGGAGGCAAACCAGGCTAGGGCCGATGTAGGAAATCTAACGTGGGAGAGGTTTAAGGAGATTTTCTTCGAGAACTATTTTCTCACGAGTATGCAAGGGAGGATGGAAATAAGGTTTCTTGAATTGAAACAAGGGGATATGACAGTTCCACAGTATGCCGCCAAGTTTAATGAACTGGCACGATTTGCTCCACATCAAGTGGACACTGAAGTGAGAAAGGCTAGAAGGTTCAAGCAGGGCTTGAAACCCTGGCTCTATAGCTGAATTTCTGTGTTCCAAAGTACTTCCTTTGGAACCATATTAGAAAAGGCAATAATTACCGAAGGTGGGAATGAGGCTCTCAGCCAGTACCACAAGGATAAGAAAAACAAGGGCAAGGTTGATGGAGGAATCAAGACCGAGGGAGCCAGTGGAAGTGGCAATGGTCAATAGAGGAAGGGCTTTAACTCTGAGAATACCGGGGTAAAACAAGGGGATTCTAAGAGAAGGATGGAGGCCTGTAAAACCTACGGGAAGACTCACTTAGGAGTATGTCTCAAAGGAAAGGCAGTATGTTATAATTATGGACAGGAAGGGCACATTTTGCCTAACTGTCCAAATTCGAAGAAAAATCACGGATGTTTTGTATGTGGATCAACTGATCACATAGTGAAGAACTGCCCGAAGAAGGGGACGGAAGGAAATAAGGGAACTAATAGCGGTAAGTTGGTTATTAGTGGTCCATCTCATCCAGGTAAATCAATGGCTCACACTTTTAATATGACGGTCCAAGATGCTGTGGAATCAGGGGATGTAGTTGCAGGTATTATTCTGATCAATAACATAAATGCATACGTGCTTTTTGATTCGGGTGCTACTTGTTCATTTATAGCATGTGATTTTGCTAGACGACTAGAATTATTTCCCGAAAAATTACCTATACCTTTGAACATTAAGGTACCAAATGAAGAGATAATTCCTGTTGAAAATATTCATTGGAGTTGTTGCGTAGATGTACGGGGTTGTAAGTTATCGGTAGATTTAATACCGATAAAGTTAGGAGAATTCGATATAATTCTCGAAATGGATTGGTTAATTAATCATGGAGCAATTATAGATTACCAAAACAAGTGTGTAAGCATCAAGACGTTGAAGCAATCTCCTGTAGTATTTTACGGTAGTAAGTTTCCGGGACGTCCGTGTTGCCTTACGATGACACAAACTAGAAAATTATTAAGGAAGGGTTGTGTAGGTTACCTATGCCATGTTGTGGATACCCAGAGAATGGGAGCAACCATGGAACAAATACCTATAGTAAATGAGTTCATGGATGTATTTCCAAGTGAGTTACTGGGGTTACCGCTGGATAGGGAGATCGAATTTGTGATAGACGTTGTGCCAGGAGTGGCACCAGTCTCAAGGGCACCGTACCGTATGGCGCCTGTGAAATGAAAGAACTAATGATTCAGCTACAGGAACTATTGGACAGAAAGTACATTCAACCAAGTGTTTCTCCGTGGGGGCCACCAGTGTTGTTTGTCAAGAAGAAAGACGGATCGTTAAGACTTTGTATCGACTATCGGGAGTTGAACAAGTTAACGATAAAGAATAAATACCCATTGCCCAGGATCGATGATCTCTTTGATCAATTGAAAGGGGCAAAGTATTTTTCTAAAATAGATTTGCGGACGGGGTATCACCAGTTGAAGGTTAGGAAGGAAGATGTACCAAAGACGACATTCAGGACTCGTTATGGTCATTACGAGTTTCTGGTGATGTCATTTGGGTTGACGAATGCACCAGCTGCATTTATGGATATGATGAATAGAGTGTTCAAACCATATTTGGACAAGTTCGTCGTGGTGTTTATCGATGATATTCTAGTCTATTCTAAGACGCCAGAAGATCATGCTGAACACTTAAGATTAGTGTTGGAGACACTAAGGAAGGAGAAGTTATATGCAAAATTCACCAAATGTGAATTTTGGCTGGAAAAGGTGTAGTTTTTAGGTCATGTCATTGACCAAGAGGGGACTTCAGTAGATCCAGCGAAGGTAGAAGCGGTAATGAATTGGGAACAGCCAAAAACGCCGACTGAGGTGCGGAGTTTCCTAGGATTAACAGGGTACTATCGCAGATTTATCCAAGATTTTTTGAAGATAGTTACCCCGTTAACTAATTTAACAAGGAAGACGGTGAAATACGTATGGACGGATAAATGTGACGACAGTTTTCAAGAACTGAAGAAAAGATTAAGTGAAGCGCCTGTTTTGTCATTGCTAGATGACACAGGAAATTTTATAGTGTATAGTGATGCTTCACATAGGGGACTAGGTTGTGTGCTTATGCAACATGGCAAAGTCATTGCGTATGCGTCACGGCAGTTGAAGGATTATGAGAAAGTTTATCCTACTCATGATCTGGAACTGGCCGCAGTAGTGTTTGCCCTAAAGATATGGAGACATTATCTTTATGGGGAAAAATGTGAGATATATATGGACCATAAGAGTTAAAAGTATATCTTCACTCAGAAGGAGTTGAATATGAGGCAGAGAAGATGGCTAGAGTTGGTAAAGGATTATGATTGTGAAATCCTGTATCACCCTGGAAAAGCCAATATAGTTGCTGACGCCTTAAGTCAGAAGGGTCGGGAAAAGTTGTCTATGTTAACGGCTCAAGTTGAGTTAGCAACAGAGATGGCTAGTATGGAAATAGAAGTAAAGATGTCGAGTGATTCGAAGCAGATACTCTTTGAGATGGAGATGCAATCTACCATCGTAGAAAGAGTCAAGGAGGTACAACTCAGGACAGACGAGTGTAACCAAATGAAGAAGCGGTTATCCGAGAAGGAAGATACTAAGTATAATCTTGATAATGGGGGATTATTAAGATTTGAAGGAAAAATTTGGGTTTCGAATGAGACGGAATTAAAGGAGCAAGTGTTACAAGAAGCTCATTGTTCGAGGTACTTGATACATCCTTGTAGCACTAAGATGTATCAAGACCTTCGACAGAGTTTTTGGTGGCCAAACATGAAGAGAGAAATAGCAGAGTATGTGAGTAGGTGCTTGACTTGTCAAAAAGTTAAGGCCGAACATCAACGACCCAGTGGCTTGTTACAGTTATTGGAGATTCCAGAATGGAAGTGGGAGCATATTACGATGGATTTCTTGGTGGGACTTCTGATGACAAATAAAGGGTACGATGCATTTGGGTAATAGTGGACCGGTTGACGAAGTCGGCTCACTTTTTGCCAATTAGGGTCAAGTATAACTTAGACTAATTAGCTAAACTTTATGTTAAAGAAATCATTTCCAGACATGGAGTACCGATATCGATTGTGTCTGATCATGATCCACGATTCACATCAAACTTTTGGAGGAGTTTGCAAGAACAGTTAGTAACACAGCTGAAGTTAAGCACATCGTATCATCCTCAGACTGATGGGTAGAGTGAGAGAACAATTCAGACGTTAGAAGACATGTTGAGGTCTTGCGTCATGGATTTCAAGGGTAGTTGGGATGATCATCTACCGCTAGTAGAATTTGCGTATAACAACAGTTATCATGCAAGCATAGGTATGCCGCCTTATAAAGCTCTGTATGGAAGAAAGTGCAGGATACCGTTGTATTGGGATGAGGTGGGAGAATGTCGTATGCTACGACCAGAATTGGTGCAGTAGACAGCGGATGTGGTAAAGTTAATTCGAATGCGTCTCGTCACATCTCAGGACAGACAGAAGAAGTATGCGGACTCACATAGACTAAGTCGAGAGTTTGAGGTGGGCTCGTATGTATTTCTAAAGGTATCTCCTTGGAAGGGAAAGATACGTTTTGAAAAGAAAGGAAAGTTAAGTCCAAGGTTTATAGGACCTTTTGAAGTATTAAAACGGGTGGGAGAGGTAGCTTATATGATAACATTACCTCCAGACCTAGAACGTATACATAACGTGTTTCACGTATCGGTATTACGTCCATATAAGCCGGACTATAAGCATGTAATTGAGTATGAACCGATTCATATCGAGAAGGACTTAACATATGAGGAATCGCCGATACAAATCATTGATAGAAAGGAACAAGTTCTGAGGAACAAGGTAATACCATTAGTAAAGGTATTATGGAAGAACCACGATGCTGAGGAAGCAACGTGGGAGCTAGAAGAACCGATGAAGAAAAATTTTCCCCATCTATTTGGTTAGAGTAAGACGAGATTCTGAGGACAGAATCTTTATAAGGGGGAAAGAATGTAACGACCGAGAAATTTGGATCTTATTGTAAAATGATTTTATTAAATTAAATAATAATAAAATCTTATTCTATGTGTTATCAAGATGGTTGTCGTTATATAACCTATTGATGTTAGAATGTCGTAGTATTTGAGCTACGTGGATGAATTAAAGTGTTTGAATTTCTAAGACGAAAATAAAAGTTTTCCGAGAAATTTTTTGAAAAAACACTATTCATCGGGATTTGCTCGGGATTTGGTTTTGAATTTTCGAGAAATACGTAATGATAAAATAACAAGGTAAGATGGATTATGTAATAAAAATCTAATTATGGAAAATGTAATATTTCGCTTGTGGACTTAATTTATAAACGTTAAGGAAGTCGAAATAGTAATGAATAAGTAATAATGGTATGATACTTAGGTATTGTACAAAGTAATGAAAATAGTAAAATACGAAGTATTATACGAGTTAGTATGAAGAATGAATTACCATATATAAAGTCTATATGAATTGGAATACGAAAATAATGCATAAATTATATGTACTAGATAATGTTAATGGACTTGGAAGATTTATTAACAATTATTAAAGTCCAAGTAAATTAAATGTTAAGGCCCAATTATTGGTTAATAAACAAGTTAGTGTTTATTAATGCAAAGCCCAAGGATTTATTTAATCCAAGCCCAAGCTAGAATCCATGAGTGGTATGACCCATGGGCAAACCATATTTATATGGTTAGTATGTGGTGACCAAGTTAATGTGGGGACCAAGACTTAGGAGTAATGGCCAAGCAAAAGATAAGTATTGTGCTAGCCAAGTAATGAATAGTAAGGAGGTGATTAAAGGAGGTGGGATGATTTAATGACTAAACTACCCTAGCTTTGTAAATTCTATAAATAGAGGAAGCTTGCAAGCCATTTGTTAGTTGTTCAAATAATCCAAACATTACAAAGTGCTTAAGTGTTAGAGAGATTAAGTTACAAATAAGTTACTTCCATAAGTAAGAAGAAGAAGAAGAAGCTACTTACCAAGACTTCAAAAGTAAGACTTCTTCTCCATTATCTTCTATCTTTACCATGATAGGTTAATAAGAAAAGTTTGGATTAAGGAACATGAATGTTAAAAAGTAAAAGGAATGAGTAAGCAATGAACTTAAGCCACATAAGTTGGTAATAAGTCATTTAAGCTAGCATAAGTTATAAACTTATGTGAAAGTAGTATGAACTTGTAATGAGTTTATTAAGAGAAATGATATGGATGTAAAAGAAATTGTATGATCATATGTAACACGTATACATAAGTAAAGTTATATTTTAAGAACATATAATGTATGATGATTAAGAAACTTTAATTGTCATAAGTCATGAACAATGAAATCTTAAGTAGTTTATAATTTGATAAAGTTATAAACTCATGAAGAAATAAATCTAAAATCCAACAATGAATATAAGTTTTTGTAATAAGTATGTTAAGATGTTCACATGATGAATGGAATTCATTGGTAATGTGGAACAAACCATAAGAATGAAGATTTGCCGAAAATTGCACGATTGGACGATAATCGTCGAATTCGTGAAATTCTCAGAATAGAAGTTAAATTTTATGTTTAAACTCGGAACCGTTGTTTTCCAATAGAGACAAGTCATATTTGCCATTTAAGAGTTGCGGACTCGAAAATGACCGGATTTCGACTTAGAACGAAGAAACAAGCGTTGAACGTTCACGAACGTTTATCGTTTTCGTTAAAAAAATGAGCCAATAGGTGAATATTTAGCAAACGAAGTAAAATAGATAAAATTCTTGCATGACTGCGTAGATTACGTAATTTGTGAATCGTAGGCTTTTGAACGAACCAATTCGGACTTATAACGAAGAAGTTATGCGTCCAGAAAGTTCACAAAATTTAAAAACTAAAATTGTTTTCTGGTGCACAGAGTTGGCGCCGCGGCGCCAACCCTAGGCTAAATGAGTCACGCTACAGCGCATAACAGTAGCCGAGTACACTGCAAGAGTTCGCCGCAGCGCGAACCGTAGTACAATTTGTGGCGCCGCAGCGCCATGTATAGTAAGAAAATCTTCTGGAGTGTGGCGTCGCAGCACGGCCCATTAAGTAAGGACTCATGCTGCAGCGCCAGTCTCAGAACAAAGATAGTAATGGATGTTTCTAAGTACACAGAAAGGAAATATAATTGTTTTGAAAGTAAACACAACTTAAGGAATGTAATGTAACTTTGTTTAAACTTTGTTAAACCTTAAGGATGTTGTATAAAAGTTGAGATAACTTAGTCGAATATAAATGCAAGGATAATGATAAACCGGAACGAATAATAATTGAATCTAATACACAATTAGATTGAGAAGAAGGGTAAGATATAGTCATATACATACTTGATTATATGTGACCTAATGTAAGGCATTATGTGATCATGTGTTGTAGAGACTTGAAAGACTTAAACATAAAGTTAATTTACGGTAGCAGACGCTAAAGGCAAGTATTCTCACTCTTGTCTCAGTTCAATCTGAACAAGTTTTTGAGGTTCATGTATTCTTTTGCATGAATTAAGGTATGTTGAAGTTAAAGCCAATCCCTTGGCTAGACTTGGTAATTTATTCATCTATTATCAAATGTTGTTGTCTTTTGTCAACTACTCCATATGGTTTTCAAAAGAAGACTGAAATGTTAAACAAATGTTTTGTCGGTAAAACGACATGCACGTGAGGTTGCCAAATGATTAAAGTACATACGTTTAATGGATGTAGTGTTGATCAACATAGAGTACAATAGGCTGATCACCTAGAAGTGCTCGCAAGTAATATCGGGCTTACGGAATTCGTTCCTGTAACATTCCAGATTTTTTTAAAATGTAAGTTATAAATATTTATTGATTTATATAAATATTTATTGGATGTGTTTATTATATAATTGTTCAATTTGATTGAGTTGATTTAGTTAATTATTTATTTGTTAAATAATTAATGTGTTATGTGGATTGAGTTATGTGATTAAGTAATTAATTTAATAAATTATTATTAAATAAAGTGTGGCAAATAACTATGTTATAAGAGTTATAAAAATAAATTAAAGTAGTTTATTTTAGTTTTACCCAAACAAAGCTTAAGGATATAAACTATTTTATTTTAAAGGGATTTGCCAAACAAAGCCTTGTGGCTTTTTGATTTTTAATTTTTGAATTTGTAAATAATTTAAATAAAATAAATAATAAATATAACGTATTGATATATGTTGTAGACGTTATTTTGATAACTGATGATGACTATTAAGGCCATATCAGTTTGTGTTTTCTTATGTTACGCATACTAGCTATCAGAACTTCATTCTAGTTGTGTTAGGCAATAGAGAGAATTTGAGAGAGAGCTTGTGCAGAGAAGAACATTTCCAGTGTGTAGCAAGGATTTTTGTTAAGAAGAAAAAGGTATGTTCTATACTCTTATTATGCATATATGGGTTTCTACGCAAAATTTTTCTATGCCCTGTGAATTCTATTTTCTTCCGAATAGTTGTTATGTAACTAAGTTATGGGGGTTGTAAATGTTTATAGTGATTAGATATGGTGTTTAAACAATTATCGCATGCAAATTTCGTTTACAGTAGGAAGAAAATTTGTCAGTATATGTATTCTTGGTATGTTTCCATATGTAATCATGTAAGTACCAATTTTAATGGCCAATTTGGTTGTGAAACTGTAAATTGATGTTTGTTTATGGTATTTCATTGAGATACAAACGGAACGTAGGTTGAATAGAGTATTTTGATCTATTAATGAATTCACAGTGTTTACTGTGTTAGCAACTATGGAATTTTAGTTTTTTTTAAAATCGTGTTTTCAAAATTTAAGTTTTCTAAAATCTTGGTTTAGTCGTTGTTAATTAGTATCTGAATAATTGGTTATGATTATGGGTAAATTATGTTAGTTGTTCATGTAAATTTAGATGTTAGCAGTATCATTTGGTACAAAATTTAGTTGTTCTGTTCTTTGTCGTTGGGTTCTCTGAGTTTCGGCGCCCCAGCGCCAAATTTCGCGCCCCAGCGCCAAAGTTCGTGCCCCAGTACCAAAAATGGGCCAGTAGCTTGCACCCCGGCGCTAGTACTCGCGCCCAGGCGCCACTGATCAGCGCCCTGGCGCCGGAAAAATTGTCTGAGTTGGGCAATTTTGACCTCCTGTAGTAAAATGGTCATAACTTTCCCATACGAACTCCGATTGAGTTGATTCAAGATGATCCGGAACAAGGACGAATAGACCTACAACTTTCATGCTTTAAGTTTTTTAATTTGAGGTCTGTAACAGTAGTAAAAATGGCTATCTTTAGGACTGTTGTGTATTTGGAGCCAATTGGAGGGCGTCGGGATGCACGAATGCAAGTGCCACCCTTTGTATATTAGTATAACTTAATGATAACATGTTGGACATGTAATATGATGTTGTATCAAGTAGTTAATGTGTATGTAGTGCAATGACTTGATCACTTAAGTAGTTGTAATAAAGCTAAATAGTGATGTTCATGAAAAGATGTGATATTGTTAGGAAGTTATATGAAACTAATATTAGTGTAACTAATGTGTATTGTCAATACATATGGTATGTGTAGGACTTGTGGTGAACGTGAGTAGTGATTGTTTAACCTACGCACGAGGCAAGTTCCCTAACCTTTGCTACTTTATTATTCAGCAAGGTTACTTTTCATTGTTATGTTATACTTATGCAAATTCTCTATTTCTAATCCCTTGTTTAACGATTTATTGTCATGCAAGTTCTTTAACCCTCATTTATTGTTGAGCAAGCTAGTTAATCTTTGTTTCTTTATTCCAATCGAGATTACCTTGGTTATTCAAAGTTTGTACTCATTTATTGTTGAGCAAGTTAGTTAATCTTTAACTCTTTATTCAAAGTCTATATTATTATTGTAAGAAGTGTGTTTATTCAGCTACTAATAACTGTTGTTTGATCTTCGTTCTTCAGTAGCACTGTACTATCTTACGTTATTGTACCGAACTCTAAGTTGCTTAGTGATTCTTTACCAATTCAACCAATCCTTAGTTGATGAATGTTCTAAACTCTAAATTACCCTTGAAGTCTACCCAAACCAAACTTCCTTTGGTTTGCATATGTACTCACACAAATTTTGAAAGCATGTTGTCGATGATAACATTTGTTCAATTTAGAAATTATTAATACTCTAGCTCTTATTGATTCATCAATATACCTTGTTCATAAATATATTATAATCAAACTCTAAATAGTTATTTGTTTCTATCTGATTCAACCAGTACTTGGTTGATGAGCATTCTAAAGATCTAGAATTCCTTGAAAGCTAATTCCTAATTAAACTTCATTTTGTTCGGAACCTGATGATCTAAGCTGAGATGAACAACCCTATTATTAGGGGATTATTTTAGAAATACGCAATAGCGTTAAAATGTTTGCGCAATACATAGTACAAAGGGCTGATCACCTGGAGTACGAGATGATGGTCCATATAGTCATTTAGACTGTTAAAGGTTATAGTAGAAACACCTGTGAACCTAGGACATAGATGATGATTATAGTCTTTTAGACTGTTAAAGGTTAAAGTAGAAATACTTGTAAACCTAGAATAGAGTTCGTGGTCTTGTGACCCTCAATATATTCTTTGATGTTGTTATCTATTGTTAACTTAAACGTTCATTATTCTTTTGAACTCATTGCTGTTGAATTAAAGTTTCTTGTTCCGGTAAGAATACTTTACCATTGAAAGCTCAGTTAATTGTCATTCATAAAACGTTATTGTATATTATCCTTCTTGTGAGCAATTGTTTACTCACTCTTGCACAAAACAATGCAGATGAAGTTACGAAGTTTGAAAAGCTTTCTACAAGCAAGGGCAAGGACAAAGTGGTTGATTAGACGACAACGTTTAATTTATATTTTTATTTATGAAGCTTATGTAATGGATTTAATTATAATCATGTTTTAATTTTCCGCTGGTGATTGTAATAAAGGTTAGATGACCTGAGATTTATTTGAGATTATGTAACCCTTTAATGGGAGATTTATTATTTTAACTTTTGAGTTTAATTTTATCCTTTGGATATTAGTAGTTAGTTATGATTTAATTGGACAGTGAACACCAAATCTGTGGGATTGAAGTGGCCAGATTTGGGGGTGTCACAGTTCCGGGTTGTCCTTTTTCAATAAAGAATGAATAGTCGAGGTCTTTGACCGGAGTGAATGTTTTACTAAATATTGTTATTATTGTAAAACATTTTGAAAGAAAGGTAAAGTGCTATTTTGAATTATCAATAGTACTTAATGACTATTATTCAGTTATTGAAGATATATGATTCGTATGTGTCAAGCATATTGTTATTGAATTGTTATACTTGCTGAGCTAGTTATGCTCACTCTTGCTTGAACCATATGAATGCAGCTAAGACTGAACGTGCCGAAGGATCGAAAAAGGATAAAGAAAAAGCTAAGGCAGATTGTTAAGCTGTCTTGTAATAGAATAGGTCTAATGTTGTAATGCAACTAATATTATGGCAAAGAACCTTTGTAATGGGTATAGAACCTGGGAAATGTAAATATTACTTTAAATATATAGAAGATATATTCGTTCTTTTAGACTTTTCAATTGAATGAATGTATGAATGTTTGTACAGTATAGCACCATCTGCCGGGTTTGAAGATACCCAGATTTGGGGGCACTACAAGCCAAGCATAGACTTAATATTTTATATCTCTTCATTTGAATTCAATCATTGACTATGAATTACTTTTATGTTGATGGAGATTATTAAGGATTTGAACATCACTTTTGGATTACAATCAACAATTGGGTTTGATCAATTCTATCTTCTTTTTCAGTTGTTATTTATTATCCATGTGTTTCTTTAATCCCATAATGGCTTTTGGTTCAGACATGAACTAACTTCCGTTATGGGATTCTAACGGATTTTAATATGTAATCTAATTGATGGCTTGCTTGCTGGATTGTTAGCGTATCATCAGGAATTTCTATTATGGTTGATTTGATTGCATGAATACTTGATCACCATTCATTTTATGTACTTGTATGGAATTAAAAAATAACATGCGAGTGTGGTTGTAATCATGATAGCATGCGTGTATGGGGCTAAATTACTTAGCTTTATATTTCGTGAATCAAATAGACATATACGGTTTCACCGTGTGAGTTATATAAGGGCTTGTGCTTAAATTCAATATGGCTGCAACTTCACATAGAAATATAGTGATTTTGGTTTTATTGATGATTACATGATTTCTATTGTATGTGGATATTATGTAAGTAGGTCATAATTTATTGAAAAATGGTTATGTCTACATTCGTGCTCTTGGCTAATTTTTTGTGATACGTGAATAATCTTCCATGATGGTAGTATTTAGATGAACTATTAAATGAAGTTAGAATCCCATTAGTTCCAGATTTGATTTATTATTCTATTTTTGTTCTTTTAGTTATTATTTAAGTTTAGATTAATTCAAAATCATAAGCGTTCATTTAAGCATATAAAATTAGTGATATGGTTGATGCGTAATAATTTAAATTTGAAACCTTTCTCCGTGGATCGATACCTTACTTACTTTATATTACTTGTTGACCGTGTATACTTACACACATATATTGATCGGTAAAACGACCAACAAGTTTTTGGCGCCGTTGATGGGGAAAGGCGTTTAATTTTATTATTATCATCAGTTTTAAGCTATATTGTATGACTTAGACACATCCAATCTAATCTCATTTCTATTTTTGTTTTTGTTTTTGTTTAAGGTACTTGTATAAATTTTTATGCACACGCGGTCATCCAATTCTGAATTAACACCTGCTAAGGACAATATTAACGGGAGAGGTTGGAAAGCGAGAGTGCATAGGAATTTACAAGCAGAATTAAAAGGAACAACATCTCATATGGCAGCCGCGGAACAAAGAGACGAGCAAAGGGAGGAGCACATGGCTTTAAGAGACTACTCTATGCCAAATATTAATGGACTGCAGTCAAGTATAGTCAGACCAACAATAGCAACTAATACCTTTGAGATAAAGCTGGGCACGATTCAAATGGTGTAGAATTCAGTACAATTTGGGGGTGCTGCTACAAATGATCCTAATGAACACCTGTTGAGTTTCATTGAAATATGTGATACTTTCAGATACAATGGGGTGACAGAGGATGCTATCAGACTTAGGCTGTTTCCATTTTCACTGAGGGATAAAGCAAGAAGTTGGCTTCACTCTTTGCCATCAGGACCTATAACCACATGGGCGGACCTAGCACAGAAATTCTTAGCAAGGTTTTTTCCAGTGGCTAAGACTGCGAAGATGAGGATAGTAATTTCCCAGTTTGAGCAACAATAGGGTGAATCTTTATATGAAGCTTGGGAGAGATAAAAAGAGATGCTAAGGAAATGTCCACACCATGACATGCCAGATTGGACGGTGATCAACACATTCTATAATGGATTGGGATGGCAATCAAGACCGATTGTAGATGCAGCTGTAGGAGGAGCTTTATGGGACAAAAGTTATGAAGAGGCCTATAACCTTATCGAGATAATGGCAACAAATGATTTTCAAAATCCTACAGCTAGGATGCCACAACCTAAAGTTGTAGGTTTGTTAGAAGTGGATGCTATCACACAATTGTCAGCACAGATGGCATCCATGGCGAAAAAAATTGATTCGTTGACAGAGACCAAGGTGAAGACAGTTGCCTTTGTGTGTGAGATTTGTGCGGGGTCGCATGCAACGTATCAATGTGCTCTTAGCTCAGAGTCGGTATAGTAAGTGAGCAACTACAGGAAGGACCAAGGACAATTTCAGAATACATACAACTCCAGTAGAATATCCTTGAATTTTGTGCTTCATCTAGTATCGTTTTACTGAAATATTTTTCAGAACTTTCTTATTAAATTTTAATCATTTCATGCCGGGGTACTATTTACGGGATACTATTCACTTGGGGTACTATTCACGACAAAAATGGTTTCTTTTCTGTCCAAATTATTTTTGATACATGAACATCATTCTTGAATTTTACTTCACAATTAATTATCATGTTGGCAATTTGGACATTCTTAAACTCTGGATAAATTGAATTATAAATCTTTAATATTTATCCTTGATCTCACTTGATTGATTTCTTATATCATTGTCATCATCCTCATGCTTATATTGTGGCGAAAGTCATCTTTGGCCCGTAGTGCATAAATGGACTGTTGATTGGTATGATTATAACCAGGAATTATGTATTGGTATAATCATGACCTATAATGTTACAGACAAATGATGTGATAAAAGTCCTCTTTGGCCCATAGTGCATAGATGGATAGTTGTTTGGCATGATCATGACCACTGGTGATACTAACGAATATCCTTGGCCCGTAGTGCATTGATAATTTATTGATGTGAAATATTTATTGAGTTGTGTTATAGAGATAAAATATTGATGATGAACTTTTAAATCATAAAAGATAGTAGACATCATGCTCTACTTAACTCTTATAATGGATTGCTTGTTCTGATACAGTTGTTGATCTAAACTTGTTATCTATTGTATTCTATCAGATTTTACACCGTTGAGGACTAATGATAATACATTATCTTAGTTATAATATTCTTTACTGGGCTAGTTGAGCTCACCTTTTTTTTTCATTGTTCTCTTTAAGAAATGAGAATATAGTTGGGACTAGTCGGGGAATGTAGTGATGGTCCAAGATGATGGCTATAGTAGTCATCACTATTCTATAAAATAGTGTGATAATAATTGTAATGATGACTTATTTTGAGTTTGGTTATTCTACGAGATAATATTTGTGTTGAAACTCACAGTCTATGTTTTGTCGTATTTTGCACGACAATTCAATAGTTGTATAAATGAAGTTTGTATTTAAATTTTATACCATGTATTTGGCGACTCAGAATGGGTTGTGTAGACCTAATTTGGGGGCGTCACAGTTGGTATCAAAGCTTAGAGATATGATCCCTTGCGGAGATCTGAGGCTAGAACTAGGAGGGGAAAGACGAGTAAATCCTTCGGTAGTGTGTCCTACCTAAACTTATTTGTTATTTAATTGGTCAGTCAGAATATAAGGATAATATGTGGTATGTCAATTAACCCTTGTTTTGTGGCAATGTTTGATAATGACATCTGAAAATTTTGAGATAAGCAATGTAGCACATGAGATCGTTGAGACACCGCCAATCAATAACCAGGATAATGTGCATCAGGAAGGCAATAATCCTAATATAAACAACAACATCGACCAAATGATGAATGATGGGATGTTTAGGAGATTTCTGCAATTCATGCAACACCAAACGAGAGAGATTCTTGTTCAAAATGTAGGTGGAATCAATGGCAACTCACGGCTGGTCACAACTAAGCAATTCGAAGAGCTGGGACCGCCAGAGTTTTTGGGAAAGCCAAAGCCACTTAAGGCAGAGGCATGGATTAAGCAGATTACCAAGATATTTGATGTCGTACGATGCTCAGAGGAACAAAAGGTTCCCTTCTCCACCTTTATGTTGCGAGGAGAGGTAAATTACTGGTGGGAATCTGTAACACGTACTCATCTTTTCGCACTGAAGATGACTTGGGAGAAGTTCCAAGAATTGTTTAGCGACAAGTACTTTACAGAAAGTATTCGTCACATGAAGGAGGTGGAATTCATCAAGCTGGAACAAAACAATATGACTGTTTCGCAATACGAGGCAAAGTTTACGGAGTTATCCCAGTTTGCATCCCATTTGGTAGATAATGAGGAGCGTTGTTTCTTCCTTTCTAGTCTTAACAAAAGGACTCTAACTCATGCAAGCATTCATGGGTCAACAAGTAGTACATACTAAGAACAATATCGATCCACGAAGAAAGGTTTTAAGATTAAACTATCATACACCAATTGTATCACTATTTTATATGCTTAAACGAATAGTTCACAATTTTGATTAACCTATACTCAATTACTAAATAAAACTCAAGATTAATTTAATAAAATCAAATTTGGAAATAATGGGAGTCTAACTTCATTTCATACTCCATCTAAATATTACCTTCATGCAAGATTATACATGTATCATGGAAAATTAGCCAAGAGAACAAAAGTAGACATAACCATTTTTCAATGCATTATACCTTGCTTACATAACCTCCACATACAATAGAAATCATGTAATCATTAATAAAACCAAAATCACTATATTTCTATGTGAAATTGTAGCAATATTGAATTGAAACACAAGCTCTTATAACACTACACACGGTGAACCAGTATATTTCTATCTGGTTCATGAAATATAAAGCTAAACAATTCAGCCTTATACACGCATGCTATCATGATTACAACCATACTCACATGTCAATTTTTCAATTCCATACGAGTACATAAAATGAATGGTGATCAAACATTTATGCAATCCAATCAATCATAATAGAAATTCCACTGATAAATAAACAATCAAGCAATCAGATCATTAACTTTAGACTACATATCAAAATCCGATAGATTCCCATAATGGAATTTAGTTCATTTCTGAACCGAAAGCCATTATGGGATTATAGCAACACATGGAAAATAATTAAAGCAATTGAAGGAGAAGATAGAATTGATCAAAACCAATTGCAGTTTATGTTCCAAAGCGTTGTTCAAATCTTCAATAATTTCCAGCAAAATGAAATGAAAAATTGTTCAATAATTCAATTCTAAAGAAGATGTAGAAAAATATTAAGTCTATGCTCAAATCATTTCTAGGATTAGTTCTATGCTTTTAACCCTAGTTTCCTTATGAAAAACTCATAAAAATGTATGTCCCCTCACCTGGTACCAGAATAGCTTGAAATGAGACCACATTCGAATTTCAAATTCAAAAACAAAAGTCAAATAACAGCTTCATAGAACGCGCGCGGCCGCGCATGATTGCCATACAAAGTAGGAGCGGGCGCGTGACTCCAGCGTGGGTGCGCGATTCAGTCTCTGCCTTGCTGTCGCGCGCGCGCGCGAGAACTGCTTTGACAAGCAGCGCGGCCGCGCTACTTCTGTCTACTGCAACTGCTATCTGTTGCTGTTTGTTTGTTGTTTGTTCTGCTGTTTGTTGCTTGTTCCTCCATCATTACTCAGCTCCTTATCTGCACTCTATTCATGTGCCATGCCTTCGCCAAATCATGCCATTTCCTACATTTCCATACCAGAGGGGTTCTAATTACAGGTAATGCAAATTAAACACAAAATGCACTTAAAACACACTAAAATGTACTTGAGATGAGCATAATTTCCGTGAATTGATATCCAATAAGTAAGTATAAAACCTACTTATCAAGCGTATAACGCGAATGTTTCTGCGAGGTTTGAAGCCCGAAATTCGTCAATACCTCATTTCTCACAAACTTTATTTTTATTCAGATGTTGTGAATAGGGCTCAGTTATTGGAGTGCGATAATGAGTCAGCTCAACCAAAAGATAACAACTGACAAAACGATAATGGTCATACTAGTGGCAACAGTCATCGAAGCGGTGATAACAAACGTGGAGAAAATTATCATGCCAGAAATGGTAACCACTTTGGTGATAATCCTAGCCAAGATAATAGAAGAAATAAGTTAAGTGAAAATTTCAAAAGGAGAAGATTCAACAATGATGGAAAGACATCAACACCAGCACCCATTTTTAAGGAAGGAGAACGACCACCGGTTGTATGCTACAAATGCGGACAGGAGGGACACATCAGTCCAAACTGTATGCAAAAATCTAAAGTGTGTTTTAATTACAGAAAGGAAGGTCATTTAGCTCGATTTTGTCATGTAGCGAAGTCAAGTCCAGCTGGGACGATGACACCAAAGGCTATCCCGGACAAGTCAAAGCCAGTAGTTCAAGGGAGAGCGTTTGTCGTGACCTCCCAAAAAGCGAGGAACCCGAACGAAGTTATCACGGGTAAGCTAATCATAAACTCTTGTGAAATCTATACCTTATTAGATACCGGTACTACCCTTTCTTTTATTTCACCTACTTGTGCTCAACGTTTAAATTTGACTCTAGAGAAATTAGACTTTAACTTATCTGTTGAAACTCCGTTGGGAGAAACCTTCATTACATCCACCATTTATAAATCTTGTTTGCTTCAAAGCGACACTTTCACATTTCCTGTTGATCTCATCTCTTTGAAAATACTTGCATTAGATTTGATTTTAGGGATTGATTGGTTAACTATTCATTATACAAAAATTGATTATTTACGTAAGGTCGTTAGTTTTCATATTCCTAACCAACCTATTATGCGAATTCAAGCAACCAAACCACTAAAGTCAATCAATGTCATATCAAGCCATAAAGCCATTCGTTTATTGAAAAATGGATGTCAAGCTTTCTTAGCCCATGTCACAGATTTTAAAAAAAATACGCTAGATTTGAATGATATTTCTATTATTAATAAATTTCCTGACGTATTCCCTAAAGAACTTCCCGGCCTACCCCCAGAGCATGAAATCGAATTTTGTATTGACCTTGAACCTGGTACAAAACCCATTTCCAAAACCCCATATCGAATGGCTCCTATTGAATTTCAGGAGTTAAAAACCCAACTACAGGAATTGTTAGACATCGATTTCATTCATCCTAGTACATCTCCTTGGGGTGCTCCTATTTTATTCGTAAAAAAGAAAGATGGGAGTATGCGACTTTGCATTCACTATCGGGAGTTGAATCATGTCACCATAAAAAATAGGTACTCGTTACCTCGCATTGATGACCTGTTTGACCAGTTACAATGTGATAAATTCTTTTCAAAGATTGATCTTCATTCCGGATATCATCAGTTAAAGATTAAAATTGATGACATTCTAAAGGCTACTTTCAGAACTCGGTACGGGCATTACGAATTCCTAGTCATGTCTTTTGGATTGATTAATGCTCCTGCTGCCTTCGTAGGTATGATGCACCGAGTATTTAAGGAATACTTGGATCATTTTGTGGTTGTCTTTATTAATGACATCCCCATCTACTCCAAAATCCTTGAAGATCATAAGCAACATTTAAGGTTGATACTCCAAAAGCTTCGTGAAAACAAGCCATATGCCAAGTTGAAGAAATGCGAGTTCTGGCTAGAAGAAGTAGCATTCCTTGGGCACGTGATATCGAATCATAGAATATCAGTTGATCCGACGAAGATTGAAGCAATACAAAGTTGGGAACAACCTAAGTCAGTAACCGAAGTACGTAGCTTTTTGGGCTTAGCTGGTTATTATCGGAGATTCGTGGAAGGATTTTCTTGAATCTCCACTCCATTAACTCAACTGACTCGAAAAATACAAAATTTGGTTGAAGCGAGGACTGTGAGAAGAGTTTTCAATAACTCAAGAGAAGACTCATTTCAGTACCTGTTCTTATAAAATTATTAGGTTCGGAAGGATTTTTCATCTACAACGATGCTTCAGGCAGAGGTTTAGGATGTGTTCCCATGTAGCATGGGAAAGTTATAGCCTATGCCTTACGACAACTCAAAGAATATGAGAGGAATTATCCTACTTATGTTCTAGAGTTGGCAGTAGTTATTTTTGCGCTAAAGATCTGGAGACATTACCTGTATGGGGAGAAAGTGGAGATCTATACAGATCATAAAGGCCTCATATAATTCTTCACCCAAAAGGAACTCAACATGTAGCAACGACATTGGCTCGAGCTGTTGAAAGATTACGATCATACCATTCAATACCATCCTAGAAAAATGAATGTGGTAGTTGGCGTGTTGAGTAGAAGATCATATGTGGGTACTAGTGCGATATTGTCAACGCAAAGGCCCATTTTGTATGACTTACAAATGATGGAGATAGAATTAAAAACTTTAGGGACCCACGTGATGATGTCAAATATACGAGTAGAACTGACTTTAATCGATAAAGTTAAAGCTGCTCAAGCTATAGACCCAGAGCTGATGCGTATGAGAAAGAAAGTACAAGAAGGTGCTATTCCAGAAGCAAGAATCGATGAAGAAGGAATACTTCGAGTTAACTCCAGACTTTGTGTTCTTAACAACTCTGATTTGAAGTATAAAATCATGATGGAAGCACACAACACACCGTTTACAATCCATCCTGGGGGCACCTAAATGTATCATGATCTTCAATATACATTTTGGTGGAGCAATATGAAGAGAGAGAAAACGGAGTTTATCTCAAGGTGTTTAACTTGTCAACGTGTCAAGGCGAAGCATCAAGTACCAAACGGTCCATTGCAACTACTTAAAATTTTAGAATAGAAGTAGAAAAATATTAACATAGATTTCGTTACTGGTCTTCCCAAGGTTTCTCAGGGCATAGATGCAATTTGGGTCATTGTTGATAGATTAACTAAGTCTGCTCATTTCTTACTTATACGAGAAACATATTCACTTGAACGTCTTGCTCGTATATGTATAAATGAGATTGTAAGACTGCATGGTATGCCAATATCCATAGTTTCTGATCGAGACCCAAGATTCACTTCATAATTTTGGGTCAGTTTCTAGAAAGCTATGGGCACAGATTTATGATTCAGTTTTGCATATCATCCTCAGACGGACGGGCAGTCGGAGAGGACTATTTAAACTCTTGAAGATCTATTGAGACTCTACGTACTAGACTTCAAAGGAAGTTGGGATAAGTACTTGCCATTAGTGGAAGTCGCTTACAACAACAATTATCAAACAAGTATAGGCATGACTCCATTCGTGGCGTTGTATGGACAAAAGTGTCGTTCTTCAGTTTATTGGGACGAGGTGGGTGAAGCAACATTGTTGGGACCAAAATTGGTATGTATGACTATGGAAAAGATTAAAATGATCCAGCAATGTATACAAACCTCACAAGATCGACAAAAGAGTTATGCTGATCTTTATCGAAGGGACGTGGAATTTAATGTTGGAGATCATGTATTATTGCATGTTGCTCCATGGAAAGGAGTTATAAGATTTGAAAAGAGAGGAAAGCTTAACCCTCGATTTATTGGTCCATTTGAAATTCTCGATCGAGTTGGAATTGTGGCCTATAAACTTGCCTTACCGCCAAGTATGTCTCGTGTTCATAATATTTTTCACATATCTATGTTACGTAAATATGTGGAAGACCCAAACCACATTATTGAATTAGAGCCAGATGAGATAGGAGAAGATTTAACGTATGAAGAGGTACCTGTTAAAATCTTGGATAAGAAAGAACATATTCTACGCTCAAAGGTTATACCTCAAGTTAAAGTTTTATGGAGAAACCACGATATTGAGGAAATGACCTGGGAGTTAGAATCTGACATAAAAATAAGGTATCCTCACCTCTTCGACATACCAGGTACGTATATCAATTTTAAGGATAAAATTTCATAAGGAGGGGAGGTTGTAAGACCCCAACTTTTTATGAATAAAGATTTAATTTTCTCTAATTATTATTTTAAATAATAAGGTATGGATTTGATATAATTTTATAGTTATGGGTGATATATGCAAATTTTGCAAAGTAAGCAAGTTGTCATAAAATATTTTTTTGGTCGGGGAATATTCGTACGACGACACAATCATTGGTGGACCCCACAACGGAATGATTGTCGGATATAGAAAGTGACATAAATAACCTTTTTATAAAAATAACGGCAAAACTTTTATCGTTAACTGTTGAAATACCGGTGATAAAAGAACAGTAATACGTGTGGTTGCACAATAACACATGGTATTGTATAACATCTCTAATTATTGATGGTTACTTAAGAAGTCACTTAATTTTATTCAATTATTGCCATGGTAGTTGCTGCATAATATCTCATATTATTGATTCAATTATTGTCACAGTATCATCTGCTCAATATTTTATATTATTAAATCAATAATTGAGACGACACAGTTATTCATATTATTATTTGCATTATTGACAATGTCTAGAAATTTTTATCGAGGAAAGAGGTTAGGTTATTTAATTGTGCGCCAATAAGGAGAAGTCTTTATCGGAAAGCCCCCTCTTTCCTGAGAATGATCTGGCTGTCAATATTGTGAGTTATAATATTAATGATGAATAATTATTGAAAGATTAAAAATGTGTTTATTGAAGATAAGTGATTTGTGGTATATATTTATTCAATTTTTGATATAAATAGATGAGTTTTTTATGAAGTATTTGTTGTATGTTTGGCTTATTACATGGATCACCACTTACTCATTTTTAAAAATCGTCGGTAGAAAGTTATCTCAGTTTTATTTTATTATTATTATAATAGTAATAAAATAGAAAACTTTTTATATAAAATAAAATACTTTTTATATTATATATAAAGTTATTCGTTTTATTAGATTATAAATAGAATATATTATATTTTATATAAAGTTTTTGTTTTATTAGAATATTTTATTGCACAGTAATAAATAGTAAAAATCAGATTTTCGTCGATTCTGCGCCCGTGAAACTTTTCTTCTGTTCACCCGTGATTATATTCAAATAGTGCCCTGCCATTCTCCTATAAATAGGATGCTTAGTTAAAAAATGAAAATCACACCAGAATTAGAGAATTCTTCTTCTATAATATTGCGCGTATTTCTTTTGAGCATAAGGATACTTTGAGTGTAGCAAATAGTGTAAGTCTTCTTCAAGAATATCTACGCTATACCAGTCGGAATTACTCTCCTACTAAGGTAAGGGATATTATTTTTGTTCAATATTCGTAAGAAATATTATTTTCTTCCATACTCTATAGTATGTAAGTAATATTATTTCGTTTCATATTCCTAAATCTACACTTATTTTTATAAGTATTGCTTCTATACTCCCTGAAATTAATAGAATATTCTTGAATTTTGCGCTTCATCTAGTATTGTTTTACTGAAATATTTTTATGAACTTTCTTATTAAATTTTAATATTTTCATGCCGGGATACTATTCACTCGGGTACTATTCACCTGGGGTACTATTCATGATAAAATTGGTTTCTTTTCTGTCCAAATTATTTTTGATACATGAATATCATTCTTGAATTTTACTCCACAATTAATTATCATGTTGACAATTTGGACATTTTTAAACTCTGGATAAATAAAATTATAAATGTTTAATATTTATCCTTGATCTCACTTGATTGATTTCTTATATCATTGTCATAATCCTTATGCTTATATTGTGGTGAAAATCATCTTTGGCCCGTAGTGCATAGATGGACTGTTGATTGGTATGATTATAACCAGGAATTGTGTATTGGTATAATCATGACCTGTAATGTTATAGACAAATGATGTGGTGAAAGTCCTCTTTGGCCCGTAGTGCATAGATGGACAGTTGTTTGGCATGATCATGACCACTGGTGATACTAACGAATATCTTTGACCCGTAGTGCATGGATAATTCATTGATGTGAAATATTTATTGAGTTGTGTTATAGAGATAAAATATTGATGATCAACTTTTAAATCATAGATGATAGTAGACATCACGCTCTACTTAACTATTATAATGGATTGCTTGTTCCGCTGCGGTTGTTGATCTAAACTTGTTGTCAATTGTATTCTATCAGGTTTTACACTGTTGAGGACTAAAGATAATTTATTTTAAATTATCTTAGTCATAATATTCTTTACTGGGCTAGTTGAGCTCACCCTTTTCTTTCATTGTTCTCTTTAGGAAATGAGAATATAGCTGAGATTAGTCGGGAAATAGAGTTATGGCCCAAGACGGTGGCTATAGTAGTCCTCACTATTCTATAAAATAGTGTGATAATAATTGTAATGAGGACTTATCTTGAGTTTGGATATTGTTTACGAGACAATATTTGTGTTGAAACTCACAGTCTATGTTTTGTCGTATTTTGCACGACAGTTCAATATTTGTATAAATGAAGTTTGTAGTTAAATTTTGTACTATGTATTTGGCGACTGTAGACACTCGAAATTTTCTGCACACATGTTATTGACATTATAGGAGGGCAGATTTGTCTTTCAGAGATAACCCTGGAAGACAACTCACATCTAGTCCGGATACTATCGGAAGTTCAGTTTCAACCCTGAAACACACACCGGGAGTATCAGTTCCAACCTCGGAGATAACCCCGAGACATGCAATTCCAATACCGAAAATTCCACCGGAGAAGGCCGATTCATCCCGGAGAAAACCCTGAGATATTCAGTCTCAGTCCCGACACCGGGAATAGCAGCGCCAACCTTGGAGATAACCCTAAGGAATACAATTGCAGTTCCGGAGATAGCCCCATAAATGTTTGTTTCAAAGCCATGCAAATAGCTTTAGAACACTCGGCACTCATACCGAGGCACTCAATACAAGACCCGAAGATGACACTGGGAAGACATGCACACCTCAGTGATGTCTAATCTCAGAGATAACCCTAAGTAATGTCTGCTTTATCAGCCCAAACTGGAGATAACCCCAGTGAGGGGCAAAGTCGTCATCTTGCCACCATGACGCCACATCGCGCTGTCTCAACATTTCAGACATACATTTCTACATAGCAAATGTCCCACAAGAACCATGGAAGTCCAATCCCGAGTGACTATTACGCAGGGTAACGGATGGAATTTGAAGCTTGAAGACCGGAGGACATGGTCCCATCTTCCTGACTTCGTACAACCTCTAATCCCATGTCATTGCATAACTCTCGACAATGGCGGTTCGAAATAGGTCTTATACACCTCAATCGGATGCCCGGATTGAAGTTCTGAAAGTTTGAAAGGACATCACGTTGTATGCGTGCACGTACTTTGAGACGGCGGGACCCGCGGAGCCCGGGGCACCCCGGGCAGCCGCAGGTACATCTGCGGCCCCCCTCTATAAATAGAGGGCTTGGGGTGGCCATTTGTAAGAGAAAAAAAGGCGAGAAAGCCCTGTCCAATTTGCTCTGTACACACCATAAATTGAGTGATTTCTCATTTTAAACACTTGTAAGCTCATATATAGCTACTTTTTACCGGAGGGAACCGAGTGTTCATCCACTTAAAGCTATAAAAGTCTCCTTTGGCAGCCTACTGTAAGCCTTCTTACACACTTTAAAGCATTTCTCTTTATCTTTGCATACACTATTCTTCACGTGGGGAGTCGTGTTGCGTGTGTATGCCCGGACTTCGGTCCGTGGTTTCATTTCGGTTTGTATATATATATATATATATATATATATATATATATATATATATATATATATATATATATTTTTATATATGGACTAACATTATCGAGTTATGCCTCGATTGAGCCTAGACTTATGTCTAGAGCGTTTAATTGCTTTCGTCTATATATATATATATATATATATATATATATATATATATATATATATATATATGAACTGTGTGTCGAACTCTGTTCGATGAGCCTATACTTACGTCTGGTGCGTTTAATTGCTTTTATATACATATATACTTATATATATGAATTATGTGTCGAACTACTTTCAATGAGCCTGGATTTTACATCTGGTGCATTTAGTGATTTAATATATATATATATATATATATATATATATATATATATATATATATATATATATATATATATATATATATACATTTTATCCCGCCTGGAGTTTACTTCGTGGTGATTGATCGTTTTTACTGCTTTCTGTACATTTCGTCCTGCCTAGAGTTTCCTTTGTGGTGGTTGATTCCTTTTACAGCTTTATTTATATTTCTGATCCCCCATGGAAGTGCTTCGTGGTGGTTGATCATGTCGATATATATATATATATATATATATATATATATATATATATATATATATATATATATATATATATATATACCACTTTTATAAATTTACCTTTCCGATCCCTCATGGAGGTGCTTCGTGGTGGTTGATCAGGTCTGTATATATGTATTTATAGCTTTTATATATATACCTGCTTACTGCTTTCATACAAACTACGGTATAATGTGAGCCTAGGAATCATGTGATCATAGATTCAGTCTACTGAATCTAGATTCGGTTCCCGTGATGGATATTTTCAGCTATAAGCAGCTTGTAAATTTATTCACGGTGTTTGAATTTTTTCAGATGGTTTTCATACCCATGAGGAGTTCAGCACTACTTTGTACATTATTTACTCGAAGATGCTTCACATCTCGAAAAAAAAAACAATCAAGCCGAACATTTAATAAAATAGAAGTTTAAAAGGTCTCAATTACTATTGGGCACATGGTTTGAAAAACCTCTTTTATAAAACTTCACTGCTAAATCTTATCTAAAACTGAATTTTACACAAATTCAAACCATGTGTATATAGGTGCGAACAAGGCCTCGCATTGCTTCCAAATAACAGCATATTGACCCACACACACACACACATTCATATAATAGTTTCTTGAAAAGTGGCGGTCACTGTGGCAACACGGATGTCGGAGGGTGCCTTACACCTTCCCTCCGCATAAGCAAGTCCCTAGACCTTAATGAATCTCAGTTTTATAGGCCCGTTTAGCAGTGTCATATCACTGGGTCAATGTGCAAACCTTTTTTCGATTGTGTTGGTACAACCAGTTAAAAAACCAACTGGTGACTCTTAACAGTCCATCGTCGACATTATACATGTCAGACCTTTTTCGCTTGTTTTTTCAAATAAATCTCACATAAAATGAGAACACAAAAGAACAAGAATAGAAAAGGGACAAATAAAAATCCCGATGTCGATAGGTGGCGACTCTGTTGGGGATAATCTAGTAAGAGGACTTAAGCCGCTATTACAAGCTTTTCAAAATTGTTATATGCTTATGTGTGGATGTTGCATTTACATTTATGATGAATGTGTACGAATGCATTTTTTTACTGCACTTCGATATATCTGTCTGTGATATTAGTGCTTCGCACATGTCATCATTTTAATAAACGATAAATGGTGAGACACGTTGTATGTGAATGTATGCTATGTGGTTCCTCCACCAGGAGGCTATCCTGTCAGTGTTTGATTACTGGACTTGTAGGAAGACTAATTCCAATGAGTCTCAGGAAGGGCACCACCCAATTTCGCTCCAGTTGAAAGATCGGATTAACTTCCCATTGAGTAAATTGCGATGATTTGGGAACCTTCATGCCAAAAAGCCGTGAGAGTAACCTAAGATAGGTCAGCCTCTGATAAACCAAACGCGGAGGAAAGTCTCTTCATGTTTTCTCATTTCAAATTACTCGTAAATTCAATTACTTGTAATTTCATTCCATATTCATCTCCATGTAATGAGAAATATGAAGGAAAATGTGCATATTTTTAATTAACATGCTATCCTGTAATTACAAACAGCTAACATCCATTTTGTAGGATAATAATCCTAAAACGGACACATCACATATCATGTAAACATTTAAACAATCCCTAAGACTAAACTATGTAAGTCTTTTGCAGGGAAGCAATCAGACTTATTACCCGGTCAAAGTCCAAAAAGGTCGTGAGCCTACAACCAATCATGTCTTCATCTGACAAGTTTAATCCAGTTTCTCGCGAAGGGTTTGACGGATTAAGTAAACAAATCACAGATTTGGCTGTTATGCTTAAAGAACTACATCAGTCTACTCAGGGTACGAAGATACCCATACATACTAACTCCTCTACACAAGGAGGAACCCAAGGTCCTGATAAAGCCATTACAGTACCTGAGCTCCAGTTGGATACAACCAACAAAATTCATGATACCACCCATCTCAAAGGAGATCTAAACACCGGTGACATCAAGAAAAAGGTCCTTCAATTGGAAGAAACCCTTCGTTCTATCAAAGGAATTGGAGCACATGAGAGTGTCTCATATGCTAACCTTTGTATATTCCCTGGTGTTTATTATCCAGAGAAGTTTAAAACTCCCGACTTCAAAAAGTATGACGGGTTAGGAGATCTTTACACACATTTGAAGGTGTTCATTAGAGAACTTGAATCTTATGCAGAGGACGAGAAGCTCAAAATGCAGCTGTTCCAAAAGAGTTTGACTGGAGAAGCCCGTTCGTGGTATACCAGATTAGACAATTCAAAGATCCATAGTTGGGAAGAACTAGCTCATGCCTTCCTCACACAATACAGCTTCCAGTCTCAGATGGCTCCTAACTGGTACCAAATTACCAAGGTCAAGAAACAGTCTAATGAGTCTTTTAGAGAGTATGCTCAAAGGTGGAGGCGCCTTTCTGCTCAAGTGATTCCTTCTATGACAGAGTCAGAAATGGTCATGACCTTTATCGACATACAAGAAGCTCCTTTATATAAGAGAGTTTTAGCTGGCATTGGTAAACCATTTTCTGAAATGATCAAACATGGAGAGATGGCTGAGATGGGGTTGAAGTCAGAAAAGATTCAAGACCTAGCCGCTCTTAAAGCTGTTGCTGTAACGCCCCAAATCCGGGTCCCAAGAACCTCGGACTTGGTACGTTACGGTACTTCATCATCATACATATTCTATCATCTAATGCGGAACAAATAAACATATATTGTTTATTTTACATAATTCTATAACATTTTCCCAGGTTTATTAACCTTAACTGAATACATACCTTTAAAATTACAAAGGTTTACAATAAGAGAACTAAATAGTTATTCTTGTAACGATCTATTACTGTATTTTGCTTTTGTCTCTGTCCTTCTTCAAGCCTTCGCCTTTATCTGAAATTTATTATCATGATATAGCAAGGGTGAGCAACTACTTTGCCCAGCAAGTTTTAAATACAATGAAGATATATCATGATTGAAAGAATAATAAGCTTTCAAGTTTTCAACAATTTAATAATTGTGAAGGAACATGAATCAAGATGTCAATAATTGAATGACTGAATCAATAACATTTAAAGTCAACAAGGACTAGAAATAACTTTATCTGAACCTTAGGGTAATGAACGTGATCAGCCTTTTATACCTGATGAACTTATGCAACATGCACTAAGTGCGAATCAATAATCAGTTTAGACGTAAATAATCATCAATAATCATTCACTAACATGCTTTGAAATATAACTCGAGTTTGAGTTAAGGAAACTTGCCTGCATAGTCGATTACCGCTACGCAATTTAATTTATTCTCTTTATTAAAAAGACCTATCAGGTATAAGATTTATATTTCAATTAGTATCTCATACCTTATTTCATAATACTATCTAACACTTAATCACATCGTCAAATATTAGATAATCTTACCACAATATTCATTTACTTACTTATAATCTCATCATATTATATTAACTTGTCTAACCTTCAATCACAAAGTTAAGTATTAGACATTACATCTTAATCTTAGTATTATCATTATGCTTTGATAATCTTTTTATCATGTCTTAACTTATACTTATAAGTTTTACCTTTATGTGTTATCTTAGTAAATTAGATAACCTTTCAGAAAATTGAAATATCATTTCAGTAAACCGAATTACATTTCAGCATCCTGAAATTACTATTTCAGCAGACCAAAATCAGTTTAGCAAACTGAATTCAATTTCAGCAACCCAAAATCAAATTCAGCACCCTAAAATTACTATTTCAGCAGACCACAATTAGTTTAGCAAACTAAATTCAATTTTAGCACCCCAAAATCAAATTCATCACCCTGAATTCTCATTTTACTCTATTATAAACATAACATAGTTCATTGAATATCAAATTCAACAACCATATCGAAAAATAACGTAAATCTCTTATTTTAATCTCCCGTCGAATATTATTATTTATGTAATAATATTTTACGCTAAGGTTATCAACCTTTTAATAACATTTCAGTCAAATACTATTAGCCCTATAAAAATAATTTAAATCATTAATCGCATTCATAAACAATTATTTCAATTATTTTCCTTTTATTAAATAACTAGTTTAAGCATTCTAAAATGCCATAAACTTTATAACACCTCACACTCGATCCTAAAACTTCATCAAATACTTGCATAAACTATGCTCAAGGGTCTCAAGTCATAAATCACATTTTTCATATTTTTGGACATCATATCTTTAATTAAACTCATTTATCCATTTCTTATCATTTAGATGAAAAATACGAAATCACATCCAAAAATATTTCTTTTCCAGGATTTGACATAATATAGTTTCATATTGAACATATATTTTTTCCGGAATTTTTAAAATAGATTTACTATATTTAAATAGTCCATAATAGCCGAATCTTCTTTGATTTTTCATAAATCGAGATTAGCTCCAAAAATTCTGAAATTTTTACAGTATGTTCCTACAATACACATGTACTTCCAGTACAAATTTTGTAATTTTTGGACTTATATACAGAGAGTTATACAGGCGGTTTCATAAAAGAAGTCTTTCACCGTAAAATTCATATCTCTCAAACCGTATTGCCAAAAATTTCCAAATTTTTACACAACCTGTATAACAACTGATATTATATCTCCAAATTTTCCCAGAATTTTTAAAGCATAAAAAGTGGACGAAATTGCCCCCGTTTCAGACTGCCCCAAAATTGTCCTATTTTCTTTTCCAAAATCGGGACTGTTTTGGCTTAATCAGTCACTACACCATGAAAACTCAACATTTTTGAGTGCTACCACTTGGGTTAACTAGTAGACACATATATCTAGCACCCCTCTTTGACGGATCGTAAAAAGGAGTTCTAGATTTAAAACGGTGAAATTTCAAAGTATATAGAAATTTCGATTTTCAAAACTAGAAAATTTATTTTTCTTTTCCTTTTGGGTTCCACCAAAATCAACACCCAATATGGGTAAATCCATACTTGAATCTATGAAAAACACATAGATTATAGGGTTTGAACTTTCCAAATCAAAAACCCCCTTTTCATCATATTCCAAAAAAATAAAGGAAGAAATTATACATTTGTTTTTCTTCTTCTTCTTCCTTCTTCCATGGAGAACCTTCTCACTTCTCTTCTTCTCACTCATGGGCCGCTGCCCCTCCTCTCTTAATCCTCCATGGCTTCGGCCACTTCTTCTTCTCTCTCTTTTCTCTTTCCCGCTTCTTTCTTTTCTTTCTTCTTTTTCTCTTTCTCTCTCTTTCCTTCTCTTCTTATCTTCTTATCTACCGATTTTTTTCTCCTTCTTAAATTCGGCACATGGCTTTCTTATGGCCACACATTAATATTATTATTATTTTTATTATTTCTAATATAACAATTATCCAATATGCCCTTCCTTAATTGGTTTTAACAATTGGGCCATTATCTTAATCTTTTGGCTTTCAATTAATCATTTGGGCTATGTAATATCTACATAGTCCAAACTTTTCATCTTAACCCACCATAAATATTTAATTAGGATATCCATTCTAAATATTTAGAATTTAAATCCTTACTCTAGTACACTAAATTTTTATAACCCAATCAAACTTGTTTTAATTAAGTTATTAAATTAATATCTTGAGATAATAAAAATATATCTCTTAACTTAATATAATTTTTAACATTATTGTTCTCCCACAAGTGGGCCTAGTTTGGGCCCTTAATTAATTCCATTGAGCTAACAAATTTACTTGTTTTACTTACTAACAACAACCAACTTGGGCTTTCAACCCTAATTAAATTGGGTCAATATAATACTTGTCACATACATAATATATTTGGCTAGATTACATAATTTAATTATCCTTGATCACTTTATCTACAAGTCCCATGCTTAATTAATTAATTGGGCTTGTTTAAATAATAAAACTTCCTTAGTCCATTAAATTTTAATTCACTTGAATTAATTCTATGACCACTAAATAAAAATAATCCTTTAGGTCATTTAAATCTCATACCATATTTAAATAACTTATTTAAGTTATACAATTTATATTGTATAATTAAATTTAATTTCATCTTCCTCTTCATAAATTGTTTTCAAACAATTTATTTATATATCAAATATATAATTTAATATATTCAATCATTTATTCAAATATGAATTTAATTTACTAACTGCTTTGATACCAATATTCATATCTACATATTGGATCTTATCTCATATTTTTGCTTTACCTCCTTTGGTATAATATTAAATATTATACCATTATTCATATAATATATTTCACTTCTCACACTAGTTTTGACTTTTTTCCATAAAAAGTCAACTTTTAACTTTGACCAAAAGTTAACATTTACACACATTGTGTTTACTGTCCATTTTGACTAAACTTGACGTTCCGGACGCAACCAAGCAGTCCATGCTTCAAAAATCTATTTCTAACTCAAATTTTGAGTTTTAAATTACTCTCTTCTTATTGCTAATCATATTAACTAACGACTTTATACCTATTCAATTCACATCAAAGTTTACAGTTATCGTAATACCTTATTCTTGATATTCATTCAAATACATATCACTTCATTTATAGGGTTTTGGAATTTTGTAACCCATATTTTCTCTATTCTCATTCGAATAGCAAACCATATAGGTTTTACTTGAAAATTTTAAATAAATCCTCAAATTCTCATCTAGGTTTTATTCTTTAACCTTTATTTTAATCATTTAAGATTTTATAAATTTTCGGGTTGTCACATTCACCCCTTCTTCTAAGAATTTCGTCCCCGAAATTAAAGAATACTAATATCGGCTTATTCTCTTGATCAAAACTAGGTTGTTAACTTAACCTTTACAATTTCCTCCTTTGAGGATTTCTCATCTATTATCACATTTCAACATAACTACTCACTAGGAGTTTACATCTTCTAAACATTCAGCAAAACTAGGTTGTCATAATAATCTTTACTCAATCATCTCAGATTCTACTCATACGCAACGAGTTCACAATATTTCATATTCATCATCACATAATACCACAACATTACTCTAAAGAGTTTAAAATATTCATATCTGTCTGAGGGATCATAAAAACCATGAACTTTGAGGTTTAGGGGTATTTCTACCTGCTACTTCTTTCAATTACGAAAGAAAGGTACTCTACCTCTGAAATATTTTATATTTGGTATGTTTATAATCAGAAAGAAGGTAAACTACCGATGCGGGTACTTTAGATGATCAGTCTGTTGTACCTTAGTAATCGGAATGACTATATGCGTTCTTAGATTGGAATATTTTATCCAATTAGTATATCCCCATTTTTAGGATTGTTCACCTCAGACTTATCATAAGATTCCACACCAAAACAATCTGGTTCGGCATAAGCTTTCAAAGAATACTTTGAATTTCATAAACTTTTGTCTAGCTGAATCAAATAGCTTAGACACATATCAATAATTCGAATTTCAATCGAAACATTGCTGACCAAATTTAGTTGGCAATAATTTATCTTTAAAATTCTTAAAATCATTTTATGGCGTCATGATACCGTACTGTATTTACAGTCCGTTTGAGGATTCCGTCATTTTGTGACTTTGTCATACTACATCATACTATAGTGGGCTGACGATCTTTAGATCACATCCGACACTAAGTAATTCTGCATTGATAACTCCATCATTTTTATCATCTTTGCACCAGGTTGCATGATGCATTAAAGATATATAAAATATATTTTGACATCTCAAATCATTTTTGTCTAGCCGAATCAATTAGCATAGACTCTTCTTTGAACCGTTCAAAAATCTTTGAAAATCATCTTTGGTGTCCTCATACCACAACATGTAACGATGTATTAGTAGTACGAAGCCCACTTCTACACAATTGTAACCCTGTGTTGAGGATAACAAAAATTCATTTTATTTCGAAAGGCACATCAGTGCGAATTTAGCTTGATGTCAAAAACTTCGAAGTCTAACATAGCTAGAAGATTTGGAATACCTATACTTCCACCATCAACTTTAATTTCTCTACTGATCCATTACTTAATAAATCTATCTATTTCTATCATCTTCAATTCGCCATTCACACATAACTATACCCAGTTCATCAAACTTACCACACATTATGAGTTCAGGAACTTTCCACAATCATATGAGTTTCGGAACTTATCCTAGTCAGACCATAGGCGTTCATTCGCTGACGGGTTCAAAAATATACCATATGATTATGAGTCATGAACTTACCATAAGTATGAGTTTTAAGAACTCGCAACTAACATTATATTCTCTACCTATTCATTATACACATGAGAAAAGAATCACCTTCTCAACATGCATATAGCAAATAGCGCGACACTAGGTTCCAATGATTATCAATGCCGAAAACTAAGTGGTTGTCAAACCAAACTCGGCCACCAATCAATATAGGAAGCTAAGCGAACAATTCCCTGCCCATACAAAGAATTGGTCAACCTAACTACTATATCGACCAGGAAGCTAAGTGATTCTAAAACCAAGTACAAATTCCCCGCCCATACAAGGAATCATACAACTCAGCTATTGACAAGAGTCCTCAATTGAAAACCCTCATCATTCTTACTTTCTCTTTTCTTAATACGAATTTTCTTTAATCCGTATCTTAACATTTACCACTCTTTTCTGAGTTTACATTGTACCATTTCATAGTACCTTCTTTTTATAGCATCAAGCTATATCATTCCAATCACTTAACATATCATATATTATTCAACAATTTAATCTGATCACGTCGTGATCTTATTTCGTAATCATTTCTCCTTATACTGATGATCGTTTTATTTTACGATCTTCTTATTCTTCTCTTTAATCATATTATATTATAATTTTATTTACACTTTTCATCTTATAAACATAGTCTATTTATTATCACTTTTCATCTCTATTACTGGAGTCAGGTAACTCCGAATTCTTATCTTTATATCTCTTTAAGATTATTCTTTGAATCTTAATTATCTTTCTCTTTACTTTAATGATGAATTTTCTAAATTCATCTCTTATCACTTAAACTCGATTTGAGTTTATTCATTATCATTATTTTCGCGGTTATAGCCTAAGGTACACCTACCTAAGGTTTCTAACCTACAACTGTGATACCAATCTGTGGCGCCCCAAATCCGGGTCCCAAGAACCTCGGACTTGGTACGTTACGGTACTTCATCATCATACATATTCTATCATCTAATGCGGAACAAATAAACATATATTGTTTATTTTACATAATTCTATAATATTTTCCCAGGTTTATTAACCTTAACTGAATACATACCTTTAAAATTACAAAGGTTTACAATAAGAGAACTAAATAGTTATTCTTGTAACGATCTATTACTGTATTTTGCTTTTGTCTCTGTCCTTCTTCAAGCCTTCGCCTTTATCTGAAATTTATTATCATGATATAGCAAGGGTGAGCAACTACTTTGCCCAGCAAGTTTTAAATACAATGAAGATATATCATGATTGAAAGAATAATAAGCTTTCAAGTTTTCAACAATTTAATAATTGTGAAGGAACGTGAATCAAGATGTCAATAATTGAATGACTGAATCAATAACATTTAAAGTCAACAAGGACTAGAAATAACTTTATCTGAACCTTAGGGTAATGAAGGTGATCAGCCTTTCATACCTGATGAACTTATGCAACATGCACTAAGTGCGAATCAATAATCAGTTTAGACGTGAATAATCATCAATAATCATTCACTAACATGCTTTGAAATATAACTCGAGTTTCTGTTAAGGAAACTTGCCTGCATAGTCGATTACCGCTACGCAATTTAATTTATTTTCTTTATTGAAAATACCTATCAGGTATAAGATTGATATTTCAATTAGTATCTCATACCTTATTTCATAATACTATCAACACTTAATCACATCGCCAAATATTAGATAATCTTACCACCATATTCATTTACTTACTTATAATCTCATCATATTATATTAACTTGTCTAACCTTCAATCACAAAGTTAAGTATTAGACATTACATCTTAATCTTAGTATTATCATTATGCTTTGATAATCTTTTCATCATGTCTTAACTTGTACTTATAAGTTTTACCTTTATGTGTTATCTTAGTAAATTAGATAACCTTTCAGAAAACTGAAATATCATTTCAGTAAACCGAATTACATTTTAGCATCCTGAAATTACTATTTCAGCAGACCAAAATCAGTTTAGCAAACTGAATTCAATTTCAGCAATCCAAAATCAAATTCAGCACCCTGAAATTACTATTTCAACAGACCATAATTAGTTTAGCAAACTAAATTCTATTTCAGCACCCCAAAATCAAATTCATCACCCCGAATTCTTATTTTACTCTATTATAAACATAACATAGTTCATTGAATATGAAATTCAACAACCATATCGAAAAATAACGTAAATCTCTTATTTTAATCTCCCGTCGAATATTATTATTTATGTAATAATATTTTACGCTAAGGTTATCAACCTTTTAATAACATTTCAGTCAAATACTACTAATAATATCTTAATCCAATATTATTAGCCCTATAAAAATAATTTAAATCATTAATCACATTCATAAACAATTATTTCAATTATTTTCCTTTTATTAAATAACTAGTTTAAGCATTCTAAAATGCCATAAACTTTATTACACCTCACACTCGATCCTAAAACTTCATCAAATACTTGCATAAACTATGCTCAAGGGTCTCAAGTCATAAATCGCATTTTTCATATTTTTGGACATCATATCTTTAATTAAATTCATTTATCCATTTCTCATCATTTAGATGAAAAATACCAAATCACATCCAAAAATATTTCTTTTCCAGGATTTGACATAATATAGTTTCATATTGAACATATATTTTTTCCGGAATTTTTAAAATAGATTTACTATATTTAAATAGTCCATAATAGCCGAATCTTCTCCGATTTTTCATAAATCGAGATTAGCTCCAAAAATTCTGAAATTTTTACAGTATGTTCCTACAATACACATGTACTTCTAGTACAAATTTTGTCATTTTTGGACTTATATACAGAGAGTTATGCAGGCGGTTTCATAAAAGAAGTCCTTCACCGTAAAATTCATATCTCTCAAACCGTATGGCCAAAAATTTCCAAATTTTTACACAACCTGCATAACAACTGATATTATATCTCCAAATTTTCCCAGAATTTTTAAAGCATAAAAAGTGGACGAAATTGCCCCCGTTTCAGACTGCCCCAAAATTGTCCTATTTTCTTTTCCAAAATCGGGACTGTTTTGACTTAATCAGTCACTACATCATGAAAACTCAACATTTTTGAGTGCTACCACTTGGGTTAACTAGTAGACACATATATCTAGCACCCCTCTTTGACGGATCGTAAAAAGGAGTTCTAGATTTAATACGGTGAAATTTCAAAGTATATAGAAATTTCGATTTTCAAAACTAGAAAATTTATTTTTCTTTTCCTTTTGGGTTCCACCAAAATCAACACCCAATATGGGTAAATCCATACTTGAATCTATGAAAAACACATAGATTATAGGGTTTGAACTTTCCAAATCAAAAACCCCCTTTTTATAATATTCCAAAAAAATAAAGGAAGAAATTATACATTTGTTTTTCTTCTTCTTCTTCCTTCTTCCATGGAGAACCTTCTCACTTCTCTTCTTCTCACTCATGGGCCGCCGCCCCTCCTCTCTTAATCCTCCATGGCTTCGGCCACTTCTTCTTCTCTCTCTTTTCTCTTTCCCGTTTCTTTCTTTTCTTTCTTCTTTTTCTCTTTCTCTTTCTTTCCTTCTCTTCTTATCTTCTTATCTACCGATTTTTTTCTCCTTCTTAAATTCGGCACATGGCTTTCTTATGGCCACACATTAATATTATTATTATATTTATTATTTCTAATATAACAATTATCCAATATGCCCTTCCTTAATTGGTTTTAACAATTGGGCCATTATCTTAATCTTTTGGCTTTCAATTAATCATTTGGGCTATGTAATATCTACATAGTCCAAACTTTTCATCTTATCCCACCCTAAATATTTAATTAGGGTATCCATTCCAAATATTTAGAATTTAAATTCTTACTCTAGTACACTAAATTTTTACAACCCAATCAAACTTGTTTTAATTAAGTTATTAAATTAATATCTTGAGATAATAAAAATATATCTCTTAACTTAATATAATTTTTAATATTATTGTTCTCCCACAAGTGGGCCTAGTTTGGGCCCTTAATTAATTCCATTGAGCTAACAAATTTACTTGTTTTACTTACTAACAACAACCAAGTTGGGCTTTCAACCCTAATTAAATTGGGTCAATATAATACTTGTCCCATACATAATATATTGGGCTAGATTACATAATTTAATTGCCCTTGATCACTTTATCTACAAGTCTCATGCTTAATTAATTAATTGGGCTTGTTTGAATAATAAAACTTCCTTAGTCCATTAAATTTTAATTCACTTGAATTAATTCTATGACTACTAAATAAAAATAATCCTTTAGGTCATTTAAATCTCATACCATATTTAAATAACTTATTTAAGTTATACAATTTATATTGTATAATTAAATTTAATTTTCTCTTCCTCTTCATAAATTGTTTTCAAACAATTTATTTATATATCAAATATATAATTTAATATATTCAATCATTTATTCAAATATTAATTTAATTTACTAACTGCTTTGATACCAATATTCATATCTACATATTGGATCTCATCTCATATTTTTGCTTTACCTCCTTTGGTATAATATTAAATATTATATCATTATTCATATAATATATTTCCCTTCTCACACTAGTTTTGACTTTTTTCCATAAAAAGTCAACTTTTAACTTTGACAAAAAATTAACATTTACACATTTAGTGTTTACTGTCCATTTTGACTAAACTTGACGTTCCGGATGCAACCAAGTAGTCCATGCTTCAAAATTCTATTTCTAACTCAAATTTTGAGTTTTAAATTACTCTCTTCTTATTGCTAATCGTATTAACTAACGACTTTATACCTATTCAATTCACATCAAATTTTACAGGTATCATAATACCTTATTCTTGATATTCATTCAAATACATATCACTTCATTTATAGGGTTTTAGAATTTTGTAACCAATATTTTCTCTATTCTCATTCGAATAGCAAACCATATAGGTTTTACTTAAAAATTTTAAATAAATCCTCAAATTCTCATCTAGGTTTTATTCTTTAACCTTTATTTTAATCATTCAAGATTTTATAAATTTTCGGGTTGTCACATTCACCCCTTCTTCTAAAAATTTCGTCCCCGAAATTAAAGTATACTAATCTCGGCTTATTCTCTTGATCAAAACTAGGTTGTTAACTTAACCTTTACAATTTCCTCCTTTGAGGATTTCTCATCTATTATCACATTTCAACATAACTACTCACTAGGAGTTTACATCTTCTAAACATTCAGCAAAACTAGGTTGTCATAATAATCTTTACTCAATCATCTCAGATTCTACTCATACGCAACGAGTTCACAATATTTCATATTCATCATCACATAATACCACAACATTACTCTAAAGAGTTTAAAATATTCATATCTGTCTGAGGGATCATAAAAACCATGAACTTTGAGGTTTAGGGGTATTTCTACCTGCTACCTCTTTCAATTACGAAAGAAAGGTACTCTACCTCTGAAATATTTTATATTTGGTATGTTTATAATCAGAAAGAAGGTAAACTACCGATGCGGGTACTTTAGATGATCAGTCTGTTGTACCTTAGTAATCGGAACGACTATATGCGTTCTTAGATTGGAATATTTTATCTAATTAGTATATCCCCATTTTTAGGATTGTTCACCTCAGACTTATCATAAGATTCCACACCAAAACAATCTGGTTCGGCATAAGCTTTCAAAGAATACTTTGAATTTCATAAACTTTTGTCTAGCTGAATCAAATAGCTTAGACACATATCAATAATTCGAATTTCAATCGAAACATTGCTGACCAAATTTAGTTGGCAATAATTTATCTTTAAAATTCTTAAAATCATTTTATGACGTCATGATACCGCACTGTATTTACAGTCCGTTTGAGGATTCCGTCATTTTGTGACTTTGTCATACTACATCATACTATAGTGGGCTGACGATCTTTAGATCACATCCGACACTAAGTAATTCTGCATTGATAACTCCATCATTTTTATCATCTTTGCACCAGGTTGCATGATGCATTAATGATATATAAAATACATTTTGACATCTCAAATCATTTTTGTCTAGCCGAATCAATTAGCATAGACTCTTCTTTGAACCGTTCAAAAATCTTTGAAAATCATCTTTGGTGTCCTCATACCACAACAGGTAACGATGTATTAGTAGTACGAAGCCCACTTCTACACAATTGTAACCTTGTGTTGAGGATAACAAAAATTCATTTTATTTCGAAAGGCACATCAGTGCGAATTTAGCTTGATGTCAAAAACTTCGAAGTCTAACATAGCTAGAAGATTTGGAATACCTATACTTCCACCATCAACTTTAATTTCTCTACTGATCCATTACTTAATAAATCTATCTATTTCTATCATCTTTAATTCGCCATTCACACATAACTATACCCAGTTCGTCAAACTTACCACACATTATGAGTTCAGGAACTTTCCACAATCATATGAGTTTCGGAACTTATCATAGTCAGACCATAGGCGTCCATTCGCTGACGGGTTCAAAAACATACCATATGATTATGAGTCATGAACTTACCATAAGTATGAGTTTTAAGAACTCGTAACTAACATTATATTCTCTACCTATTCATTATACACATGAGAAAAGAATCACCTTCTCAACATGCATATAGCAAATAGCGCGACACCAGGTTCCAATGATTATCAATGCCGGAAACTAAGTGGTTGTCAAACCAAACTCGGCCACCAATCAATATAGGAAGCTAATCGAACAATTCCCTGCCCATACAAAGAATTGGTCAACCTAACTACTATATCGACCAGGAAGCTAAGTGATTCTAAAACCAAGTACAAATTCCCCGCCCATACAAGGAATCATACAACTCAGTTGTTGACATGAGTCCTCAATTGAAAACCCTCATCATTCTTACTTTCTCTTTTCTTAATACGAATTTTCTTTAATCCGTATCTTAACATTTACCACTCTTTTCTGAGTTTACATTGTACCATTTCATAATACCTTCTTTTTATAGCATCAAGCTATATCATTCCAATCACTTAACATATCATATATTATTCAACAATTTAATCTGATCACGTCGTGATCTTATTTCGTAATCATTTCTCCTTATACTGATGATCGTTTTATTTTACGATCTTCTTATTCTTCTCTTTAATCATATTATATTATAATTTTATTTACACTTTTCATCTTATAAACATAGTCTATTTATTATCACTTTTCATCTCTATTACTGGAGTCAGGTAACTCCGAATTCTTATCTTTATATCTCTTTAAGATTCTTCTTTGAATCTTAATTATCTTTCTCTTTACTTTAATGATGAATTTTCTAAATTCATCTCTTATCACTTAAACTCGATTTGAGTTTATTCATTATCATTATTTTCGCGGTTATAGCCTAAGGTACACCTACCTAAGGTTTCTAACCTACAACTGTGATACCAATCTGTGGCGCCCCAAATCCGGGTCCCAAGAACCTTGGACTTGGTACGTTACGGTACTTCATCATCATACATATTCTATCATCTAATGCGGAACAAATAAACATATATTGTTTATTTTACATAATTCTATAATATTTTCTCAGGTTTATTAACCTTAACTGAATACATACCTTTAAAATTACAAAGGTTTACAATAAGAGAACTAAATAGTTATTCTTGTAACGATCTATTACTGTATTTTGCTTTTGTCTCTGTCCTTCTTCAAGCCTTCGCCTTTATCTGAAATTTATTATCATGATATAGCAAGGGTGAGCAATTACTTTGCCCAGCAAGTTTTAAATACAATGAAGATATATCATGATTGAAAGAATAATAAGCTTTCAAGTTTTCAACAATTTAATAATTGTGAAGGAACATGAATCAAGATGTCAATAATTGAATGACTGAATCAATAACATTTAAAGTCAACAAGGACTAGAAATAACTTTATCTGAACCTTAGGGTAATGAAGGTGATCAGCCTTTCATACCTGATGAACTTATGCAACATGCACTAATTGCGAATCAATAATCAGTTTAGACGTGAATAATCATCAATAATCATTCACTAACATGCTTTGAAATATAACTCGAGTTTCTGTTAAGGAAACTTGCCTGCATAGTCGATTACCGCTACGCAATTTAATTTATTTTCTTTATTGAAAATACCTATCAGGTATAAGATTGATATTTCAATTAGTATCTCATATCTTATTTCATAATACTATCAACACTTAATCACATCGCCAAATATTAGATAATCTTACCACCATATTCATTTACTTACTTATAATCTCATCATATTATATTAACTTATCTAACCTTCAATCACAAAGTTAAGTATTAGACATTACATCTTAATCTTAGTATTATCATTATGCTTTGATAATATTTTCATCATGTCTTAACTTATACTTATAAGTTTTACCTTTATGTGTTATCTTAGTAAATTAGATAACCTTTCAGAAAACTGAAATATCATTTCAGTAAACCGAATTACATTTTAGCATCCCGAAATTACTATTTCAGCAGACCAAAATCAGTTTAGCAAACTAAATTCAATTTCAGCAACCCAAAATCAAATTCAGCACCCTGAAATTACTATTTCAGCAGACCACAATTAGTTTAGCAAACTAAATTCAATTTCAGCACCCCAAAATCAAATTCATCACCCCGAATTCTCATTTTACTCTATTATAAACATAACATAGTTCATTGAATATGAAATTCAACAACCATATCGAAAAATAACGTAAATCTCTTATTTTAATCTCCTGTCGAATATTATTATTTATGTAATAATATTTTACACTAAGGTTATCAACCTTTTAATAACATTTCAGTCAAATACTACTAATAATATCTTAATCCAATATTATTAGCCCTATAAAAATAATTTAAATCATTAATCACATTCATAAACAATTATTTCAATTATTTTCCTTTTATTAAATAACTAGTTTAAGCATTCTAAAATGCCATAAACTTTATAACACCTCACACCTTACCCTAAAACTTCATCAAGTACTTGCATAAACCATGCTCAAGGGTCTCAAGTCATAAATCGCATTTTTCATATTTTTGGACATCATATCTTTAATTAAATTCATTTATCCATTTCTCATCATTTAGATGAAAAATACCAAATCACATCCAAAAATATTTCTTTTCCAGGATTTGACATAATATAGTTTCATATTGAACATATATTTTTTTCGGAATTTTTAAAATAGATTTACTATATTTAAATAGTCCATAATAGTCGAATCTTCTCCGATTTTTCATAAATCAAGATTAGCTCCAAAAATTCTGAAATTTTTACAGTATGTTCCTGTAATACACATGTACTTCCAGTAAACATTTTGTAATTTTTAGACTTATATACAGAGAGTTATACGGGCGATTTCATAAAAGAAGTCCTTCACCGTAAAATTCATATCTCTCAAACCGTATGGCCAAATATTCCCAAATTTTTACACAACCTGCATAACAACTGATATTCTATCTCCAAATTTTCCCAGAATTTTTAAAGTAAAAAAGGTTGACGAAATTGCCCCCGTTTCAGACTGCCCCAAAACAGTCCTATTTTCTTTTCCAAAATCAGGACTGTTTTGGCTTAATCAGCCACTACACCATGAAAACTCAACATTTTTTAGTGCTACCACTTGGGTTAACTAGTAGACACATATATCTAGCACCCCTCTTTGACGGATCGTAAAAAGGAGTTATAGATTTAAAACGGTGAAATTTCAAAGTATATAGAAATTTCGATTTTCAAAACTAGAAAATTTATTTTTCTTTTCCTTTTGGGTTCCACCAAAATCAACACCCAATATGGGTAAATCCATACTTGAATCTATGAAAAACACAGATTATAGGGTTTGAACTTTCCAAATCAAAAATCCCCTTTTCATCATATTCCAAAAAAATTAAGGAAATTATACATTTGTTTTTCTTCTTCTTCTTCCTTCTTCCATGGAGAACCTTCTCACTCCTCTTCTTCTCCCTCATGGGCCGCCGCCCCTCCTCTCTTACTCCTCCATGGCTTCGGCCACTTCTTCTTCTCTCTCTTTTCTCTTTCCCATTTCTTTTTTTCTTTCTTCTTTTTCTCTTTCTCTCTCTTTCCTTCTCTTCTTATCTTCTTATCTACCGATTTTTTTTCTCCTTCTTAAATTCGGCACATGGCTTTCTTATGGCCACACATTAATATTATTATTATATTTATTATTTTTAATATAACAATTATCCAATATGCCCTTCCTTAATTGGTTTTAACAATTGGGCCATTATCTTAATCTTTTGGCTTTCAATTAATCATTTGGGCTATGTAATATCTACATAGTCCAAACTTTTCATCTTATCCTACCCTAAATATTTAATTAGGGTATCCGTTCTAAATATTTAGAATTTAAATCCTTACTCTAGTACACTAAATTTTTATAACCCAATCAAACTTGTTTTAATTAAGTTATTAAATTAATATCCTGAGATAATAAAAATATATCTCTTAACTTAATATAATTTTTAATATTATTGTTCTCCCATAAGTGGGCCTAGTTTAGGCCCTTAATTAATTCTATTGAGCTAACAAATTTACTTGTTTTACTTACTAACAACAACCAAGTTGGGCTTTCAACCCTAATTAAATTGGGTCAATATAATACTTGTCCCATACATAATATATTGGGCTAGATTACATAATTTAATTGCCCTTGATCACTTTATCTACAAGTCTCATGCTTAATTAATTAATTGGGCTTGTTTGAATAATAAAACTTCCTTAGTCCATTAAATTTTAATTCACTTGAATTAATTCTATGACTACTAAATAAAAATAATCCTTTAGGTCATTTAAATCTCATACCATATTTAAATAACTTATTTAAGTTATACAATTTATATTGTATAATTAAATTTAATTTTCTCTTCCTCTTCATAAATTGTTTTCAAACAATTTATTTATATATCAAATATATAATTTAATATATTCAATCATTTATTCAAATATTAATTTAATTTACTAACTGCTTTGATACCAATATTCATATCTACATATTGGATCTCATCTCATATTTTTGCTTTACCTCCTTTGGTATAATATTAAATATTATACCATTATTCATATAATATATTTCCCTTCTCACACTAGTTTTGACTTTTTTTCATAAAAAGTCAACTTTTAACTTTGACAAAAAATTAACATTTACACATTTTGTGTTTACTGTCCATTTTGACTAAACTTGACGTTCCGGATGCAACCAAGTAGTCCATGCTTCAAAATTCTATTTCTAACTCAAATTTTGAGTTTTAAATTACTCTCTTCTTATTGCTAATCGTATTAACTAGCGACTTTATACCTATTCAATTCACATCAAATTTTACAGGTATCATAATACCTTATTCTTGATATTCATTCAAATACATATCACTTCATTTATAGGGTTTTAGAATTTTGTAACCAATATTTTCTCTATTCTCATTCGAATAGCAAACCATATAGGTTTTACTTGAAAATTTTAAATAAATCCTCAAATTCTCATCTAGGTTTTATTCTTTAACCTTTATTTTAATCATTCAAGATTTTATAAATTTTCGAGTTGTCATAGTTGCTGAGCACATCCAATCCAAAACTTATGGAAACAACCCCCAGAGGGTCCATAAAAAGAAAGAGGAGGATGTTTTCTTGATACTCCAAGGTCAAAAAGGCAATCAGAATATGTCTATTCAGAGGAGAAATTACACTCCTTTTTCAAGCACAATCTTCAAACCCTCCATCGCCTAAGGGTGGAGAAGTCAAATGCCCTCGAGTGTTTACACCCCTAGGGAACTTACTCGAGAACATTCTCAATCTTCTGACCACTCAGAACAAAATTACACATCTTCTTCCACCAGCCAACCCTAATGGGAGGGGTTTCAATGCTGCTCGGAAATGTACTTATCATGCCAGGGCACCTAGACATGATACTCAAGATTTTTGGGCCTTGAAACACAAGATCCAAGATTTGATAGACAACGGTGAGATCGTGGTCACCAAGCCAGATCAACCTCACGTACAAGACAACCCTTTTCCTCAATACAAAGAAGAAGAGGTCAACATGATTAATTAGAGTGGTGGACATAGTTCCAATTTTAACTGTGAATCATCCCAGATTATCAAAGACGGTGTTGGCACATGGGATTATGCAAAGTTCTAGTTTATGATGGAACGAAAGATGAAAGTTCTGTGTAAACAGATTGAGCAATTGGCCGAATTAGTGACCTATCAGCATCTAGACACACTCCAATTAGTTAGCCAGGAGCATTCTAGTCTCCTACCCTTGGTTATGAATACTCCCTCGTCGCCTTCAAAATATGAAATAATGGAGGACATAGTGACGAAGAGAGTAACTGCTAAAGCCCGTCGGGATTTTGCCAATAGGAGGGAATTTATATACCTGGGTGATGAGTGAGTTTTATACACATAAATTGGATACATTCGGGCTTAATTTATTATTGTTCTCAAGTTTTTTAGAATAGTTTTTAAGTGTTTGTGTCCATTCATGCATGTTTTACATTGTTTTGTAGGAATTGGGACAAAAGTTACGTGGATCAACGCTCGGGGTGGCTAGATTCGGGTTTTCGGCTTGCCATTTACATAGTAGTCACTTCAGAGCCAATTTGAGTATTTCTACGGACCTTATTTCGAAACACTTAAAGAATGAAAGTTGTAGATCTACTTCTCCTCTTTCCGTATCATCTTGAATCATTAAAATCGGAGTTCGGACGAAGACGTTATGGCCATTTTCCCAAAGGATGTCGGAGCAGAAAATTTCCAAAAAAAGCACTAGCGCCGGGGCACTAATTTCCAGGCAATTTCCAGCGCCGGGGCACTAATTTCCAGGCAATTTCCAGCGCCGGGGCGCTATAAGCCAGTGTCTGAGCGTCGAGCCTAGCACTGGGGCGCTGGGGGAAGGGTTTGGTGCGGCCTGGACGCGTTTTGGGCGAATTTTGACACCTTTTTGACTCCAAATTGGATTGGGTTTGTTCTTAAGCTCAAAATTGGACTTGTAATCTATAAATACATGATGGGAGGCATAAAATAAAGGGGGATTACATAGCTTAGATTAGAGATACACTCCATTAGATTATACATTAATCCTAGTTCTTATTAGTTTTAGAGATTGAAATAACTTGGAGATCATTGAAGATCAAGAGCAGGAGCAAGAGGGGAGCATCAGATTTGTTGACAACAGATTCTATTATCTTCTCTTATCATACTTTTATCTTTTAATGTCTATTTAATTTTGGATTCTTAGTTTTAATTCATTAATTATGAACTAACTCTTTTATTAAGATTTCAATTGAACTTTTTATGGTTTTGAATTGATTATTTAATTTATTCCAATTATTTGTGTTGAAGTGAATTGTTCATCTTGCTTTGAGCTTATTGATTAATTATATGATCAATAATTATCTTGTTACTCTAGAAGGAATTGGGAAAAGAATTCTAGGGTTAGAACTGGGCTTGGTGACATGTGACTTAGTTATTTGCACATTGAATAATTAGGTTTGTGAATAGAATGAGAATATCTATTTGCCGCATGTAACATAAGAGGAATTGAATTTGTAACGAGTTTAATTCAATTGTTTTGCATAGAGATATAACAAAATTAATCTGGCTTAAATAGAAGGCAATTGATCACTCGAGAGAGGGCTTTTGGCATTTGAGAATTCCTGTTAACAATTCAGTAGATATAATAATTGAGATAGTTGAATAATTGATTTATAATTCATAATTGGGGATATTGGAGTCTTAATTCTTATTTATCTGAATTTCATCAGTTCTTAGTTGTTTATTTGCTTTCTTTTAGAATAACCTTTTTGTTTTATTTAATTTAGTTTTCTTAAATCTAGAAATCACAATTATTGGTTATTTAAATAAAATTGATTTGGTTAAGAATTAGTATTTGGTAATTTTTATTAATTAATTCCTCGTGGGAACGATACTCTACTTTCACTTTATTACTTGTTGACCGTGTATACTTGCACGTATTCATTGATTGCGAAATCAATCAACACTGGGCCAACCTATGGAGGAGATACTTCAGATGCTAATCATTGAAGGAAGGATCACTTCCCTTCTACCTCTAATCAATCCCCATTCAGGACGGTTTAATTCTGATGGAGTATGCCAATATCACTCCCATTCTCGCGGTCACAACACAGAAGAATGCTGGGCACTCCGCCACCTTATTCAGAATTTAATTGATAGCGGTGTCCTACAACTGGCAGACAACGATACTGTGCTATTTGAGTGTGAAAATACTAGTCCTACTAAATGGAAGGGACTGGTAGCAGTTATATCCGCTGAGGCTGATGGGACTGTCAAACCATTCACAATACAAGCAATTCAACTCAAAGGAATTGACAATCCTTTGAAAGTGGCTGCTCCAGAGCCAATTAACCTACCATTTAGACCACAATATCCTGTTATCAACTTACAAAAAATCCCCTTGAATTATGGAGAAGCTGAAGGATCCACCTCTCATACGACTGTTGCAGTGTCAAAGGAAAATCCACTGTGTCTTCCCCAACGGGTGATGAAGCCTACCATCAAATCAAAGGGGGAAATTCCCATGGAGAAGATTGAAAAATTCCTCCGAACTATGGGTCATAATGAAGCCAAGGTGGCTTTAACATTAAGAGAAGCTCCACATCAAATTTTAATATTGGACTTGGTTTTAACTTCCGAGGATCACAGGAAGATTCTACTGAAGGTTTTGGAAGAAGCCTACTTATCGAAATCTGTGGACGTGGAAAAATTTCAACATTTGGTTGATCACATTTTCAATAATAATGTGATATCTTTCACTGATGATGACATACAACCCGAAGGGACCGGTCATTACAAGTCGTTACACATTGTAGTTTTGTCCTCCGAATACATGCTAGCTAGAGTTTTGATAGGTGGAGGTTCGTCGCTGAATATCTGTCCTTATGCTGCGTTGGTGAAGATGAACGTCAATCTCAAACAGATCCGAAGTAGCCATACAGTTATTAAAGCTTTTGATGGATCTCGCCGGAATTCAGTCGAAAATATTGAGCTGCCAATTAAGATTGGTCCCCATACATTCTGCGTATCTTTTCACGTGCTCAAAATAGATACAGGATACAATCTGCTTCTGGGGAGACCATGGATTCACATGGCCGGGGTAGTCCCCTCCACTCTTCATCAGTAACTTAAATACATTATCAACAATAGCCTAGTCATAGCCAACGCTGAGCCGGAATGTCCTCAACATGGTGATATACCAATCATCAATGTCAATTCAGATGTTGAGCCGGCTAGTTTTCATGCCTTGGAAGTGAGCAACACTCAATACCATTCCCTTGGGATGCCATTTCCCATACCCAAGATTTCTGCCAAAGTGTTGGCAGCTACTCAAGAAATGATGTCATTGGGACACCAGCTAGGACAAGGGCTGGGTAAAAGGCATCAGGGTATTAAGCACCCGATTCAAGTGTCCAGTCAAACTAGGACAGCGGACTAGGCTATTCTGCCAGTTCCAGCCACAGGAATCCACATAAGCAGAAGAAGATTCCTTCAACTTCAGCCACACGACGATTATCTCCACCGGTAAATCTAGAGTCTGCACAAACTCCAGTAAAGGTGCCAACCAATGTAATGGCTATGCTATTTCCCAAACCGATACTGGTAAAGGAGAAGGAAGTCTTTGTTCCAGATCCCAAGGTGGAAGAAGAGGAATGAAGAATTAAACAAGACATCGTCCGAATGATGTCAGGCATACGCATCATTGTCCATGATGAACATACAAATAGATACACCCCAGACGATGATTGCCCAGACGTAATGGTATTATTGTCAAGTCCCGAAGGGAGCAAAACCATTTAGACCATCTCAAAAAGCTTTTCAACAGGTTGCGTAAGTACAACTTGAAGTTGAATCCAGCCAAGTGCGCCTTTGGTGTTAAATCAGGCAAGTTGCTAGGATTTCTAGTCAGCCACAAAGGGATTGAGCTAGATCCCACCAAAATCCAGGCCATTACTGAAATGCCCATTACTCAAATAGAGAAGGAAATACGGGGATTTTTGGGAAAAGTCAACTTCATTAGTAGGTTCATTTCTCAACTCACAGCAACTTGTGAGCCTATCTTCAAGTTATTAAGAAAGAACTCCTCCATGAAATGGAATGATGAGTACCAGAAGGCCTTCCTTCAATTAAAGAGCAGCTAGTCAAAGCTCCTGTCTTGGTACCACCCAGGGATGATATTCCCCTGTTCATGTACCTGTCCATAGGTGACAATGCCATGGGCTGCATGCTGGGTCAGAAAGACGATAGAGGCCGAAAACGTGCTATCTATTACCTCAACAAAAGATTCAGCAGCAGTGAACACAAGTACACTCTGATTGAGAAGACTTGTTGTTCTTTAGCATGGGCTGCCATGAGGTTGCAACATTACCTCCCTGGGAACACAACCCATGTCATATCCCGCGTGGATCCTCTCAAGTATATGTTCCGTAAACCCATACTGAATTGTCGACTGTCCAGATGGCAGTTGATTCTGCAACAATTTGACATCGTTTACATGACACAAAAGTCCATTAAAGGTCAAGGAATCGCGGATCAACTGGTCGCCGCACCTTCAGGGGATTTCAAACCCTTGGAAACATACTTCTTTGATGAAGGGGTAATGATAGTTCAGTAACACCATCAGCACGATACACACCAAACATGGAACATGTATTTCGTTGGAGCTGTTAATATGGAAGGTTCTGGAGCTGGAGCAGTTCTAGTATCCGGTGCGGTGGAGCAGTATCCCGTCGCCGTCAAATTGCAGTTTATCAGCACCAACAACACAGCTGAGTATGAAGGCTGTATCATGGGGCTAAAACTTTCCCGTTCAATGGGCATCAGGCGGTTAACAGTCTTTGGGGATTCAGAGTTGGTAGTCAAACAATCCACGAGAATCTATCAAACCAAAGAGCTACATTTGCTGCCTTACCATCGACAAGTTTTACAGATGGCTTTGGAGTTTGAAGAGATCTCCTTTCTACACATTCCTCGTAATAGGAATGACTTCGCAGATGCATTAGCAACTTTGGCCTCCTTAATTCACATACCTGATAAGGAACACATGTCAAGCGTCACGTTGGCCCTACAAAAGGCAGCAGCCTATGGGAACTATGTTGGAGAAGTATCGGATGAGCTGCCTCCTATCCAACAACCTTGGTATCAACATATCAAGGAGTACTTGTGAGATGGATCTACACCGGCTGAGGCGAGCCTGATTGAGCAAAGGCGGATTCATCGACTTGCTATGAAATTCTACCTGAGCGGAGATGCACTCTACAAGAGAGATGCAGGACTAGGTCTCCTCAGATGCCTAGACAAGGATCAAGCTCAGAGACTTATGGATGAGGTCCATGGTTGAGTCTGTGGCCCACACATAAGCGTCCCTCTACTTGTAAAGAAGATCCTCGGAACGGGACATTACTGGCTCTCTCTCAAAGCTGACAGCAATGACCACGTCAGGAGATGTTATCAATGTTAAATTCATGGGAATGTTATCCACGCCCCTCCACAGGAGCTCCACAATATGAATTCACCTTGGCCCTTCTCAATGTGGGGAATGGACATGATTGGGTCCATCGAGCCTAAAGCCAGTAATGGACATCGCTTTATCTTCACCATGATTGATTACTTCACTAAGTGGGTAGAAACAGCCTCCTTCATCAGGGTTACCAAAGAAGTCATCATTGCTTTCTTAAAAAATAATGTCATTTGTCGATATGGACAACCAGAGGTAATTGTATCAGACAATGCTAAGAACCCCAACAACAAAATAATGGAGGAGTTATGCAGTAAATTCCACATCAAACATCTTAACTCCGTCATCTACGGTCCAAAGATGAATGGTGCTGTTGAAGCGGCTAACAAAAACATCAAGAAAATCATGCAAAAGATGTCCACCAACCACAAAGGATGGCCTGACCTATTGCCTCTTACTCTGTTAGCCTACAGAATATCAATTCGTACTTCAACTGGGGCAACCCCCTATGCATTAACTTATGAGATGGAAACAATACTCCCCATAGAGGTAGAAATGGAATCCCTCAGAGTGTTGATAGACGCCCAGCTAGATGAAGACCAATGGGTACAAGACATGTATCATCAATTACCTCTAATAGACGAAAGGCGAACCGCGACTATCTTCTATGGTCAGTTATATCAACAAAGGATCGCTCGATCCTACAACAGAAAAGTCCAGCTACGACAGTTTAAACAATATGATTTGGTTTTGAAGAAGATCATCTACAACCAAGATCATTCTAAAAGAAAATTCGCGACTAAGTGGGAAGGCCCGTTTATCGTCAAAGAAGTATTGACAGGAGGTGCTCTCAGATTGCAGGAAATGGACGGCAATGAATTTTCTCAACTCATCAACTCGGACACTGTGAAACGGTACTATGTTTGAAGTTACCATCAAGCAAATATCCTGGTATTGGATCATCAAATCACCAGTCATTTCGGTTCTTTAACCTTTCACTATATACAACTCTTTTTTCCACACTGCGCCCTTCAGGGAAACACACTTTTCAAGCCAGGAGCCTGGTTTTCAGATTATCAGATCCCTTCCTCTTCACTAAATTTTTTAACCCTTACTCAACTTCGATTATCCCACTAGGGATTAAACCTTTCACACTCCCAGTTTGTCCCCAAACATGGGATCAAACTTTTCACACCTGCAGTTTATCCTGAACTTAGGATCAAACTTTCTTTCTCCCCGTAGTCTGACCTGGACATGGGATCAAGCTTTTCAACTCGTCCTGAGGGGTGAACTATGTCGACCTGATCTCCTTGATACACGGGAGTACGTAGGCAACCATATTTTATATGGCCCGGTCGTAATAAAATAAAAAAAAATAAAAACAACAAAAACATTCCTACACCCTTTTTGCCACATACAGCGCCAGGTTTGAACAACGCAGGCCTGATCTCCTCTTCAACAGGAGTACGTAGGCAGCCATTTATGGTTTGGTCTAACCCCCTACCAAAACACAAATACTTATCAATGGTACTGGGTTCAAACTTTAATCCACCACATTTCATTGGCTTCAGACCAAAGGGATGGAACTACCTGACCTCCCCATGTAAACGGGAGACTCGACGACCATCTGAGCTGTGGTTATACCTTGAAGAGCAATACCACTCCATAAGAGATGGAATTAACTAGGCTCCTCCTAAATAGGAGTACTGGCGACCATCTGTGGTGCAGTCAATCTTATAGCAGAAAGCTACACTCCTCTCCATATTTTCATACAGACACCAGTCCCAAGACACCAAAGATGGTAGGGATACTCACAAATTAATGATCCGTTCTGAACTGTCCAGAGAGAACTCAATGTCCATCAAACAAGGAGGAATTCAGAATACATCAAGATCACAAGCCCTGAAGAAGTAGGCAAATATCAAGCAAGTATTCAGGCATATCTAAAAGGGAAGTGATCAAAAATATATTTCCTTGCTATATATAATACTGTTTGATATACACAATATAAACTGTACATGACAAAATGGCTAAGCTAGTCTGTGCAGAAAAATACAAGGCTATCTACAGATCGGTATGCATGCCGGCTAGCAGATCTAACATAGCATCTCTATCCGAAGAAGGAGGTAACACTGTGGTCTCCTGTATAAGGATATCCACACGAGCCAACAGATCTACAACCATCTGCATGGTGACCCTATGCTCATCGATGTACGTGCTCATCTCTACAATCGTGCCAGTGGTAAGGGACCTCATTGTAGTACTATCTGTGACGGCTACATCCCAGGCAGATATGGCACTATCCCGCTCGAAGATCACTGCATCTCTGGCTGACCTGGCCTCATCTCGCTCAACAACAACGACATCTATACGAGTTAATGCCTCGTCTCTCTCTAACAGAGCTGTGTCTCTCCCATCAAGAGCTGTCAACATTAGGGCTCTAGCCTGATCTCTCCCAAAAGTCATCAAATGAAGACTCTGCTCAAAGTACAGTGCTGAATGCTGGATCACAACAATACTAGTACGGGGAGAATCTAAAAGAGCTACTAGTAACCCCGTAAATGGCTCCTCCTCGGTGTGAGAATCAATGTCCTCCATGGGCTCTCCATCATCTGAATCTATACTCGGCACTGTGGATACTACCGCGGCCGATGAAGTATCTGTCTCCATCCACGCAGAATACTCCGGCGAACAACCCGGATGGCTAACAAAAAAAGCAATTATCTCATCTTGATCCCAACATGCATACACCCTGGATTGATCCTCTACTGGCAAGTGGCGAGAAGCTAAGAGCTAACCTAACGCCCCATCAAAAGGATGGAAATCCTGGAACTAGTCAAACTGCGACATCACGACCAGTGGGTGGTAGGTTGTCATGCCCCTCAAACCAGCCAAAGGGAGATAGTCCATGCCCGGAGCATGAGTAATGAAACTGTAGGGCGAACTGAGCCCAGTACACGACAAGATAGCAAACGGATCTCCAAGCCCAGCTAGGAAAACAGACCAAGATGCAGGATCTGTACACTCCGTAGGCTGGAAGGAATACAATATAGCTATCTCGTGGGTGAAATAATACCCATATCGTCTGAATGTGCCAATTGGTCTCAGGTGTGATATAAACCACAGGTATAGCATGACCAAACTACCTGTGAATACCCCTGCAGGGTAAGTCCTACAGAATGTGGCCGACCTCAGTGTCTTTTCCATGATCATCAGAATAATGGTACGACCCTCCCTGAGATCTTTCACTGCCATAATGACACCGATATCCAACTCATCCATGTATCGTGGCATGTATACGTATGATAATACACACAGCAGCAATGCATCCACTTTGGCCAAATGCCACTGGTCCTCTGATATGGTGAAATCCCCATAATACCGAGCATAGCTATCCTCAGAGCCAAATTTGTCAATCAGAAAATGCTGGGATATCACGTGGCCGGATGTGATCTCATCCTGTACAACCCTCTGCCTCAACCCGGTGAGAGTCATAAATTGTCGGCTCATGTCACCAATGGCCATATGCACGCAAGGTCTGTCAAGTGGCAGCATCATCAAACTTGCATACTCCTCCATAGTCAGAGACAACTCTTGGGTCCCAAGCCAAAAAACCTGCCTCTCCGGTACCAAGTGCTCCAGCATGCCTTCCACAAATCCTACGGGAACCTGAAACATCAAAAGGGTCATGGTATGATGCAACATCTGATCTATGGTCACCCTATCTGGGGGTGACATACTATCATACCAGTATCTCAGACGGGATACCACCAATAATGGTGGGGTGTGATCTATGCGTCTGACTGTCGAAGAAGATATCTGTGTGGGCCATATCATAATACCATCCAGGGGTCAATGTTGAATATCTCTGGACATACATATATATGCATAACATGATATATGTATAACAGATAATAGATGGCAATATGATGCAGGGAATAGAAGATTGTACATACATTCTTAAATACATCATCATCTATATACATCATCTCTGTATAGCTAAAAATACAAGGAAATGGGGCATAGATGCCCTACTTCTAATAGAGGCCTATCAAAAGATATAGCGAGAATGGGGCACAGCCACCCAATATTTAACAAGAAGCCTATCAAAAGAGATAACGAGAATACACATCAGAAGAAGACAATGGTGTCGAAATCTACATCATCAATCCTGTTCACCTGATGTAACTCCTCCTGAGTCACTGGATCTCTATCAACAGGGATGTCAGGCCTATATAAAGGAGGATCTAAGCCGACAAAGCCAAATGGGTCATCTGAGGGGCCAGCTCCTGTGCTGGAAGGATCAAATGAATCTGCCTCTGCCGGATCTCTGCCCAAATACCGGACAAAGAAATGCGCCCGGTCCAGTCGCTGGGTCAAGCTGTCAATCTGTGTCACATGAGTCAGATCTCGGACACAGGCTAGCAAATTCGTCATCATCACGGATCCTGGAACCATATCCCCCATGAACTGAGTGGCGCGGGTCTGGGCTCCAATGGTACGAGGGATCTACCAATGCTGGAATACATCCTGAGTGTAGGGACCCTCTGACAATGCAAAACCGTCAACACCCAACAATGGGATATCAATGACGGGTGACTGTGACACAGGCCAATAACACCTGGCAGGAGGTAAGATCGGTATACAGATCTCTCATGTGGTGCTCCTAATAGCACGCTCTCCTAAATAGAGCTCCCATCCTCCATCTGTGAAGAGAGGAACCCTACAGGTGGAAATCACGTACTCGACACCAGTCGGGTACCCATCCTCAATTCCAATGTCCAAGTGCTCCCCAGAATAGGGATCCAAGTGATGACATCAGCTGTCAACAACTCCAACTGTAGGCGACAATGAGTGAAACCCTCAGCTACAGGGACCTCCGCCAGTATGGAATGATGTCATCACCGTCCTTATGGATAGGTATCCAACCCTAATACACTCATATGACGTAAACATGAGAGCCTCTCATAGGCCCAAAATTGTCAATACAAAGATAAAGCATCTGCTATCAGTTAACACTCTTAACCTGTACATGGTAAATTACAAGAGAAATACTCACCACCAGAAATGGGTAGAATCCTAACCAAGCCTCGGTCAAGCCCTACGAGCACATATGTATGCCTCTAAGGAAATAGGCAAAGGTGTAGGAGCCCCAATCATACTCTATAATACGGTCCACATGTCGCGTGGCGCTGATCAAAGTGAACGACACCGTAGAAGAGTTATCTGCTATGAAGTTGCCTGTAACGATCACCAGGAACAATCGCAGAAGAATACGATCCCTGACTCTGACATCAGCTGGTATGGGCTCACTCAACAGCCCACTCATAGCATCTACTCTCAAAGGACCCGTACGGATAGTCCTGCCCTTGAGCGCCTCCGTCGAAACTTCTAACAAGGATCTGACGATAGTAGGGGTAATATCCATCGTGCAAGGCACTGGTGCCCCTCCAAACTCCATACCTATGATAAACCGCCAATCCATCGGCGTCATCATCACCTCACAGTCCAGCAAATGGAGTGGCTGAGTCTGGTGAAACCAGCGCTCAGATAATGCCCTGAGGTAACCTCAGGGACAGCGGGGGGGGGGGAGGATGGAAAAGAATGCCCCAAATCCCTAGTCATGCAAAATCGTTCTATAGTCAGGATGTAGAGCCTGGTACATAGACTGAATGTTGAAGTAGTTCCCTCGAGACTATGTAAAGCTGGGAACTTACATAAAATACAGATCGACATCAGAATCCTTTACTCCTCATCAATGGGAAAGAAGGAAGATTAAGATTTAACTTGATACCTCGTTGGCATGCAAGTACATCGAGGGATGTCGACTAAGATCACCCAGAAGCTCTGTGTTTGCCAACTGGATACTCGGGAGGTCCCTACGGGGAACATGTGCAACATGAGTGGGGTCCACAATCGGAACATCCTCCTCCTCGTCCTCGACGTCCGGCACATCAACCTGGACTAGACGTATCACCACCTCCACCAAACGACGAGGCTGTCTAATAGAATGGGGTTGAGGCACTTCAAAAGCCCTCGTCCGTATACTAGAAGTGGTCCTGCGAAAACTACTCAACTGATCTGGATCCATAATATCTAGACAACAAGTCTCCAAATCACCTCAGAAAGGGTGTGATATCTTCTAACCTGGAGATTTCTTTTCAAAAATGCATTTTATGACTACATGCATGCGTGCATTATTTTAACATACATCTAATAGAGTTAAAAATGCATGACTACTCAATGGCTACATTTTGAAAATTTTTGTCATAGTTTTCTCTATAAATAGGATTATCCACATGCACATAGGCATGACTAGGTGGTCATTCAGTAGCTCACCTGCCCACATCATATACATACTATTTGCATTAAAAAGTCAAAGTCACCAATCCATAAGGGTAGCCTAATTACCAGGATTACTTTGCTTTGCTACCTTTGCTCATTTGTCCTCAAATAGAATAAAAAATAGCAGAAAAAAGGTGTCAATTTGACTATCTCAAAAGTCAAATTTTTTCACATCATTATGTTCAGCATGGTTTAATACTAACATTTACTATGTTGAATATTTTTTATCAAGTCATTTGAGCATGTATAATCACTACTATATGTTTAGATACATTTCATGTGATAAGTCATTTTTTAACGGATAAAAACTGGAAAAGAAGACATGCATACGTTACCAGGACAGTGTAGAACACTTGTATGGTGACAAAAATTGCAGAAAAACGTCCGAACTCACCAGATCTTAAGAAGAGCTCTCGGATTTCCCTCGCAGCGCAACTTGAAAATGACTTATGAAAGCAACCTGCATGCATTTAGTAGCCACGGCTGGCCGCAGGTCCACCTGCGGCTACTGCATGTAACGCCCCCAAATTTAGGTACTTGAAACCCAAACTCAGTGCTTTAAGATACCATTTCTGTGAGTGGAATAATACTAATAATAATAACCATAATATAAATATCAAACTTAATTTACATATATCAGAGTCTAATCCCAAGTACACAACCTTTACTATAATTCCTTACATGATAGATAATACATATCATTGTCTTAATACAGTTTAATTATTACGAAAGATACCATTAAACATAATCTGTTTGCTTTCCTTTTCACTTGTTCTTAGCTGAACCTTCTAGCTGTTCACACTTAGCTGAAAATATTTAAATTAAGCAAGGGTGAGCATTTGAGTACCCAGCAAGTAATAACAATTATAAATATAATTATCTGAAAGAATTAAATATTTTCTTTATACATCACTTCTACAACGAATTAATAGTTGTGAAGTAAACTGAACCGATAATAATAACATAACAATTCTATCTCAAAATTTTGAAACTACGTAATGACTATATATGGGGTTTAGTTGACATACTATGAACATTATTTTCAATTTTTGAATAGGTTTAGCAGAACTTCATCCGTAAATCGTCATAACTTACGGGCGCGAGGGTGTACATCCCATGGGCCCTGTATTGATCAATACTACATTGCAAGAACGATGTGATCGTTCACTCTGTTCTCCTTGGGCGCATAAAAGTTTTCCCTTTATCGGGATGTTCATACTAGTCTGGAATCTGAACCAAAATAATTTGATTGATACAAAGAAGTTTTATTAACATCTGTGTCTAGCTGGTCAAATAGCTTAGACGACTTATATATATATATATATATATATATATATCAACAAGTGAATAAATACAATGATTATCCAAGTGGGGACACTTGTATAATCATATATAGAAATTAACGAATAGAATATATATATCTGAATTATCATATACTAACATGTTGATAAACAATGATCGAATATAGAATATATCACAATAGGATTAATAATATAGCATAATAATAATATAATTTCGAAACTTCTTACTCATGTCCATTGCATAAAGGAAATGCAAAGGTAAGATACTTGCCTGGCCTGCTGCTTATAATACGCAACTTAGTTTTATCTTTTATATCACAACCTATCATTCATAAAATCATTTTATTGATTAGAACAACATACTATATGTAACAACCCGATATTTTCTACATAAATAAATAAGAAATTTTGCGTATAATTTTTTTATTTATTTATTTTAAGGATGAGGATTTGTACAAGATAATGTGTATATATAATTATGTGGTAAACAAAAATATATTTATTTCATAAATTTTTACAAATAATTTTATTTTAGAATTATTGATTTTTATAAAGTATATTCCTATAATAATTAATTTATAGTAGAAATGCTTTATTAACTATTTTTCATGAAAATATAATCATATATTATTTAAATAATATATGGAGTGATTTTTAGAATAAATATAATAATTATTTTATTATATGAATTTTGGTACAGGTTATTAAGTTAATTATTTTACCTTACTTATTAAGGTTAAATATGACAGATAAATCAGATATGGAATCCAAACCCTAATTTTGGATTATTGTCAAGGTTTGAAAATAATAATATAATATTAATTATATTTTGATTTTTTAGTGCTATGGATATGTACTGTATTTTCGTATTGATAATGGTAGGTCAATTACGGTGTATTATGACCAAACCCTAGTAATAGCCCTGGCAAAATATGGTTATGGGTTGGTTTTGGTTTTTAAAATATGGTTAACCAACCATTTAAAAACTAAAACCATATTAACCATTTTTAATATGGATAATGTGGGTTGGAACCATATGGTTATGGTTAAAAACCATATTAACCATATTAACCATTTTAAGATATTTCATGTAAATATTTATTTGTATTAGTTGTTATAATATTATATATTTTTTATATTGTGATTGTATCATAAATAAATAATTAAAATATAATTGTATTTAATTATAATTTGTGCTTGAAATAATTTTATTATATAATCTATCATAAGTAAAGAGGAGTGAAAACAGTAACAAAATATTATTTTTTTTCGTGGGTCGGGTGGGTGAGGTAGGGGGTGGAGTGGGGTAGGGTGGGGTGGGATAATATTATTGTTTTTTACATAATATTATTTTTTTACATAATCGCATAATATTATTTTTTTAGTGGGGTAGGGGGTGGGGTGGGGGTGGGGGTGGGCATGGGGTGGGGGTGGGGGAGGGGGTAAGGTGGGTGGGTAGAGTGAATGGGTAGGGTGGATGGGTGGGTGGGGTAGAGGTGGGGTGGGTAGGGTGGGGTGGGGTGGGTAGGTAGGGTGGGATGGGTAGGGTAAGGTAGGGTAGGTGGGTGGGTAGGGTGGATGGGTAGGGTAGGTGGGTGGGTAGGGTGGATGGGTTTGGGTAGGGTAGGGTAAGTGGGTGGGTAGGGTAGGTAGGGTAGGTAGGTGGGTGGGTAGGGTGGGTGGGTAGGTAGTAGGATAGGGTAAGTGGGTGGATAGGGTAGGGTAGGGTGGGTGGTAGGGTAGGGTAGATAGGGTAGGGTAGGGTGGGTAAGTAGGGTAGGGTGGGTGGTAGGGGGTAGGTGGGTGGGTAAGGTAGGGTAGGTAGTAGGGTAGGTGGGTGGGTAGGGTAGGGTAGGTAGTAGGGTAGGTGGGTGGGTAGGGTAGGGTAGGGTAGGTAGTAGGGTAGGGTAGGGTGTGTAGGTAGTAGGGTAGGGTAGGGTGGGTAGATAGTAGGGTAAGGTAAGGTGGGTAGGTAGGGTAGGGTGGGTGGTAGGGTAGGGTAGGGTAGGGTAGGGTAGGGTAGGTAGTAGGGTAGGTGGGTGGGTAGGGTAGGTAGGTGGGTGGGTAGGGTAGGGTGGGTGGGTAGGTAGAATAGGTGGTAGGGTAGGGTAGGGTGGGTAGGTAGGGTAGGTGGTAGGGTGGGGTGGGTAGGTAGGGTAGGTGGTAGGGTGGGGTGGGTAGGTAGGGTGGGTGGTAGGGTAGGGTGGGGTGGGTAGGTAGGGTAGGTAGTAGGGTAGGGTAGGTGGGTGGATAGGGTGGGGTGGGTATGGTAGGGTAGGGTAAGTAGGGTGGGTAGGTAGGTTGGGTAGGGTACGTAGCGTAGGGTACGTAGGGTAGGGTAGGTGGGTAGGGTGGGTAGGGTGGGGTGGATAAGGTAGGTGGGTGGGGGGTAGGGTGGGGTGGGGTGGGGTGGGGTGGCGTGGAGTGATGGGTGAGATTGAGGTGGGGGTGGGGGTGGGGGTAGGTTGAGGTTGGGGTGCGGTTGGGGTGAGGTTGAGGTTGAGGTTGGGGTGTGGGGTGGGGGTGGGTGGGGGTGTGGTGGGGGTAGGGGTGGGGTGGGTTGTAGTGGGATAGGCGTGGGGTAGTGGGGTGTATTATTGTATAACAGTATAATAGTATAGCACTCAACGGGAGAAATAAATTAGGAAATAAAGTGCACAATTTAAATTAAAAAGTGTTATATAAATATGGGTCGAAAAATGGTTAACTGGTTCAGAACTATAACCGACCTGAATAAATATGGGTCCAAACCATAACCTACCTGAATAAATAAAAATGGTTAACCGACCCATTTGGTTCCAGTTAATATGGTTTGACCCAACAGTTAACTACTTATATTGCCAGGTCTACCTAGTAATAATGTTAAACCCTAATTTGAGATCCAAATTAGAATACAAGATTGTTTATAAGTTTGTTATATAATTTATGTCGTGTATTAAATGTATTAATAAGGTGAACCCTAATTAAAATTCTAGAAACCCTAATTTTTATTTTTGAAAAAAAAAACTAAGTGATTATAAAACCCTAATTTCTAAAATGAGAAACCCTAATTTGAAATTCAAATTAGAGTTCGAGATTGATTGGTGATTGTGTTAATGTGTTTAATTAACAAGTATTAGATTTTATTGTTAATTATGAAAAACCTAATTAGCAATTTAAAACCCTAAATATCTAGAACCCTAATTTGATAATTAGAAAACCTAATTATAATTTGGTAACCCTAATTATCAAAATCTTAAACCCTAATTACTATTTTAGCAAGGTTAATGATAATTATATGATCTAAACCTTAATGTTACTGTATAAGGTAATTAGATAATTAATCATAATTAGGAAACTCTAATTTCAAAATTTTAGAAACAAAAATTTATTTAAAATTTATTTGATTTTATTTATTTTTGTGCAAACGCTAATTGCTAAATCCTATAATTTATGCTAAACCTTAGGGTTAAACCCTAAGGGTTGAACAAGTTCCAATTATGCCATTAAATGAAAAATACAAATGACCATTTTGCCCCTAGTGTATTATTTTGGCTAACATGTAGGTTTTGACAATAGGTTGAGTGGGTGAACCACTTCAACCACCCCATGTGCTCAAAATAACAGCAACAAGTAATATACATCAGCCATTCCATGCATCTAGCTTGCTTATATATAGATTGGAGAGAGAAATAATTCATTTGTTACTTACATTTTTCCCAACTCTCAAACTAAGCTCTCTCTCTCTCTCTCTAACCTCCGAAATATACAAGTATATCAGTCCTAAATCAAAGCCCCACGATCAACCATAACATAGCATAAGCACAGAATCATCAATTGATCAAAGAAGGTATAAAACCCTAGCATAATTTCTATCCATAGATTCTGTGTTAGATGTTAGTTTTTATTGTTAAAACATGCTAGTTGCAGTCCATTTTGACGATCTGGGTTGCTAAATGTTGGATCCATAACATTTAGAAGCTCGGATTTGTGTTTTTCAAAGATTTAGAAAATTTGTTCTTGGTGGTCTGACAACGAATGTCAGACCTTATATCTCTGTGATCTGTTACGAATTTTGTGTTTTGAAACTTTGTAGTTGTAGTCTGATATGTGCTCTTTGATCTGAGCTTGAAATCAGGCTTAGATCGGATGTAGATTGCAAGTTATGGAAGGTCAAACTGCGTTGACCGACCATGACTTGCCAAGTTTCTAGGCAACCCAGAAAAAATTTCCAGATTTCCAGAAATTCTGACAGCCATTTTAAAAGTCTTTGATCTTGCTTATTTTTGATAGTTAGTCCATGATGTTGTTTGGATGTTGTAATATGACATTAGTACTACACATTCATACCGTTATAGTACCCAGAATATGAATAGGATCGATGTTAACCCTGGTCAAAATACGTTGACCGTTCTGTCTTATGAAGGTTTCTGGGAAACCCAAAACCTTCATGAGCAATTTTTCCAGTATGGTTTGACCGGCATGTATCTATCGATTCTGTTGATGTTATTTGTGTTTTGTGTATTAGATCTCTTCATTAACATATCATCTACATACTTAAAGTGTTATATCACATAAATCTTACCTGTACAGAAAGTTATAATGATCGATTGAAGGCAGTATGAACTGTTCTTCATTTCTGGAAAACCCAGAAATGAAGAACAGCTCTGACAAGATATTTGAGGGCTTATAAATCGCTGATTCGTTGTGTTCTGGCCATGATATCGATTGTTAATGGTAGACTTACAATTACACTACAATAACCACACACTAACAAGCCCAGAATCATGATAACCAAAGATCTGGAGCCGGTCAAAGTAGTACTCTCGACCACTGACATGTTTTCTGGGTTTGGACTCAAGAACATGAAGATCACCTATAGCGACAGTTTTGTCACTATAGGTGGCTTTTAGTGACAGACAGCTCATTATTTTTCAAAAATTAATTTTAAATAGAAAAAAATAGTTTTTAATAAATACAAAATAAATTATTAAAAATTATTTTAAATTCTGAAAATTAGTTTTTAATTATTTTAAATATATTTCATAAATATTTAATATTTTTAAAATATTAAAAGTATTTAATTTATTTAATTATAATATTAAATAAATTATTTTAAAATGATTTTTAATATTGGAAAAATCATTAAAAATTATGTTATGATATAAAAAAATATTTAAGTTATTTTAATGACTTTTAATATTTTGTGATAAATTTCATTAATAAATTGATATTAATGGTAATTAATTTATTTACTACATCAATTAAATAAATTAATTAAAAATGATTTTATTATATTAAAAATTATTTTAAATAATAATAAGGTATTTAAAAATATTTTAAGTTATAAAATATAACTTTTAATATTTAAAGATAAATTTCATTAATTAATTATTATTATTAATGATATTAAAGTTATTTAATAACTATATTAAATAATGTAGTTTAAAAATGATTTTTATATTATAATAATCATTTTAAATGAAAATAAAGTGTTTAAAGATATTTTAAGTTATAAAACATAACTTTCAAAATTTAAAGGATAATTTCATTAATAATTTAATATTACTGATTATTAACTTATTATTAAATATATTAAATTTATTTAATAATTATAATAAATAAATACTTTAAAAATGATTTTATTAATTTAAAAATCATTTAAAAGGATATAAATGAGTTAAAAATATTTTAAGTTATGAATAATGACTTTTAATATTTTGATAAGTGAAACATTAATACTTTAATATTATTGATAATTATTTAAAAATGATTTAAAAATCATTTAAGGGTAATATTAAATACTTTAAAAGTATTTCAAGTTATTATATATAACTTTAATATTTTGGAAATAATTTCATTAATAGTTTAATATTAATTAAATATTAATGATAATAGAATTGTTTAATATTTAAATCATTTAATAATATTTTTGATGTTTTAAAATTCATGATAAATCGTAATAAATGTTTTAAAATTATATTAAGTCATTTAAAAATAATATGACTGATACGTACGGATATTGGGTTACATGGCAGAGTCTTAGACTCGTTAATTACCCGATAAAGTTGTCGATACATCGACATATTTCAAAAATTAATTTGGACTTAGATAATGTGATTAGATATGTGATTATTTGTGATTCAATGGTTGTTAAATCTATGTGCCAATGTGATTAGAGTATGTGCTGACTGCAATAAGCAATGTTATGTGTTATAGTATATGGTTCTAATCGAACGAACGATCTTATTAATGATAGGTCGTGAGATAAGCGATAAATTTAAATTACAATCTGTAAGCAGCGCTTCAGGCAAGTATCTAACTCTTTGCATTTACTTTATGCAACGGACATGCGTAAGATAATATCTGAATTGTTCATTTCAATTGTTCAAATATTTCAACCTTTGTATATACTTATGCAATGATTCTGTATAAGTAAGTTATTAAACTATAATTGTTGTACAAGTTCCTTTATTCTGTTATTATTGATCAAATTATATATTCTGATCGTTAATTTCTAAAACATGGTTATACAAGTGTCCCCACTTGGATAATCATTATATTTTATCACATGTTGATACATACTTATCGGTGTTCAGTATGTATAAGTTGAATTAAAAGTCGTCTAAGCTATTTGATCCAGCTAGACATATATTTAAAGTTGTTGTTGAACAAGATAAAACTTTATCCAACTAAATTATTTTGGTTTGGATTCAAGACTGGTATGAACATCCCAAATATGGGAAACTTTTATGCGCCTAAGGCGGGAATGCTGGACGAAAATATCGTCCTTTAATGTAGTATTGATCAATACAGGGCATAACAGGCTGATCACCCCCCGTGCTCGTAAGTAATGACGGTTTACAGATGAAGTTCTGTTTAACCTTTTCAAAAATAGAAAATAATGTTCATAGTTTGTCAACTGATCCTCATTTATAGTCAGTACGTAGTTTTAAAAATTCAAAATTGAAATGATATGTTATTTATTATCGGTTCAGTTTACTTTACAACTTTTGATTCGTTGTAGAAGTATCGTTCAAAGAAAATATTTAATTCGTTCAGCTAACTATTATTATTGCTATTACTTGCTGGGCACTCAAATGCTCATCCTTGCTTAGTTTAAATGTTTTCAGCTAAGTGTGAAAAACCAGAAAGCTCATGCAAGAACAAGTGAAAAGGAAAACAATCAGAACATGTTTAAATGGTGTCTTTTGTAATAGTTAGAATGTATTTAAGAAAATGGTATGTATTATATATCATGTAAAGAATATAGTAAAGGTTACGTACTTGGGATTAGACTCTGATAAATGTAAGTTAAGTTGATATTTATATTATTGTTATTATTATTAGTATTATTCCGCTCATAGAAATGGTATCGTGAAGAACCGAGTTCGGGTTTCAAGTACCCGAGTTTGGGGTCTTCATAAGGTGGTATCAGAGCTATAAGCATGAATTTACGAAGAGTCCCGAGTCTCTCGCTGGTGACTTCCTTGTGTGGAATGCATCGAAGCCAGACTCTCCGTAGGGGACGCCGATTCAGTCGGTGGCAAGCTGATAGGTACCCTTGTAAGGTGCTATGGTTGGAAGCACCATGAAAGTTACAGTTGGTATCAGAGCTTAGGGTTAAAAACCTTAGGTGGGTTAGACCTTAGGCCATAACCTTGGAACAGAGGGAAACGTTGAAAATACAAATAACTCATATAGATCGAGTTTAAAAAGGAAGATGAATTGAATAAGTTCATCGTCAAATCAAATAAAAGATAACTTGTATAAAACTATTATTTATTGTATGTATATATTAGTTGATAATCAGGACAACTTAAGTGTGTAGATGTTAGATAGAAAAAGGATTAGGGTACCCTTAAATCGTAAAGAAGAAGTCAACCTCCATAATCGAGCCAATAGCTGAAATAGAGTCTCACATTGAAAGCTACCTCAATGAGGTGGTTATTTTGAAAAGTATAGTACCAGACCCTGAAATGATAGTATGACTAATAGGTAAAGTATATTTAAAGAATGTGTAGTCATGTCGAGTTCTTAAACTCGTATGTTTGTGGTGAGTTCTTAAACTCATAATGTATGGGTGAATGGATTATTGAGGATAATGGGAATAGACAGATTACTAAGCAACTGATCCTTAGTGGAGGCGTAAGAAATAAGTAGTACTAGTATTACTTGAATAGGTATGATTCTATGTTATGTATATGATAGGTATATTTGTATTAGGTAATATTTTTCAAATTTTGTATAAGTTGTGTCAGCGATTCCCGACTTTTAAGTCACAAAGGGATAGCGGATGATTAAAGCAATATGTGCTATGGTATGTCAAGTGATATGAGTATTAATTTAAATGGATTAGTAAAATAGGTTGGCATAAATATAGTAGTTAACTATATGAGTACTGGTTAATGCAGATAACTAAATTTTCAAAATCTAATATTTTGAGTACATGAATATACGAATAGAAAGTTTTGTGTTATATGATTATACGTATATGATAAGGCTTAGAATAAAGAATAAATTGTGATAATGCCGCCAAGGAAATGAAAACGAAATACACGAACAGAAGAACCTGTCAACAAAGCTAGAAGACAACCAGTACCGATACAGAATTTTGCGAATATGGACGATCAAGCTATGCAGAACAAAATAGTAGTCGCCAGAAGATCAGCCAGATAATCGATCGACGAATGTCAAAGACTCCAAGGCAATCAGATCGCCGGGATTTAGAAGATCAACTGACCCGGTGGAAGCATTTGTGATAGCTACGATAACGAAGGGGCAAAAGATAGTTTTGTCACCTAAACGATAAAAAGGAAAGGAGAAAAAGGGGAGTCTGTGTGTTTTAAGTATGAATCAATGGAGTATAAGGTGGAAGATTGTTCAAGAAGGAGAAAGGAGGCCAGGAATGCGCAAACAAGGAAAGGCAGCAGGACATTGGCGACGACGGAACCAACATCAACAAATAAACCAGCGAAATCAACCGCAAACGTCTTCAACTAGACCGTTCAAGAAACTATAGCAGCCGGGGATGCAATTTCAGGTATTACTCGAACAAATTTTATTTTCTTATATATTATTTTCTTATATATAGTAAATTATTTTATAAAAAAATTTTGAGGAGGAATTTGAGTTCTTTTAGAAACCAATTTTTCCGTTTAATCAGAAAGACAAGCTTTATGTGAACAGTTAAAGATCAGTTCGATCAAAGTTGATCGAGATCTACTTGCGATGATTGTGTATGCTATGTAACCGTGTATGTATATGCTTTTAAACGGTGATTCCGGGAATGGAATCTTCATAAGGGAGGGTGAATGTAACAACTCGATATTTTCTACATAAATAAATAAGAAATTTTGCGTATAATTTTTTATTTATTTATTTTAAGGATGATGATTTGTAGAAGATAATGAGTATATATAATTATGTGGTAAACAAAAATATATTTATTACATAAATATTTACAAATAATTTTATTTTAGAATTATTGATTTTTATAAAGTATATTCCTATAATAATTAATTTATAGTAGAAATGCTTTATTAACTATTTTTCATGAAAATATAATCATATATTATTTAAATAATATATGGAGTGATTTTTAGAATAAATATAATAATTATTTTATTATATAAATTTTGGTACAGGTTATTAATTTAATTATTTTACCTTAATTATTAAGGTTAAATATGACAGATAAATCAGATATAGAATCCAAACCCTAAGTTTGGATTATTGTTAAGGTATGAAAATAATAATATAATATTAATTATATTTTGATTTTTTCAGTGCTATGAATATGTATTGTATTTTCGTATTGATAATGGTAGGTCAATTACGGTGTATTATGATCAAACCCTAGTAATAATGTTAAACCCTAATTTGAGATCCAAATTAGAGTGCAAGATTATTTTATAAGTGTGTTATATAATTTATGTCGTGTATTAAATGTATTAACCCTAATTAAAATTATAGAAACCCTAATTTTTATTTTTGAAAAAAAACCTAAGTGATTATAAAACCCTAATTTCTAAAATGAGAAACCCTAATTTGAAATTCAAATTAGAGTTCGAGATTGATTAGTGATTGTGTTAATGCGTTTAATTAACAAGTATTAGATTTTATTGTTAATTATGGAAAACCTAAATAGCAATTTAAAACCCTAAATATCTAGAACCCTAATTTGATAATTAGAAAACCTAATTATAATTTGGTAACCCTAATTATCAAAATCTTAAACCCTAATTATAACAACCTGATATTTTCTACATAAATAAATAAGAAATTTTGCGTATAATTTTTTTATATATATTAGGGATGAGGATTTGTACAAGATAATGTGTATATATATTTATGTGGTAAATAAAAATATATTTATTACATAAATATTTACAAATAATTTTATTTTAGAATTATTGATTAATATAAAGTACATTCATGTAATAATTAAATTATGGTAGAAATGTTTTATTAATTATTTTCCATGAAAATATAATCATATATTATTTAAATACTATATGAAGTGATTTTTTTTAGAATAATTATAATAATTATTTTATTATATGAATGTTAGTACAGGCTATTAAGTTAATTAATTTACCGTAATTATTAAGGTTAAATAGGAAGAATAAATCAGATATGGAATTCAAACCCTAATTTTGGGTTTTGATCAAGGAATTATAATATTTTGATTTTTCAGTGCTATAAATATGTACTGTATGTACGTACTGTTGACGGTTGGTCAATTATGATGTATATTGACTCAAACCCTAGCATTAATTTGTTTAACCTTGTTTTTCAATTTAAATGGGAAATTTAAGACTGTTATATAACTGTGTTATATGATTTATGTTATATATCACTTCATGATATGCTAATTAGGAAACCCTAATTGTAAATTTAAAACCCTAGTTTAGATTTAAATTTTTAATAATTATTAAAACCCTAATTTGAAACCCAAATTAGAATACAAGATTGTTGTGTAATCGTGATATATAATTTAGGACATTTATTATAAATGTTAATTAGGAAAATCTTAATAAGTTTTGGGAAACCCTAATTCTAAAATTAGTAAACCTAATTTCTAATTTAGTAGCCCTAAATTGCTAAAATGAAAACTTAATTGATAAATTAGCAAGGTTACTATAATTAGTAAATAATTAAATACTAATGTTCATATATTGCATAATTAGAATCTTAATCAAATTAAGAAAACCTTAATGGCAAAAAATTTAGACACTAAAATTTTGATTTATTTTTTTTATTTTGTGCAAACCCTAATTGCTAAATCCTACAAATGCTATATACTAAATATTAGGGTTAAACCCTAAGGGTCAAACCCTAAAGGTTTGCCAAGTTACATTTTTGCCATTCAATTGAAAAGACAAATGACCATTTTGCCCTTTTTGCATTATTAAGCTACAAACTTAGGTTTTGACTCTAGGTGAAGTGGGTGAACAAACCAACAACTCCACATGCTCAATAATATCAGCAATCAGCCATTTGTGCAACCAAATACATTGTATATGTGAAGTATATATAGATTGGAGAGAGAAATAATTCATTTGTTCACTAACATTTTTCACAACAATCAAACTAAACTCTCTTAAGCTCTCACCTCCGAAATTCTAAGACATAATAGTTCCACAACCAAGCCCCACGAACATTACAACCAAATCAGAAGCCTAGAATCCAAGATTGTTCATAAGAAGGTATAAAACCTTAGCTTAAATTCTGCCCAAAATTCGGTTGTTAGATGTTAGATTTTTTTTGTTAAACATGTTATATAAGGTGTCTAATGATGATCTGGGTTGCTAGATGTTGGATCCATAACATCTAGAAGCTCGGATTTGAAGATTTACAAAAGTTGGAAAATTTATTTTTTTGTGTCTGACAGTGAATATCAGGCCTTGTAGATCTCAATCTGTGTTTGATTTTTGTGTTTTAAGTGTTGGATATTATACTCTGATAAGTGGTATGTGATCTAGAAGTGGAATCGTGGCTATTACGTGTCCAGATTTCATTTTATTGTTGGTCAAACCTAGTTGACCGAGCTTGACTAAACGATTTCTGGGTAACCCAGAAATCCTTAAGCAGAGTCTGACATGATTTATTAACGCCCAGATCTTTCATGTTTTTGTTATTTGGATTCTGTTGTAGTAACAAGTTTGTTGTATGTTGTTTAAACTATATTATTAGGCTTATATAACATCTAAATGATTAACAGGATTCATGTAGTGTACAGTCAAACCATGTAAGACAATCACGATTTCCGTTTTCTGGGTAACCCAGAAAATGTATGATCGTGGTTTCTAAGATGGGTTGACCGGTTAATATCTAGCAATTTAGTTGTTGTTATGGTTATTATATGTGATACATCTCTTGTCCTACATGTTGGCTACACACTTCAGGTTTTAAATCACAAAATCATTACAAGATCAACAAGTTGTGGAAGCCCAAAACGAGCCAGTCGACTGTTCTTCATTTCTGGGTAACCCAGAAAATGAAGAACAGCTCTGACAGCTTGTTCTAGGCTCCAGATCTCGCTTGTGTTGTACTTGTTGGTCGTTATTGTTGTTTTATCGTGTATTATTACATTAGTTCTACAACTTGTGATCAATAGCTTGCCCAGAAACATCTCGATCCGGCAATTATCACTAGTCAAAGTATAGTGCTTGATCTCTGGCTATGAATGTTCTTGAGTGCTCAAGAACACCTAAGGCGACGCTGTCTGTCGCTAAAGGCCTATAGCGACAGTTTTATTAATTTTAATTAATTAAATTTTCAAAAAATCATTTAAAAATAGTTTTTAATTTCTAAAAATTACAAAAATAATTTGAAAAATTATTTTAAGTTATAAAAATTAAATATTTATAATTTGGAATATTTTTCATAAATATTAGTATTTATTTAAATATTATTGATAATTAATTTATTTATTAAATGCATTAAATAAATTAATTAAAAATGATTTTAATATTATAAAAATTATTTTAAATGAAAATAAATAGTTTAAAAATATTTTAAGTTATAAAATATAACTTTTAATATTTAAAGGTAAATTTTATTAATTAATTATTATTAATGATAATAAAGTTATTTAATAATTATATTAAATAATTTAATTTAAAAATGATTTTATTATTTTAAAAATCATTTTAATTGAAAATAAAGTGTTTAAAGATATTTTAAGTTATAAAATATAACTTTTAATATTTAAAGAATAATTTCATTAATAAATAATATTAATGATTATTAATTTATTAATAATAATATTAGATTTATTTAATAATTATATTAAATAAATAGTTTAAAAATGATTTTATTAATCATTTAAAGGATATATATGAATTAAAAATATTATTAAGTTATACTTAATGACTTTTAATATTTTGATCAATAATATATTAATACTTTAATATTAATGGTGATTATTTAGAAATGATTTTAAATGTTTCAAAAATCATTAAAGGGTAATATTAATACTTTAAAAGTATTTCAAGTTATTATAAATAACTTTAATATTTTTGAAATGATTTCATTAATAGTTTAATACTAATTAAATATTAATGATAATAGAATTGATTAGTATTTAAATCATTTAAAAATGATTTTTGATGTTTGAAAATTCATGATAAATGTTTTAAAATTATATTAAGTCATCTAAAAATAATATGACTGATATTAAGTTACAGTAAAGAGTCTTAGACTCGATAATTACCCGATAAAGTTGTCGGTAGACCGACATGTTTTAGAAATTGATCTGGACTTAGATAATGTGATTAGATAAGTGATTATTTGTGATTCAATGGTTATTAAACCTATGTGATAATGTGATTAGGAATGTGCTGACTGCAATAAGCAGTATTATATGATATGATATGTTATGTTATTCTAATCAGACCAATGATCTATTTAATGATAGGGATTGATAGAAAAGATAAATCTAAGTTGTGTAAGCAGCTGTCAAGGCAAGTATCTAACCCTTTGCATTTACTTTATACAATGGACATGCGTAAGATAATATCTTTACTATTCTTTTCAATTGTTCAAATATTTCAACCTTTGTATATAATTGTGCAATGATTCTGTATAAGTAAGTTATTAAATTATAATTATGGTACAAGTTCCTTTATTATGTTATTGCCGATCAAATTATATATTCTGTTCGTTAATTTCTAAAACATGGTTATACAAGTGTCCCCACTTGGATAATCATTATATTTTATCACATGTTGATACATACTTATCGGTTTCCAGTATGTATAAGTTGATTTAAAAGTCGTCTAAGCTATTTGATCCAGCTAGACAAATATTTAAAAGTGTTGTTGTTGTACAAGATAAAACTTTATTATTATCCAACCGAATTGTTTTGGTTTGGATTCAAGACTGGTATGAACATCCCAAATATGGAAAACTTTTATGCGCCTAAGGCGGGAATGCGGGACGAAAATATTGTTCTTTAATGTAGTATTGATCAATACAGGGCATAACGGGCTGATCACCCCCGTGCCCATAAGTTATGACGGTTTACAGATGAATTTCTGTTTAACCCTTTCGAAAATAGAAAACAATGTTCATAGTCTGTTAATTGATCCTCATTTATAGTCAATACGTAGTTTCTAAAAATTTGAAATAAAAATGATATGTTGTTATTTATTGGTTCAGCTTACTTCACAACTGTTGCTTCGTTGTAGAAGTATCCTTCCAAGAAAACATTTAATTCATTAAGTTAACTATTATTGTTGTTATTACTTGCTGGGCACTCAAATGCTTATACTTGCTTTAATTTAAATGTTTTCAGCTAAGGGTGAGCAACCCGAAGGATCTGCCAAGAATAAAGGAAAAGGAAAAGTTGCTGAATGACTGTTTATGCTATCTTTTGTAATAATCAAACTTTATTAGGATATGGATGATAAATATTATTATTATCATGTAATGAATGTTGAAGGTTTCGTACTTGGGATTTGGGAAACTCTAATAATATATAAATTAAATTTGATAAATCTATATTATTGTTATTATTATTAGTATTGTTCTGCTCATAGAAATGGTATCGTGAAGCACCGAGTTCGGGTTTCAACTATTCAAATTTAGGGGCGTCACATCATGGTATCAGAGCTTAGGGTTAAAAACCTTAGGTGGGTTAGACCTCAGGCTATAACCTTAGAACAGAGGGAAACGTTAAAAATATAAATAACTCATATAGAGTTTAAAAAGGAGATGAATTGAATAAATTCATTGTCAAACAAAATAAAAAGATAACTTATATAAAACTCTTATTTGCTGTGTGTATATACTATATACTAATCAGGATAATTTATGTGTGTAGATGTCAGGTGAAAAAGGATTAGGATACCCTCGGATCGTAAAGAAGGAGCCGATATCAAAGCCAATAACTGAAATAGAGGCTCAGAATGAAAGCAACGTCGATAAGGTGGTTATTATGGAAAATTTCCTACCAAATCCAGAAATAGTAGAACTAACCGATAGTGATTCAGACACTGAAGTTGGAGCTGATCAAGCATCAACCGAAGTGCAGAATTTGTGAAACAAGGTTTCCTCTTTGGAACAATTATGGGAAATAGAAAAGCTGCTAAATAGCCAACTGCGAAAAGCATTAATAGAAACAATGGAAGAACAAAATAAGCTTAAAATCCAAATTGACCAAATTGGAGCTAAAAGCAACAAAGCATGCGCAGCTCCGAGCAAGAAGGGGAAAATAAAGATGAAAGACCGTGATATAAGAAATCCTGATATCAACGAAAGAAAAATTAATTGAATAGAAAGGTGTGCAAATTGTGACAAGAAACATGAAGGTGTATGCAGAAAAGGGGAATATGTTTGCTACAATTGTGGAGAAAAGGAACATTTCTCTCCTCATTGTCCCAATCCAGCACAATGTGTCTGTTTTAATTGTGGAATAGAAGGTCATCAGGCGAAAAGTTGTCCAAGAAAAGGGTGTAATAAATAGGCAGTATAGGTTCTGTTGTGTAGGTGTGTTTAATGTAATATGTGCTTAGTATGTCTGTGTAAGGTTATGGTCTCAACTTTTGTAATGATCAAGTTTGTAAATCCTGACTTTTGTAGTCATAAAGGGATAGTAGTATGTGCTATGTTATGTAAATTACTACGACTTAATGAAAATGAATTTCTGTTTGAGTGATGAAGCAAGTTTAAAGTATTAAACTTATATAATAAGGTTTAGAATATAAGTTAAATTTATGATTTTATTTAATCAGATAATGCCGCCAAGACGTCAAACTAGAAACCAAAGGGCAGAAGAATCTATCAACAACGTCGAGGGAAAACCACAACCAGATCCAATACAGCAATTCGCAAACATGGTAGCTCAGGCTATGCAACAAGGAATGCCAGCCACAGGGAACCAGCAGGACAATCGCTTGGCAAACTTTAAGGGCTTCAAAGCTGTAGGACCGCCCGAATTTAGAGGTACAACTGACCCTGTCGAAGCCCAAACTTGGGTTAAAGAAATTGAAAAAGCGTTTGTATTAGCTAGGGTAGCTGAGGGGCAAAAGACCGCTTTTGCCACCTACATGATGAAGGGCGAGGTAAATTTTTGGTGGGAAGCGAATCAGGCGAGGGCTGGAGCAGGTGTAGGTGTAGTGGCTTGGGAAAGATTTAAAACTCTATTTTTCAAAAACTATTTTTGATCTAGTATGCAGGCTAGGATGGAGGTAAAATTTCTGGAATTAAAACAGGAAAATATGACGGTGTCAGAATACGTCGCTAAGTTTAATGAGTTGGCTAGGTTTGCTCCGCATCAAGTTGATATGGAGGCTAGGAAAGCCAGAAGGTTTGAGCTGGGATTAAAACCCTGGCTCTACAACAAAGTGGTAGTGTTGCAAATCCCTATATTTGCATCACTCATGGAGAAAGCTATTATTGCTGAAGAGGGGAGTGAGGCCATGAGCCTATACAACAAAGAAAGAAGGAATAAGGGTAAGGTTGAGGGAGCTGGGAAGGTGGAAACAAACAGTAGAAGTAGGAGTGAAAAGAGGAAGGGAAACAACTTTGGGGGTATGCAGGTGAAGCAGGAAGGTACAAAGAAGAAGCCGCTAGTACAATGTGGGAACTGTGGAAAGAACCATTTGGGAGAATGTCTGAAAGGTAAATTTGTATGTTTTAAGTGTGGGCAGGAGGGCCATATCTCTCCCAACTGACCCAATCCTAGAACTGTTAATGGATGTTTTCTGTGCGGATCAAAGGAGCATAAGGTGAAGGACTGTCCGAAAAGGAGGATGGACGCAGAAAGTGGGAACATGGGGAAAAGCGGTGGAACCTTGGCGATCACAGGACCAACATCATCTAGCAAGTCGACAAAATCTACTGCAAGGGTCTTCAACATGACAGTCCATGATACGGCGACAGCTGGAAATAGAACTCCAGGTATTATTCGTATAACTTTTATTTTCTTATGCATGATTTTCCTATATATAGTAAATTATTTTATAAAGAAATTTTGAGGAGGAATTTGAGTTCTTTTAGAAACCAATTTTTCCGTTTAATCAGAAAGACAAGCTTTATGTGAATAGTTAAAGATCAGTTCGATCAAAGTTGATCGAGATCTACTTGCAATGATTATGTATGCTATGTGTCGTGTATGTATAGGTTTTAAAACGGTGATTCCGGGGACGGAATCTTTATAAGGGAGGGTGAATGTAACAATCCGATATTTTCTACATAAATAAATAAGAAATTTTGCGTATAATTTTTTTTATATATTAAGGATGAGGATTTGTACAAGATAATGTGTATATGTATTTATGTGGTAAATAAAAATATATTTATTACATAAATATTTACAAATAATTTTATTTTAGAATTATTGATTAATATAAAGTACATTCATGTAATAATTAAATTATGGTAGAAATGTTTTATTAATTATTTTTCATGAAAATATAATCATATATTATTTAAATACTATATGAAGTGATTTTTTTTAGAATAATTATAATAATTATTTTATTATATGAATGTTAGTACATGCTATTAAGTTAATTAATTTACCATAATTATTAAGGTTAAATAGGAAGAATAAATCAGATATGGAATCTAAACCCTAATTTTGGGTTTTGATCAAGGAATTATAATATTTTAATTTTTCAGTGCTATAAATATATACTCTATGTACGTACTATTGACGGTTGGTCAATTATGATGTATATTGACTCAAACCCTAGCATTAATTTATTTAACCCTGTTTTTCAATTTAAATGGGAAATTTAAGACTGTTATATAACTGTGTTATATGATTTATGTTATATATCACTTCATGATATGCTAATTAGAAAACCCTAATTGTAAATTTAAAACCCTAGTTTAGATTTGAATTTTTAATAATTATAAAAACCCTAATTTGAAACCGAAATTAGAATACAAGATTGTTGTGTAATCGTGATATATAATTTAGGACATTTATTAAAAATGTTAATTAGGAAAATCTTAATAAGTTTTGGGAAACCCTAATTCTAAAATTAGTAAACCTAATTTCTAATTTAGTAGCCCTAAATTGCTAAAATGAAAACTTAATTGATAAATTAGCAAGGTTACTATAATTAGTAAATAATTAAATACTAATGTTCATATATTGCATAATTAGAATCTTAATCAAATTAAGAAAACCTTAATGGAAAAAAATTTAGAAACTAAAATTTTGATTTTTTTTTTATTTTGTGCAAACCCTAATTGTAAAATCCTACAAATGCTATATACTAAATCTTAGGGTTAAACTCTAAGGGTCAAACCCTAAGAGTTTGCCAAGTTATATTTTTGCCATTAAATTGGAAAGACAAATGACCATTTTGCCCTTTTTGCATTATTAAGCTACAAACTTAGGTTTTGACTCTAGGTGAAGTGGGTGAACAAACCAACAACTCGACATGCTCAATAATACCAGCAATCAGCCATTTGTGCAACCAAATACATTGTATATGTGAAGTATATATAGATTGGAGAGAGAAATAATTCATTTGTTCACTAACATTTTTCACAACAATCAAACTAAACTCTCCCAAGCTCTCACCTCCGAAATTCTAAGACATAATAGTTCCACAACCAAGCCCCACGAACATTACAACCAAATCAGAAGCCTAGAATCCAAGATTGTTCATAAGAAGGTATAAAACCTTAGCTTAAATTCTGCCCAAAATTCGGTTGTTAGATGTTCGATTTTTTTTGTTAAACATGTTATATAAAGTGTCTAATGATGATCTGGGTTGCTAGATGTTGGATCCATAACATCTAGAGGCTCGGATTTGAAGATTTGCAAAATCTGGAAATTTTATTTTTTTGTGTCTGACAGTGAATGTCAGGCCTTGTAGATCTCAATCTGTGTTTGATTTTTATGTTTTAAGTGTTGGATATTATACTCTGATAAGTGGTCTGTGATCTAGAAGTGGAATCGTGGCTATTACGTGTCCAGATTTCCTTTTATTGTTGGTCAAACCTAGTTGACCGAGCTTGACCAAACGATTTCTGGGTAACCCAGAAATCCTTAAGCAGCGTCTGACATGATTTAGTAACGCCCAGATCTTTCATGTTTTTGTTATTTGGATTCTGTTGTAGTAACAAGTTTGTTGTATGTTGTTTAAACTATATTATTAGGCTTACTTAACATCTAAATGATTAACAGGATTCATGTAGTGTACGGTCAAACCATGTTAGACAATCACGATTTCCGTTTTCTGGGTAACCCAGAAAATGTATGATCGTGGTTTCTGACATGGGTTGACCGGTTAATATCTAGCGATTTAGTTGTTGTTATGGTTATTATATGTGATAAATCTCTTGTCCTACATGTTGGCTACACACTTCAGGTTTTAAATAACAAAATCATTACAAGATCAACAAGTTGTGGAAGCCCAAAACGAGCCAGTCGACTGTTCTTCATTTCTGGGTAACCCAGAAAATGAAGAACAGCTCTGACAGCTTGTTCTAGGCTCCAGATCTCGCTTGTGTTGTACTTGTTGGTCGTTATTGTTGTTTTATCGTGTAGTATTACATTAGTTCTACAACTTGTGATCAATAGCTTGCCCAGAAACATCTCGATCCGACAATTATCACAGGTCAAAGTAGGGTGCTTGATCTCTGGCTATGAATGTTCTTGAGTGCTCAAGAACACCTAAGGCGACGCTGTCTGTCGCAAAAGGCCTATAGCGACAGTTTTATTAATTTTAATTAATTAAATTTTCAAAAAATCATTTAAAAATAGTTTTTAATTTCCAAAAATTACAAAAATAATTTGAAAAATTATTTTAAGTTATAAAAATTAAATATTTATAATTTGGAATATTTTTCATAAATATTGGTATTTATTTAAATATTATTGATAATTAATTAATTTATTAAATACATTAAATAAATTAATTAAAAATGATTTTATTGTATTAAAAATTATTTTAAATGATAATAAGTTATTTAAAAATATTTTAAGTTATAAGATATAACTTTTCATATCTTAAAGTAAATTTCATTAATTATTTAATATTAATGATATTAGATTTATTTAACACTTGAATTAAATAAATTAATTAAAAATAATTTAATATTATAAAAATCATTTTAAATGAAAATAAATAGTTTAAAAATATTTTAAGTTATAAAATATAACTTTTAATATTTAAAGATAAATTTTATTAATTAATTATTATTAATGATAATAAAGTTATTTAATAATTATATTAAATAATTTAATTTATAAATGATTTTATTATTTTAAAAATTATTTTAATTGAAAATAAAGTGTTTAAAGATATTTTAAGTTATAAAATATAACTTTTAATATTTAAAGAATAATTTTATTAATAAATAATATTAATGATTATTAATTTATTAATAATAATATTAGATTTATTTAATAATTATATTAAATAAATAGTTTAAAAATGGTTTTATTAATCATTTAAAGGATATATATGAATTAAAAATATTATTAAGTTATACTTAATGACTTTTAATATTTTGATCAATAATATATTAATACTTTAATATTAATGGTGATTATTTAGAAATGATTTTAAATATTTCAAAAATCATTTAAGGGTAATATTAATACTTTAAAAGTATTTCAAGTTATTATAAATAACTTTAATATTTTTGAAATGATTTCATTAATAGTTTAATACTAATTAAATATTAATGATAATAGAATTGATTAGTATTTAAATCATTTAAAAATAATTTTTGATGTTTGAAAATTTATGATAAATGTTTTAAAATTATATTAAGTCATCTAAAAATAATATGACTGATATTAAGTTACAGTAAAGAGTCTTAGACTCGATAATTACCCGATAAAGTTGTCGGTAGACCGATACGTTTCAGAAATTGATCTGGACTTAGATAATGTGATTAGATAAGTGATTATTTGTGATTCAATGGTTGTTAAACATATGTGATAATGTGATTAGGAATGTGCTGACTGCAATAAGCAGTATTATATGATATGATATGTTATTCTAATCAGACCAATGATCTATTTAATGATAGGGATTGATAGAAAAGATAAATCTAAGTTGTGTAAGCAGCTGTCAAGGCAAGTATCTAACCCTTTGCATTTACTTTATGCAATGGACATGCGCAAGATAATATCTTTACTATTCTTTTCAATTGTTCAAATATTTCAACCTTTGTATATACTTGTGCAATGATTCTGTATAAGTAAGTTATTAAATTATAATTATGGTACAAGTTCCTTTATTCTGTTATTGTTGATCAAATTATATATTTTGTTCGTTAATTTCTAAAACATGGTTATACAAGTGTCCCCACTTGGATAATCATTATATTTTATCACATGTTGATACATACTTATCGGTTTCCAGTACGTATAAGTTGATTTAAAAGTCGTCTAAGCTATTTGATCCAGCTAGACATATATTTAAAAGTGTTGTTGTTGAACAAGATAAAACTTTATTATTATCTAACCGAATTGTTTTGGTTTGGATTCAAGACTGGTATGAACATCCCAAATATGAAAAACTTTTATGCGCCTAAGGCGGGAATGCGGGACGAAAATATTGTTCTTTAATGTAGTATTGATCAATACAGGGCATAACGGGCTGATCACCCCCGTGCCCGTAAGTTATGACGGTTTACAGATGAATTTCTGTTTAACCCTTTCGAAAATAGAAAACAATGTTCATAGTCTGTTAATTGATCCTCATTTATAGTCAATACGTAGTTTCTAAAAATTTGAAATAAAAATGATATGTTGTTATTTATTGGTTCATCTTACTTCACAATTGTTGCTTCGTTGTAGAAGTATCCTTCCAAGAAAACATTTAATTCATTCAGTTAACTATTATTGTTGCTATTACTTGCTGGGCACTCAAATGCTCATACTTGCTTTAATTTAAATGTTTTCAGCTAAGGGTGAGCAACCCGAAGGATCTACCAAGAATAAAGGAAAAGAAAAAGTTGCTGAATGACTGTTAATGCTATCTTTTGTAATAATCAAACTTTATTAGGATATGGATGATAAATATTATTATTATCATGTAATGAATGTTGAAGGTTTCGTACTTGGGATTTGGGAAACTCTGATAATATGTAAATTAAATTTGATAAATCTATATTATTGTTATTATTATTAGTATTATTCCGCTCATAGAAATGGTATCGTGAAGCACCGAGTTCGGGTTTCAAGTATCCGAATTTGGGGGCGTCACACTAATTGCTATTTTAGCAAGGTTAATGATAATTATATGATCTAAACCCTAATATTACTGTATAAGGTAATTAGATAATTAATCATAATTAGGAAACCCTAATTTCAAAATTTTAGAAACTAAAATTTATTTAATTTTTATTTGATTTTATTTATTTTTGTGCAAACCCTAATTGCTAAATCCTACAATTTGTGCTAAACATTAGGGTTAAACCCTAAGGGTTGGACAAGTTCTAATTATGCCATTAAATAGAAAATACAAATGACCATTTTGCCTCTAGTGTATTATTTTGGCTAACATGTAGGTTTTGATAATAGGTTGAGTGGGTGAACCACTTCAACCACCCCATGTGCTCAAAATAACAGCAACAAGTAGTATACATCAGCCATTCCATGCATCTAGCTTGCTTATATATAGATTGGAGAGATAAATAATTTATTTGTTACTTACATTTTTCCCAACTCTCAAACTAAGCTCTCTCTCTCTCTCTCTAACCTCCGAAATATACAAGTATATCAGTCCTAAATCAAAGCCCCACGATCAACCATAACATAGCATAAGCACAGAATCATCAATTGATCAAAGAAGGTATAAAACCCTAGCATAATTTCTATCCATAGATTCTGTGTTAGATGTTAGTTTTTATTGTTAAAACATGCTAGTTGTAGTCCATTTTGACGATCTGGGTTGCTAAATGTTGGATCCATAACATTTAGAAGCTCGGATTTGTGTTTTTCAAAGATTTAGAAAATTTGTTCTTGGTGGTCTGACAACGAATGTCAGACCTTATATCTCTGTGATCTGTTACGAATTTTGTGTTTTGAAACTTTGTAGTTGTAGTCTGATATGTGCTCTTTGATCTGAGCTTGAAATCAGGCTTAGATCGGATGTAGATTGCAAGTTATGGAAGGTCAAACTGCGTTGACCGACCATGACTTGCCAAGTTTCTAGGCAACCCAGAAAAAATTTCCAGATTTCCAGAAATTCTGACAGCCATTTTAAAAGTCTTTGATCTTGCTTATTTTTGATAGTTAGTCCATGATGTTGTTTGGATGTTGTAATATGACATTAGTACTACACATTCATACCGTTATAGTACCCAGAATATGAATAGGATCGATGTTAACCCTGGTCAAAATACGTTGACCGTTCTGTCTTATGAAGGTTTCTGGGAAACCCAAAACCTTCATGAGCAATTTTTCCATTATGGTTTGACCGGCATGTATCTATCGATTCTGTTGATGTTATTTGTGCTTTGTGTATTAGATCTCTTCATTAACATATCATCTACATACTTAAAGTGTTATATCACATAAATCTTACCTGTACAGAAAGTTATAATGATCGATTGAAGGCAGTATGAACTGTTCTTCATTTCTGGAAAACCCAGAAATGAAGAACAGCTCTGACAAGATATTTGAGGGCTTATAACTTTCTGATTCGTTGTGTTCTGGCCATGATATCGATTGTTAATGGTAGACTTACAATTACACTACAATAACCACGCACTAACAAGCCCAGAATCATGATAACCAAATATCTGGAGCCGGTCAAAGTAGTACTCTCGACCACTGACATGTTTTCTAGGTTTGGGCTCAAGAACATGAAGAACACCTATAGCGACAGTTTTGTCACTATAGGGGGCCTTTAGCGACAGACAGCTCATTATTTTCTAAAAATTAATTTTAAATAGAAAAAAATGGTTTTTAATTATTAAAAATACAAAATAAATTATTAAAAATTATTTTAAATTCCAAAAATTAGTTTTTAATTATTTTAAATATATTTCATAAATATTTAATATTTTTAAAATATTAAAAGTATTTAATTTATTTAATTATAATATTAAATAAATTATTTAAAAATGATTTTTAATATTGGAAAAATCATTAAAAATTATATTATGATATAAAAAAATATTTTAAGTTATTTTTAATGACTTTTAATATTTTGTGATAAATTTTATTAATAAATTGATATTAATAGTAATTAATTTATTTACTAAATGAATTAAATAAATTAATTAAAAATGATTTTATTATATTAAAAATTATTTTAAATAATAATAAGGTATTTAAAAATATTTTAAGTTATAAAATATAACTCTTAATATTTAAAGATAAATTTCATTAATTAATTATTATTAATGATATTAAAGTTATTTAATAATTATATTAAATAATTTAGTTTAAAAATGATTTTTATATTATAATAATCATTTTAAATGAAAATAAAGTATTTAAAGATATTTTAAGTTATAAAACATAACTTTTAATAATTAAAGGATAATTTCATTAATAATTTAATATTACTGATTATTAACTTATTATTAGATATATTAAATTTATTTAATAATTATATTAAATAAATAGTTTAAAAATAGTTTTATTAACTTAAAAATCATTTCAAAGGATATAAATGAATTAAAAATATTTTAAGTTATGAATAATGACTTTTAATATTTTGATAAATGAAACATTAATACTTTAATATTATTGATAATTATTTAAAAATGATTTAAAAATTATTTAAGGGTAATATTAAATACTTTAAAAGTATTTCAAGTTATTATAAATAATTTTAATATCTTGGAAATAATTTCATTAATAGTTTAATATTAATTAAATATTAATGATAATAGAATTGTTTAATATTTAAATCATTTAATAATGATTCCGATGTTTGAAAATTCATGATAAATCATAATAAATGTTTTAAAATTATATTAAGTCATTTAAAAATAATATGACTGATACGTACGGATATTGAGTTATAGGGCAGAGTCTTAGACTCGTTAATTACCCGATAAAGTTGTCGGTACACCGATATATTTCAGAAATTGATCTGGACTTAGATAATTTGATTAGATATGTGATTATTTGTGATTCAATGGTTGTTAAATCTATGTGCGAATGTGATTAGGGTATGTACTGACTGCAATAAGTAGTGTTATGTGTTATAGTTTATGGTTCTAATCGAACGAATGATCTTATTAATGATAGGTCGTGAGATAAGCGATAAATCTAAATTACAATCTGTAAGCAGCGCTTCAGGCAAGTATCTAACTCTTTGTATTTACTTTATGCAACGGACATGCGTAAGATAATATCTGAATTGTTCATTTCAATTGTTCAAATATTTCAACCTTTGTATATTCTTTTGCAATGATTCTGTATAAGTAAGTTATTAAAATATAATTGTTGTACAAGTTCCTTTATTCTGTTATTATTGATCAAATTATATATTCTGATCGTTAATTTCTAAAACATGGTTATACAAGTGTCCCCACTTGGATAATCATTATATTTTATCACATGTTGATACATACTTATCGGTCTTCAGTATATATAAGTTGAATTAAAAGTCGTCTAAGCTATTTGATCCAGCTAGACATATATTTAAAGTTGTTGTTGAACAAGATAAAACTTTATCCAACTAAATTGTTTTGGTTTGGATTCAAGACTGGTATGAACATCCCAAATATGGGAAACTTTTATGTGCCTAAGGCGGGAATGCTGGACGAAAATATCGTCATTTAATGTATTATTGATCAATACAGGGCATAACAGGCTGATCACCCCCGTGCCCGTAAGTAATGACAGTTTACAGATGAAGTTCTGTTTAACCTTTTCAAAAATAGAAAATAATATTCAGAGTTTGTCAACTGATCCTCATTTATAGTCAGTACGTAGTTTCAAAAATTCAAAATCGAAATGATATGTTGTTTATTATCGGTTCAGTTTACTTTACAACTGTTGATTCGTTGTAAAAGTATCGCTCAAAGAAAATATTTAATTCGTTCAGCTAACTATCATTGTTGCTATTATTTGCTGGGCACTCAAATGCTCATCCTTGCTTAATTTAAATATTTTCAGCTAAGTGTGAAGAACCGGAAAGCTCATGCAAGAACAAGTGAAAAGGAAAGCAATCAGAACATGTTTAAATGGTGTCTTTTGTAATAGTTAGAATGTATTTAAGATAATGGTATGTATTATATATCATGTAAAGAATATAGTAAATGTTACGTACTTGAGATTAGACTCTGATAAATGTAAGTTAAGTTGATATTTATATTATTGTTATTATTATTAGTATTATTCCACTCATAGAAATGGTATCGTGAAGAACTGAGTTCGGGTTTCAAGTACCCGAGTTTGGGGTCTTCACACTATAACACATAATACTGTTTATTGCAGTCAGAACGTAGCCTAATCACATTATCACACATATTCAACAGTCATTGAATCACAAACAAACATGTATCTAGTCCAATTATCTAAGTCCAGATCAATTTCTGAAATATGTCGGTGTATCGACGACTTTATCGGATAATTATCGAGTCTAAGACTCTATCCTGTAACTCAGTATTAGTCATATTATTTTTAAATGACTTATAATAATTTTTAAACATTTATTAAAATTTATCATGAATTTTCAAACATAGGAATTATTATTAAATGATTTAAATATTAAACAATTCTATTATCATTATTATTTAATTAATATTAAACTATTAATGAAACAATTGCCAAAATATTAAAGTTATTTATAATAACTAAAAATATTCTTAAAGTATTAATATTACCCTTAAATGATTTTTAAAAGAATTAAAATTATTTTTAAATAATTATCATAAATATTAAAGTATTAATGTATTATTTATCAAAATATTAAAAGTCATTGTTTATAACTTAAAATATTTTTAATTCATTTATATCCTTTTTAAATGATTTTTAAAGTAATAAAACCATTTTAAAACTATTTATTTAATATAATTATTAAATAAATCTAATATCATTGAATATTATGTTATTAATGAAATTTTCCTTTAGATATCAAAAGTTATAATTTATAACTTAAAATATCTTTAAACACTTTATTTTCATTTAAAATGATTTTTTTCTAATATAAAAATTATTTTAAAACTAATTTATTTAATATAAGTATTAAATAAACCTAGCATCATTTAATATTAAAATATTAATAGTTTTCATGACAAAATATCAAAAGTTATATTTTATAACTTAAAATATTTTTTTAACCTTTATATAATTTTTATATAATTTTCAAATCAATAATTCTATTTTTCATCATTTATTTAATACATTTGTTAAATAACTTAAATATCATTAATAGTAATTTATTAATAAAATTTCATCACAAAATATTTAAAGACAGTAAAAATGACTTAAAATATTTTCTTATATCATAATATAATTTTAAATGATTTTTCATGTATTAAAATTATTTTCAAATAATTTATTTAATATTATAATTAAATAAATTAAATACTTTTAATATTCCAAAAATATTAAATATTTATGTAATATATTCAAAATAATTAAAAATTAATTTTTGGACCTTAAAATAATTTTTAATAATTTATTTTGTATTTTTAATAATTAAAAACTATATTTTCTATTTATTTAATAAAAATAATTAATTTTAGAAATAAACTGTCGCTAAAGACTGCCTATAGCGACAGAACTGTCGCTATAGGTGTTCTTCGCGTTTATCATGAAACCCAGAAATTCATATGCAGTTATCGAGTAGACACGTTTGACCACCAATAATTGTTATTTTGTGATGGTTCTAGGCTTGTTCTAGATCAGATCTTGTAGTACTCGTGTAATACTACACGATTCAATAACAAACATGGCCAAACATCATAACATAAGTGAGATCCAAGCCCTGAAAAACCTGTCAGACACTGTTCTTCAATTTCTGGGTTTTCCAGAATTGAAGAACTGTTCATGCTAACACTTTTGGGCTTTCATGAATTTCTATTCGTATGATGTTTTTGTGATTTAAAAGTTCTAGATTGTAGCCAACATGTACGACAACAGATCCATTACACAAAATCACTCTAACAACATTCCATGATCTTCTGCTTGGTTTGACCAATCCACTATTTCTTTTCTGGTTATCATTTAGGTGATGTACAGGCATAAATGTGTAGTCCACATAACATATTACGATTCTATTGCAACAACAACAACAAACACCTACCAGATCATGAGACAAAAAAAACTTGTCAGACATGATCTGGGCAGTTTCTGGGTTACCCAGAATTGCCCAGTCATGCTTGATCAACGATCTTTGACCAATAATAACATGTAATATGTGCATGATCTAAACTTGATTCAAGTTCCAGATCCAAGCCTACATTACATACTATAACTTTAAACGTTTCAACCAGCAAAAACATAAACAAACAACGATTTACAGGGTCTTACATTCGGTTGTCAGACTCATTTAAAAAAAATTTCTAGATTCTTGCAAACACCAAATCCGAGCCTATAGATGTTATGGATCTAACATCTATCAACCCAGATCATTGATTAACACTATATAGAACATATTACAACACATAAACATAACTTCTAACAGAAGATCAAGGTTCAAAATTTTGAGTAGGATTTTATACCTTTATGCATTAATTCTTGATTCTGATCTTCTAGATTTGTTATGGTAATCGTGGGGCTTGTATATGGGACTGATCTACTACATAATTTCGTGGGTTTTGAGCTTGAGAGAGTTAGGTTGGGTGAATGAGCAAAATGAGCTTGAATAATGATTTTTCTCTCTCCTTGATCTTATAAATAATGTGGTGCAATGGATTTGGCTGAGATGTTGATGCTGATATGTGTAATATGTAGGCACATGGCTAGGTTGGAGTGGTTGAACAACTACACATAGGCCAAGATGGACAAGTTTCCTTTAATAATGTAATAAGGGCAAATTGGTCTTTTGCATTTTCAATTTAATGGCATTATGGTAAACATAAAAAACCCTTAGGGTTTAACCCTAAGGTTTAGCACAAATTTTTTTTTTGTAGGATTTCTAGAATTTTACAATTATAGTAAAAATGAAAAATTTAGTTTCATAAAATTGCAAATTAGGTTTTTCCTAAAATAGTTTAGGTTTCTAATTATACAAACTTACATATTAAGTTTAAAGACTTACTAATTAGCATTAAAATGACTAAATTAGCAATTAATTTTTTTCCATTAAGCAATTAGGGTTTTCCATTTGAAAATTAAGGTTTCAAAAAATAGAAATTAGGCTTTATAAATATAAGTTAGGGTTTTCAAAAATAATTTAGGATTTCCCTAATTTGAGTTAATATCTATAACACCGGTCGTTAATTACCTTAACATGATTACATAGCAGTCTTAAGCTGGCATTTGACTTTTGAATTTGGGTTACTAAATTTAGAAATTAGGTTTACTAATTTAGTAATTAGGGTTCTTAATTAATTACGTTTCCTAAGTATAAATAGGGCTTTACCTAATTATTTTAAATTCTATAATACACGACATAATTCACATAACCCAGTTACAACACAGTCTTGAATCTCCCACCTGAATTTCAAAATTGGGTGAAATAAATTAATGCTAGGGTTTTGACATTAAGCATCATAATTGACCAGCCATTTTCCATACACACATACAGTACATAATTATAGTACTGAAAAATCAAAATATAATTAATATTATAATAAATATCATTAATCACATAACATAACTACTAAACATATTTTAAAGTCTCATTTGACTTCAAACTAGGGTTTATTAGTTACATTAAAACTGATCCTCACATTAACCTTACACACATAGCATACCTAATTATAGCACTGACAAATAATAATATAATATTATTATTCTCATTCTTTGATCAAAATCTAAAATTAGGGTTTTGGATTCCATATCTGATTTTAACTGTCATATATAACATTAATAATTAAGTTAAAAATAAATAACTTAATTAATCTGAATTAAATTCATATAATAAAATAAAATAATTATTATAATAATTCTATAATCCTTTCATATATGATTTAAATAATATAATAATCATGTTCTCATAGAAAATAATTAATAAAAACATTTTTACTGTAAAATTAATTATTATAAGAATATAATTTATAATGATCAATAATTCTAAAATAAAATTATTTGCAAACATTCATGTAATAAAAATAATTTTATTTATTACAATAATTACATAAGCTTTATCTTGTACAAATCCTCATCCTTAAAATTTTAAAAAAAAATTATACGTAAAATTTCTAATTTAATTATATTGAAAATATCAGGTTATTACATTCACCCTCCCTTATAAAGATTCTGTCCCCGGAATCACCGTTTTAAAACCTATACATACAAGGGTACATAGCATCCACCATCATTACAAGTAGATCTCGATCAACTTTGATCGAACTGATATTTAACTATTCACATAATCTTGTCTATCTGATTTAATGAAAATTTAATTTCTAATAGAACTCAAATTCCTCCCTCAAAATAATTTATAAAATAATTTACTATATATAAGAAAATAATATGTAAGAAAATAAAATTTATTCGAATAATACCTGGAGTTGCATCCCTGGTTGCTACAGTTTCTTGAACAGTCATGTTGAAGACGCTTTCGGTTGATTCTGTTGGTTCGTTTGTTGATGTTGGTCCCGTTGTCGCCAATGTCCTGTTGCCTTTCCTTGTTTGCGCATTCCTTGCCTCCCTTCTCCTTCTTGGACTGTCTTCCACCTTATACTCCATTGATTCACACTTAAAACACACATACTTGTCCTTTATCTCCTTTTTTTATCGTGTAGGTGACGAAACTGTCTTTTGCCCCTTTGTTATCCTAGCTATCACAAACATTGTTACAGGGTCAGTTGATCCTCTAAATCCTAACAGTACAATTGCCTTAAAGTATTTGACGTTTGTCGTTCGATTATCTGGCTGATCTTTCCGCGGCTGGTACTCCGTTCTGCGTAGCTTGATTGTCCACATTCACAAAATTCTGTATCGGGTCTGGTTGTCCTCCAGCTTTGCTGATAGGTTCTTCTATCCTTGGGTTTTGTTTTCGTCTTGGCGACATTATCACAATTTATTCTTTATTCTAAGCCTTATTTTATACGTATAATCATATAACACAAAACTTTCTATTCGAATAATCATGTACTCAAAATATTAGATTTTGAAAATTTGTTTTCTGCATTAACCAGTACTCATATAATTAACTACTATCTTTATACCAACTTATTTCATTAATCCCACATGGACTCATATTCATAACACTTGACATACCATAACACATATAGCTTTAAACATCCGCTATCCCTTTGTGACTCAAAAGTCAGGAATCGCTGCCACATTTATATAAAAGTTAAAAATATTACCTTATACAGACATACCTATCATATACATAACATAGAATCATACCTATTCACGTAATACTAATACTACTTATTTCTTACGCCTCCACTAAGGATCAGTGGCTTAGTAATCTGTCTATTCCCATTATCCTCAATAATCCACTCGCACCTAACTATACCTAGTTCGTCCAACATACCGTACATTATGAGTTTAAGAACTCGACATTGACCACATATTCTTTAACTATATTCTACCTATCAGTTATACTATCGTTTCTGGGTCCGGTACTATACTTTCCAAAATAACCACCTCATTGAGATAGCTTTCAATCTGAGCCTCTATTTCAGCTATTCACTTTGATATTGGCTCGGTTATAGAGGTTGACTCCTTCTTTACAATCTGAGGGTATTCTAATTCTTTTCTATCTGATATCTACACACTTTTCTATCTGACCTCTACACATTTAAGTTATCCTGATTATCAACTAATATATACACACAGCAAATAATAATTTTATACAAGTTATCTTTTATTTGATTTGACGATGAACTAATTCAATTCATCTCCTTTTTAGACTCTATATGAGTTATTTATATTTTAAACGTTTCCCTCTGTTCTAAGGTTATAGCCTAAGGTCTAACCCACCTAAGGTTTCTAACCCTAAAGCTTTGATACCATGATGTAACGCCCCCAAATTCAGGTACTTGAAATCCGAACTCAGTGCTTTACGATACCATTTCTGTGAGCGGAATAATACTAATAATAATAACCATAATATAAATATCAAACTTAATTTACATATATCAGAGTCTAATCCCAAGTACGCAACGTTTACTATAATTCCTTACATGATAGATAATACATATCATTGTCTTAATACAGTTTAATTATTACAAAAGATACCATTAAACATAATCTGTTTACTTTCCTTTTCACTTGTTCTTGGCCGAACCTTCTAGCTGTTCACACTTAGCTGAAAACATTTAAATTAAGCAAGGGTGAGCATTTGAGTGCCCAACAAGTAATAACAATTATAAATATAATTATCTAAAAGAATTAAATGTTTTCTTTATACATCACTTCTACAACGAATTAATAGTTGTGAAGTAAATTGAACCGATAATAATAACATAACAATTCTATCTCAAATTTTTGAAACTACGTAATGACTATATATGGGGTTTAGTTGACATACTATGAACATTGTTTTCAATTTTTGAATAGGTTTAGCTGAACTTCATCCGCAAACCGTCATAACTTACGGGCGCGAGGGTGTACATCCCATGGGCCCTGTATTGATCAATACTACATTGCAAGAACGATGTGATCGTTTACTCTGTCCGCCTTGGGCGCATAAAAGTTTTTCCTTTATCGGGATGTTCATACTAGTCTGGAATCCGAACCAAAATAATTTGATTGGATACAAAGAAGTTTTATTATATTCTACGATATTTCTAAATCTGTGTCTAGCTGGTCAAATAGCTTAGACGACTTATATATATATATATATATATATATATATATATATATATATATATATATATATATATGGTTATACAAGTGTCCCCACTTGGATAATCATTGTATTTAATCACATGTTGATAATCATTGTATTTAATCACATGTTGATATATATATATATATATATATATCTGAATTATCATATACTAACATGTTGATAAACAATGATCGGATATAGAATATATCACAATAGGGTTAATAATATAGCATAATAATAATATAATTTTGAAACTTCTTACTCATGTCCATTGCATAAAGAAAATGCAAAGGTAAGATACTTGCCTGATCTGCTGCTTATAATACGCAACTTAGTTTTATCTTTTATATCACAACCTATCATTCATAAAATCATTTTACTGATTAGAACAACATACTATAACACATAACACTACTTATTGCAGTCAGCACGTAACCTAATCACATTGTCACACATATTCAACAGTCATTGAATCACAAACAAACACGTATCTAGTCCAATTATCGAAGTCCAGATCAATTTCTGAAACATGTCGGTGTATCGAAGGCTTTATCAGGCAATTATCGAGTCTAAGACTCTTTCCTGTAACTTAGTATTAGTCATATTATTTTTAAATGACTTATAATAATTATTAAACATTTATTAAAATTTATCATGAATTTTCAAACATCGAAATCATTATTAAATGATTTAAATATTAAATAATTCTATTATCATTAATATTTTATTAATATTAAACTATTAATGAAACCATTGCCAAAATATTAAATTTATTTATAATAACTCAAAATATTCTTAAAGTATTAATATTAATCTTAAATAATTTTTAAAAGAATTAAAATCATTTTTAAATAATTATCATTAATATTAAAGTATTAATGTATTATTTATCAAAATATTAAAAGTCATTATTTATAACTTAAAATAATTTTAATTCATTTATATCCTTTTTAAATGATTTTTAAAGTAATAAAACCATTTTAAAACTATTTATTTAATATAATTATTAAATAAATCTAAAATCATTGAATATTAAATTATTAATGAAATTTTTCTTTAGATATCAAAAGTTATAATTTATAACTTACAATATCTTTAAACACTTTATTCTCATTTAAAATGATTTTTTTCTAATATAAAAATCATTTTAAAACTAATTTATTTAATATAAGTATTAAATAAACCTAACATCATTTAATATTAAAATATTAATATTTTTCATGAAAAAATATCAAAAGTTATATTTTATAACATAAAATATTTTTATAACCTTTATATAATTTTTAAATCATTAATTCTATTTTTTATCATTTATTTAATACATTTGTTAAATAACTTAAATATCATTAATATTAATTTATTAATGAAATTTCATCACAAAATATTAAAAGTCATTAAAAATAACTTAAAATATTTTCTTATATCATAATATAATTTTAAATGATTTTTCATGTATTAAAATGATTTTTAAATAATTTATTTAATATTATAATTAAATAAATTAAATACTTTTAATATTCCAAAAATATTAAATATTTATGAAATATATTCAAGATAATTAAAAACTAATTTTTGGACCTTAAAATAATTTTTAATAATTTATTTTATTTTTAATAATTAAAAACTAATTTTTCTATTTATTTAATAAAAATAATTAATTTTAAAAATAAACTGTCGCTAAAGACTGCCTATAGCGGCAGAACCGTCGCTATAGGTGTTCTTCGCGTTCATCATGAAACCCAGAAATTCATATGCAGTTATCGAGTAGACACGTTTGACCACCAATAATTGTTATTCTGTGATGGTTCTAGGCATGTTTTAGATCAGATCTTGTAGTACTCGTGTAATACTACACGATTTAATAACAAACATGGCCAAACATCATAACATAAGTGAGATACAAGCCTTGGAAAACCTGTCAGACATTGTTCTTCAATTTCTGGGTTTTCCAAAATTGAAGAACAGTTCATGCTAACACTTTTGGGCTTCCACGAATTTCTATCCGTATGATGTTTTTGTGATTTAAAAGTTCTAGATTGTAGCCAACATGTACGATAACATATCCATTACACAAAATCACTCTAACAACATTACAATTATTAGATCCGGTCCAGTCAAACCATGTCAGAAGACATGGTCATCAGTTTTCTGGGTTGCCCAGAAAACCGATTCCATGATCTTCTGCTTGGTTTGACCAATCCACTATTTCTTTTCTGGTTATTATTTAGGTGATGTACAGGCATAAATGTGTAGTCCACATAACATATTATGATTCTATTGCAACAACAACAACAAACACCTAGCAGATCAGGAGACAAAAAACACTTGTCAGACATGATCTAGGCAGTTTCTGGGTTACCCAGAATTGCCCAGTCATGCTTGGTCAACGGTCTTTGACCAATAATAACATTTAATATGTGCATGATCTAAACTTGATTCAAGTTCCAGATCCAAGCCTACATTACATACTACAACTTTAAACGTTTCAACCAGCAAAAACATAAACACACAACGATTTACAAGGTCTGACATTCGGTTGTCAGACTCATTTAAAAAAAATTTCCAGATTCTTGCAAACACCAAATCCAAGCCTATAGATGTTATGGATCTAACATCTATCAGCCCAGATCATTGATTAACACTATATAGAACATATTACAACACATAAACATAACTTCTAACAGAAGATCAAGGTTCAAAATTTTGAGTAGGATTTTATACCTTTATGCATTAATTCTTGATTCTGATCTTCTAGATTTGTTATGGTAATCGTGGGGCTTGTATATGGGACTGATCTACTACATAATTTCGTGGGTCTTGAGCTTGAGAGAGTTAGGTTGGGTGAATGAGCAAAATGAGCTTGAATAATGATTTTTCTCTCTCCTTGATCTTATAAATAATGTGGTGCAATGTATTTGGCTGAGATGTTGATGCTGATATGTGTAATATGTAGGCACATGGCTAGGTTGGAGTGGGTGAACAACTACACATATGCCAAGATGTACAAGTTTCCTTTAATAATGCAATAAGGGCAAATTGATCTTTTGCATTTTCAATTTAATGGCATTATGGTAAACGTGAAAAACCCTTAGGGTTTAACCCTAAGGTTTAGCAAAAAAAATTTTTTTGTAGGATTTCTAAAATTTTACAATTATAGTAAAAATGAAAAATTTAGTTTCGTAAAATTGCAAATTAGGTTTTTCCTAAAATAGTTTAGGTTTCTAATTATATAAACTTACATATTAGGTTTAAAGACTTTCTAATTAGCATTAAATGACTAAATTAGCAATTACTTTTTTTCCATTAAGGAATTAGTGTTTTCCATTTGAAAATTAAGGTTTCAAAAAATAGGAATTAGGGTTTATAAATATAAATTAGGGTATTCAAAAATAATTTAGGGTTTCCCTAATTTGAGTTAATATCTATAACACCGGTCGTTAATTACCTTAACATGATTACATAGCAGTCTTAAGCTGGCATTTGACTTTTGAATTAGGGTTACTAAATTTAGAAATTAGGTTTACTAATTTAGTAATTAGGGTTATTAATTAATTAGGTTTCGTAAGTATAATTAGGGCTTTACCTAATTATTTTAAATTATGTAATACACGACATAATTCACATAACACAGTTACAACACAGTCTTGAATCTCCCACCTGAATTTCAAAATAGGGTGAAATAAATTAATGCTAGGGTTTTGACATTAAACACCATAATTGACCAACTATTTTCTGTACACACATATACAGTACATAATTATAGCACTGAGAAATCAAAATATAATTAATATTATAATAAATATCATTAATCACATAACATAACTACTAGACATATTTTAAAGTCTCATTTGACTTCAAACTAGGGTTTATTAGCAACATTAAAATTGTTACATCAAAACTGATCCTCACATTTACCTTACACACATAGCATACCTAATTATGACACTGACAAATAATAATATAATATTATTACTCTCATTCCTTGATCAAAATCTAAAATTAGGGTTTTAGATTCCATATCTGATTTTAACTGTCATATATAACATTAATAATTAAGTTAAAAATAAATAACTTAATTAATCTGAAATAAATTCATATAATAAAATAAAATAATTATTATAATAATTCTATAATCCTTTCATATATTATTTAAATAATATAATAATCATGTTCTCATAGAAAATAATTAATAAAAACATTTTTACTGTAAAATTAATTATTATAAGAATATAATTTATAATGATCAATAATTCTTAAATAAAATTATTTGCAAACATTCATGTAATAAAAATATTTTTATTTATTACAATAATTACATAAGCTTTATCTTGTACAAAGCCTCATCCTTAAAATTAAAAAAAAAATTATACGTAAAATTTCTGATTTAATTATATTGAAAATATCGGGTTATTACACTGCAGGTGTACCCGCGACACCCTTACGTGGGTCCCACCCCTCTGACTCGGTCCAGTTCGGGTTGCAAAGGAGTTCTTACAAGCTAAAAAGGCCAAATCAGGGATAAAAATGCTACGCGATTGAGCGGAATAGCCTGAAATCCTGGTTTTTCTGGGCCCGACTGTGGCTTTCATATCATTCATTGGTATTCGCCCAAACACAGGGTATACTATATCGATGATCTCAGCAGTTACAGATCACATTCGACAATACCATACAAAGGTCCAATGCCATCAGTTCAGGATCATCATTCCCCAAAGATTTCCCCGGCGAGGGTTACAATGCATGGTCATCTATCTAAATACAGATTTCCCTAGCGGGGGTTACAACGCATGTTCATTTGTCTGAATACATATTTCCCGAGAGAGAATTACAACGCATGGTCATCTGTCTGAATACACATTTCCCCGGCGGGGGTTACAACGCATATTTTCCGTTGATGCACATGTCAACGAAGGTCAAGCAACCTTGACGTCAGTTCAGTCATTGGTAGGTAAACCCAACAACGCGTCGGAAGCCATCCGATGATTGCATCAGTTGATACACATCAACAAAGGTCAAGCAGCCTTGGCATTTATCCCCAGCAGGGAGTTCATCTGTTGATGTACACATCAGAGAAGATCAAACAATCCCCAGCGGGGGTTACAATGCTTGGTCAGCCATTGGTTCACACGTCAACGAAGGTCGGGTAGCCCTGACAACATATACTGTTGGCAGTAAATCCATCAGAACATTGATATGTCCTAGCGATACAAACCAGGGAGGATCAACATCATCGGGGAGGATCGATGATGGAATATGTTATACACATCCTCAAGCAGACAAAAGCTTTATCCCCACAGATCTCTTGTACACGAGAGTCACATCTTCAGAATAAAGTCTATATCAAGGATTCAGGACTTTGGTAATAGCCCCAATGTCAACAATCCTAGAGATTCTTGTTAGTTGTGGATTGCACGTCCATGACAGTTCATCAGGCTGTTTACTTACTGCCATCCCCGGTAGAAGCAACAGGGAGCCGGTAATCATCCCCAACATGTGAGAAAACAATCCATATGCATCATACACTTGCACCATGTTGCTCCATATAGCATCATGTTTATCTTGTTGCATTTCAAGTGTCTAGGATTCTTTATCCTATCCATGCCATTACATTGCATGAATATGATAAAGAAGGGCATCTGTAGACACTCAAAATTTTTTGCACACCTGTTACTGACATTGTAGGAGGGCAGATTCGTCTTTCGAAGATAACCCTGGAAGATAGCTCACATCCAGTCCGGATACTACCGGAAGTTCAGTTTCAACCCCGAAACACACACCGGGAGTATCCGTTCCAACCTCGGAGATAACCCCAAGGCATACAGTTCCAATACCGGAAATTCCACCGGAGAAGGCCAATTCATCTCGGAGATAACCTCGAGATATTCAGTCTCAGTCCCGACACCGGGAATAGCAGTGCCAACCTTGGAGATAACCCTAAGGAATGCAATTGTAGTTCCGGAGATAACCCCAGAAATACTTGTTTCAAAGCCATACAAACAGCTTTAGAACACTCGACACTCATACTGAGGCACTTAATACAAGACCCGAAGATAACACTTGGAAGATATGCACACCTCAGAGATGACACTGAGGACCTTCAACACTTACAGCAGTCCAATCTCAGAGATAACCCTGAGCAACGTCTACTTTATCAGCCCAAACTGGAGATAACCCCAGTGAAGGGCAAAGTCGTCATCTTGCCACCTTGACGCCACATCGTGCCGTCTCAACATTTCAGACACATATTTCTACGCAGCAATGTCCCACAAGAACCAAGGAAGTCCAATCCCGAGTGACTATTACGCAGGGTAACTGATAGGATTTAAAGTTTGAAGACTGGAGGGCATGGTCCCATCTTCCTGACTTCGTACAATCTCTAATCCCATGTCATTGCGTAACTCTCGATAATGGCGGTCCAAAATAGGTTTTATACACCTCAGTCGGATGCCCGGATTGAAGTTCTGAAAGTTTGAGCGGATATCATGTTGCATGCATGCACGTATTTCGAGACGATAGGACCCGCGGAGCCCGGGGCACCCCGGGCAGCCGCAGGTACATCTGCGGCTAGCCGCAAGTACACCTGCGGCTTCCCCCTCTATAAATAGAGGGCTTAGGGTGACCATTTATAAGAGAAAAAAGGCGAGGAAGCCCTGTCTAATTTGCTCTGTACACACCCTAAATTGAGTTCTTTCTCATTTTAAACACTTGTAAGCTCATATATAGTTACTTTTTACCGGCGGGAGCTGAGTGGTCATCCACTTAAAGCTATAGAAGTCTTCTTTGGTAGCCCACTATAAGCCTTCTTACACACTTTAAAGCCTTTCTCTTCATCTTTGCACACATTATTCTTCACGTTGAGAGTCGTGTTGCGTGTGTATGCCTGGACTTCGCTCCGTGGTTTAATTTCAGTTTATATATATATATATGGACTAACATTATCGAGTTATGTCTCGATTGAGCCTAGACTTATGTGTGGAGCGTTTAATTGCTTTTGTATATATATATATATACTTACATATATGAACTGTGTGTCAAACTCTGTTCGATGAGCCTAAACTTATGTCTGGAGCTTTTAATTGCTTTCGTATATATATATATATATATATATATATATATATATATATATATATATATATACAGACATGATCAACCACTACGAAGCACCTCCATGGGGGATCGGAAAGGTAAATATATAAAAGCGGTATATATATATATATATATATATATATATATATATATATATACATGATCAACTACCACGAAGCACCTCCATGGGGGATCAGAAATATAAATAAAGTTGTAAAAGAAATCAACCACCACAGAGGAAACTCCAGGCGGGACGAAATGTACAGAAAGCAGTAAAAACGATCAACCGCCACGAAGTAAACTCCAGGCGGGACTAAATGTGTGTGTGTGTGTGTGTGTGTGTATATATATATATACATGCTTACTGCTTTCATACAAACTGCGGTATAATGTGAGCCTAGGAATCATGTGATCACAAATTCAGTCTACTGAATCTAGATTCGGCTCCTATGATGGACATTTTTAGCTGTAAGTAGCTTGTAAATTTATTCACGGTGTTTGGATTTTCTCAGATGATTTTCATACCCATGAGGAGTTCGGCACTGTTTTGTACATTAGTTTCTCGAAGATGTTTCGCATCTCAAAAATAAAAGCAATCAAGCCGAACATTTAATAAAATGAAAGTGCAAAAGGTCTCAATTACTATTGAGCACAGGGTTTGAAAAACCTCTTTTATAAAACTTCACTGCTCAATCTCATCTAAAACTGAATTTTACACAAATTTAAACCCTGTGTATATAGGTGCGAACGAGGCCTCGCATTACTTCCAAATAACAGCAAATTGACACACACACACACACATTCATATAATAGTTTCTTAAAAAGTAGCGGTCACCGTGGCAACACGGATGTCAGGGGGTGCCTAACACCTTCCCTCCGCATAAGCAAGTCTCCTGACCCTAATGAATCTCGGTTTCACAGACTCGTTTAGCAGTGTCACATCACTGGGTCAATGTGCAAACCTTTTTTCGGTTGTGCTGGTACAACCAGTTAAAAAACTAACTGGCGACTCTTAACAGTCCATCGTCGACATTATACATGTCGGACTTTTTTCGCTTGTTTTTTCAAACAAATCTCACATAAAATGAGAACACAAAAGAGCAAGAATAGAAAAGGGACAAATAAAACTCCCGACGTCGACAGCGACTCAGAATGGGTTGTGTAGACCTATTTTGGAGGCGTCACAAATACTATAATTATTTGAAAAGAGAAGTTGATGAAGCAATCACGAAGAATTAACCAAACGAAAAACCATCACGACTAGAGGTACCTAATTTAATTTTTTTTATGAAATAAGTACCTGATAGTTGTTCTCTAGTATTTAACGATCCCATGGAAAGAATATCAACAATCATTCTGAACAAGCAAACTAAATATAATAGATTCTAAAAAAAATCATGCAGAACATTAATCAAGAGGCTAACTACTAATAATTAGTACTATGAACCCAAGACTATAATTGATTAACAATAGTCATGTTGTTATAAGAAGTATTCTTGATGAATTTATAATTACTATTTACCATTAATAGTAATGAATTTAATTTAAGCACTGGGGATTGAACCCGACGTGAATCAAACATGCAACCTTCTGAACAGGAGTCAGACCCATTAAATCATCTCAGAGAAATAATGTAGACCCATTAATTTGATGCATGTAAATTTTGTTGTTCAAATATTTTTCAACTACACGGCATGCAATTGGTAATTAGAGAGAATACCAAATAGATTAATAAGCACTTAAATTCAACTATGCAATATTCAAAAAACAATTGAACAAATTATAGAGGGTGAATGAGTTAAATGATGACCTTATATAATTCTTTGTCTATTGGAGCAATGGCGGTGAGTTCCTTCGCTTCTGAGCGTTGGATGAATTTTGATATTGTCATAATGGTGAACTTCTTGTACATATAATATATCACCTATATTATTTTATACATATGATATTAATCTAATTATCTGTTGCTGTAGGATAGCAATTCCTTCTAATCACCCCGTGAATGAATACTACGCGGTATCAAAAATTAAGGGAAAAAGATCTTGTGTTTTTAAAAAAAGAAAAAGAAAATATTATTATTATTATTCCTATTTAGAAAATATTTTTCAACTTTCAAAAATTATTTTTCAAATTCCTTCCTAATTTTATTTTATAAATATATAAATAGAAATGATTTGATTTTGTTTCCAAAATATGAATGATTTGATTTTATATAAAGAAAGATTTTATTTTATTTTCCAAAATAAAATTAGATTTTATTTACTTGGTAATATATATATATATATATATATATATATATATATATATATATATATATATATATATATATATATATATCTTATTAAGGAAACAAAGATTGTGCAATGTTTGGAAAGATTTGATAAAAGATGTCTAAGATATCTTTGGGAGAGCTCCCCTGGGGGTTGCCTTTCCTATGATTTTTTTTGTTTTTGAGACTTGCAAAATCAAACTTAGTGGATTGTTCAGAAATTTGAAATAGGACTTAAAGACTCGAAGTACTTTGCACGATCGCCACTCCAAAGGTGTGACTCACGTGTAGGGGAAAATGTGAGCCCAAGTACAAATTAGGGTTAACATACGACCTAAAGAATTGAATGAGAAATAGAAAAGTTGGAAATAAATGTGTGAGACTCAAGAAAAGGCTCCACGTGTCCCAAGGCAGAAGACTCGTGAAGGCGACTCATTTTGAGAATTGATTGAGGGATTGGATTGGTGGCTAGAATAACAGGACGATCTGGGAATTACTCTGATGACTAAGGGTATATCTGGAATTTTCCCGAGGACATGTGCCTGGCACGTGACCATTTTCCAGAAAACTCTATAAATAGCTCTTTCATTCTATGAAGAAGGGACCTCACTTTGGACTCTTGGACCTTTTGGAAGACTAGGAGACTTTGAGATTCTCTCGCAACCCGAATCACTCAAGAAGGCTCTCTGAATCTTTGCTACCCTAATAAGGTTATCAGATTCTAAGAGTTCTGCCACGTGTCGTTGGAGTAATCGCTCACCTATTCTTCTCCCCTCTTTAATTTATCATTCAATTCCATACTCTTCATGGATTTCTCTTTTCCTCAGCCAATACAAAACCATAACCCTAGCAAGGTACGATTTTCTTGCCAACACAAACTAAATAAATTCATGTCAATTTTAAGTTAGAAAATATTTGAAAATAACTTTTAAAAACTCAATATTTATCTTATAATTTAAAATGGAGGAAATATATTTAAACAAATTGTAGTCTAGATGATGCCAAAAGATCCAACAACCTCAACTGAAAGGCAAGAGGTGAAATCTTGTGCATATGCAAAGCTTGTGTTAGTCAAACCTCCTCACCCGTGTAGCCTTTCATTTTATCTTCCGTCCGGCCTTTTGATTTTTGGCCTTCACTTCTTTCCCTTCTCTCTCCTTAGCTTTTTGGCTATAAAAGGCAGTCAAACGAAATGGAAAAAAACACACAAAATTTCACATATTCCATCCGAGAGAGAAAAGAGAAAAGGAGAGAGAGAAAAGCTTTTTCTAAAAGTTTAGAAAAAATAGAGAGAGAGAGAAAAATAGTTCAAATAAATAAATGTTTTATTTGGGTTCCATCACATAGTTATTGTGGTGAAGTATTTTGAGTTTATACTCAAATTAAGATATCTTTGTATTATCTCAGATTATTCTAGTGAATTGTTCGGAGTTTGTCCCGTGATTTTTACCTCTTAATTTTACAGGGTTTTGCACGTAAAATTCTCGGTGTCTCGTGGTTGGATATTTTTTTTCGTTATTTCATGTAGTGGTTATTATTATTTTCGTGGAATTACAAATTTAATCTTTTTGGTGTGTGCTGATATTTTATCCATTTAATTTATCAAAGACAACAGTATTTGGGAGGTAATTTTTCCTTTGATTTTTGGCCTTCACTTTTCTTCCTTCTATCTCCTCAGCTTTTTGGCTATAAAAGGCAGCCAAATGGAATGGAAAAAACACACCAAACTTCACATACTCGATCCGAGAGAGGAAAAGGGAAAAGGAGGGAGAGAAAAGCTTCTACAAAAGCTTAGGAAAAATAGTGAGAAAGATAGTTCAAATAAATATGTATTTTTATTTGGGTTCCATCACATAATTATCGTGGTGAAATAATTTGAATTTGTACTCAAATTAAGATATCTTTGTATTCTCTCAGATTCTTCTAGTGAATTATTTGGAATTTGTCCCATAGTTTTTAACTCTTAATTTTAGAAGGTTTTCCACGTAAAAATCTTGATATCTCATTGTTTGATATTTTCTACTCATTATTTCCTACAGTAGTTATTATTTTGGTGAAACTGTGGATTTAATCTGTTTGACATATATTGATATTTTATTCATCAAATTTATCAAAGATAACAGTATTTGGGAGGTGATTTTTCCCAAAAAGTGGTATCAGAGCTAAGGTTATTTGCTCGGTTATTTTTGATAAATTTTATAAAAGAATTAGTCAGAGCCATGATTAAATTGAACTCTTCAAATTTTTTGACTTGGAAGCCTAAAATGGAGGATATCCTTTATTGCAAGGATTTGTATGATTCGTTGGAGCTAGAGGGAAAGAAGCTTGCGAATAAATTTGACGCTGATTGGAATAAAATGAATAGAAAGACTATTGGTCACATCGCAGTGGATTGATCAAAGTGTGTTACACCATATATGTTTCGCAGGAGACAGGTGCTCATACTCTATAGACAACACTAGAGTCTATGTACGAGAAGAAGAATGCACAAAATAAAACTTTTGTCATTCGAAAAATTATGAATCTAAAGTACAAAGATGGTAGTAGTGTGTTGGAGCATATGGGTGAGTTCTAAGGTTTGGTGAACTAGCTGTCCACCATGAAGTTGAATCTTGATGGTGAGATTCAAGCTCTTTTACTTCTCAGTTTGTTGCCAAATAGCTGGGAGACTTTGGTGGTGTCTCTAAGCAATTCAGCTCCAGAAGAAAAAATGACCATATAGATGGTAAAGGATAGTCTTCATAATGAGGAGACAAAGCAAAATGAGCAAGGCATAAATTTTGAGACATATGCTCTTGTTGCAGAGAATAGGGGCAAAAGCAATTTTAGGGGATCTCACAAAGGAAATAAAAGTCGCAGTAAAAGAAAAAAAATCACAGGAGCAGGTCAAAAACTAGACAAGGTGAAACATATATATGCGTCTATTGAAATAAGGAAGGTCATTACAAAAGAAATTGCAAAATCTGGTTAGACAAGCGTAAAAATGGTGAGCAGGGAAAGGATGAGGAGAAGAACACTGCATCCACTATCACTGAAGATGTTGTGATTCTTTTATTTGGGGAAGAAGAATGCTTGCATATTAATGATCAAAAAGTTGATTGGGTGGTTGATAGTGGTGCCTTGTATCATGCTACACCCAAGAGAGAATTTTTCACAACTTACAAAGCTGGAGACTTTGGGTACGTGAGAATGGGAAATACTGATCAATCCAAGATTACTGGAATTGGTGATGCTTGCATTCGAACAGGTATTGGTTGCACGGTTACCTTGAGGGATGTTATACACGTTCCTGATTTGCGCCTTAGCTTAATTTCTGGCATGACCTTGGACAAAGAAGGCTATGAGAATCACTTTGGCAATGGAAAGTGGAAGCATACCAAGGCCTCTATGGTGATTGTAAGAGGTGCTGCTTGTTGTTCATTATACAAGACTCATGTGAAGATGTACTCTTGTGAGTTGAATGCAGTTGAGGATGAATCTTCACCAAACTTATGACATAAGAGGCTTGGTCACATGAGTGAGAAAGGGTTGCAATTATTAGCAAAAAGGCCACTTATTCCTTTTGTTAAAGGTACTGTTTTCAGCCCTTGTGATTATTATTTATTTGGGAAACAACATAGAGTTTCTTTTACTAGTTCAGGTAAAAGAAAATCAGAGCTAATAGAGAGAGTATATTCTGATGTATGTGGACCCATTGAGGTTGAGTCATTAAGTGAAAATAGGAATTTTGTTACCTTTATTGATGATGCTTCGTGGAAGGTGTGGGTATTTTTATTGAGAACACAAGATCAAGTATTCCAACATTTTCAGAGCTTTCATGCTATGGTTGAAAGGGAGACTGGAAAATCGTAGAAGCGTCTTCGTAGCGACAACGGAGATGAATGCATTTTAAAGGAATTTGCTAATTATTGTAGTAAACATGGCATTCGACAAGACCAAATGGTTCCTGGTACCCCAAAACATAATGGTGTTGCTGAGAGAATAAACCGCACTATTATTGAAAGAGTGCGATGCATGTTGAGAATGGTTAAACTGCCCAAGTCATTTTGGGGTGAAGATGTTCGTACTGCTTATTACCTGATTAATAGATTTCCATCAGCACCGTTGAATTTTCAGATTTTAGAAAAGATTTGAAGTGGTAAGAACTTGTGTTATTCTTATTTGAGGGTATTTGGGTGCAAGGCTTTTGTATATATGCCCAAGGAACAAAGATCGAAGCTTGATGACAAATATATGCCATACGTGTTTGTTGGCTTTGGAGATGCAGAGTTTGGTTACCGGTTATAGTATCCATTACAGAGAAAATTATTCAGGAGCAGAGATGTGGTGTTTCATGAGCACCAAAAGTATGAGCACTTTGAAAATGTTACACAACCCAGAGACTAGATTTAATATGTGTATATCCACATCTTTGTCGATAGTAACTAACCAGTCGGGGTACTCCTCGAATCCTATTCAGATATAAAGTTGAAGTATTCGGGGATTCGAGTCGAGGGAGGAATTGTTGGGATACTCCTCAAATCCTATTTAGAAAAGAATTACTAATATGGAAAGGAAAAATTCCTATTTTTAATAGAAGTATTATTTTAGAAAGAAATCTATCTGTAGTAGAATTTTATTTTGGAAGTGTTCTATTTTGAATAGGAAGAGTATAATTGTGGGTACTCTATAAATAGAGTATTATGTTGAGTTGTTGTAGGGTAGTACAATCAAAAGTCACGTAGCATCCTAAGAGTTGAGAAAGGGTGTAAGTGGGTTTTGTGTTTGTATGAGGGAGATGGTTTTTGCAGCTTTTATATTCCATGCAAAAAAGTTGTATTGTGCGTGGGAGGGTTTTGCAGCTTTTAGTCAGTGGATAAAGTTGTGTCGCGATATTGTGGAACCTCAAGTTTTAGCCTTTTAAGGTGTAAAACTTGAGAGAATTATTGTAAGCCCATTATTTTGATATAGTGGAGATTCAAAGTGTGGCCTGTGATTTTTCTCTTTAAGGGGTTTCCACATTAAATATTTTGTTGTTTATCTCTCTTTATTTTATTATGTGGTTTGCGTTACTTAATTCCCAACAAGTGGTATCGGAGCTAGGTTGATTGGATTCACAGTAGAAAGGGAAATAGTCGTATTGGGGTGACAAATAAAGAGAGTGAAGATTGAAGGAGTTGGTGTTCATCGTGATGTTGATGAATAAGAGATTTTGTGCTTATGGATGATCGCCGTTGTAGTCGCTAGATGATGCAGATGATTAAGATGAAGAATAAGAGGAAGATGAAGATTATTGTGGTAGTGTAGATCATGCAGATGATATGAATGCAGACATAGAAAGATACAGATGTTGCAGATGATGTGGATGATGTGTATATTGCGGATAATGAGGATAATGCAGACTATATGGGCAATACCGATTATATAAATAATGTAGAGAATACAAATAATGTGAATGATGGTAGTAACTACGACAACGGTGGTAGTGATCAAGTCGGATTCGAGTCGAAGAAAGACTTGTTGGGGTACTACTCGAATCCTATTCAGATATAAAGTTAAAGTAATCGGGGATTCGAGTCGAGGGATGAATTGCTGGGATACTTCTCGAATCCTATTCGAAAAAGAATTACTAATATGGAAAGGAAAAACTCCTATTTTTAATAGAAGTATTATTTTAGAAAGAAATCTTTTTGTAGTAGAATTTTATTTTGGAAGTGTCCTATTTTGCATAGGAAGAGTATAATTTTGCTTACTCTATAAATAGAGTATTATGTTGAGTTGTTGTAAGGTAGCACAATCAAAAGTCATGTAGCATCCTAAGAGTTGAGAGAGGCTGTGAGTGAGTTTTGTGTTTGTGTGAGGGAGAGGGTTTTTGCAGCTTTTATATTCCGTGCAAAAAAGTATTGTGGGTGGAAGTGTTTTGCAGCTTTTAGTCGTGCAAAATTTTTTTGTCATGGTATTGTGGAACCTCAAGTTTTAGGGTGTAAAACTTGAGATGATTATTGTAAGTCCATTAATTTGATATAATGGAGATTCGGAGTTTGACCCGTGATTTTTCCCTTTACAGATTTTTCACATTAAATCTTTTATTGTTTTATCTCTCTTTATTTTATTGTAAGACCCCAACTTTTATGAATAAAAATTAATTTTTTCCTCTAAATATTATTTTGAATATTATAGTGTGAATTTGATATAATGTTATAGTTGTGGGTAATATTTATAAATTTTGCAAATTAAGTAAGTTGTCATAAAATATTCGTTTGGTCAGGGAATATTCATACGACGACACAATCATTGGTGGACCCCAGAACGGAATTACTGTCGGAGTTAGAAAACGACAGAAATAACTTTTTATAAAAATAATGGTAAACGTTTTACCGTTAACTATTGAAATACCCGGTGATAAAAGTACAGTAATACGCGTGGTTGCATAGTAGCACAAAGTATTGTACAATATCATTGCTAATTAATACTTACGTGAGAAGTCACTCAGTTTTACTCAATTATTGTAATAGTAGTTGTTGCATAGTATCTCATATTATTGATTCAATTATTGTCACAATATTTTTATATTATTAAATCAATAATTGAGACGACAAAGTTATTCATATTATTATTTGCATTATTGACAATGTCTAGAAAATTTTTTATAGGAAAGAGGTTTGGTCACCTAATTGCGCGCCAATAAGGAGAAATCCTTAACGGAAAGCCTCCTCTTTCATGAGAATGATCTGGTTGTTACTATTACGAATTATAATATTAATGATGAATAAATATTATTAAAAATATATTTAGTGAAACCAAGTGAATTGAGATAAAAAGAGGGGTTTTTATAAAGTATTTGTGATAAATTTGGCTTATTACATGGACCCCCACTTTCTTATTTTTTTCAAAACTCGGTAGGAAGTATGTCAGTATATATATAGTTTTGTTTTTATTAGATTATAAATAGAATGTATTATATTTTATTTTATTAGAATATTTTATTGCACAGTAATGAATAGTAAAATTAAAATTTTCCGTCGGTTGCAGCCCGTGATGGTTTCACTGTGCGTCTATGATTTTATTTTCTAAATAGTATCCTTCCATTCTCCTATAAATAGGATGCTTAGTTTAGAATTGAAAATCATACCAGAATCAGAGAATTCTTCTTCTGTAATATTGAGCGTATTTCTTTAGTGTTTAAAAAAGCTTTGATTGTAGAAAACAGTGCAAGTTTTCTTCAAGAATATCCCCGCTAAACTATTCAGAAGTACTCTCTTTTTAAGATAAGGGATATTATTTTTGTTCAATATTCGTATGAAATAATATTTTATTCCATACTCTGTAGTATGTAAGTAATATTATTTCGTTTCAGATTCTGAATTATATACTCATTTTGTTAAAGTATTGCTTCTATACTCTTTGAAATTAGTAGAATATCTTTGAAATTTGCGCTTCATGTAGTATCTTTTCACAAGAATATTTTTCTGAACATTCTTGTTAATTTTTAATCTTTTCATGCCGGGGTACTATTCACGGTGTACTATTAACGAAGTACTATTTATTGGGTACTATTCACTCGGGCACTATTCACTCGAGTACTATTTACCTGAGGTACTATTCATGCCAAAAATTGATTTCTTTTCTGTCCAAATTATTTTTGATACTATTATTCTTGAATTTTACTCCACAAAGAAGTATCATGTTGACAATTTGGACATTATTGAATTCTGGATAAATTAAATTATAAATATTTATAGTTTATCCTTGCTCTCATTTAATTGAATTCTTATATCATTGTCATCATGCTCATGCTTATATTGTGATGAAAGTCATCTTTGGCCCGTAGTGCATATATGGACTGTTGATTGGTATGATTATGACTATGTATTGGTATAATCATGACCTATAATATTACAAATGATGTGATAAAATCCCTCATTGGCCCATAGTGCATTGATGGACAGTTGTTGGCATGATCATGACCTTTGGTGATAATAACGAATATCCTTATCCCGTAGTGCATGGATAATTCGTGAATGTGATACTAATGAATATCCTTGGCTCGTAGTGCATGGATAATTCAGTGATGTGGATTATTTATCGAGCTTTGTTATAACGACAAAATATTGATGATGAACTTTTAAAATCATAGAAGATAGTAGATATTATGCTCTACTTGACTCTTCTATTGGATTGCTTGTTCTGCTGCAGTTAAACTTGTTGTCTATTGTATTCAATCAGTTTAACACTGTTGAAGACTAATGATAATTTATTCTGCATTATCTTAGTCATAATATTCTTTACTGGGCTAGTTGAGTTCACCCTTTACTTTCATTGTTCTCTTTTTGAAATGAGAATGTAGCCGGGACTAGTCGGAGAATGGAGTGACGGTCCGAGTTGGTTGGTGTAGTAGCCCTCACTATTTTATAAAATAGTGTGATAATAATTGTAATGAGGACTCCATTTGAGTTTAGATATTGTCTACAAGATAATATTCGTGTTAAAACTCTCAGCTATGTTTTGTCGCATTGTATAAATTAAGTTTATATTTGATTTCTGTACCATGTATTTGGCGACTCAGAATGGGTTGTGTATACCTATTTTGGGGGTGTCACAATTGGTATCAAAGCTTAGGCATATGATCCCTGGCTGAGATTTGAGGCTAGAACTAGGAGGGGAGAGATGGGTAAATCCTTCGCTAGTATGACCTACCTAAGTTTATTTGTTATTTAATTGGTTAGTCAGAATATAGGGATAATATCTGGCATGTCAATTAACCCTTATTTTATGGAAGTGTTTGAAAATGACATCTGAAAATGTTAAGATAAGCAATGGAGCACATGAGACCGCTGAGTCACCGACGATCAATAACCAGGATAATTTGCATCAGGAAGGCAATAATCCTCATGTAAACAACAACACCGACCAAATGATGAACGATGGGATGTTCAGAGGCTTTCTGCAATTCATGCAACATTAGGCAAGAGAGTCTTCTGTTCAAAATGTAGGTGGAAACACTTGCTACTCACGGATGGTCACTGCTAAGCAATTCAAGGAGCTGGGTCCACTGGAGTTTTTGGGAAAGCCAAAACCACTTAAGGCAGAGACGTGGATTAAGTAGATCACCAAAATATTTGATGTCTTGGGATGCTCCGAGGAGAAAAAGGTTCCCTTTGCCACCTTCATGTTGTGAGGAGAGGTAGATTACTGGTGGGAATCTGTAAAACGTACTCAACCTGCCGAACTAAAGATGTCTTGGGAGAAGTTCTAAGAACTGTTCAACGACAAGTACTTTCTCGAAAGTATTCATCACATGAAGGAGGTGGAATTCATCAAGCTGGAGCAAAATAATATGACCATATCACAGTACGAGGCTAAATTTGTGGAGTTATCCCGGTTTGCATCCCATTTGGTAGATAATGAGGAGTGTATGACACGAATGTTTTAGCGAGGTTTGAAACCCGAAATACATCAATACTTCATTTCTCAAAAACTTTGGTTGTATTCAGATGTTGTGAATAGGGCTCAGTTATTGGGGCATGATATAATGAGTCAGTCCAACCAAAAGATAGTAGCCGACAAAAAGATAATACTAGTGGTAGCAGTCATTAAAGCGGTGATAACAAACGTGGAGTAAATTAACATGCCAGAAATGGTAACCACTTCGGTGGTAATCATGACCAAGATAATAGAAGTGGAAATTTCAAGAAGAGGAGATTCAATAATGATGGAAAGACATCAACACCAGCACCCGTTGTTAAGGAAGGAGAACGACCACCGGTCGTGTGCTATAAATACGGAGGGGAAGGACACATCAGTCCAAACTGCACGCGGTAACCCAAAGCATGTTACAATTACAGAAGAGAAGGTCTCCTAACTCGATTTTGTCGTGTAGTGAAGTCAAGTCAAGTTGGGATGGAGACACCAAATGCTGTCCTAGACAAGTCAAAGTCGGTAGTTCAAGGAAGAGCATTTGTCGTGACCTCCCAAAAAGAGAAGAACCCGAATGAGGTTATCACGGGTAAGCTAATCATAAACTTTTGCGAAGTCTATACCTTATTTGATACCGGTTCTATCTATTCTTTTATTTCTCCTACTTGCGCTCAACGTTTAAATTTAAAACCGGAGAAATTAGACTTTGACTTATCTGTTGAAACTTCATTGGGAGAAACTTTCATTACATCCACTGTTTATAAATCTTGTTTGATTTAAATCGGCACCTTCACATTACCTGTCGATATTATCTCTTTGAAAATACTTGCATTTGATGTGATTTTAGGGATTGATTGGTTAACTACTCATCATGCTAAAATTAATTATTTTCGTAGGGTTGTTAGCTTTCATATTCCTAACCAACCTATCATACGAATTCAAGCAACCAAACCACTAAAGTCAATCACTGTCATATCAAGCCATAAAGCCATTCATTTATTGAAAAACGGATGTCAAGCTTTTTTAGCCCATGTCACGGATTTAAATAAAAATACGTCAGATTTGAATGATATTTCTATTGTTAATAAATTTCATGACGTATTCCCTAAAGAACTTCCTGGTCTACCCCCGGAGCATGAAATCGAGTTTTGTATTGACCTTGAATTCGGTACAAAACCCATTTCCAAAACCCCATATCGAATGGCTCTTATTGAACTTCAAGAGTTAAAAACCCTACTACAGGAGTTAATAGATATCGATTTCATTCGTCCTAGTACGTCTGCTTGTGGTGCTCCTGTTCTATTCGTAAAGAAGAAAGATAGAAGTATGCGACTTTGTATTGATTATCGGGAGTTAAATCATGCCACCATCAAAAATAGGTACCCATTGCCTCACATTGATGACCTGTTTGACCAGTTGTAAGGCGCCAAATTCTTTTCAAAGATTGATCTTCGTTCCGGATATCATCAGTTAAAGATTAAAACTGATGACATTCCAAGGACTACTTTTAGAACTCGGTACGAGCATTACGAATTCCTAGTCATGTCTTTTGGATTGACCAATGCTCCTGCTGCCTTCATGAATATGATGAACCAAGTATTCAAGGAATATTTGGATCATTTTGTGGTTGTCTATATTGATGACAACCTCATATACTCTAAAAGCCGTGAAGATCATGAGCAACACTTGAGGCTGATGCTCCAAAAGCTTCGTGAGAACAAGTTATATGCCAAGTTGAAGAAATGCGAGTTCTGGCTTGAGGAAGTAGCATTCCTTGGGCACATGATATCAAATCACAGAATATCTATTGACCCAACGAAGATTGAAGCAATTCAAAGCTTGGAGCAATCTAAGTCAGTGGCCGAAGTACGTAGCTTTCTGGGCTTTACTGGTTATTATCGGAGATTCGTGGAAGGGTTTTATCGAATCGCCACTCCATTAACTCAGCTGACTCCAAAAGATACAAAATTTGGTTAGAGCGAGGACTATGAGAAGAGTTTTTAAGAACTCAAGAGGAGACTCATGTTAGCACCTGTTCTGACAATACCATCTGGTTCGGAGGGATTTGTCATCTACAGCGATGGTTCAGGTAGAGGGTTAGGATGTGTTCTCATGCAACGTGGAAAAGTCATAGCCTATCCCTCACGACAACTCTAAGAATATGAGGAATTATCCTACCCATGATCTAAAGTTGGCAGCAGTCGTTTTTACATTTAAAATCTTGAGGCATTACCTGTATGGGTAGAAAGTGGAGATCTATACGGATCATAAAAGCCTCAAATATTTCTTCACCCAAAAGGAACTCAACATGCGACAACGACGTTGGCTCGAGCTGTTGAAAGATTACGAGTATACCATTCAATACCATCATGGAAAAGTGAACGTGGTAGCTGACGTGTTGAATTGAAGATCATATGCGAGTACGAGTGCGATATTGTCAACGCAAATGCCCATTTTTTATGACTTACAAAGGATGGAGATAGAGTTAAAGACTCTAGGGACCCACGTGATGATGTCAAATATACGAGTAGAATCGACTTTAATCAATAAAGTTAAAGCTGCTCAAGCTACAGACTTGGAGCTGATGCATATGAGGAAGAAAGTGCAAGAAGGTGATATTCCAGAAGCAAAAATCGATGAAGAAGGAATACTTCGAGTCAACTCCAAACTTTGTGTTCCTAACGACTATGATTTGAAGTATAAAATCATGATGGAGGTGAACAACACACCATTTGCAATCCATCTTGGGAGTACCAAAATGTATCGTGATCTTTGACATACATTTTGGTAGAGCAATATGAAGAGAGAGATAGCAGAGTTTATCTCAAGGTGTTTAACTTGTCAACCTGTCAAAGCGGAGCATCAAGTGCCAAAAGGTCCATTGCAACCACTTGAAATTCCAGAATGGAAGTGGGAGCACATTACCATAGATTTCGTTACAGGTCTTCCCAAGGTTTCTCAAGGCATAGATGCAATTTGGATCATTGTCGATAGATTAACCAAGTCTGCTCATTTCTTACCTATACGAGAAACTTACTCACTTGAATGTCTTGCTCGTATATACATAAATGAGATTATAAGACTGCATGGTATGCCAGTATCCATAGTTTCTGATCTAAACCCAAGATTCACTTCACGATTTTGGGTGTAGAAAGCTATGGGCACGGATTTACGATTCAGTTCGGCAAATCATCCTCAGACGGATGGACAGTCAGAGAGGACTATTAAAACTCTTGAAGATCTATTATGACTCTGTGTCCTTAACTTCAAAGGAAGTTGAGACAAGCTCTTGCCATTTGTGGAATTCTCCTACAATAACAATTATCAAGCAAGCATAGGCATGGCTCCATTCGAGGCATTGTATGGACGCAAGTGTCATTCTGCAGTATGCTGGGATGAGGTGGGTGAAGCAACGTTGTTGGGACCAAAATTAGTACGCATGGCAACAGAAATGATTCAAATGATCCGATAACGTATAAAAACCTCACAAGATCGATAAAAGAGGTATGCTGATCTTCATCGAAAGGACGTGGAATTCAATGTTGGAGATCATGTGTTATTACGTGTTGCTTTATGGAAAGGAGTTACAAGATTTTGAAAGAGAGGAAAGCTCAATCCTCGATTTATTGGCCCATTTGAAATCCTTGATCGAGTAGGAACTGTGGCCTATGGACTCGCCTTACTGCCAAGTATGTCTCGTATTCATAACGTTTTTCACATATATATGCTACGTAAATATGTGGAAGACCTGAATCACATTATTGAATTAGAACCAGACGAGATAGCGGAAGATTTAACGTATGAAGAGGTATCTGTTAAAATCTTGGATAAGAAGGAACATATTCTATGCTCTAGGGTTATACCTCAAGTCAAAGTTTTGTAGAGAAATCACGATGTTGAGGAAATGACCTGGGAGTTAGAATCTGTATTGAAATCAAGGTATCCTCACCTCTTCGATATATCAGGTACATACACCAATTTTGAGGATGAAATTTCATAAGAAGGGAGGTTGTAAGACCCCAACTTTTATGAATAAAGATTAATTTTTTCCTCTAAATATTATTTTGAATATTATGTTGTGGATTTGATATAATGTTATAGTTGTGGGTAATATTTACAAATTTTTCAAAAGTAAGCAAGTTGTCATAAAATATTCGTTTGGTCGGGGAATATTCATTGTGACGCCCCCAAAATAGGTATACATCACCCATCTTGAGTCGCCAAATACATGGTATAGAATATAAATACAAACTTAATTATACAACCGTCGTGTAATATACGACAATACATAAACTGAGAGTTTTAATAGGAATATTGTCAGCTAGACAATATCCACACTTAAAGGAGTCCTCATTACATTTATTATCACACTATTTAATAGAATAGTGAGGACTACTAATGCTATCATCTGGACCATCACTCCTTTCCCCGACTCGTCCAAGCTATATTCTCATTTCCTGAAGAGAACAGTGAAAGAAAGGGTGAGCTCAACTAGCCTAGTAAGAAATATTATGACTAAGATAATACAGAATAAATTATCAATAGTCTTCAACAATGTTAAACTGATAAAATACAATAGACATCAAGTTTAACTACAGCGGAATAAGCAATCCATTAGAAGAGTCAAGTAGAGCATGATATCTACTATCTTCTATGACTTAAAATGTTTTCATCAATTTTTATCGCTGAGATTCAGCTTAATAAATAAACCACATCATCTAATCATCCCTGTATTACGGGCCAAGGATATTCAATAAATCATCAACGGTCATGACTATACCGAATAATCCCTAGTCATAATCATACCAAAAACTGTCAATCAATGCATTACAGGCCACTGAGGACTTTTACCACATCATTTATAACATTACAGGTCATGATTATACTGAATGATCCCTGGTCATAATCATACTAAGTCCATCTATGCACGTAAGCCAAAGACGACTTTCATTACAATATAAGCATGAGGATGATGACAATGACATAATAATTCAATAAAACAAGTTCAAGAATAAATTTTAAAGATTAATAAGTTAATTTATCCTGAACTCAATAACGTCCAAATTATCAACATGATACTGCTTTGTGGAGTAAAATTCAAGAATGCTCAGAAAAATATTTCCACAAAAAGATACTAGATGAAGCGCAAATATCCAGGATATTCCATTAATTTCAAGGAATATAGAAGCCAAAACTTTAACCAACTGAGTATAATAGAATGTATGAAACTACAAATAGATTTTCACCCGTCATGCGGTAATTCACGTATACAGATTATTTCCACAATTTAATAAGGAATGAATACAAAGGATCATTCACCATGCATGTGGTAATCCACTTAGACATGTTATTCCAACAGAATAATAAAGAATGGAATAACAGAAGGATTCACCATGCGTTCGATAGACTGCACATACATGTTATTCCCAACAGAATAATAAATAATGGAACCAGGTCATGCGCAACGCACAGACAGGATATTCCGACAGAATAATAAATAATAGAACCAGGTTTGACGTTAACGTACAAGGACATGATATTTCGACAGAATAATAAATAATGGAGCCAGGTCCGGTGTAAACGCACAGACATGATATTCTGACAGAATAATAAAGAACGAAATAATAGAAGAATTTCACCATATATGCGGTACTTCGCATAAACAGGTTATTCCAACATAATAATGAAGAATGGAATAACAACTCTTACGAGTAGTGAAAGAAAATAATTCTCTTCATGAATACGAAAGAATAATACCCCTTACCTTAGAAGAAATTGGATATTGGAAAAGTGAAGTAGCAGAATACTTTTCTTCTTTCTCTTTATAGTTTCTCTCTCTAGAGTTTCAGTGAATTCATAAGAAATTATGAAGGAATGAGCTTCTATTTATTGAAGAACTGAAAGTGGCTCTTGGTCTTAACGAATGGTCAAAATAACTCTTGGTAATATTGAAGAGACAACTACTATTTGCGAAGGGGCAATTAACTCTTGAAACACCGAAGGGGCAAATAACTCTTAAAAAACTGAAGGGAGAAATAACTCTTGAAAAACTGAAGGGACAAGTTACTATTAAAACTTTAAATCAACGATCCATATTGATTTACTATTATAATTTCAACCAACGGTCTGAAAAATTAGCACATCTCCTCATGGAATAATATTGTACCCAAAAATGATTTGGACTGAAAAGAAATATATTTTTCGGGTGAATAGTACCCCGTGAATAGTAACTCATGAATAGTATTCCGACATGAAAAGTGCCCCGAATACCCGATTGAACAATATAACATCCAGACATCAATTATTATCGAAATAAATGTCGATTTCCACCAACATAAATAATTTCAACACAATGAAACTATAAAATTCATCTTTAATCAACACGAACTTATTCATCATTAATATTATAATTCATAATATTTAACAACCAGGTCGTCCTCAGGAAAGAGGGGGCTTTCCAATAAGTATTTCTCCCTATTGGCACGCAATTAGGTGACCAAACCTCTTCTTGACAGAACTTCAAGACATTGTAAATATTACAATTTAATAATATGAATAACTTTGTCGTCTCAATTATTGATTTAACAATATAACATATTATACAGATGATACTGTGACAATAATCAAATTAATAATATGAGAGATTTGATGTAGCAATTACTATAGCAATAATTGAGTATTACTAAGTGGCTTTTCACGTAAGCATCAATAACCAATACCGTGTGCTACTATGCAACCACGCGTATTACTGTACTTTTACTACCGGGTAGTTCAACAGTTTTAACGGTAACACTTCCACTATTATTTTTCTAAAAAGATAATTGTGTCGTTTTCTTACTACGACAATACTTCTGTTGTGGGGTCCACTAATGATTGTGCCGTCGTATGAATATTTCCTATTAAAATGAATATTCCCCGACCAATCGAATATTATATAATCACTTGCTTACTTTGCAAAATTTGTAAATATTATCCACAACTATAACATTATATTATATCCACACCATAATATTCAAAAATATATTTTTAGAGAAATTAATCTTTATTCATAAAAGTTGGGGTCTTACAACCTCCCCTTCTTATGAAATTTCGTCCTCAAAATTAGGGTGCGTACCTGGTATGTCGAAGGGGTGAGGATATCTTGACTTCATCTCAGATTCTAACTCCCAGGTAATTTCCTCCACATCGTGGTTTCTCCACAAAACTTTGACTTGAGGTATAACTTTAGAATGTAGAATATGATCCTTCTTATCCAAAATTTTAACAGGTAACTCTTCATACGTTAAATCTTCCTCTATCTCGTCTAGTTCTAATTCAATAATGTGGTTCGGGTCTTTCACATATTTACGTAACATAGATATATGAAAAATATTATGAACACGAGACATACTTGGCGGTAAGGCGAGTTTATAGGCCACAGTTCCTACTCGTTTGAGGATTATAAATGGGCCACTGAATCGAGGATTTAGGTTTCCTCTCTTTACAAATCTCGTAATTCCTTTCCATGGAGCAACACGTAACAACACATGATCTCCAATATCGAATTCCACGTCTTTTTGATGAAGATCAGCATAACTCTTTTGTCGATCTTGTGAGGTTTTTATACGTTGCCGGATCGTTTGAATCTTTTTTGTAGTCATACGTACCAAATTCGGTCCTAACAACGTTGCTTCACCCACCTCATCCTAGCATACTGGCGAATGACACTTTCTTCCATACTACGTCTCAAATGGAGCCATGCCAATACTTACTTGATAACTATTGTTGTAGGAAAACCCCACCAATGGTAAGAACTTGTCCCAACTTCCCTTGAAATCAAGGACACAGAGTCTTAATAAATCTTCAAGAGTTTAAATAGTCCTCTCTGATTATCCGTCCGTCTGAGGATGATATGCCGAACTAAATCGTAAATCTGTGCCCATAGCTTTTTGCAAACTAACCCAAAATCTTGAAGTGAATCTTGGGTCTCGATCAGAAACAATGGATACTGACATACCATGCAATCTTACAATCTCGTTTATGTACATACTAGCAAGACGTTCAAGTGTATAAGTTTCTTGTATAGGTAAGAAATGAGCAGACTTGGTCAATCTATCACCAATGACCCAAATCGCATCTATGCCTTGAGAAACCTTGAGAAGACCAGTAATGAAATCCATGGTAATGTGCTCCTACTTCCATTCTAGAATTTCAAGTGGTTGCGATGGACCTTTTGGCACTTGATGCTCCGCCTTGGCTCGTTGATAAGTTAGACACCTTGAGATAAACAACACTATCTCTCTCTTCATATTGCTCCACCAATATGTATGATGATGATCACGATACATTTTGGTACTCCCATGATAGATTACAAACGGTGTGTTGTGCGCCTCCATCATGATTTTATACTTTAGCTCAGAATCGTTAGGAACACAAAGTCTGGAGTTTACTCGAAGTATTCCTTCTTCATCGATTCTTGCTTCCGGAATAGCACCTTCTTCCACTTTCTTCTGCATATGCATCAGCTCCAGGTCTGTAGCTTGAGCAGCTTTAACTTTATCGATTAAAGTCGGTTCTACTCGTATATTCGCCATCATCATATGGGTCTCTGGAGTCTTTAACTCTATCTCCATCCTTCGTAAGTCATACACAATGGGCCTTTGCGTTGAAAATAATGCACTCATGCCTGTATATGATCTTTTACTCAACGCGTCAGCTATTACGTTCACTTTTCTAGGATGGTATTGGATGGTATGATCATAATCTTTCAACAGCTCAAGCCAACATCGTTGCCACATGTTGAGTTCCTTCTGAGTGAAGAAATATTTGAGGCTTTTATGATCCGTATAGATCTCCACCTTCTCTCCATACAGGTAATTCCTCCAAATCTTAAGCGCAAAAACGACAACGGCCAACTCTAGATCATGAGTAAGATAATTTCTCTCATATTCTTTGAGTTGTCGTGAGGCATAGGCTATGACTTTCCCATGTTGCATGAGAATACATCCTAACCCTTTGCCTGAAGCATCACTGTAAATGACAAATCCCTCCGTGCTAGATGGTATTGTCAGAACAGGTGCTGAAATGAGTCTACTCTTCAGTTCTTGAAAACTCTTCTCACATTCCTCGCTCCAAATGAATTTTGTATCTTTTCGAGTTAGCTGCGTTAATGGAGTAGCGATTCAAGAAAACCCTTCTACGAATCTCCGACAATAACCAGCTAAGCCGAGAAAGCTATGTACCTCGGTCACCGACTTAGGTTGCTCCCAGCTTTGAATTGCTTCAATCTTTGATGGGTCAACAGATATTCCATGACTTGATGCTACGTGCCCAAGGAATGCTACTTCCTCAAGCTAGAACTCGCATTTCTTTAACTTGACATATAGCTTGTTTTCACGAAGCTTTTGAAGTATCAGCCTCAAGTGTTGCTCATGGTCTTCACGGGTTTTGGAGTATATGAGGATGTCATCAATAAAGACGACCACAAAGTGATCTAAATATTCCTTGAATACTCAGTTCATCATGTCCATGAAGGCGGCAGGAGCATTAGTCAATCTAAAAGATATGACTAGGAATTCATAATGCCCGTACCGAGTTCTGAAAGTAGTCTTTGGAATGCCATCAGTTTTAATCTTCAACTGATGATATCAAGAACGAAGATCGATCTTTGAAAAGAATTTGGCGCCTTGCAACTGGTCAAACAGATCATCAATACGAGGTAATGGGTACCTATTTTTGACGGTGACATGATTCAACTCCCGATAATCAATACAAAGTCGCATACTTCCATCTTTCTTCTTCACGAATAGAACATGAGCACCCCAAGGAGACATACTAGGACGAATAAAACCAATGTCTAACAATTCCCGTAGTTGGGTTTTTAACTCCTAAAGTTCAATAGGAGCCATTCGATATGGGGCTTAGGAAATGGGTTTTGTACCGGATTCAAGGTCGATACAAAATTCAATTTCACGCTCTGGGGGTAGGCCAGGAAGTTCTTCAGGGAATACGTCAGGAAATTTATTAACAATAGAAATATCATTTAAAACTGACGTATTTTTGTTTAAATCTGTGACATGAGCTAAGAAAGCTTGACATCCGTTTTTTAATAAACGAATAGCATTATGGCTTGATATGACAGTGATTGATTTTAGTGGTTTGGCTGCTTGAATTCGTATAATAGGTTGGTTAGGAATATGAAAGCTAACAACCTTACGAAAATAATCGATTTTAGCATGATGAGTAGTTAACCAATCAATCCCTAAAATCACATCAAATGTAAGTATTTTCGAAGAAATAAGATCGACAGGTAATGTGCGGTTATCGATTGGAATCAAACAAGACTTATAAACCGTGGATGTAATGAAGGTTTCTCCCAACGGAGTTTCAATAGATAAATCAAAGTCTAATTTCTCTGGAGTCAAATTTAAACGTTGAGCGCAAGTAGGTGAAATAAAGGAATGGGTAGAACCGATATCGAATAAAGTATAAACTTCGCTAGAGTTTATGGTTCACTTACCCGTGATTACCTCTTTTGAATTCCTCGCTTTTTGGGAGGTTACAACAAGCGCTCTCCCTTGAACTACCGATTTTATCTTGTCTGAGACACCCTTTGATGCCTCCATCTCAGCTGGACTTGACTTTGGTGCATGACAAAATCAGACTAGGTGGCCTTCTTTTCCACAATTATAACATGCTTTGGACTGCATCGTTCAGTTTGGACTTATGTATCCTTCCCCTCCACATTTGTAACATACGACCGGCGTCCGTTCTCCTTCCTTAACAGCAGGTGCTGGTGCTGACATCTTTCCATCTTTGCTGAACCTTCTCTTCTTGAACTTTCCACTCCTATTATCTTGGCCATGATTACCACTGAAGTGGTTATCATTTCTGGCATGTTGAATCCCTCCACGTTTGTTGTCACCGCTTCGATGACTGCTACCACTGGTATTATCGACTTGTCGGCTGCTCTCTCTTGGTTGGGTTGACTCATTATCGCGCTCCAATAACTGAGCCCTATTCATAACATCTGAATACAAACACAGTTTATGAGAGATAAGGTATGAAACTACAAATGAATTTTCACCCGTCATGTGGTAATCCACGTATACAGATCATTTTCACAATTTAATAAGGAATGAATACAAAGGATCATTCACCATGCATATGGTAATCCACATAGACAGGTTATTCCAACAGAATAATAAAGAATGGAATAACAGAAGGATTCACCATGCGTGCGATAGACTGCACAGACATGTTTTTTCCAACAGAATAATAAATAATGAAACTAGGTCATGCGTAACGCACAGAAATGATATTCTGACAGAATACTAAATAATGGAACCAGGTCCGGCGTAAACGCACAGACAGGATATTCTAACAGAATAATAAAGAATATAATAATAGAAGACCATCACGGGTGGCCACGTACACATCCAGCCAATGGATAGGCTGACCTTGAGACTGAGACTCCTATACAAAAAATAGGCCAATATTACTAAGTAAAAATGTGATATATATTCTACGATTAATGATTGTAAACATATTAAAACTTGTAAATACGTACCCTGGCAGTGATATGTTGCAACTGTGAAATATTGCCGCCCTTGTATATTCTTTTAGCCTTTTTGCCATCAGGTACACCCGAGGATCTGTTGGTGGTGGCAGTCTTTCGTCTTTTCATCCAGCTCTCAGCTCTCCATTGGGCACACATCTCAGCCCATATGGACTAGGTGCACCACCAAGGGCTATGCTCGTGCATGTAATCCTCTCCCTGGCCTGGATTGTCGATCGATGCATTGTGAAGGGCTTTTTGTCATTCTTTGTTCAAATTATCTTTGGTGCGGACCGCGCACTTTTGCCAGAATACTGTCTATATCACTGAAGCATGCGCGTCCTCCCATCTATACCATTTCTGTAAATAAAATAACAATAATAACATTACTAAACAATTATCATTAGAATATTATATTATCTGTCATAATTAAAAAAAACAAACCTAAAATTCAGCCCAAACAACATCCTTGTGGGCGATAGGTGTGCTCGCCCACGTAATCACAGGTGTAGGCCAATTCTGTAAACACAGCTGTGATATGCACTTGACGATCTTATTATCTGAAAAATCACTATAATATACAACAATTTACATCAATGATAAATAGATATATTAAAGCAATTTACATCTAAGTTCTATATATCTTATATAAATGGAATCTAAAATGCTTATATATAAATGATGCGGGACGTACGTGCTATTCGGAGGAGGACGAATCTGAATAAGAATCCGATCATCCGAATTAGTAGGGGCCTTGGGCACATGATTAGGCCCCCTAACCAAGCCGCGCTTTTTCTGTGCTGCTTCAGAAGCCATCTATATATTACAAATTTCAAGATGTTATTATGAGTTATATTTGCTTACATGTATATATGAGTATATAAAATGACAATAATAACAGGAAATTGCATTTAAATAATAAAGTACATAAACATGAAAGTGATATAAAGATGTTGGTATAAACATAACAGTGATATAAACATGTATATATATGAATATAAAATGACAATAAACACAAATTGCATTTAAATAGTTAAGTACATAAACATGACAATGATATAAAAAACATGTAATGCTAAACATACATTTCATTTGTTCAAGTGTCCATGTCTGATTCAAAATCATCTTTTATACGTATTACAGATTCATAACCATCATCTGCTTCAAATTCAGTGTCAGATTCAGTTAATAACTCTTCCTCCTCAGTATCAATGTCATCTGACACAAGTATTGACTCAAGATCTAATTCATATGGTTCATCTCCACCATCTAACTGGATTACTTCATTGTCATCCTCCATATTTAATATAGTTTGACTATGAAGCATCTGCTCTTGGTAAATCTCCCTATCAACTACTTCTACACGAGTGCACACGGGAGTATGACTTATAACTTGCCAATCTATAGGCGGTCTATCCCTTTTCCTAGCAGGACTAGGAGTGTAGTATACTTGTACTGTTTGAGTTGGTAAAACAAACGGTTCGTTGGAGTATGAAGACCTATGGAGGTCAATAACGATGATTCCATGTTTGTCAACACGTATCCCCTTTTCAGAATCAAACCAACGACACTTGAACAAGTTAATATGACCCCCGTACGTGCCCTTATACGACAACTCTACGATTTCCTCCAACTCCCCATAAAAGGCACGACCAAGCTCATTATAACAATCTCCTTGGACACACACTCCAGAGTTCATTGTTCTTTTACTGTGCCCATATGCCTTTGTATGAAATTCACAACCATTTATTTTGTAACCATTGTGGCTGACTTGGTCCCTGTCTAGTCTCATAGCTAGGACTTGTACATTAGCCAGAATCGTTGATCCCTCAGTCTAAGCCTACAAAATCTCCATCTTATTAAATGAAGTCATAGTTAATATGGAGTGTATGTGTGTATATATATATATATATGTCGTGCTTAAGAAATTAAACTTACTTTATCCTTTAGCCAAAGTGCAAATTTTTATCACGATTGATTTGAATATCTTTATCAGTTATGTCGAGATGCTTCACTTTTAACTCGTCATCGTACAATCTATACAATGTTATAAACATTAACATATTGGAATAAATTTTCAAGTTAAGAGATAAATTATCAAGTTTACATGTGTACGTCATAAATTCGTCAATCTCCTCGCAATTGAGAAGACTGTAAGTATGTGCAGCATATAATTCTTGCTCAGAGAGGAATATGCGCTTCTCTTTCCCATAAGCGTGTCCCGATAGACCAAATATAAAGAGCTGACCATTTAGTTCAACATTTCCCCCATCATCATGTCTCGATACTCGATTGGCCTTTGTCAAGACTTCGTCCGAAAAATAGTCTGAGACAAACGTAGATATCTCATCAAAACTGTATGCCTCATATATCGACCCCTTGATATAAGCTCTATTCTTCACCTTCCTCTTAAGGTTTCCCATCACCCTCTCGAAAGGGTACATCCATCTATATTAAACTGGACCCCAACACGAGCTTCATAGGGAAGATGGATTTGCAAATGCTCCATGGAGTCAAAAAAACCAGGTGGAAATACTTTTTCTAGTTTACACGTGATCTCTATGATATTCTTCTCAAGTACAGACATGTCTTTCTCATTTAATGTTTTCGAACATAAGTCTTTGAAGAAACGACTAAGATCCATCAAAGCATCCCATATTGGTTTATCAAGCAGATCCCGAAATGCTATAGGCATGAGTCTCTCCATGAACACATGACAGTCATGACTCTTCATCCCTTGCAATTTCTCACCCGTAACACACCTTGCAATGTTTGACGCATATTCATCTAGTAGTTTCAGAGACTTAACCCATGTGCACACATCTTTAACTTGCTTTTTGGACAATGTGTACCTTGCATGGGATTTGACAATTTTACCATTAGGAGATTCATAAAGTTCTAATCCAGGACGCTTACAAATATCTTTCATGTCCAAACGTGCCTTGTCATTATCTTTTGTCTTCCCCGTCACATTCATCACAGTGTTAGACACATTGTCAAATACATTCTTCTCAATATGCATCACATCTAGATTATGACGAATCAAATTTGTAGACCAATAAGGCAGTTCTGAAAAGATGCTTCTCCGAACCCAGTTTGAGATTTGCCAAACCCATTGATTATGTTTGTGGCATCAATCTTACCAAATGGGATGACCAACAATCTCATTACACGATCTCGCATCTCCGTTCCCGATAATTGCGGTGGAGGCATATCATTGTCTACTTTCCCTTTCCTGAAGTGTTCTCTATTTCTTCGAAACGGGTGATCTACCAGTAAGAACTGATGATGACAGTCAAACCATCAAGGCTTTCGACATTTTGATAGATTGAAAGACTTTGTATGCTCCATACAATATGAACAAGCCAACGTCCCATGTGTACTCTGTAACGCCCCAAAATTCGGTCTACTTTCAGACCCGGACTCTGTGCGTCACGATCCCATCACCTTCCAAACACACATCATTATATAGCTAAATATAATGACATACATTCTCAAAACCCAGGTTCTCGAAACCTTAAAATCTCTTTCATTACAAATAATGGTAATTACATTATTCTTTTCATCTTACATGAGTGACTTTCATCTGCCACCAAGGATACATAACTGTTCATTAAACGAGTCTATAGTTTAATTCTATCATTCTATATTACAAGTCTTCACTTGTTCTTCATGCACATTCACATACTGCATGGCACTTCGTCTGGATATCGCTCAGCTTGATCTTTACGGGATCCTTAAGTTCTTTCTAACATCGTTCGCTGAAAATATTTTTCATTTAAAGCAAGTGTGAGCATTCAATTGCCCAGCAAGTCATAACAGTTGAACAAACAACTTCAAGAATTTAAACATTCTTCAAAACTTCAATAACCGGACAAAGGTTATGAAGCAGCTTGAATAATAGGAATAGTCTCGATTCCTACCATCTTACAACATTCATCACATACTCTTTACATTACTTTCATTCTTCTACCTTTTTCCATACATATCTTGTCTGGCTAGAATCATTAGCACAGACTTAACAATAGTAGTTCATGTATAAATAGAACATACTTGTATTGAACAGTTCAATCATAGAACAGTTCATCTCAAAGAAACACCGAAGTGTTCACATTATGGCACACATTCGCGAACATACAGAACTTTTCAAGTTCAACATCTGCGAAGTTTAAGAAACTAGCATTCATGTAAAATATGAATGAAGTTAGAAAAACTTGCCTTACGCATAGCTACAGCTTATAGTTTACACTGAACTGCTTATTCTAATTCCTATGTAGCACGTAAGAACATAACACGTACACCAATTAGTTATATACTTGACTTACACATTGGTTTACTTAACTTTACTTGTTAAGGTTCTCACTCTTGTAATTTTAGTTTACGCGACTAACTTTCATTACCGGTTCACGGCTTTATGACATACGGAGATGTCTTGCTCATAACGTTCATCATCTTTGATGATTTACATGCTTATCTTCTTCTTATAACTTCTATAGGACTCAGCATACATCGCTTCTCTGCTAGTAGTCCATATGGTACTCTGAGTGGTTTCCCACAAATAACCAACAAACAAGTTCCCGTCTCATCTACACCACCCACACAGTGAGTTAGATCGGTTGCCAGTTTTGTATATACCTTCGCTCTCTGAAGGAATTGTTTAGCCCAGCTCCCATATGTCAACTATCAAAGTTACGATTGAACCACAACATAACTTCTCTTAACTTGTCCGAACCATTAAACTATAATGTTCGTTAAGTCAACTTCTTATTCCTTATGGCTTTCTGGCAACTAAATGTCATACCTTAGGATTCATTCTTTATCGTCCAAGTCATACAGTCTTTCGTATACTCAGAACGATCATTCCATGTCAATACTATTTGGACATAGCGTTAAACATTTTATAATAACCTATTCATATCTTACAACGTCCGGTTACTTCAACTCGGAACGTTGTCCAAGTTATACTTATTAACTCGGCTTCTTAACGTTGTACGTTATTATCTTTAAATCAGTTTCTTCACCGTTCATGGTTAAACAACATTCTTCATTTACTTACGGTCAAACCATACACGGAGTGTAGGTTCTGCTCGTTTAATATTCACGTACACTCAACCCTTATGTTGGGTAAAGTATTTAACGCTTACCTTTCATTCAAACATTCTCTATCTGACTCATTCTCGGACTTTCATTAATCTTATAACCGTTTGCTATGGCTTTTTACGATAATTCATATCTTACTTACTACTTTCGTCAACGTCCAAGTTATACAACCATTGTACACTTAGAACGTTCGTCCAACTCGAATATGTTTCACGAGGATCGTTTACGTATTCCACGTTCACGTTGCTCGTCTCTAAATCTCTTATTCAACCTTTACTAAAGGTTTAAGTCACTTGATTAAGTGTTACGTTACGTGAACTACATATTTCTTTCTTATACATCCCCCAGTAATTGAGCAATAAAAATCTCATTATTGGGCCTTGCCCTGCACCGACGATCCGGCGCCGTGCCCCTTCCTTTCCCTCGCGCTGCGGCGCGGCCTACGTCTCTCTTTTATCTTTTGGTATTGCGCTATGGCGCCAAGCCCTTTGTTAACACTCACACTGCGGCACCAACTAACAAAACCTGATGCCCGAGCTCGCACTGCGGCGCCACTTCTGCAAGCTTAGCCGGCGCGGTGGCGCCGAGCCAAAGCCCTAGAAAATTTTCTAAGTTTTAAATCCCATTCGAGACGCTTACTTCCCGTTCTCATAACTTCTTCGTTATAACTCAGAACGAGGTCGTTCTAAAGCCATTTTCTTCCTTCTTTTATGTACTTCGATTACCAATGGATAGAACTTTGTTCTGAATCCATTAACATGCAATTCAATTGGCTTAATCTTCACCCTTTGGTCATTTTTACGCTTTTAACGTTCTTCGCTCATTCGTCCGTAATTCGATCATCCGAACTCGGAACTCGTTCATTCTTGAGTCTACGACTCATATTTTCTACATTCTCTTACATTCTAATGAAACCCCTAACGTTCGAGTCCATTTACTAACTTTCTAATTCTCGTTCGTCTTTTACGAAATTTTGCCATAACTTCGTTATAGCTACGTTCTAATCCATTCTTCATGAACGTTTCTACCATTCCTAACCAAACAATATGCAACTAACTTATACGCAATGGTTTTAAGCTTGTCCATCAACAACAATTATCCTACGATGGTTTTAAATTTGTCCATCAGCAACGTTCTTCGTGTTCTTCGCGTGTTATTCGCGTTCTTCGTTCGTTCTTCATTTTTAATCAATATTTTTTATTACGATTCCGCTTTTTCTTGGAATTTAATGTTATAAAACACCATTCCTTACTTATTCCACCTACTCGTTCATAAGATTCATTCGGATCGCTCAAAATCCTTACGAATCTTATACTTCCTTAAGAAATTTATAAACTAAATTTCTAAGTTCTTATTTCTTCTTTTCTCATGATTTCAACCATATGAAACCATTTCTAACTTCTTTTACTCCTTATTCTCATTAAGTTATGTTTTTGAACATAGAAACTTAAAGAAAATATTAGAAGAAACTAGGGTTCGGATTACCGTTCTTCTTGATTTTTCTTCCGTTAGACAAAGCTGGCAATTTGCAAGCTTTTCTATTTCACGATCACTTTTGATCCGAGCATTCATGCTCAATCTATTCCTTCTTCTTCATCTCCAAGCTCTCAAGCTCTCTCTCTAAGGTGTAGGGTTTTCAAAATATAAAAATAATGAAATGAGCTTACTATTTATAGAATTTTAAGGCTATGGGTAGTTTGGTCATCATCCCCCACCTCCTTATTATTCCCACCTCCTCCAACACTTAGCCACCAAGTAAACTTGGCCTCCACCCTTACTTGGTGGCCATGTGGCCGGCCCAAATGCCCATGGGTCATCCCATGGGTTGCCCCAATGGTTATTACCTATCGGTTCTATCCGCGGTTTCTTTTCTTGGTTTGGGTCTTAACCCTAATTCTTATTGGGCCTATCTTGTGCTTGATTTCACAAATCATTGGGCTTGACATAATCCAAGTCCAATTGGATCCTACAAAGCCCATGAACTCAAAGTCCATTAAGACTAATCATATTCTATGCATTCCATTCTCGTATTCTCATATTCTCTTCGTATATCATTCATACGATATTCGTATTATACGTCGTACTAATCTTCGTACTATACTCATATAATAACTAGTATTATACTCGTATCTCTCACGCATAATAACCCTAGTTATTATACGTACTCATTAAAATTCTCGGAAATCACTTTTCCTAACCCTTCGGTTTTACGTCCACAGGCGAAAACTTCGTTTTTGTCATAACTGAAATATTATTGAATATTCCATCATGTCTCAACATTTCACGTAATCATTTATTTCTCAGAATTTCAAAATAAATCTTCGAGCATAAACGAAAGAATAGTGCTTATTTCGTCTTTTTCCCCAGAAATATTTTTGTTCCCGAAATTTTTTTATTTTCGTCTTGAAAATTCTTACTCGTTTAATCTTGCTCGTAGCCAGAATACTCCCGACTTATAATCATCATAGGTTATAGAATGATTAATAATCACATAGCACAGAATAGTATTAATAAAAATTTATTTTATTAATAACTAATTCTTTAAACTTAATTTCTGGACAATCCGGTTTTACTCGGGTTGTCACACTTCCCTCCTTATAAAAATTCCGTCCTCGGAATTTCTTAAAACCAAACACTTACCACGGTTCTCACACCCAACAATCTCCCCCTCCGAACCCATGAAAGGAGGGATCACCAACCACAACTCCTTACTCGGAGTTAATTCCAACGAAGTCTTGGCTCAACTCAAGCTTCTTGGAATTTTCAAATATCTTCATGTCCGACTTTGTCTCATCGGCATGGTTCTTCTCAATGGGAGGATCTAACTCAAACTTGACAGATTTTTGATTGCCAAATTCATTCACAACCGCTTTATACACTGGCTACGAGCTATCACTTTCCTTCTTCACTTTTGGTACCCATTTAAAGCGAAGAGCTTTCTTCTTGTGGTTCTCATGCAAGGCTTTCCTCCCATCTCTTACGGCTTTGTACCACATCTTTTTCTACCTAACTCCCCCATCTTCAACACCTCTCACATGCGTCCGCATCGTGTAAAGAGTGTCTACCTTCTTACCTCTAGTCACCACTAGAGACCCTTTGGTGAGCTTCCGTTGACCTTCACCAAAGTAACTTTTATAACCATTCTCATCAAGCTTACCAGCAGAGATCAAATTAAAACGAATATCCGAAACATGTCTGACTTCTCTTAGCATCAACCTGTAATCATTGTTAGTTTCCAAACAAATTTCTCCAATGCCTATAATCTTGGATGCACTTCCGTTTCCCATCCGCACATGGCCAAAATCACCACTACTGTAGAATGTGAAGATTTCACCACGCGAAGTAGCATGGAACGAAGCACCCGAATCAATAATCCAATCATTAACATGGCACTTGGGTTTATCATCACAAAAAATAGCTACATCAACGTCGGATAGATACACAATCAAATCTTTATCCTCATCTTTTTCCTTAGATTGCTCCTTTAAAAATCTGCACTCTCGTTTTATGTGACCCGACTTCTGGCAGTGAAAGCAAATTACTTCTTTTCTTTCTCTTGACCTTCCCCTGGATTTGTCATCTTCAGGAGAGTTTCTCCCTTTGTTTTTACCCCTACTCTGTGCGACAAAAACTCGTGACTCAGCGTTAATCACCATATTATCTCTTTGCCTCTGTTCCTCATTAAACAAACTATCTTTGATTGTATCCATAGTCAGCGTACCATTGGGAGCAGAGTTACTCAGTGATACAACCAGCGTCTCCCAGATATCAGGAAAAGAGCTCAACAACAACAATTCCTGTATCTCATCGTCAATGACCATCTTCATCGTATTCAACTGATTTATCAAACTCTAAAAATCACTCAAGTGTTCTACAACGGAGTTTCCATCATTGAATTTAGAATTCACAAGCTTCCTAATCAAAAAAGCTTTATTTTACGCCATCTTCCTTTCATACATGGACTCCAATTTCTGCCAGAGAGCATAGGCTTTAGTTTCCGTGGCAACATGATGAAACACACTTTAATCAATCCACAATCTAATCAAACTAATAGTCTTCCTGTTCATCTTGTTCCACTGCGCGTCACTCTTGTTTGTGGGCTTAACTCCATCGCTCTCGAGTGGCTCGTACAAATCCTTGCAGGAAAGCAAATCCTCCATTCTTAGCTTCCAAATTGCATAATTTGTAGCCTTGAGATTAATCATGCAACCTGCTGTCCAATCCTCCATTCGTACAAGAAAACCACAAAAATAACCAAGCTTTGATACCACTGTTGGGAAAAGTATGCCAAAAAAATTCTATATCCCAAGAATTACTTTTTCGTCTTTGTACAATTAAATATGAAATCAACAAAACCAATTATGAGAACAAAAATGACAAATAACCATCCACAAGCAAGACACCAAATTTACGTGGAAAACCCTCTAAAATTAAGAGGTAAAAACCATGGGTCAAACTCCGAATCTCCACTAATCACTAATAATGAGCTTACAATAATCTTCTCAAGTTTTATGCCCTAAAACTTGAGGTTACACAATAAATTGAGATAGTACAAATTTACCTTTAATTAGGTTGAGAAACTTAATTAACTTCACCACCCAAAAACACATCAAGTAATAAAGTCTTCAAGTTTTCAATTGAACAGAGATGGCGGCAGATACCCTCGAACAACAAACTATAATCCTCTCAATTTATTCTTTTGGTATCTTCTTGCTACTAAGTTTCTCTCATATATCAAATAAGACTCCCTCATAGCCTTATTTATAATACTCTTCCTAATTCATTCCTATTATGGATTAGAAACAATTTATTCTCCTAATCAAATTAGGGATCACATCTCCTTATCTTGGTCACCAACCAATCTAACAAGTAAATTTTTTTTCAACTTGGATTCCTTTCATGGAATTTCTAATTCCAATATTGCTTCCATTAACCTAATTTGTAATTGGATTAATATCAAGTAAACCCACTTACTTGCTCACAAAGAAAATCAATTCTTTTCAATCTTAGATTCTATCTCACGGGTGAGGACCCACACCGAACATTTAGGTCACTGTGGCAAACATATGGAATTGACAAAGCTATCAATCTGTCCACGTATCCTTTCTCACCAGAGAGAAATAAAAAATTAGCTCAGACAAACTGAACGCAATGAGTGGTGAGAGTTATTGATTATTTAAAAGTTAAACTTTTAGTTGGTCCAAACTTGTCCCCAAACAACTTGCATAACAAAAATTAAAGAAGAAATTGTGGCTCTTTTTTTTCCTATTAATTATTTTCCTCATTTTTGGTTGTTTTGAAAACTAGTTACTATAAACAACAAAACCACATAAAATAACTTAGAAATTGATTTGACCAACTCATAAGTTCCTCCAACAGGCATTTATGGTACAATAAAATCACATGTAAAAATAGTATATAACTGCCTATGTAAGAAGAAACTGCACTTGCTTTATGCATTTATTCTGAATTATGTTATTTGGAATACTAAAACAAAAATGGTATAAAAGCATGTTTATCAACTTGATACATGACAAGTTTGGGACGAAGAATTAATAAAAATTTAAACTAGAATTTAAATTCCACGTTTAAACCACCATGATCTCTCATGTGTATCAACTCTACGTATCAACACCAAGATGGATAAAATGGTTGTACGATAGGTTGCCTCTAAGGTAAAATAATTAACTTCAATATCAATAGTATGTAATCTAAATGACTTGTGGGGATTACGTCACTATTTAAAGAGACACAAAATCTTAATATTACTTGGAGAATAATAAAAGTACTAAACGACTAAAATACTCTTATTGATAATTCCTAATCACTAATTAACGTTCTAAATCCCCACTAATAAATAAAATACATAAAACACATCAACAACTTTTATATTAAACATAATAAAAACTCCAAATAATAAATATAAAAAATCTCTTTTTTGTTCTTGACTTGGAATTGCAAAAAATAGTTTTGGGTTGGTTTTGAGTTACATAAAATAGGTTTGGATTGGTTTTTAAACCAAAACCATATTACCTATATTTAATATGGGTTATGTGGTTTGGATTTAAATGGTTATGGACCGAATCCAGGTCAACCTATTTTTTAAATTATAGTTTCACTAAAATCTTAATTTATGTTATATTAAAAGAGTCTTATTTTAATTTTTTAGACCCAAGTTTGAAACAAAAATTTTAATTGATGTGACTACTTTGAGTATTAAAAACATTAATTTTGTGATAATAAGCACTTTAAAAAAAATTACATTAATAATTATTATGTTAATTAAAATTAATGAAATTATTGAGAATTTTATTACTATAATCAGTAAATATTTTTTTTAGTGTATATATAATTAGTAAATATTATTTTTTTTGGGGGGGGGGAGGTGTGGCGGGGGGCGTGGGGGTGTATGCATAATCAATAAATAATATTTTTTTGAAGGGTGAGGGGTGGGGTGGGGATGGGGGTGGGGGGGTGTGCACAGGGTGGGGGTGGGTGTGACGCCCCCAAAATAGGTATACACCACCCATTCTGAGTCGCCAAAATATGGTACAAAAATAACTACAACTTCGTTAATACAATTGTCGCGCAAAATACGACAACACATAAACTTTGAGTTTAAATACAAATATTGTCTTCTAGACAATATCCACACTCAGATAAAGTCCTCATTACAATTATTGGTGCACCATTTTATATAATAGTGGGGACTGCTAAAACAACTATCTTGAACCAGCACTCCATACCCCGGCTAGTTCCTGCTAAATTCTCACTTCCTAAGAAGAAAAATGGAACAAAAAGGAAAAGGGTGAGCTCAACTAGCCTAGTAAAAAATATTATGACTAAGATAATGAACAACAAATTATCGTTAGCCTTCAACAAATCAGATAAAATATAACGGACAAGAAGTTTTAGATCAATATTCCCAGTGAAAATAACAATTCATTAGAAGAGTTTAATAGAGAATGAAATCTACTATCATTTACGAATTTAAAAGTCCATCATCAATATTTTATCCCTGTAACATCAATCAATATACATTTTGCATCAAATATTCATCTTTGCACTATGGGCCAAAGATAGTCATCCGGTAATCATTCATCTTTGCACCACAGACAAAAGGTATACAGTTATATAATCATTTAGGACTGAGGATGATGAAAAATATTTTAAAAAAATGAATCCAGTGAGACAAAAGAACAAAGATTAGGGATTCGTACATCGGTTTATCCAAGTTCAAAAACACTCCATAATAAACCATAGTGGAGTAAAATTCAAGAATGAAGATCAAAACATGGATACAATCAAAGATAGTAACCATAATAGACATCTTGGACAAAGAAGTGAAAATTTCATTTTTTCGGTTAATAGTTTCGTATTCGTGAATAGTGTCGTATACGTGAATAGTAACCTCGACACAAAAAATGTAGAAATTCCACAATAAAATTAATATCAATATTTCGACATAATGATATTGAAAAAAATAATATCATTTACAAAGAAAATAACATCCCTTACCTCAAAAGAACAATATTTTTGACCGAAATATCGGATGTAATGCTGAAATCCATCTACGGATGATTTTTAATACCTCCATTCCGACAAAATACTGATAAAATACCTGAACATTAATTCCTTCATTTATATCCACATAAAAATAAATATTTCCCTATCCATAATTTATATCCACACAAAATGAATATTTCCCTATCCATCATTTATATCCACATAAAATGAATATTTTCTTATCATATAAATTAATAATTAATTATTCACAAATAATATTACGGAATCACAATTATGACAACCAGGTCGTTCCCAAGAAAGAGGGGGCTTTTCGATAAGGATTTCTCCTTACTGGCACGTAATTAGGTGACTAAATTCTTTTCCTTAAACAGAACTTCCTTAGACATTGCCAATATTGCTATCTAATAATATTATTCAAATAATATGAATTATTGATCTGATAATAGAAATACTGTGCAGTGACAATTATTGAAATAACAAAAATATAAAATATCAACGTAGCAATTATTGAACTAATAAAATAAAATATTGAACAGTAATTACGGTAACAATTATTGAGTAGTGCCTTCTTACGTAAGAATCAATAATTTAAAAATACTGTGCAATACCATGTGCTACTGTGCAACCACGCGTATTACTGTACTTTAACCACCGAGTATTTTAATAATGTTAACGGTAACAATTACGCCGTTATTTTTAAAAACTCAAACTTGTCGTTTTCTTCATCCGACCGTTTTTTGTTATGGTACCCACAAATGGCTGCGCCGCCGTGCGAATATTCTCCGACAACAAGAATATTCCATGACCAAATGAATATTCCCTAACAACAATGAATATATTATAACCACTTGCTTATTTTGTAAAATATGCAAATTTCACCCATAACCAAAACATTATATCAAATTAACACCTTATTATTCAAAATAATAATTAGAGAAAATTTAATTTTATTAATAAAAAGTTGGGGTCTTACAACCTCCCTTCCTTATAAAATTTCATCCTCAAAATTGACATACATACCTGGTGTTTCGAAAAAGTGAGGGTACCTCGCTTTCATTTCTGATTCCAACTCCCAGGTCATTTTCTTAATAGTATGGTTCCTCTACAAAACATTGACTTGTGGTATAACCTTTGTTCGTAGGACATGCTCTTTCCTATCTAAGATCTTGACAAGTACCTCCTCATACGTTAAATCTTCGGCTATCTCGTCTGGTTCTAATGTAATAATATGGTTTGGGTTTTTCACATATTTACGAAGCATAGATATGTGAAAAACATTATGAACACAATACATGCTTGGAGGTAATGCGAGTCTATAGGCCACATTTCCTATTCGGTCAAGAATCTCAAATAGACCAACAAATCGTGGATTGAGTTTTTCTCTCTTCCCAAATCTTGTAACTCCCTTCCATGGAGCAATACGTAATAATACATGATCTCCAATATTAAATTTCACGTCCTTTCGATGAAGATCCACATAACTCTTTTGTCGATCTTGTGAGGTTTGAATACGTTACCGAATCGTTTGGATCTTTTCTGTAGTCACGCGTACCAATTCTGGTCCCAATAATGTTGCTTCGCCCACCTCGTCCCAACATTCTGGAGAACGACACTTTCGTCCATATAACGCCTTGAATATAGCCATGCCTATACTTGCTTGATAACTGTTGCTGTAGGAGAATTCCACCAATGGCAAGTACTTATCCTAACTTCCTTTGAAATCTAGGACACATAGTCTTAATAGATCTTCAAGGGTTTGAATAGTCCTTTTTGATTGCCCGTCCGTTTTAGAATGGTACACCGAATTGAATCATAAATCCATGCCCATAGTTTTCTATAAGCTAACCCAAAATCGTGAAGTGAATCTTGGGTCACGATCCGAAACTATGGATACTGGCATTCCATGCAATCTCACAATCTCATTTACGTACATACGAGTAAGACGTTCAAGGGAATAAGTCTTACGTACAGGCAAGAAATGAGCAGACTTGGTTAATTTATCAACAATAACCCAAATCGCATCTATGCCTTGAGAAACCTTGGGAAGACCAGTAACGAATTCTATGGTAATGTGTTCCCACTTCTATTTTGGAATCTCAAGTGGTTGCAATGGACCTTTTGGCACTTGATGCTCTGCCTTTACACGTTGACAAGTTAAACACCTCGAGATAAACTCCGTGATCTCTCTCTTCATATTGCTCCACCAAAATGTATGTCGAAGATCGTGATATATTTTGGTACTCCAAAGATGGATTGCAAACGGTGTATTGTGTGCCTCCATCATGATTCTATACTTCAAGTCAGGATCGTTAGGAATATAAAGTCTAGAGTTAACTTGAAGTATTCCTTCTTCATCGATTCTTGCTTCTGGAATAACACCTTCTTGTACTTTCTTCTTCATACGCATTATAATTGGGTCTGTGGCTTGAGAAGCTTTAACTTAATCGATTAAAGTTGGTTCTACTCGTATGTTTGATATCATCACGTGGGTACTTGGAGCCTTTAACTCTATCTCCATCCTTTGTAAGTCGTATAAAATGGGTCTTTGTGTTAACAACATCGCACTCGTACCAGCATACGATTCCAGGATGATATTGAATACTATGGTCGTAAACTTTTAGCAGCTAGAGCCAACGTCATTGCCGCATGTTAAGTTCCTTTTGGGTGAAGAAATATTTGAGGTTTTTATGATCCGTATAAATTTTCACTTTCTCCCCATACAGGTAGTGTCTCTAGATTTTTAACGCAAAAACGACTACTGCCAACTCCAGATCACGAGTAGGATAATTTCTTTCATATTCTTTGAGTTGTCACGAGGCATAGGCTATGACTTTCCCATGTTGCATGAGAACACATCCTAACCCTTTGCTTGAAGCATCGTTGTAGATAACAAATCCATCCGAACCAGATGGTATTATCAAAACAGGTGTTGAAATGAGTCTCCTCTTAAGCTCTTGGAAACTCTTCTCGCATTCCTCGCTCCATACAAAATTTATATCTTTCCGAGTCAGCTGAGTTAACGGAGTAGCGATTCGAGAAAATCCTTCCACGAATCTCCGATAATAACCATCTAACCCAGAATGCTACGTATTTCGGTCACCAACTTAGGTTACTCCTAACTTTGTATTGCTTTAATCTTCGTCGGGTCAATAGATACTCCATGTTTTGACACCACGTGCCCAAGGAATGCTACTTCCTCAAGCCAGAACTCACATTTTTTTAGCTTGGCATATAGCTTGTTATCACGAAGCATTTGAAGTACCAACTTCAAATGGCGCTCCTAATCTTCACGGCTTTTGGAATAGGTGAGGATGTCATCAATAAAGACGACAACGAACTGATCCAAATATTCTTTGAACATATGGTTCATCATATCTATGAAAATAGCAAGAGCATTAGTCAATCCGAAAGACATGACTAGGAATTCATAATGCCCATACTGAGTTCTGAATGCAGTCTTCAGAATATTCTCAGTTTTAATCTTCAGCTGACGATATCCAGAACGAAGATCGATCTTTGAAAAGAATTGTGCTCCTTGTAACTGGTCGAACATGTCATCAATATGAGGTAGTGGATACATATTCTTGATGGTGACATGGTTCAATTCTCAACATTCAATACAAAGTCGCATACTCCCATCTTTCTTCTTTACGAATAAAATAGGAGCACCATAAGGAGATGTACTAGGACGAATGAAATCGATGTCTAACAACTCCTGTAGTTGGATGTGACGCCCCTAAATTCTCTACATTTTACTGTAGCAGATTTGGTGCTCACATAAATATTCTATAAGATAATAATTCCTATAAATCTACGATTCACAGTACTCATAGTAAATAGTAGTTCTCGTTAGAACAATTATCGTAACTGAGTACCCTCACTTGGATGTACATATTTAATATCTTACATATATTTCTTCCATATCAATAATTCCTATCTATCTGACCTCCATAGTATTAATGGTAGGGTTCTTGGAACTGAGAAGCGCTACCTCAGTGCATCAGAGAAGCCCAATGTCTGTTAACACTATCATTCAGATGTATAGTTCATATAGATACTGTACTCTTTTCTAATTTCATTAGAATACAAAACTATATACTATAACTTGATAATACATTACACAATAATATACCATTACATCAATTCGAATTGTCGTTAACTAGCACATTAAAGGCCTCAACAAGATATCCATGTCTTAAGTTTTTCTATCGACAAGTACCGAAACTGCTGGAATACATCCTTTCTATTTGCAAATGAAAAATATTTACAAGGATGAGCTACAGAAGCTTAGCAAGTTTTAAACAATAATCAATGTTATACACACACCAAATCTGAATTGAATGAACATAAAGTTCAGAGTAGTGCCACATGTATATACTGAGGTTTGTCAGACAAACCCTGCCCATTTTGAATTTCTGTCAGTCTTGTAGACTTAGAAATTCGGGTTAATCCGCTCAACCAAATAAAATTAGGAGTATGCATATCATCCTCTAAATAATATCCGATCATTTCTATAAATGTCGGGGACAGCTTACTACTGCCAAGGATAACCATAATTGCCCGCGACAGTCCCTGACTGCCGGTTCTAATAGTGTCAGTATATATATCGGTACCAAATAAAAATTAGTTTTTCACAAACTATGCTTTTATACATTGGTACCAAACAAAATTGGTTTCTCGCAAACTATGCTTTAATATCAAATCAAAAACATTTTTTCACAACAATAGCTCATATGACTTGGTTATGTTTGAACAATAAATCATAACCTTTGAATAACAAAATTCATAAACACTATGTATCACCAAATCATAACTGATAAATATTAAATTTTCATTTAATAAAGTAATTTAAATGAAGTTGGCATTTGAGATATGAGAACTGCACAAAGTGCGAAAAAACTTGCTTGTCCGATGATCATCTAATCTATAATACTCAGAACTGTCTACGCAACCTAAATATGTTCATTGCAGTAATTAGAACTAATAACAGTTGATATCTAATCCAATTATTAGTGTCTGAATTGTATTCGATGTCTATTCAATATTTTATAACTTGATCGGATAGTTATCGAATTATCTTCCGAGTAAACTTTATTTGAAAGTTTAAATATTATTTATAATATTTTTTAGAAGCTTAAAACAATTGCTCAATGATTAATATTAATTTTAACTAATTTATCATTAATCAAAATGATTTTATAATCAGTAATATTGTTTTTAGGTAATTATTAATCATTTGTATTGATTTTTAAATTATCACTATTATTTTCAAATAATTTTACTATTATTGATAATGATTTTTAAATCAATATTTTCATTTAAAAAATAATTTAATATTATTTAAAATGATTTATTATTATTATCTAATTTATTGCCAATTAAAAAATAATTTTATCAATCATTAATATAATTATTAATTATTCATAATAATTATTAAATCATCAAATTTATTTTTAAATAATTTATTATCACTGATAATGATTTTTAAATCATTAGTTTGCATTTATTATTATTTGAAATGATTTATTATCATTTTTACTAATTTATTTAATAGTACTATTAATTAATTTTATTATCATTAATATTCAAATAAATTTAATATTAATGAAATTTTATGTCAAAATATTAAAAATTATTTATTATAATTTAAAATGTATTTTAGGAATTTATTATTAATTTATAATAATTATTTAGTATTTATTCTTATTTATTATATAATTTTTATTAATTTTAAACCTAACTGTCGTTAAAGGTCATTTTTAGTGACATAACTGTCGCTGATGGTGTTCTTCACCATATGAAGAACACGACAGTCAATGTCCAGTAGGTAGGTTTGACCGACTTCAAATCCTAACTAAATGTGTTTTTTTATCCTGGAAATGGTTCAAGGGTGTAGTAATGATGTAGTAATATGGTCATAAACTAATTGGGTGATCTAATTGCATCACATAAGCAAGTTATAGATGGTCAAAATGCCCCTCAAGGCCTGATCTTGAGTTTCTGGGTAACCCAGAAACTCGATCAGTGTCAACCCACCTGTTTCAACGCCTAATTTCTTGGATCCTAAGTATTAGTTAAGTGTTATAGGGTATCAGTCATATACTATATATGTCTTACTACAAGAATACAACATCTAATGGGTCAAAATAACATCAGAAGATCAAAATTTAATTGGACAAACTGGCTTTCAAACTCTGTTCCTAGCGTTTTCTGGGTTGCCCAGAAAACTGGGTTTTCAGTTCGAGGCCCTACTTTTAATCCATCATATTTTGCACTCGTTTGATGTAATGAGTGATCTATTGGCATGGGCTTGTAGTCTACATGACAGAGTTCAAATCCATTACACTTATATGATCCAAATACCTGTCAAAGTGAAGATCAAGGTCTTTAAACATCTTGTCAGACACTCTTCTTGAGTTCTGGGTTTTCCAGAATTTACAAACCTGATCGGTTATCGGGTTTTGACCACAAATATCTTTCAGTCTACATATCCTATGATCCTGTTTTCCCTTCTAGATTACTAAGCTCACATCATACTACAAATATAATACATCAAACAACTCAAACATCTAACAGATTCGGATCTAAGGGGACTGACATTCGGTTATCAGACACACTTTTAGGGTTCTTGACTGTTTTCTCAAATCTTCATTTTGAAGCTTTTAAATGTTATGGATTGGTGTTTTAGCAACCCATATCACTTATTAACATGTTATATCATATATATAAACATTAAATCACAACTTTTAATATAGCTTCCAAGATCTAGGATTAGGGTTTGTATTCTTACCTTTTAAGCAAAACTTTGATTCCTTCCTTTATGATTCTGATCCGGCTAGCTATGGGCTGATTTGGGGTGATAACATGAGGTATTTTAAGTCTAGAATTTGTGAGGCTAGAGAGGATAAGTATAGCCACACATGGGTATTTAAAGTAAGGGGTAAATGGGACATCACCAGAAAATATGTAAGACCCCAACTTATTAATGAATAAAATCAAATTTTCTCTAAATATTATTGTGAATAATAAGGGGTTAATTTGATATAATACTTTGGTTATGGGTGAAATGCGCAAATTTTGTAAAATAAGCAAGTGGTTATAAAATATTTATTTTTGGTCGGTGAATATTCGGTTGGTCGTGGAATATTCTTGCTGTCGGGGAATATTCGTACGACGACGCAGCCTTGTATGGGCCCCATAACGGAAAGCGATTGGATGAAGAAAACGACAAGTATAAGTTGTTTATAAATAACGGCGTAGTTGTTACCGTTAATACTGTTGGAATACCCGGTGGTTAAAATACAGTAGCACACGGTATTGCACCAATTATTGATTCTTACGTAAGAAGGCACTACTCAATAATTTTTACAGTAGTTATTATTCAATATTTTATTGATTCAATAATTGCTGCGTTGATATTTTATATTATTGTTGTTTCAATAATTGTTGCTGCACAGTATTTTCATTTATCAGATCAATAATTCATATTATTTGAATAATATTATTAGATAACATTATTGGCAATGTCTAGAAAGTTCTGTCTAAGGAGAGGTTTGGTCATCTAATTGCGCGCCAGTAAGGAGAAATCCTTATTGGAAAGCCCCCTCTTTCCTGGGAACGGCCTGGTTGTCATAAATGTGATTCTGCAATATTATTTGTGAATAATTAATTATTGATTCATATGATAAGGAAATATTTATTTTATGTGGATATAAATGAGGGATATATTTTTGTGGTTAAAAATGAAGGAGTTAATGTTGAGTTGTTTTATCAGTATTTTTATCGGAATGGAGGTATTAAAAATCAAATCAGGATTTTTGAGAAATATTGCGGGTGTTATAATTTTTAATCCGACCGTTGGATCGTGGTAATTTTTGGATATGTTATACATATATAAGTTGAGTATATGTCCACAAATTTTGAACCGTTAAAAATGAACGTATGATTTATTATGAATTTTACGAGATGACTGGTTCAGAAATTGTTGAATTTTCGGAGTTTATCATTTTGATGGAAAATTCTAGAATTGGTGGGCCCCACTTGTGGTTGGTGAAGAAATGTGCTGAATTATATTTCAAATGTGGTGGGTGGAAATAGTAGCAGGTAAAGCCATCAGGTTGCAGGTCAAACCTACCAAAATTTTCCTATAAATAGAGGGCTAAGTTAGAATTGAAAATCACACCAGAAACAAGTTTTCTCTCTTTCTCTCTCTAGATTATTGAGTGTATTTTGTGAGTATTTAGATACTTTGAGAGTTTCTATTCATCAGAGCAAGTTTCTTTCAGCCTTATACCGGTATTCCGACCAGAAGTACTGATATTTTGAGGTAAGGGATATTATTTTCTTCTTAATGATATTATTTTCTTCAATATCATTATGCTGAAATATTGATATGAGTTTTTATCAAATTTGGAACTTTTTGTGTCGGGGTTACTATTCACGTATACGGCACTATTCACGTATACGGTACTATTCACGAATACGACACTATTCACCGAAAAATAAAATTTTCCTTTTTGTCCAAGATGTCTATTATGGTTACTATCTTTGATTGTATCCATGTTTTGATCTTTATTTTTGAATTCTGCTTCACAATTGATTATTATGAAGTATTATTGATCTTGGATAAACTGTTATACGAATCCCTACTATTTGTCCTTCTGTCTCATTGGATTCGTTCTCTTTAAGATATTTTTCATCATCCTCAGTCCTAAATGATGATATTACTGAATATCTTTGGCCTGTAGTGCAAAGATGTATGATTACTTGATGAATATCTTTGGCCTGTAGTGCAAAGATGAACAGGTGTTGAGATGAACATGACTGACAGGTGATACAAATGAATATCTTTGGCCTGTAGTGCAAAGATGAATATTTGGATAAAGATGATTATTAATTGATGTTACAGGGAAAAAATATTGATGATGGACTTTTAAATCTTAGAAGATAGTAGAATTCTTTCTCTACTTGACTCTTCTAATGGTTTGCTGTTTCCGCTGCAGTTGTTGATCTAAAACTTGTTGTCGATTATATTCTATCAGATTTTTCCCTGTTGAAGACTAACGATAATTTGTTGTATATTATCTTAGTCATAATATTCTTTACTGGGCTAGTTGAGCTCACCCTTTTCCTTTTTGTTCCATTTTTCTTCTCAGGAGGTGAGAACATAGCAGGATCTAGTCGGGGTATGGAGTGATGGTTCTAGAAAGATGTTTTAGCAGTCCTCACTATTTCTGTAAAATAGTGTTTGAATAATTGTAATGAGGATTTATTTGAGTGTGGATATTGTCTAGAAGACAATATTTGTATTTAAACTCACAGTATGTGTTGTCGTATTTTGCACGACAATTGTATTATTGAAGTTGTAGTTTGCTTTCTGTACCATGTATTTGGCGACTCAGAATGGGTGTTGTATACCTATTCTGGGGGCGTCACAGTTGGTATCAGAGCTTAGGGATATGATCCCTGGCTGAGATGTGAGACAAGAACTAGGAGGGGAGAGACGGGGAATTCCTTCACTAGTATGACTTGACTAAGTTTATTTGGTGTTTATTTGGTCGGTCAGAGTATAGGGATAATATATGACATGACTATTAACCCTTGTTTTATGGCAGTATTTAAGAATGGCAGCTGAGAACGTTAATAATGGAGTGAATCAGACCGTGGAGACACCTTTGATCACCACCCAGGGGAACGTGCAACAGGAAGGCAATATTCCTCCTGTAAACAACGTTACCGAGCAAACGATGAATGATGGAATGTTTAGGAGCTTTTTGCAGTTCATGCAAAATCAGACGAGGGAGACTCGTGTGCAGAATACGGGTGGAAATGATAACAACGCGCGGTTTGTCACAGCTAAGCAGTTCAAAGAATTGGGACCACCAGAATTTAAGGGAAAGCCGGATCCGATCATGGCGGAAACGTGGGTCAAGCAAATTACCAAGATATTCGATGTCTTGGGATGCACGGAGGAACAGAAGGTTCCATTCGCCACATTTATGTTCCGCGGTGAGGCAGACTACTGGTGGGAGTCTGTGAAGCGTACCCAGCCTGACGCACTCAACATGTCCTGGGAAACATTTCAAAAACTGTTCAATGACAAGTACTTTCCTGAAAGTATTCGTCATATGAAGGAGGTTGAGTTTATTAGACTGGAACAAAACAACATGACGGTGTCCCAGTACGAGGCGAAGTTTGCAGAGTTATCCAGGTTTGCACCTCATTTGGTCGAAAATGAGGAACGAATGACAAGGATGTTTCTGAGAGGTCTAAAACCCGAGATTCGGCAATATCTTATCTCTCATAAATTTTCTTTATATTCAGATGTTGTAAACAGGGCTCAATTATTAGAGCGAGATAATGAGTATGTGCAACCGAGGGACCACAACCAGGGTCATACCGGTGGCGGCAGTCATCGAAGCAATGAAAACCAGCAGGGAGGAAAATATTCGGACAAAAGCGGTAACCACTCTGGTGGTAATCGTGGTCGTGATAATAGAAGGAGCGAGTCGGGAGGAGATTTCAAGAAGAGAAGGTACAACAATGATAACGTGAAGACGTCAGCACAAACATCAACTGTTTCTAGGGGAGGAGAACGACCACCGGTCGTATGTTACAAATGTGGGAAAGAGGGACATATCAGCCCAAACTGCCCACAACAATCCAAGGTATGTTATAACTGTGGAAAGGAGGGTCATATAGCTCGAGAGTGTTCTGTAGCAAAACCAAGTTCAGCGGGGATGGTGACTCCAAAAGCTGTCCCGGATAAGTCGAAATCAGCGGTTCCTGGAAGGGCGTTTGTCGTTACTGGCCAAAACGCGAGAAACCCGAACGAGGTGATCACGGGTAAGCTAATCTTGAATTCTTGCGAAGTTTATACTTTACTAGATACCGGTTCTACCCATTCTTTTATCTCTCCTGCTTGTGCTCAACGTTTAAACTTGACTCCGGAGAAATTGGACTTTAACTTATCTGTTGAAACTCCGTTGGGTGAAACCTTCGTTACATCTACAGTTTATAAATCTTGCATGATCCAAGTTGGCACTATCACATTACCTGTTGATCTTATCTCTTTAAAGATACTTGCTTTTGATGTGATTTTAGGAATTGATTGGTTAACCACTCATCATGCTAAAATTGATTGTTTTCGTAAGGTTGTTAGTTTTCATATTCCTAACCAACCTGTCATACGAATTCAAACTACTAAACCACTAAAATCAGTCACTGTCATATCAAGCCACAAAGCTATTCGTTTATTGAAAAACGGATGTCAAGCTTTCTTAGCCCATGTTATGGATTTGAACAAAGACAAGTCAGATTTGAATAATATTTCTATTGTTAGAGAATTTCCCGATGTATTTCCTGAAGAACTTCCTGGTCTACCCCCAGAACGTGAAGTTGAATTCTTTATTGACCTTGAACCCGGTACAAAGCCCATTTCTAAAACTCCATATCGAATGGCTCCTATTGAACTTCAGGAGTTAAAAGTCCAACTACAGGAGTTGTTGGACATCGGTTTTATTCGTCCTAGTACGTCTCCTTGGGGTGCTCCTGTTTTATTCGTAAAGAAGAAAGACGGGAGTATGCGACTTTGTATTGACTATCGAGAATTGAATCATGTCACTATCAAGAATAGGTATCCGCTACCTCGCATTGATGACCTGTTCGACCAGTTACAAGGAACACAATTCTTTTCAAAGATCGATCTTCGTTCTGGATATCATCAGCTGAAGATTAAAACTGAGGATATTCCAAAGACTGCCTTCAGAACTCGGTACGGGCATTATGAATTCTTAGTAATGTCTTTTGGATTGACTAATGCTCCTGCTGCCTTCATGGATATGATGAACCGTGTATTCAAAGAATATTTGGATCAGTTCGTTGTTGTCTTTATTGATGACATCCTCATCTATTCCAAAAGCCGTGAAGATCATGAGCGCCATTTGAAGCTGGTACTGCAAAGGCTTCGTGAAAATAAGCTATATGCCAAACTGAAGAAATGCGAGTTCTGGCTTGAGGAAGTAGCATTCCTTGGGCACGTGGTGTCAAAACATGGAGTATCTGTCGACCCGGCGAAGATTGAAGCCATACAAAGTTGGGAGCAACCGAAGTCGGTAACCGAAGTACGTAGCTTTCTAGGCTTAGCTGGTTATTATCGGAGATTTGTGGAAGGATTTTCTCGAATCGCTACTCCGTTAACTCAGCTGACTCGGAAAGATACAAAATTCGTATGGAGTGAGGAATGCGAGAAGAGTTTCCAAGAACTCAAGAGGAGACTCATTTCGGCACCTGTTCTGACAATACCATCTGGTTCGGATGGATTTGTTATCTACAGCGATGCTTCAGGCAAAGGGTTAGGATGTGTTCTCATGCAACATGGGAAAGTCATAGCCTATGCCTCACGACAACTCAAAGAATATGAGAGGAATTATCCTACTCATGATTTGGAGTTGGCAGCAGTCGTTTTTGCGTTGAAGATCTGGAGACACTACCTGTATGGGGAGAAAGTGGAGATCTATACAGATCATAAAAGCCTCAAATATTTCTTCACCCAAAAGGAACTCAACATGCGGCAGCGACGTTGGCTCGAGCTGTTGAAAGATTACGATCATACCATCCAATATCATCCTGGAAAAGCAAACGTAGTAGCTGACGCATTGAGTAGAAGATCATATGCGGGTACGAGTGCAATGTTGTTAACACAAAGGCCCATTTTGTATGACTTGCAAAGGATGGAGATAGAGATGAAGGCTCCAAGTACCCACATGATGATATCAAATATACGAGTAGAACCGACTTTAATCGATAAAGTTAAAGCTGCTCAAGCTACGGACATGGAGCTGATGCGTATGAAGAAGAAAGTGCAAGAAGGTGCTATTCCAGAAGCAAGAATCGATGAAGAAGGAATACTTCGAGTCAACTCCAGACTTTGTGTTCCTAACGATTTTGACTTGAAGCATAGAATAATGATGGAGGCACACAACACACCGTTTGCAATCCATCCTGGGAGTACCAAAATGTATCACGATCTTCGACATACATTTTGGTGGAGCAATATGAAAAGAGAGATCGCGGAGTTTATCTCGAGGTGTTTAACTTGTCAACGTGTAAAGGCGGAGCATCAAGTGCCAAAGGGTCCATTGCAACCACTTGAGATCCCGAAATGGAAGTGGGAACACATTACTATGGATTTTGTTACGGGTCTTCCCAAGGTTTCTCAAGGCATAGATGCGATTTGGGTTATTGTTGATAGATTAACCAAGTCCGCTCATTTCTTGCCGATACGTGAGACTTATTCCCTTGAACGTCTTGCTAGTATGTACGTGAACGAGATTGTGAGATTGCATGGCATGCCAGTATCCATAGTTTCGGATCGTGACCCAAGATTCACTTCACGATTTTGGGTTAGCTTGCAGAAAGCTATGGGCACGGATTTACGATTCAGTTCAGCATACCATCCTCAAACGGACGGACAATCAGAGAGGACTATTCAAACTCTTGAAGATCTATTAAGACTTTGTGTCTTAGATCTCAAAGGGAGTTGGGATAAGTACCTACCATTGGTGGAATTCTCCTACAACAACAGTTATCAGGCGAGCATAGGTATGGCTCCATTTGAGGCGTTGTATGGAAGAAAATGTCGTTCTCCAGTATGCTGGGACGAGGTGGGTGAAGCAACATTGTTGGGACCAGAATTGGTACGCATTACTACAGAGAAGATCCAAACGATTCGACAACGTATACAAACGGCACAGGATCGACAAAAGAGTTATGCGGATCTTCATCGGAAGGACGTGGAATTTAATATTGGGGATCATGTATTGTTACGTGTTGCACCATGGAAGGGAGTTACAAGATTTGGGAAGAGAGGAAAGCTCAATCCAAGATTTGTTGGTCCATTTGAGATTCTTGAGCGAATAGGAAATGTGGCATATAGACTCGCATTACCTCCAAGCATGTCTCGTGTTCATAATGTTTTTCACATATCTATGCTTCGTAAATATGTTAAAGACCCGAACCACATTATTGAGTTAGAACCAGACGAGATAGCTGAAGATTTAACGTACGAGGAGGTACCTGTTAAGATCTTGGATAGGAAAGAGCATGTCCTACGCACGAAGGTTATACCACAAGTTAAGGTTTTGTGGAGAAACCATGCTATTGAAGAAATGACCTGGGAGTTGGAATCAGAAATGAAAGCGAGGTATCCTCACCTTTTTGAAACATCAGGTACGTACGTCAATTTCGAGGACGAAATTTCATAAGGAGGGGAGGTTGTAAGACCCCAACTTATTAATGAATAAAATCAAATTTTCTCTAAATATTATTGTGAATAATAAGGGGTTAATTTGATATAATACTTTGGTTATGGGTGAAATGTGCAAATTTTGCAAAATAAGCAAGTGGTTATAAAATATTTATTTTTGGTCGGTGAATATTCGGTTGGTCGTGGAATATTCTTGCTGTCGGGGAATATTCGTACGACGACGCAGCCTTGTGTGGGCCCCATAACGGAAAGCGATTGGATGAAGAAAACGACAAGTATAAGTTGTTTATAAATAACGGCGTAGTTGTTACCGTTAATACTGTTGGAATACCCGGTGGTTAAAATACAGTAGCACACGGTATTGCACCAATTATTGATTCTTACGTAAGAAGGCACTACTCAATAATTGTTACAGTAGTTATTATTCAATATTTTATTGATTCAATAATTGCTGCGTTGATATTTTATATTATTGTTGTTTCAATAATTGTTGCTGCACAGTATTTTCATTTATCAGATCAATAATTCATATTATTTGAATAATATTATTAGATAACATTATTGGCAATGTCTAGAAAGTTCTGTCTAAGGAGAGGTTTGGTCATCTAATTGCGCGCCAGTAAGGAGAAATCCTTATTGGAAAGCCCCCTCTTTCCTGGGAACGGCTTGGTTGTCATAAATGTGATTCTGTAATATTATTTGTGAATAATTAATTATTGATTCATATGATAAGGAAATATTTATTTTATGTGGATATAAATGAGGGATATATTTTTGTGGTTAAAAATGAAGGAGTTAATGTTGAGGTTGTTTTATCAGTATTTTTATCGGAATGGAGGTATTAAAAATCAAATCAGGGTTTTTGAGAAATATTGCGGGTGTTATAATTTTTAATCCGACCGTTGGATCGTGGTAATTTTTGGATATGTTATACATATATAAGTTGAGTATATGTCCACAAATTTTGAACCGTTAAAAATGAACGTATGATTTATTATGAATTTTACGAGATGACTGGTTCAGAAATTGTTGAATTTTCGGAGTTTATCATTTTGATGGAAAATTCTAGAATTGGTGGGCCCCACTTGTGGTTGGTGAAGAAATGTGCTGAATTATATTTCAAATGTGGTGGGTGGGAATAGTAGCAGGTAAAGCCATCAGGTTGCAGGTCAAACCTACCAAAATTTTCCTATAAATAGAGGGCTAAGTTAGAATTGAAAATCACACCAGAAACAAGTTTTCTCTCTTTCTCTCTCTAGATTATTGAGTGTATTTTGTGAGTATTTAGATACTTTGAGAGTTTCTATTCATCAGAGCAAGTTTCTTTCAGCCTTATACCGGTATTCCGACCAGAAGTACTGATATTTTGAGGTAAGGGATATTATTTTCTTCTTAATGATATTATTTTCTTCAATATCATTATGCTGAAATATTGATATGAGTTTTTATCAAATTTGGAACTTTTTGTGTCGGGGTTACTATTCACGTATACGGCACTATTCACGTATACGGTACTATTCACGAATACGGCACTATTCACCGAAAAATAAAATTTTCCTTTTTGTCCAAGATGTCTATTATGGTTACTATCTTTGATTGTATCCATGTTTTGATCTTTATTTTTGAATTCTGCTTCACAATTGATTATTATGAAGTATTATTGATCTTGGATAAACTGTTATACGAATCCCTACTATTTGTCCTTCTGTCTCATTGGATTCGTTCTCTTTAAGATATTTTTCATCATCCTCAGTCCTAAATGATGATATTACTGAATATCTTTGGCCTGTAGTGCAAAGATGTATGATTACTTGATGAATATCTTTGGCCTGTAGTGCAAAGATGAACAGGTGTTGAGATGAACATGACTGACAGGTGATACAAATGAATATCTTTGGCCTGTAGTGCAAAGATGAATATTTGGATAAAGATGATTATTAATTGATGTTACAGGGAAAAAATATTGATGATGGACTTTTAAATCTTAGAAGATAGTAGAATTCTTTCTCTACTTGACTCTTCTAATGGTTTGCTGTTTCCGCTGCAGTTGTTGATCTAAAACTTGTTGTCGATTATATTCTATCAGATTTTTCCCTGTTGAAGACTAACGATAATTTGTTTGTATATTATCTTAGTCATAATATTCTTTACTGGGCTAGTTGAGCTCACCCTTTTCCTTTTTGTTCCATTTTTCTTCTCAGGAGGTGAGAACATAACAGGATCTAGTCGGGGTATGGAGTGATGGTTCTAGAAAGATGTTTTAGCAGTCCTCACTATTTCTGTAAAAGAGTGTTTGAATAATTGTAATGAGGATTTATTTGAGTGTGGATATTGTCTAGAAGACATTATTTGTATTTAAACTCACAGTATGTGTTGTCGTATTTTGCACGACAATTGTATTATTGAAGTTGTAGTTTGCTTTCTGTACCATGTATTTGGCGACTCAGAATGGGTGTTGTATACCTATTCTGGGGGCGTCACAAAATACGTCAGGAAATTCACTAACAACAGAAATATTATTCAAATCTGACGTGTTTTTGTTCAAGTCCATAACATATGCTAAGAAAGATTGAAATCCGTTTTTCAATAAACGAATGGCTTTATGGCTTGATATGACAGTGATTGATTTTAGTGGTTTGGTTGTTTGAATTCGCATAAAAGGTTGGTTAGGAATATGAAAACTAACAACCTTACGAAAACAAACAATTTTAGCATAATGAGTGGTTAACCAATCAATATCTAAAATCACATCAAATACAAGTATCTTTAAAGAGATAAAATCAACAGGCAATGTGATGGTGCCAACTTGGATCAAGCAAGATTTATAAACACTAGATGTAATGAATGTTTCTCCTAATGGAGTTACCACAGATAAGTCAAAGTCTAATTTCTCCGGAGTCAAGTTTAAACGTTGAGCACAAGCAGGAGAGATAAAAGAATGGGTAGAACCGGTATCTAGTAAGGTATAAACTTCGCAAGAGTTTAAGATTAGCTTACCAGTGATCACCTCGTTCGGGTTTCTTGCATTTTGGCCAATCACGACAAACGCTCTCCCTTAAACCACCGAATTTGTTTTGTCCGTAGTCGCCTTTGGTGCCATCATCCCAGTTAGACTTAACTTTGCTACCGAAAAAAATCGGGCTATATGACCGTCTTTTCCACAACTGAAGCACACCTTGGAAGGCTGTGAACAGTTTGGACTTATGTGTCCCTCCTCTCTGCATCTGTAACATCTAACTGGCGGTCTTTCTCCTCCCCTAGAATTTATTGCTAGTGCTGCTGCTGCTGCTGATGTCTTCCCGTCATTGTTGAATCTCCTCTTTTTGAAATTTCCACTTGTGTGACGCCCCCAAAATAAGTATACATAACCTATTTTGAGTTGCCAAGTATATGGTACATAACTCAAATACAAACTTAATTTATACAACTGATAAGTGTCGTGTAGAATACGACAAAACATAAGCTGTGAGTTTTAATACAAATATTGTCTTCCAGACAGTATTCAAACTCAAAATATGTCCTCATTACAATTATTATCACACTATTTCACAGAATAGAGAGGACTACCAATGCAAACATCTAGACTGTCACTCCGTTCCCCGACTAGTCCCAGCTTTATTCTCATTTCCTGAAGAGAATAATGAAAGCAAAGGGTGAGCTTAACTAGCCCAGTAAGAAATATTATGACTAAGATAATGTAGAATAAATTATCGTTAGCCTTCAACAGTGTTAAACTGATAAAATACAATAGACATCAAGTTTAAATGCAGCAGAACAAGAAATCCATTAGAAGAGTCAAGTAGAGTATGATATCTACTATCTTCTATGATTTAAAAAGTTTATCAACATTTTTATCAATGAGACTCAACTTAATAAATAATCCACATCATTGAATCATCCCTACACTACGGGCCAAGGATATTCATTAGTATCACAACCACGAATTATCCATGCACTACGGGCCAAGGATAATCGTGTTTTCACCAATGATCATGATCATGCCAACAACTGTCCATCAATGCATTACCGACCAATGAGAACGTTTACTACATTATTTGTAACATTACGGTCATGATTGTACCGAATAATCCCTGGTCATAATCATACCAAGTCCATCTATGCACTACGGGCCAAAGATGACTTTCATAACAATATAAGCATGAGGATGATGACAATGATATAAAAATTCAATTAAAAGAAAGTAAATAATAAATTTTTAAAGATTTATAATTTAATTTACCCAGAATTCAATAATGTCCAAATTGTCAACATGATACTGCTTTGTGGAGTAAAATTTAAGAATAATATTGCATTAAAAATAATTTGGACCGAAAAGAAATTAATTTTTGTCATGAATAGTATCCCGGGTGAATAGTAATTGAGTGAATAATATCCCGTGAATAGTACTCCGGCATGAAAAAGTTAAAACTTATCAAGAATGCTCAGAATAATATTTTCATGAAAAGATACAGGATGAAGCGCAAATATCAAGGATATTCTACTAATTTTATGGAGTATAGAAGTCAAAACTTTAACAAAACGAGTGTAGAATTCGAAATCTGAAACGAAATAATATTACTTACATACTACAGAGTATGGAAGAAAATATTATTTCTTATGAATATTGAATAAAAATAATATCTCTTACCTTAAAAAGAAGAGTATTCCAACTGGTATAGCGAGGATATTCTTGAAGAAAACTTATATTGTTTTCTACGCTCAATTCTTTCTGAAACTCGAAAGAAATACGCTCAATATTATAGAAGAAGAATTTTCTGATTTTGGTGTGATTTTTAATTCTATCTAAGCATCCTATTTATAGGAGAATGGAAAGGATACTATTTGAATTTAGAAAATCACGGACGCATGGTACTTTTTATGTGAAATCACGGGCGAAAACTTCTAACACTTCTTTTTTTTTCAACTTAATAATATAATATTCAATAAAATATAATATATTCTATTTTTTATAAAAAACAAAACTTATTACAATATATATATATATATATATATATATATATATATATATATATATATATATACACACACACACACACACATACATACAAAACAAAACCCACCCGTGACCATTATCAGGAATCCCCCCACCACCAAAGTCATAAACATGTGGGCCCCACCACTTATTATATATACTGAATAACTTTTTATCGATTATTTTGAAAAATGGGTAAACAGGGGTCCAAATAATAAGCAAAATTTAACACAAATACTTACCCTCAATATTTTTAACTACCTTTATTCATATTATTATAACTCGCAATATTAACAATCAGATCATTCCTAGGAAAGAGGGGGCTTTCCGATAAGGATTTCTCCCTATTGGCGCTCAATTAGGTGACCAAACCCCTTTCCTCAACAGAACTTTCTAGACATTGTTAATTATATAAATAATAATATGAATAACTTGTCATCTCAATTATTGAATTAATAATATAAAATACTGACAATAATTGAATCAAATAACGTGAGATACTATGCAGCAATTACTGTAGCAATAATTGAACAAAACTGAGTGACTTCTTACGTAAGCATCAACAATTAATACCGTGTGCTACTATGCAACCACGCGTATTGCTGTACTTTTATCACCGGTTATTTCAATAGTTAACGGTAAAACTTCCGCCATTATTTTAATAAAAAGATATTTCTGTCGTTTTCTAACTCCGATAATAATTCCGTTGTGGGGTCCACCAATGATTGTGCTATCGTACGAATATTCCCTGTTAAAATGAATATTCCCCGACCAATCGAATAGTATATAACAACTTGCTTACTTTGTAAAATTTATAAATATTTTCCACAACTATAACATTATAACAAATTCACACCATAATATTCAAAAATAATATTTATAGAAACATTCATCTTTATTCATAAAAGTTGGGGTCTTACAACTTAACTCACCTCTCCTATTATCATAGCCACGATTACCACTAGAGTGGTTACCGCTTTTGTCTGTATTTTTTTCTCCTCGCTGGTTATCATTGCTCCGATGACTGCTGTCACCGGTATGACCCTGGTTGTGGTCCCTCAGTTGAACATACTCATTATCTCGCTCTAATAATTGAGCCATGTTGACAACATCTGAATATAGAGGAAATTTGTGAGAGATAAGGTATTGACAAATTTCAGGTTTTAGACCTCTCAGAAACATCTACGTCATACGTTCCTCATTTTCTACCAAATGAGGTGCAAACCTGGATAACTCCGTGAACTTTGTCTCGTACTGGGACACCGTCATGTTGTTCTGTTCCAGTCTAATAAACTCTACCTCCCTCATATGATGAATACTTTCAGGAAAGTACTTGTCATTGAACAGTTTTTGAAACGTTTTCCAAGATATATTGAGTGCGGCTGGCCGGGTACGCTTCACAGATTCCCACCAGTAATCTGCCCCACCACGGAATATAAAGGTGACGAATGGAACCTTCTGTTCCTACGTGCATCCCAAGACATCGAATATCTTGGTAATTTACTTGACCCATGTTTTCGCCTTAATCGGATCCGGCTTTCCCCAGAACTCTAGTGGTCCCAACTCCTTGAACTGTTTGGCTGTGACAAACTGCGCGTTGCTGTCATTTCCACCTGTATTTTGTACATGAGCTCCCTCGTCTGATTTTACATGAACTGCAAAAAGCTTCTAAACATCCCATCATTCATCGTTTGTTCGGTAGTGTTGTTTATAGGAGGAATATTGCCTTCATGTTACACGATTTTCTGGTTGGTGATTAAATGTGTCTCAACGGTCTCATACACTCTATTGTTAACGTTCTCAGCTACCATTCTCAAATACTGTCACAAAAAAAGGATTAATTAAAGAAATTGACATATCACATAATACCCCTATATTCTGACCGACCAACAAATAAGCTTAGATAGGACACACTAGCAAAGGATTTACTCATCTCTCCCCTCCTAGTTCTATTCCCCGATCTCCGCCAGAGACCTAAGCTTTGATACCAACTGTGACACCCCCAAAATAGGTAAACACCACCCATTCTGAGTCGCCAAATACATGGTACAGAAATAACTACAACTTCATTAATACAATTGCTGTGCAAAATACGAAAACACATAAACTGTGAGTTTAAATACAAATATTATCTTCTAGACAATATCCACACTCAGTTAAATTCCTCATTACAATTATTGATGCACTATTTTATATAATAGTGAGGACTGCTAAAACAACTATCTTGAACCATCACTCCATACCCTGGCTAGTTCCTGCTAAATTCTCACTTCTTGAGAAGAAAAATAGAACAAAAAGAAAAAGGGTGAGCTCAACTAGCCCAGTAAAAAATATTATGACTAAGATAATGAACAACAAATTATCGTTAGCCTTCAACAAATCAGATAAAATATAATGGACAACAAGTTTTAGATCAATATTCGTAGTGAAGATAATAATTCATTAGAAGAGTTTAGTAGAGAATGAAATCTACTATCATCTGTGAATTTAAAAGTCCATCATTAATATTTTATCCCTGTAACATCAATCAATATACATCTTGCATCAAATATTCATCTTTGCACTACGGGCCAAAGATATTCATTTGTATCACTAGTTGGTCATGTTTATCTCAACACCTGTTCATCTTTGTACTACGGGCCAAAGATAGTCATCGGGTAATCATTTATCTTTGCATTATAGGCCAAAGATATACAATTATATCATCATTTAGGACTGAGGATGATAAAAAATATTTTAAAGAAACAAATCATGTGAGACAAATGAACAAAGATTAGAGATTCGTACTTCGGTTTATCCAAGTTCAAAAACATTCCATAATAAACCATAGTGGAGTAAAATTCAAGAATGAAGATCAAAACATGGACACAATCAAGGATAGTAACCATATTATACATCTTGGATAAAGAAGAGAAAATTTTATTTTTTCGGTGAATAGTGCCGTATTCGTGAATAGACAGTATACGTGAATAGTGCCGTATACGTGAATAGTAACCCCGACACAAAAAGGTAGAAATTTCACAAGAAAATTCATATCAATATTTCGGTATATTGATATTGAAAGAAATAATATCATTTACGAAGAAAATAACATCCCTTACCTCAAAAGAACGGTATTTCTTGCTAGAATTTAGGATGTAATGTTGAAGAAAACTTGCACTGAATATCAACTCTCAAAGTATCAAAATATTCACAAAAATACGCTCGATAATATAGAGAGAGAAAACTTATGTTTCTGGTGTGATTTTTAATTCTAACTAAGCACCCTATTTATATGAAAATGCTAGAACGCTAAAGCAGGCTAAATTAATAAAATATTAATAAAAATTTTCTACGCACATTTATTTGACCAAATTATCAGCCATCGCAACTGGGGCCCACTAAAATTCAGAATTCTCACACCAACGAAAAGTGGGGCCCACCCATGTTTTTAATAAAAAAAATTTATTTCCAAAACTTCAATAATTCATAATAAATAGCATTTTTATCAGAAAAATTCGAATCTCATATATATTCCATAGGAAATCAAATTCTCTACAACTTTGTAGAAGAAAGTTTTTCCAAATTTTAAACAGAAAATGCCCGAAATCAATATACGAATAATTTTTAATACCTCCATTCCGACAAAATACTGATAAAATACCTTAACATTAATTCCTTCATTTATATCCAAATAAAAATAAATATTTCCCTATCCATCATTTATATCCACATAAAATGAATATTTTCTTATTATATAAATTAATAATTAATTATTCACAAATAATATTACAGAATCACAATTATGACAACCAGGTCGTTCCCAGGAAAGAGGGGGCTTTTCGATAAGAGTTTCTCCTTACTGGCGCGCAATTAGGTGACCAAACCCCTTTCCTTAGACAGAACTTTCTTAGACATTGCCAATAATTCTATCTAACAATATTATTCAAATAATATGAATTATTGATCTGATAATGGAAATAATGTGCAGTGACAATTATTGAAACAACAATAATATAAAATATTAAAGTAGCAATTATTGAACCAATAAAATAAAATATTGAACAATAATTACTGTAACTATTATTAAATAGTGTCTTCTTACGTAAGAATCAATAATTTAAAAATACTGTACAATACCGTGTGCTACTGTCCAACCACACGTATTACTGTAGTTTAACCACCTGGTACTCCAACATTGTTAACGGTAACAATTACGCCGTTATTTTTAAAAACTCAAACTTGTCGTTTCTTCATCCGACCGTTTTTCGTTATGGTACCCACAAATGGCTACGCCGCCGTACGAATATTCCCCGACAGCAAGAATATTCTACGACCAAACGAATATTCCCCAACAATAATAAATATTCTACGACCACTTGCTTATTTTGTAAAATATGCAAATTTCACCCATAACCAAAGCATTATATCAAATTAACACCTTATTATTCAAAATAAATATTAGAGAAAATTCAATTTTATTAATAAAAAGTTGGGGTCTTACAGTGGGGATAGAGGTGTATACATAATCAATAAATATTTTTTTTTGGGTGAGGGGTAGGGGTGGGGGTGGAGATGTATGTATAATCAATAAATATTATTATTTGTGAGGGGTAGGGTGGGGTGGGGGCGGGGTGAGGGTGTATACATAATCATCAAATATTATTTTTTTGGGGGTTGGGGGTGAGGGGTGGGTGGGGTGAGGTTGGGGTCTATACATAATCAATAAATATTATTTTTTGGGGGGTGAGGGGTGGGGTGTGGTGGGGGTTGGGGAAATTAAATTAAATTATATAATATAATATAAAACAATTTATGGAAAGAAAGAGAAAATTAAACTAAATTTTATAATTTAAATGAGTTATTTTAATTAATTAACGGAAGAGATATTAATTATTTAAATTAGTAGTTCGTTACACTAAAAGTGTTTAACTTTATTATGGATTAATTCCATAATTAGTAAAATGATTTTTATACATAATTACAAATGTATAAATTATAAAAGTTTGTAATATGTATAAGGTATATGTGTTATATAAGAATGTAGTGTAATAATGCATACATGTTGATGTATTAGCTCTACAAAGTGTAAAAAACTATTACAGACTAATATGAGTCAAAACTAGTTAAACTAGATTCAACCCATATTTGTAATAATAATATGGGTCCAAAATTAAAGCAATCCATCACCTAAAAACTAATTAACCAACCCAATAGATTCAAGTGGTTTTGGTTAACTATATGGTTTTCAACTTAAATTGTCATGTCTAACCTCGAGTTTTATAATATGATAGGATAAGCCATGAACTCCTCTACAACGAAAGAAAATTTTGGAACACCTTTGACAATATCATCACGTGGTAAGGCTAAATTTTTTTTAAAAAGAGAATTGATGAGAGCATTACTTTTGTATTCGAAGGTGCTAAAAATAAGCCTTTTGGAATAACAAAATTAACAATGTCAATTTGGATTGGATCAACTTCTCGAATCATCCTTTTTTCGGTAGCAAACAACTTAAAAGCAATTTTAGAGTTTTTCTCAATTTGTTTCTCATACACAATCTTTGGCAAAACTTTTGGAACTTCAAGAATTTCTATGGATATGTACATCACAACTGTCTATAGCCTCAAATTTCAGAACATCCTCTTTTTCTTTCTCTTGCTCTGCTTGAAGATGTGCCTACAAGTCAATAAAGCCTTCTTTTTTAGATGATATGTCATCTTTCAATAAAGAGATGTTATCTTTTATAAAAGAACATATAGAAACCATATCATGTGTAGCCTTTCGAAGTTTTTTTGCTATAACTTGTTGGCATTTTCTTACTTCAGCTTTTCTTTGTTCTTCTTGATATCAACATTGCAATTTTTCAAGGTAATCTTGTGCATCAACTATATCACATCTAAGCTCTTCCTATTTGTGTTTCAAATATCTATGACCACGTGTATTAATAAAGTAGTATATTAGGTCACTTTCATCGTCAACAAACCAAATACTCTTTTGCTTTGGCAATCAATTCTTTAGTGGCGTGAGATATTGGGTGTTTGGGACAATATGTTATAAAATAAATAAATAAAATAAAATAAAACCCTTTTTTTTATATAACTTAAGGGCCTAACTAAAAAGAAAATAGAAAATAGGGGATAATAAAGTATGAATGCAGAAAGTGTAAGGGTTGATTTAAAATGATAAAATGATATAAATGAAAAGTATATAAATTAAACTATGGATTAAAACTGAAATATTAGATGAAACTATGAGGGACCAAACGGTAATTTTTGTAAGATATTTATAAGTTAGAGATTAAGGTTACCACTCATATCATATTAGACAACAAAAAAAACACTTTAACAATTTCTCTCTTCTACTTTTCTTCTTTTTTTTTCTTTTTGAACAGTGAATCACGATAAACAGTAACTCCAGCAATGGATAGTAACTCCGACGGTTGATGAACAATTTTTTTTAGTAAACCCAAAATCTCCTAAAAATAAGAAATTGATAGAGAAACCTTAAGCTCTGATACCAAAATTGATGTAGGATATGTTTGGGATGAAGAATTAATAGAAAATAAACTCCACATTCAAACCACTACTAGGATATCTCAAATGTACCAACTCCACGCATCAATACCAAGATGGATAAAATACCTCTACATTAGGTTATTTCTACGGTAAAATAATCAACTTCAATATCAATAATATGTAGTCTAAATGACTTGTGGGGATTACATCACTATTTAAAGAGACACAAAATCCTAATATTACTTGGGGAATAATAAAAGTATTAAACAACTAAAATACCCTTATTAATAATTGCTAATCACTAATTAACATCCTAAATCCCCACTAATAAATAAAATACATAAATCACATTAACTACTTTTATATTAAACATAATAAAAATTTCAAATAATAAATATAAAAATCTTTTTTTTGTTCTTGACTTGGAGTCGCCATCACAACTGGAATTTCCAAATTTTGGTGGTTCATGGTCGGGCTTAGTAGAAATAAGAAAATGTTTTAAACTTGTATTTGTTACATGAATTTTAACGTAAAAATTGTGTGTTAGCATTGAGTTCTACAAATTACGATAGCTAAGAAAATATTTTCGAGATCACCCTATATAGGGTAACAAGATTCATAAGTATAATATTCAGGGAAAATAACTACATAAACCTCATATTCATTACTAAGATTGATGAGTATAATATTTCAACTCTATATCAAACCTTAAAATACAATATTTATGGAATAACTCTATATCAACCACACTTTGCCACTTTGGTGCAAAAATTTTCCTTCATTGCAACTCATGTAAATGTACCCCTCTTAATGAGTATATTACTCTTTTAGTAATAGTTTATCATAAAAATGGAAGGGCAAAAAATGGAAGGAGGAAATGCCGAATAAGAACCCTAAACTCCTCTACTTATAGATAATGATAAATGGAAATACATCATTTTACAAAAGATTTAAATGTCCAAAAATATACCATAAATCCCAACAAACTTGAATCAAATTGTAGAAATGACAATTAATAAACACCAATGACAGGTTTATCATAAAAAAGTGTAATAAATTTGTACAGCTTGGAATTTTCGACCCTTTTGGAAGTTGGAAATATCATAGTTAACATTATTTTAGTGTCATTAATACTGAACAAAAGAGCCAAAAAATGTAATACTTAAATGAGAAATAGAAAGTGCTATTATTAGATTTGAGTAATTCTACAACATTTTTTTAATTTAACACCATTAAAAGAATCCAAGAGAACACTTCATCTAATGAAAATCTTTAATCCTTTATCTTGTATCATCTCTCTCTCCTCCAAAAAGAATATTATGTTATATCTTCTGTTGAATTCTTCTGTAAGTAGATTCTTTAGTTTTTTTTTTGTTTTTTTGGTACATTACTGAAAATTGTAGAAAATATAGAGAGAGAGAGAGAAATATTGAGAAACAATGACTTAACTTTTCTATTGATATATATATATATATATATATATATATATATATAAAAGATTGAGTGTTGCCCAAATGCCTAAATAGGTAACTATCCTAGAATTATGGGATTACAATCAATTACAAGGATACTAATTGCATGAATTATGAGATTATAACTAATTAAAAGGATATTACAATCTTTTGTATTTAATTCTCTAATATTCCCCCTCAAGATGGAGTGCCAGAGGAGACGCCAATCTTGACCATTTATTCTTGGAAGTGACTTCGTGGAAGCGGTTTGGTAAGAGCGTCTGCACATTAATCTTCTGAGGAGACATGACTAACACGAAGAGCACCTGATTGAACTTGATCTCGAATAAAGTGATAGTCAATTGCCACATGTTTCATGTGCGAATGAAAGACTGGATTAGAACAAAGATAGGTGGCCCCAACATTATCACAATAAATAAATGGCGGTGTAGAGAGAGTGACACCAAGCTCTATGAGAAGAGAACAAATTTAATTGATTTCGAAAGCAATAACAACAACTGATCGATACTCAGCTTTTGTTTAAGACCCCAATTTTTATGAATAAAGATTAATTTTTTCCTCTAAATATCATTTTGAATATTATGGTGTGGATTTGATATAATGTTATAGTTGTGGGTAATATTTATAAATTTTGCAAAGTAAGCAAGTTGTCATAAAATATTCTTTTAGTCGGGGAATATTCGTTTTATCAGGGAATATTCGTACGACGGCACAATCATTGGTGGACCCCACAACGGAATTACTGTCGGAGTTAGAAAACGACAGAAATAAGTTTTTATAAAAATAACGACAAAAGTTTTACCGTTAACTGTTAAAATACCCGGTGATAAAAGTACAGTAATACGCGTGGTTTCATAGTAGCACACGATATTATACAGTATCTTTGATTATTGATACCTACGTCAGAAGTCACTTAGTTTTACTCAATTATTGCAATAGTAGTTGTTGCATAGTATCTCATATTATTGATTCAATTATTGTCACAATATTTTTATATTATTAAATCAATAATTGAGACAACAAATTTATTCATATTATTATTTACATTATTACAAATGTCTAGAATGTTCTGTCGAGGAAAGGGATTTGGTCACCTAATTGCGCGCCAATAAGGAAAAATCCTTATCGGAAAGCCCCCTCTTTTCTGGGAATTATCTGGTTGTTAATATTGCGAATTATAATATTAATGATGAATAAATATTATTAAAAATATGTTTAGTGAAGCCAAGTGAGTTGAGATAAATAGAGGAGTTTTTATGAAGTATTTGTGGTAAATTTGACTTATTACATGGACCCACACTTTCTAATTTTTTCAAAATTCGATAGGAAGTACGTCAGTATATATATATATATATATATATATATATATATATAAGTTTTGTTTTATTAGATTATAAATAGAATATATTATATTTTATTTAAAGTTTTCGTTTTATTAGAATATTTTATTACATAGTAATGAATAGCAAAATTAAAATTTTCTGTCAGTTGTAGCCTGTGATGGTTTTACTGTGCGTCTGTGATTTTATTTTCTAAATAGTATCCTTCCATTTTCCTATAAATAGGATGCTTAGTTTAGAATTGAAAATTACACAAGAATTAGAGAATTCTTCTTCTATAATATTGAGTGTAACGCCCCGAAATTCAGTCTATCTTCAAACCCGGATTCTGTACGTCACGATTCCATCTTCTTCCAAATATACATCAATATATAGTTAAATATAACAACATACATGCTCAAATCTCAAGTTCTATTACCTTATAACCTCGTTCATTACAAATAATGATAATTACATTATTCTTTACATCTTACAAGAGTGACTTTTTTCCACCACCAATGATACATATCAGTTTATTAAACTAGTCTACAGTTTAATTAAACTATTCTACATTACAAGTCTCGGATTGATCTTCACGCTCATTCACATACTGAATGACACTTCGTCTGGATACCGATCAGCTTGATCTTTACGGGATTCTTAAGTTCTTTCTAATATCATTCGCTGAAAATATTTTTATTTAAAGCAAGTATGAGCATTCAATTGCTCAGCAAGTCATAACAGTTGAATAAAAAACTTTAAGAATTTAAACATTCTTTTAAGACTTCAATAACCGAACAAAGGTTATGAAGTAACTTGAATAATATGAATAATCTCGATTCCTATAATTTTAAAACATTAGTCACATTCTCTTTAAAATACTTTCATTCTTCTCCCTTTTTCATACATATTCTGTGTCGGCTAGAATCATTAGCACAAACTTAACAGTAATGGTTCATGTATAAACAGAACATTCTCATATTGAATAGTTTAACCACGGAACAGTTCATCTTATAGAAACACCGAAGTGTTACAATTATGGCACAATGCCTCATACATTCTACCACCTTGTACAAATATCGCACATTTGCATATAGACAAGACTTCTCAAGTTCAACATCTGAGAAGTTTAAGAAACTAGCATTCATTTAAACTATGAATGAAGTTAGAAAACTTGCCTTACGCACAACTACAGCTTAAAGTTTACGCTGAGCTGCTTATTGCAAACCCCTATATATCACATAAGGAAATAACACGTACACCAATTAGTCATATACTTGACTTACACATTGATTTACTTAACTTTACTTTTTAGGGTTCGCGTTCTTACAATCTAAGTTTATGCGATTAACTTTCTTTACCGCTTTACGGCTTCATGACATACGGAGATGTCTTACTTATACGATCATCATCTTTGATGATTTACATTCTTATCTTCTTCTTATAACCCTTCTAGGACCTAGTACACATCGCGTATCTGCTAGTAGTCCATATGGTACTCTGAGGGGTTTCCCACAAACAACTAACAAACAAGTTTCCGTCTCATATACACTGTCTTTCACAGTGAGTTAGATCGGTTGCCAGTTTCATATATACCTCGGCTCTCTGAAGGAATTGTTTAGCCCAGCTCCCATATGTCAACCATCAAATATTACGATTGTACCACAACCTAAACTTTATCTTAACTTATCCAAACCATTAAACTATGATGTTCGTTAAGTCACTTCATATTCTTTAGGGCTTTTTGGCAACTAAATGCCATACCTCAGGATTCATTCTTATCGTCTAAGTCATACAGTCATTTGTATACTCAGAACGATCATTCAACATTAAATCTACGCATTCATAGTGTTAAGCATTTTACGTTACCATATTCGTATCATACCATGTCCGGTTCATTCAACTCAGAACGTTATCCAAGTTATAATTATTAACTCGGCTTCTTAACGTTATACGTCATTATCTTTAATTTAGTTTCTTCACCGTTTGCAGGTTTAATCATTAGTCTTTATTACCTTACGGTCAAACCATACACGGAGTGTAGGTTCTACCCGTTCAATATTCGTGTACACTCAACCCTCACGTCAGCTAAAGTGTTTAACGCTTACATTTCATTATAACATTCTCTATCCAACTTACCCATGAACTTTCATTATTATTATTATTATTGTTCTTTACGGTTTTCTTGATAAATCATAACTTACTTACTACATTCGTCAACGTCTAAGTCATACAACTATTGTACACTTATAACATTTGTTTGACGAGAATACGATTAACGAGGATCGTTTACGTATTCAACGTTCACATTGCTCGTCTCCTAATCTCTCATTCGTTATTCATAACATGAATCCCACGTTCATGATTCTTATGTAATGTCGAAGTCATATGGTTCGTCATATGCTAAGACCGATCTTTCATCGCAATTACATTGCGTTCATAGCGTCTATACGCCTTATATGATGCCCCCAAAATAGATATACATCACCTATTCTGAGTCGTCAAATACATGGTAAAGAATACAAATAAAACTTAATTATACAACCGTCGTGTAAAATACGACAAAACATAAACTGAGAGTTTTAATACAACACTTTCTTCTAAATAGTATTCAAACTCAAAATAAGTCCTCAATACATTTATTTTCACACTATTTCATAGAATAGTGAGGACTACTAATGCTATCATCTGAACCGTCACTCCATTTCCCGACTAGTCCCCGCTACGTTCTCATTTCCTAAAGAGAACAATGAAAGCAAAAAGGTGAGCTCAACTAGCCCAGTAAGAAATATTATGACTAAGATAATGCAGAATAAATTATCATTAATCTTCAGCAATGTTAAACTGATAAAATGCAATAGACATCAAGTTTAACTGCAGCGGAACAAGCAATCCATTAAAAGAGTCAAGTAGAGAATAAAATATACTATCTTTTATGGTTTAAAAGGTTTTTCATCACTTTTATCGCTGAGACTCAGCTCAATAAATAATCCACATCATTAAATCATCCCTGCACTACAGGCCAAGGATATTCTTTAGTATCATGACCACGAATTTTCCATGCACTACGAGCCAAAGATAATCGTGTCCATAAAACAATTCATCTTTGCACCCTTGGCCGAAGAGAATCCATAGCCATAATCATACCAAAAACTGTCCATCAATGCATTACGGGCTAATGAGGACTTTTTCCACATCATTTGTAACATTACGGTCATGATTATACCGAATAATCCCTGATCATAATCATACCAAGTCCATCTATGCAATACAGGCCACAGATGACTTTCAACATAATATAAACATGAGGATGATGACAATGACATAATAATTCAATTAAACAAGTTCAAGAATTAATTTATCCAGGAACCAATAACGTCCAAATTGTCAACAAGATACTTCTTTGTAGAGTAAAATTCAAGAATGCTCAGAAGAATATTTCCAGGAAAAGATGTTGGATGAAGCATAAATATTAAGGATATTCCACTAATTTCATGGAATATAGAAGTCAAAGCTTTAACCAACTGTTTATAAGAGAATATATGAAACTGCAAATGAATTTTCGTCCGCCATGCGGTAATCCACGTATACAGATCATTTTCACAATTTAATAAGGAATGAATACAAAGGATCATTCACCACGCATGTGGTAATCCACATAGACAGGTTATTCCAACAAAATAATAAATAATGGAATAACAGAAGGAATCACCATGTGTGCGATAGACTGCACAGACAGGTTATTCCCAACAGAATAATAAATAATGGAACCAGGTCCGGCGTAAACGCACAGATAGGATAATCCGACAGAATAATAAATAATGGAACCAGGTCCGGCGTAAACGCACGGACAGGATATTCAGACAGAATAATAAAGAATGAAATAATGAATAATGGAACCAGGTCAGACGTAATACGCACCAACAGAATATTCCGACAGAATAATAAAGAACGGAATAATAGAAGAATTTCACCATGTATGCGGTACTTCGAATAAACAGGTTATTCCAACATAATAATAAAGAATGGAATAACAGAAGAATTTCACCAAGTATAGGGTAGTCCCCGTAGACAGGTTATTCCAACAGAATAATAAAGAATGGAATAAAAGAAGTTCTCTTCATGAATACAAAAGAAATAATATCCCTTACGGGTACAACAAATAATATCCCTTACCTTAGAAAGAAGAGTATTGGATATAGGAGTAGTGAAGTACCAAAACACTTTTCTTCTTTCTCTCTATAGTTTTTCTCTCTAGAGTTTCAGTGAATTCGTAAGAAATAATGAAAGAATGAGCTTCTATTTATAGAAGAATGGACTGCATAGTAACTAATTCATGAATGGTCCAGATTGATTTACTTTTAATCAGACGGTCCATATTTAAAGCAAAATCTTTTAAATAAAATATAATATATTCTATTTATAATCTAATAAAACGAATAACTTTATAAAAGTATTCTGTTTTATATAAAAAGATTTTACTATGCAAAATACTATGCAGGTACTATGCATAATAAAATATAATATATTCTATTTATAGAATAACTTTATAAAAGTATTCTGTTTTATATAAAAAGATTTTACTATGCAAAATACTATGCATAATAGAATATAATATATTCTATTTATAGAATAACTTTATAAAAGTATTCTGTTTTATATAAAAAGTTTTTCTATTTTATTACATTAATAATATTAATAAAACAAAACTGAGTGACTTATCACTTAAGCATCAATAATCAATACCGTGTGCTACTATTCAACTACGCATATTACTGTATTTTTAACACCGAGTGTTTCAACAGTTAACGGTAAAACTTCTGCCGTTATTTTCATAAAATATTTTTGTCGTTTTTTCAATTCGACAATAATTCCGTTACGGGGTCCACCAATGATTGTGAAGTTGTATAAATATTTCCTGATAAAATGAATATTCCCCGACCAATCGAATATAATATGATAACTTGCATATTTTGCAAAATTTATAAATACTACCCACAACTATAACATTATATCAAATCCACACCATAATATTAAAAAATTATTTCGAAAGAAAAAAAAATAAATATTTATTCATAAAATCTGGGGTCTCACCTTACACTTAATTCTCATTACAACATCATAACATCGAAATGTTATACATCATCCTCATCACTCAACGTCTAAGAATCACAATCATAGAAATTCCACACGCTTGTTTTATCGCGGTTACGTAATCTAGCATCTACATTCTTTGTCTTTTAATCCTGTTAAATCATTTTGTTCAACCTTTACTAAAGCTTTACATCACTTGTTTAAGTGTTACATTACTTGAACTACATGTTCATTATCTATCCGTACACTTCCCCTAGGAGTTGAGCAGTTAAACTCTCTTCTAGGCTTCGCTCTGCACCGGCACTGCGACGCCTGTTCCTTCCATTCCTCTCGCGCTGCAGCGCCACTAACCAGTACCTTATTTCCCGGGCTAGCGCTGCTGCGCCGCCTCCCAAGGCTTATCTGGCGCTGCGGCTCCAAGCATGATACCTTGAAAAAAATTCCTAAGTCTTTTACATGCTTGAGTCGCTTACTTCACAATCTCATAACTTATTCGTTATAACTCGGAACGAGGTCGTTCCAAAGCCATTCTCTTCCTTATCTTACGTACTCCAACTTCCCTTAGGCAAAAATTTATTTTGAATCCATTAACATACCATTTGATTGGCTTAATATTCATTATTCGTTCGTTTTATGTTATTAACGTTCTTCGTCCATTCGTCTGTAATTCGGTAATCCGAACTCAGGACTCGTTCATTCTTGAGTCCACGACTCATGTTTTCTACGTTCTCTTACATTCTTATGAAACTCTATCCATTCGGGTTCATTTACATACTTTTTACTTCTCGTTTATCTTTTACAAATTTTTTGCCATAACTTCGTTATATCTAAGTTCAATCCATTCTTCATGAACGTTTCTACCGTTCCTAACCAAGCAATAAGTAACTAACTCATACGCGATGGTTTTAAACTTGTCCATCAACAACAAGTTATAACTACGATGGTTTTAAATTTGTCCATCAAAAATGTTCTTCGTGTTCTTCGCGTGTTCTTCGCGTTCTTCGTTCGTTCTTCATTTTTAATCCATACTTTGATTACGATTTTACTTTTCCTTGGAATTTGATGTTATAAAATATCATTCCTTACTAATTGCATCGAATTGTTCATATGATTCATTCGGATCGTTCAAATTCATTATAAAACTTATACTTCCTTAAGAAATTTATAAACTAAACTTCTAATTCTTATTTCTTCATTTTCTCATGATTTCAACCATATGAAATTATTTTTAACATCTTTTACTTCTATTCTTATTAAGCTATGTTTTTAACATAAAAAACTTAAAGAAAATTTACCTAGAAGTTAGGTTTCGGATTACCTTTCTTCTTTAATCTTCCTCCGTTAGACAAAGTTTACACTCGGGCTAGTTTTCCTCTTCCTTTCTCATCTCATCTCTCTCTCTCTTTCTCTCTCTCTCTCTCTCTCTCTCTCTCTCAAGTGTTGGTGATTTTCAAAATCACCAACAAATGAGCTTAAACTCTCCTTTTATAGAAAACCAAGGAAAGGGGTAAAATAGTCATTTCACCCTAAAGTTACTATTCCTACCTCCTTACTATTCACACCTCCTTACTATTCACGAAGCTTCCCTTAGAAGTTTCATGCTTCCGTCTTGCAGAATTAGTCCAACAGTTTTAAAAATTGCGATTCTCGGAATCCAAATATTTTTGGATATTTCATCTTTCCTCTACAGTTTAACTTCTACGCATTCTTTGGAACTCCGAAAAATTGAAAAACACTTTTTGATATTAAGTGTTTTCCTTCACGTTTTCCCCTAACGTAGTTAAATGAATGAAAAGTACATAACATTACTTTTCGTCTTTTTTTTTCGTCTGATTTCTGCACATTTTTTGAGAAAAACTTTTATCGGCTTACTTAACTTTTCAAGATATATTATCCGAAGGAGGGTATGCTGGAAGGATAAGAGGAACATGCATGACCACCAGATTGGCATTGGGATTGCAACGAGAGAACGCATCAACAAGCGTGTTGAAAGCATTTGCATTGTACTGATGCAACAAATCTTGACATTGAGCTAGCCACAAAATTTGATTCCTTAAACCCCGAGGTGGTTGCTCTTGCATTGGTTCCGCTGCAACTGGGGGTGAGGGTTGGCGAATCATAATATAGCCTTCTCCTCTTGGATGTGATCTCACCCCCTCCCATGCCTTGTACTTCTCGATTGTAGCATGATCGATTATGGCTATTAGTTATTGGATCGGTTCAGAGGGATGACATTGCACCCCAGCTTTATGGCACAAATCATTTATGAGAAATTCGTGCAAAAGGACCCCCGTAGTACTTCCCCTTAGCAGCTGATCAATGGACTCTTGAATACACTCATCCACGTCCACTTTGTAGAACATAACATAATTATTCATACGATAATGGTGGTGAACAATCCCATAAAGTAGTCGTGCCCTTTCTTTAGTTATATCATTTTGGTGGTGTGTGGGCATCAATCGTGCACAAAGGATTACATACCATGCTTTACCATACCTACTTAGCGCTGAGTGAGGAAAACTTATCTTTTCATCTATCCCGACGCGGGTAACCCATTGCGTTCCTGGTTTTCATAATCTTACAATTAACTCATCCAAGTCAGGCAAATAATCTTCATATCGTCCATCAGTCGTTGTTTCCAGCCCAAAATACTCATTGATAGCATCAGCATGAAAGGACACCGGTTTACCTCGAACCATGACTACGTGATTGACATGCTCCATTGCGTTGGCATAAAATTCTATCACTATGTTGATCACTGCTGAAAGTGGTTGCTCCACTAATTGAAACCAATTTCGCTCCACAATCATTAGGGCCATATCACCATCCAAGTTAGCATCCAGCTTTAATCCTTGTTCTAACATCAAAGTCTTCCTATCTATGGATGACTTGAACCTTGCCTCGGCCCCTTCACTAATAAATTTTGTGTGATCATACTGAGCCCAAGCAGTGGAGGTGGATGGACGTTGCCTCTTGTGTGAAGACATGGTGTTTATGGTGAGTTTTAGGCTAAAATTTTGGTTCAGAAATTTTGTCGAACAGTTGGTGGGTGTAAGGGTTAATTCCCCCAAACTTGGTTTCTTGGAACTATCTCTCTAGCTAAAATATGAAATAGTGCAACACAATCCTTGGGCAACCAATTCCCAAGGTTTTCCAACCAATTGTTACCAATAAAAGAGAAGAAGAATGAGAATGAATCAATTTTATGCTTACCTTCAATGAAAATTTTTGTGTTTCTCCCTTTGTAAAGATGCCCCAATTTGTATGAATTTGTGTAGGAGATGAATTAAATTTAGTGTTAGAGTGTATTGCTTGTATCTTTTATGAATTTGGCTACTTTCATGGGTAGAGTTCATATAGGAGATGAAAACTAACGTGTAAGAGAAGTTGTAGAGTTTGTGTGTTAATGGGAGAAGGAGTTGGGAAGGGAAGGAGAAGTGGTTTAACGGAGTTGTGGGAGTTATAGAAGTTATGGGGTAGTAGGAGAGTTTGTGTTGGAAGAGAAGTGGGAAGTTTGGGTGTAAAAAGGAGTTATGTGGGTTATGTGGTGGTTATGGTCGAGTATAATACGTTATGATCACATTTACTGTCTGGCATTTCTGAGCTGCGTGGACCGCGCCGTGTGTAGGCCTGAGATGGCGCGCCCCGCGCTGTAAGGTAAGTAGGTACTGATGAGGTAGCGCTCCCCGCGCCGTGTTGTTATGTACTATAGCGCGCCCCGCGCTGGCTGATCAATAAGTCATCGGCGAATTGGCATGCCCCGCGGCATATGAATGCTTTAGGCGGCGCGCCCCGCGCCATGTATGCAGTGTCTTGGAGACTTTATTTTTCCATCATTCCCTACAAACATATCAACATGAAGTCATTATTCTAAGAAAAATAATTATCTAAGCTATATTATAAGCTAAAAAATGTACGTAAATAATAAAATAAAAAAAGATTAGAGCTTGGGTTGCCTCCCAAGTAGCGCTAGTTTTAACGTCGTAAGCCCGACGGTGCCTCTTGTGTCACGGTGCATCGGCAAGTGTAATTGCGATGACATCCCAATTTGATTCGTCAACCCAATAATGCTTCAACAGTTGACCGTTCAACTTGAACGTCTCTAATGGATTTCTACTATATAGTTCAACGGCGCCATGTGTGAAAACCCTCTTTATAGTGAATGGACCTGACCACCTTGATTTTAGCTTTCCTGGGAACAACCGCAATCTTGAGTTGAATAATAGTACTGATTGCCCCAGTTCGAATGTTCTCTGCATGATTTTTTGGTCGTGCCATTTCTTGACTTTTTCTTTATACATCTTCGAGTTCTCATAGGCTTGTAGTCTGAATTTGTCGAGTTCGTTTAGTTGAAGTAGCCTCTTTTCACCTGCTGCTGCTTGATCAGAATTGAGCTTCTGAATTGCCCAATATGCTTTATGCTTTAACTCCACTGGTAAGTCACATGCTTTTCCATAAACCAACTAATATGGTGACATCCCAATTGGCGTCTTGTAAGCTGTCCTGTAAGCCCATAATGCATCGTACAATTTGAGAGACCAATCCTTTTTGTTCAGGTTTACTACCTTCTCTAAGATTCTCTTCACGTCCCATTTGGAAACTTCAGCTTACCCACTTGTTTGGGGATGATATGTCGTAGTAACCTTATGACTGACCCTATATTTTGCCATGAGGGTTGTAAAGGATCTATTATAGAAATGACTACCCTCATCACTTATAATAGCTCGTGGCATGCCAAATCTTGTAAAAATATTCTTGTGTAAGAATTTGAGAACCACCTTGACATCATTTGTGGGTAGTGCTATGGCTTCAACCCATTTCAACACATAATCAACCGCGAGCAAGATGTACTAATTATTGAACGATCAAGGAAATGGCCCCATACATCAAATAGTTCAACTTCTAAGATAGTATGTAGAGGCATCTCATTCCTTTTTGATATATTACCCACCCTTTGACATCTATCACAGCTTTTTACGAACTGGTGGGCATCCTCAAATATTGGAGGCCAATAGAACCCTGCTTGAAGAACTTTCGCAGCTGTTCTCTCACTTCTATAAGTTCCCCCATATGTAGATGAATGACATTCGTGCAATATGTTCTTCACCTCGCTATAGGGCATACACCTTCTAATCATCTTGTCGGGGCACTATTTAAATAGGTATGGCTCATCCCACATGTACCACTTGATGTTATGTAGGAATTTCTTTTTCTACTATCGTGTCAGATCAGGGGGAAGGATGTTGCTCACTAGATAGTTATCAAAATTCGCGTACCACGGAAATTCTGCATTGACTCCAAATAGCTGCTCATCCGAAAATTATTAATTGATTATACACTTGTCCTCTTCATTTTTACCCAGATTCTCCAGCCAAGATAAGTGATCTGCAACTTGATTCTCCATCCCCTTTCGAACTTTTTTTTTCTAAATCAAATTCCTGTAGAAGAAGTATCCAGCTGATAAGTCGTGGCTTAGCATCTTTCTTTAAAATTAAGTACCGAATGACCGAGTGATCTATATAAACTACTACCTTTGTCCCGATCAAATATGCCCGAAATTTATCGAAGTAATTCCTTTTTCGTAGTTGTGTAATTCATTTGGGTCTCCGTAAGTATCTTACTTGCATAGTATATGGCATGGAATACCTTCTCTTGGCGTTGACCCAAGACAGCCCCAACCGCATAGTCGCTTGCGTCACACATTAACTCGAAAGGCATATTCCAATCTGATGTGACGATGACTGGAGTTGTAGTCAATTTCTTCTTCAATAGCTCGAAAGCCAACTTACAATCCTCATCAAACTTAAAAACTAAATCCTTCTCTAAAAGACTGCACAATAGTTTTGCAATTTTAGAGAAGTCTTTTATAAATCTCCTGTAGAACCAGGAATGGTCCAAGAAACTGCGGATTCCCTTAACTGAAGTTGGTGGTGGAAGTTTTTCAATCGTTTCTAGCTTTACTTTATCAACCTCTAATCCTTTAGCCGAGACCTTGTGCCCCAAAATTATTCATTCTTCAACTATGAAATGGCACTTTTCCCAGTTAAGTACCAAATTTGTTTTTGTGCATCTCTGTAAAACCATCACCAAATTCTCTAGACAAGCATCAAAATCATCCCCATAGACAGAAAAGTCGTCCATGAAGACTTCCACATTTTTCTCCACCATGTCCGAGAAGATGGCCATCATACACCGTTGGAAGGTAGCGGGTGCATTATACAAGTTGAAGGACATTCTCTTGAATGTGAATGTGTCGTATGGGCACGTGAAAGTAGTCTTCTCTTGATCTTCAGGAGCAATAACTATATGATTATATCCCGAATACCCATCCAATAAGAAGTAGTACTCGTGTCTTGCTAATCTGTCCAACATCTGATAGATAAAAGGCAGAGGAAAGTGGTCTTTGCGGGTCGCCTTATTCTACTTCCTGTAGTTCATGCAAACCCTCCATCCAATCACTCTCCTCATCGAAATTATCTCATTGTCATCATTTTGTACTACGGTTATTCATTCCTTTTTTGGCACACAGTGAACTGGACTGACCCACTTACTGTCTGAAATCGGGTAGATGATTCCCACATCCAACCATTTCAGGATTTCTTTCTTCACTACTTCGTTCATGATTGGGTTGAGTCGTCTCTATTGCTCCACTGTTGGCTTTGCATCTTCTTCCATCAGAATTTTGTGCATGCAAAAGGACGGACTAATTCCCTTGATATCTGCAATTGTCCATCCTATAGCTGATTTGTGTTCTCTAAGCACTCTCAGCAACTTTTCTTCCTGCAAATCATTAAGTGAAGCAGAAATAATAACAGGTAAAGAATTAGAATTGTCTAAATATTCATATCTGAGGTGTTTAGGGAGTGGTGGCTCCTTCAATGAAGGTTTCATCCTTGTTGTGGCTCTTTCCTCCGTGTGTAATGGTTCAAAGGGTACTTTGAATCTGCTAACTCGTGGCAAGGAATCCAGCATTTGCAAGTAATCCACAAATTCTAGATCATCTAAATCTTCATCTCCCAATAATGTTGTTTCCAATGGATCATTAGCCAAACTTTTAACCATATCTTCGCTGATTACCTGATCAATGACATCTATCCTGAAACACTCCTATTCATCTGTGGGGAATTTTATGGCTTTGAAAACATTGAACTTTACTTCCTGATCTTGGACCCTCATAGTTAGTTCACCTTTTTGTACATCGATGAAAGTCCTTCACGTAGCCAAGAACGGTCTCCCTAGGATGATTGGGATGTTATTATCTTCCTCAAAATCCAGAATTATGAAGTCCGCGGGGAATATAAATTTGTCAACCTTGACCAAAATATCCTCCATAATTCCTCTTGGGTACGTAATTGATCTATCTACCAACTGCAACGAAATGTTCGTAGGCTTTGGAGCTGGCAAACCCAATTCTGTATAAACTGATAATGGCCTAAGGTTCACACTTGCCCCCAAATCACATAAACACTTGTTAAATGCCATGTTCCCAATCGTGCACGGAATGGTAAAACTCCCCGAATCTTTCAACTTTGGTGGCAACTTTCGCTGTAAAACTGCACTACACTCCTTGGTTAATGCCACCGTTTCAAAATCTTCCAATTTCTTTTTCCTGGACAAAATCCCTTTCATGAATTTAGCATAACTTGGCATCTGCTCAAGGGCTTCAGCGAACGAAATATTAATATGAAGTTTCTTAAAAATTTAGCGAATTGCTTTTCCAATTTCTATTTTTGAACTCTTTGCTAAAACGGTGGGGGAGGATAAACAACCGGTTCGTTAACTGTTTTGCTCTTTTCCACTTTCTTTTCTTCCCCTTGTCTGTCCTCAACCACTGTACTTTCACTTTCTTTATCATCTTCTTTTGCAACCAAAATGTCTGTCTTCTGATCCTCAAGCTGTTTTCCACTTCTCAACATACTTGCCTGACATTGCTCATGATTACCTTTCGAATTTTTCTATGTATCACTTGGTAATGTTCCTTTAGGCCCGTTATTCAATGCAAAAGCTATATGTCCCATCTGATTTTTTAAATTCTTGATGCCTATTTCTTGCGATTTCATGGCGATTGCTTGGTTTTTCATGGCTGCCTCGTTGCTTGTTATATACTTTGATAATAACTCCTCTAAATCTGATTTCCTCTCTTGATGTTGAGCTGGTTGTTGTTGTTGATTCTGAAATCCTGGGGGATAAGATTGTCATGGAGCTTGCTAATGCTGATTATTACTCCACGAAAAATTAGGATGATTCTTATTCCCCGGATTGTATGTATTCTAGTACATATTCTGTGAAATTCTGTTGTAGCTATCCAAAAGTTGCACTGACGCTGGGTTGATTGTACATTGATCTGTAGGATGTTCACCTGCGCATAATTCACAAATAACTGCAACCTGCTGTGTCTGTACCCCTGACAAAACATCTAACTTCTTAGAGAGTGCTGAAATCTGGGATGTTATTGCTGTCACTCCATCTACCTCTAACACTCCAGCTGCCTTAAGTTGTGTCATTCTTGCCGTGGGCCACTGATAATTGTTAGCTGCCATTATCTCTATCAATTGATATGCATCCTCATAATTCTTTGCCATAAAAGCTCCACCCGAAGCTGCATCAATATTGGTCCTGAAATTCCCATGTAATCCATTGTAAAATGTGTTCATCTGCAACCACTTAGGCAATCCGTGATGTGGGCATTTTCTGAGAAACTCTTTATATCTCTCCCATTCCTCGTACAATGATTCCCCATGTTGCTGTTCAAACATAGTAATCTCGTTTCTCATATTTGCAGTCTTCGCTGGCGGGAAATATTTTGCTAGAAATTTTTGAGCCAGGTCATCCCATGTAGTTATTGAAGCTAATGGTGGAGAGTGTAATGAACTCTTCGCCATGTCCCGCAGAGTGAATGGGAACAAGCGAAGTCTGACTGCGTCATCCGACACTCCATTGTATTTGAAAGTGTCGCATATCTCCAAAAAGCTGATCAAATATTCATTCGGATCATCATTTGCAAGTCCCCCAAACTGAACCGAGTTTTGGATCATCTAAATAGTCCCAGGCTTAATCTCAAATGTGTTCGCAGCTATAGCAGGCCTAGTGTTACTCGACTGCAACTCAGTCACCTTGGGTGTAGCAAAGTCTCTCAACGTTTTCTGGTCTTCGGCAGCCATTGCTTCTTCTTTTTCAGATCTTCCGAAGTCTTCCCTTGTCTCCTTGATCCACTTACTTAGCCTTTGAAAGCATCTCTCTATGTCATCCTTGAAAGGAAGCAAGTCTGGACTTTTGGATCGAGTTTGCATAAACTAACTTCAAACACCTGAAATAAGACGAACAAAACAAAAATAAAAATGTTTAAGTAGAACTAGACTAATTAAACTGATATCGCAAAATATTAAAATCTATACTAAGTCCCCGACAACGGCGCCAAAAACTTGTTGGGTAAAATCTAATTACGCACAGCACGTAAGTATACGTGGTTAACAAATAATAAAGTGATAAGTTAAGTATCGTTCCCACAGAGATTAGCAAGAAATTAACTCTCACAATTACCAATTTTCTATTAATCCAAATTTTATTAAACTAACCAATTTCAAGATTGTAACTAAAAGTATTAAAAATATTAAAATTACCAAACAATCAACAAACCTTAAAAACTGAATTATCAAACAATTATTAGAGAATTAGGCTTACAACTTCACTCTAAGCATCACTCTGATTATTACACCTTATTCTAGTTTAATTCACTATCCCAGTTTATTAATCAAGAACACATATGTAGAACTAGCCACATCTCGATGTACTAATACCGTGTTAACTCAAATCCACAAATTAGATAGAATCAAGTTAAACACCTTAATCAATTAACTCACTATATCTCTATGTGAATTACAATTAAAGAAGGTTTAAGTTTAAGTTCTTTATCTGATTACATGCGATGCCAAGCATATCTCTACCCTAACATTCATCAAGATTTCATTCATTCACAGAATTCAAGAACACATGCTAAATTGACCAAGTCTAGACTCGTATTTCATCTCTCGAGTTCATACAAGTCCACATAAAATTGTTGATCAAGAAATTCATAAATTCAAGCATAAATCAATTTAGATAAACTGAGAAATAGCTTATTAAACTGAAAATCAAAATTACATAATCATTGTTCCACTTAAAGATCCATCATAAGCCTAATAAAGGATTTAGTTCATAACTAATGAATTAAGTACTGAATAAACAAAAGAAATCATCATCCTGATTACACAAATTGAAATTAAAGGAGAATAGTAATACACCACCCTTCTCGTCCTTCAAATCTGCAATCTTCTTGAAATTAATTCCTTTCTTCGTTCCTCCAAGCTCTTGCTTTTAATTCTCCCTCTTTATAATGTGTATATCCAACACTTAGCATCCATTAATTCACTTCAGCTCCACACCACCCATTCTAATCCATCTCCAACTCATCACATATGAATTCTAATGGAAATCAAAATCCTAATCAAACCCAACAAGTCTTTAGTCAAAGAATCCCAACTACATGAAATAATCTCCTTGTCAACTCCTAATATAAGCATATTACATAAAGAAGTTGTATCTCCCAACACAACTGAAATTCCAGCAATTAAAAATAACTTGGCGCCTGATCCGTTCGACCGCCCCCCCCCGCACCGGGTTGTGCATTATGACAGCGCAGCCCGTGCCGCTTTGCTCTTCATCATGGCGCACCCCGCGCCGTTCCTGCAGAATGTATAGCTTTGCTTGATCTTTCTTCCAATGCTAACATTTTGATGTGTTCACTTAATATCCTACAATAAGAACAAAAACCATCAAAAGCAACATGAATAATAAAAAAACTAACAATATAACAAGCTCAATAAAGATAAATCGTAGGTTAGAAACCTACTCATCAATAATCATGACCTGTAATGTTACAAATGATGTGGTAAAAGTCCTCATTGGCTCGCAGTGCATTGATGGATAGTTGTTGGCATGATCATGATCATTGGTAATAATAACGAATATCCTTGGCCCGTAGTGCATGGATAATTCGTGGATGTGATACTAATGAATATCCTTGACCCGTAGTGCATGGATAATTCAGTGATGTGGATTATTTATTGAGATGTGTTACAGTGATAAAATATTGATGATGAACTTTAAAAATCATAGAAGATAATAGAAATTATGCTCTACTTGACTCTTCTATTGGATTGCTTGTTCCGCTGTAGTTAAACTTGTTGTCTATTGTATTATATCAGTTTAACAATGTTGAAGGCTAATGATAATTTATTCAGCATGATCTTAGTCATAATATTCTTTACTGGGCTAGTTGAGCTCACCATTTGCTTTCATTGTTCTCTTCAAGAATTGAGAACGTAGCCAGGACTAGTCGGGGAATGGAGTGACGGTCCGAGATGGTGGTTGTTGTAGTCCTCACTATTTTATAAAATAGTGTAATAATAATTGTAATGAGAACTCCATTTGAGTTTGGATATTGTCTACAAGATAATATTCGTGTTAAAACTCTCAGCTATGTTTTGTCATATTGTATAAATTAAGTTTATATTTGATTTCTGTACCATGTATTTGGCGACTCAGAATGGGTTGTGTATACCTATTTTGGGGGCATCACAGTTGGTATCAAAGCTTAGGGATATGATCCCTGGCTGAGATTTGAGGCTAGAACATGTGGCATGTCAATTAACCCTTATTTTGTGGCAGTATTTGAAAATGACATATGAAAATATTGAGATAAGAAATGGAGCACATGAGACCGTTGAGTCACTGATGATCAATAACCAGGATAATGTGCATCAGGAAGGCAATAATCCTCAGGTGAACATCAACACCGACCAAATGATGAACGATGGGATGTTCAGAGGCTTTTTGCAATTCATGCAACTTCAGGCGAGAAAGACTCCTATGCAAAATGCAGGAGGAAACATTGGCAACTCACGGATGGTCACTGCTAAGCAATTCAAGGAGTTGGGACCACCGAAGTTTTTGGGAAAGCCAGAACCACTTAAGGCAGAGACGTGGATTAAGCAGATCACCAAAATATTTGATGTCTTGGGATGCTCCGAGGAGCAAAAGGTTCCATTTGCCACCTTCATGTTGAGTGGAGAGGCAGATTACTGGTGGGAGTCTGTAAAATGTACTCAACCTACCACACTAAAGATGTCTAGGGAGAAGTTCCAAGAACTGTTCAACGACGAGTACTTTCTCAAAAGTATTCGTCATATGAAGGAGGTGGAATTCATCAAACTGGAGCAAAATAATATGACCATATCGCAGTACGAGGCTAAGTTTATGGAATTATCCCGTTTTGCATCTCATTTGGTAGATAATGAGGAGCGTATAACACGAATGTTTCTGCGAGGTTTAAAACCCGAAATACGTCAATACCTCATTTCTCACAAACTTTGCTTGTATTCAGATGTTGTAAATAGGGCTCAGTTATTGGAGCGCGATAATGAGTCAGCCCAACCAAAAGATAGCAGCCGACAAAACGATAATACTAGTGGTAGAAGTCATCGAAGCGGTGACAATAAATGTGGAGTAAATCAACATGCTAGAAATGGTAACCACTTCGGTGGTAATCATGGCCAAGATAATAGAAGTGGAAATTTCAAGAAGAGGAGATTCAATAATAATGGAAAGACGTCAGCACTAGCACCTGTTGTTAAGGAAGGAGAACGACCATGTAGCATCCCCAGATCCCGGTCCTAATCACCAAGGATCTGGTATACTATTTCTATAACTATTGCGGAAGATATAAACATAAACTGTTTATACATTAAACTTTTACACATCATTCCCAAGGTCTACAACCTTAACCTAATACATACCTTCAATATCTTAGAAGATTTACAATACTATTTTCGTCAGAAAATTTAATAGATATAACTGCAATGTAATTTAATCTTGCACTTTGACTTTGCTTCTGTCTTTACTCGAGCTTTCATCTTAATCTGAAAATTTTATCATGATATAGCAAGGGTGAGCATCAAATTTGCCCAGCAAGTTTAAATTCAATAAAGATATATCATGATTGAAAAGAATGAATAAGCTTTCAAGTTTTCAACAATATAATAATTGTGAAATAACATGAATCAAGTTTCAATAATTTCATGACTGAATCAATAATGTTTGAAGGTCAACAATGACCATAAACAATTTAACTGAACCTTATGGTAATGAAGGTGATCAGCCTTTCATACCTGATGAACATATGCAACATGCACCAAGTGCGAATCAATAATCAGTGTAGACGTGAATAATCAACAATAATCATTCACTAACATGCTTTGAATATACAACTCAAGTTTGAGTTAGGAAAACTTGCCTGATTCGTTGACTACTGCTACGCAGTTTAAGTTAACTTCTTTTGGTAAGACCTATCATTAATAATAAGATTGGTCTTTCAATCAGCATATTCTACTTTGTATCATAATACAATTACTTTGTTAATAGATTATCTAACACTTAATCAAATATTAGATAACATTCTAACACATCGGTATTATTATCATTCTTGGATAATTATTCAATCACTGTATCATATTCATTATGATTAAACACTTAATCTTTCATATTATAAACTCTTTTCTATAATCCAGCAAAATGTTTATAATTCAGCAAACTGTTTTCTCTAATTCAGTAAGCTGTTTTCTCTAATACTTCAATCCAGCTAGCTGGATTCATAATCCTTCAACCTAATGACCAATCCAGCAGACTGGATACATAATTTCTTTAATCCAGCAAGTCAAACTGCAATCCAGCAAACTAGATTACAAATCCAGCAACTAGATTGCAATCCAGCAAGTTGGATTCAACATATTTTCAATTCAGTAAACTTCTTTTCAATCCAGCAAGCTGGATTCATCAGATTTTCTAATCCAGCAAGCTGGATTCCATATCCGATTACGAAAATACCAAATCAACTTATTATTTTTCTATCCTTTGTACAAACATGTATACACATATTTCATACACAAAAAATATTTTTCCAAAATTTTCCAACTTCCTTTGGTATTTTTTAAAAATCATTTTTAGTTAATTCCTTAAGAAATTAGCTACCTCGTGCTTAACTCCAGAAATTCCCATCTCTTGGCACAATCTTATACGTCTTAACGTGACACTCCAGTTTAAATTTTGTGGCCATCGGAGTTATAGAACTCCGGTTATAGCGATTTTCGTCGGAAAATCATAGAAATTGAAATGGTCATAACTTGCTCATTTTAACTCGGAATGAGCTCATTTTTGGACACAAGGTACTTGATATCATATATTTTCATGTCCCAAAAGGTCAGAATTTTCTCACAAATTAAGTGGCCGAAACAGCCATTTTAAAATTTTGGGCAGAATCAAAATAGCATTTTGCAGTTTTTTGTGCTTTATTAAATATTTTCCATACGGAAATCTAAAACTCCTTTTTCAGTGATTCCACTTGGAGATGTTAGATAACTTATCATAGTATACTCCCAAATTTTTCCAGAATTTTTACATGTCTGAAAAATGACTAAACTGCCCCTACTCTTTGACTGTCCAAAACAGTCCATTTTTCCTTAAAAACACAAAACTGTTTTTCCTAAAACAGTCATTAAAACTTGTGTACTCAACATTTTTGAGTTCTACCACTTGAGTTTAGTAGTTAACTTACATATCTAACACACCCCTTTGACGGATCGCAAAAAGAAGGTGTAGATCAAAAACGGTGGAAATCCAAAGTACATAGAAATTTTAGAGCTTATAAAACTAGAAAAATAACTTTTCTTTATTTTCGATTTCCAACTAAATCAACACCCAATATGGGTAGATCTATACATGAAACACTCATAAACACATAGATCTAAGGTTTTTGAGTTTAAAAACATAGATTCAAAGTTTGATTTACAATAATCAAAAATTATATAAACAAAAGGGGTTTATACCTTTTTGTTCACATGCTCTCCTTCTTCTTCTTCCATGGATGGCTATGAAGTTTTGATGACTTATCAAAAACTTCCCTTCCCCTCCCCCATGGCTGCCGAACCACTTCTTTCTCTCTCTCTCTAGTTGGTTCTTATGTTGGCTAAATGGAAGGGATGAAAGAGAAATGAAAGATAGATTAGATATTTGTTTGTTGGAGATTATTGTATAGATATATTTTGTATATCTATATTTACTCCCCACATTCTCTCTTGCTTCTCCTCTCTCTTACTTAATCATTTCATAGATATGTGGGAGATTATTAAGTAATGTGGCTCCATAAATAAATTGACACATGGCTAAGAGATATGAAACCAATCTTGCCAAATTCAATTAACCATGTGCTAACATACTTCATCCTTATCCATCCACTCACCATCCGGCCAAGTGGCCTTATCTTAGCCCAAATTGTGCTCCACCAATTCTCTCTCTCTCTCTCATTAAACCACCAAAGCTTGCTTGGAAGAATGAACAAAATGTTGGCCAAATAAAATGAGGACACATGGGCTAGTTGTAGATAAGTATTATGATAACATCCATTCCCCCTCATTCTCTCTCTATCTTATCCGGCCATGTGGCCTTCTTTTAGCCCAAATTGGTTAGATTTTTATTGCTTTTTCTAGCATACTTAATGTCCAAAATATCCCTCTCCCACTTGGGCTAAAAGTTGGGCCATTCTTTTAATTCTTTTGGCTACTAACTTTAATTCTTTGGGCCATAACAAATAACATCATCCATTACTTGTCCCACCCATAATAATTTGGGCTTTCCATAAATAATCTTTTGGACTTTATATTTAATTTCTTGGGCCATGAAATTTACATAGTCCAATGCTTTTAATATTATCTCTCCCACATGTTCCTTAACAATTGGCTCGCTTGAGCTTAAAACTTAATTCCTTTGGTTTTTCCAAATAAAATATTTGGACTTCCTAGCTAAAATGTTTGGGTCATAAAATTAATATGATCCATTACACTAAATTTCATCTTACCCTACTCATTTCATTAGGGTTTCTATGTACTCAAGTTAAATATAAATTCTTACCCAAGTACACTTAATTTCTTAACCCAATTAGATTTACATTAATTAGGTTATAAAATTAATTAACCGAGATGTATAAAATAAATCTCTTAAAATTAGTATATATTATAAATACCATAATTCTCTCATCCCATAACCCTTAAGTTATTTAATTCTTCATTCCTAATATATAATTAGGATCATGCTAATTTCTTTTATTTGCCATCACATAATATTCGTATTCACTTACTCACATAATCATGAAATAAATTATGACATGCTTCACAATTCTCTTAGATTAGGTCACTAGTATATATTCTTAATACTAGAACCACTAAATAACAATAACCATTTAGGTTATTAAATTCTCATACATAATTTAAATAACTTATTCAAGTTATACAATTCATATTGTATACTTAAATTTAATTTTCTCCTCCTCTCCATAAATTGTTTCCAAACAATTTATTTATAAATTAAATACATTCAATCACTTATTCAAATATGAATTTAATTTACTAACTACTTTGATACCAATATTCATATCTACATATTGGATCTCATCTCATATTTTAGTTTTACATCATTGGTATAATATTAAATATTATATCATTATTCATATAACATCTTTCACTTCTCACACTGATTTTGACTTTTCTCCATAAAAAGTCAACTATTGACTTTGACCAAAAGTTAACCTTTACACATTTTGTGTTTACTGTCCATTCTGACTAAACTTGACGTTCCGGACGCAACCGAGCAATCCATGCTTCAAAATTCTATCTCTAACTCAAATTTTGAGTTTTAAATTACTCCTTTCTTATTGCTAATCGTATTAACTAACGACTTTATACTTATTCAAATTCTTATTTGCCATTCAAGGCCAACGTTCAAGCTATGTTAATTACTAACATAGTTTTATCTTGATCCTTATATCAATAACTTAATTCATCATTCCTCTTGCTAAAATATATATAGCACCTTACTAAGTATATATATTTCTATACATATACTCATCTTCGTTTAACCTTATAACATCTCTTCATGTGAAATCTTATCTCCTTACTAAAATTTTCATATGTACTTATATAGCATTTCTTAGACTATTCAGTTCATATTGAATTTACAGGTATCGTAATACCTTATTCTCGATATTCCTTCAAGTACATATTAATTCATTTCTAGGGTTTTGAAATTTTGTAACCCATATTTCTTTATTCTCATTCAATTAAGAAACCATATAGGTTCTTCTTAAAAACTTTGAAATCTTTAAAATTTCTTCACAGAAACGGCAATTCCATATACTTATTTTCTGTCTAGGTTCATCTTATAATCTTTAATCCATCATTTTAGGATTTTAATAATTATCTAAATTCTCGGGTTGTCACATTCACCCCTTCTTCTAAGAATTTCGTCCCCGAAATTAAAGCATACTAATCTCTGCTTATTCTCTTGATCAAAACTAGGTTTTTAACTTAACCTTTACAATTTTCTCCTTTGAGGATTTCTCATCTATTATCACATTTCACCATAACTACTCACTAGGAGTTTACATCTTCTAAACATTCAGCAAAATTAGGTTGTCATAATAACATTTACTCAATCATCTCAGATTCTACTCGTACGCAACGAGTTCACAATATTTCATATCCATCATCACCTTCTATCACAACATTACTCTAGAGAGTTTAAAAAAAACTTTTCATATCTGTTTGAAGGATCATAAAAATCATGAACTTTGAGGTTTAGGGGTATTTCTACATGCTACCTCTTTCAATTACGAAAGAAAGGTACTCTACCTCTGAAATATTTTATATTTGGTATGTTTACAATCACAAAGAAGGTAAACTACCGATGCGGGTACTTTAGAGGATCAGTCTGTTGTACCTTAGTAATCGGAACGACTATATGCGTTCTTAGATTGGAATATTTTATCCCATTAGTATATCCCCATTTTTAGGGTTATTCACCTCAGACTTATCATAAGATTCCGTACCAAAACAATTTGGTTTGGCATAAGCTTTCAAAGAATACTTTGAATTTCATAAACATTTGTCTAGCTGAATCAAATAGCTTAGACGCATATCAATAATTCGAATTTCAATCGAAACATTTCTGGCCAAATTTAGTTGGCAATAATTTATCTTTAAAATCCTTAAAATTATTTTGACGTCATGATACCGTACTGTATTTACAGTCCGTTTGAGGATTCCGTCATTTTGTGACTTTGTCATACTACATCATACCATAGTGGGCTGACGATCCTTAGATCGCATCCAACCTTAAGTAATACTGCATTGATGACTCCATCATTTTTATCATTCTGCATCAGGTTCCATGATACATTGATGATATATAAAATACATTTTGACATCTCAAATCATTTTTGTCTAGCCGAATCAATTAGCATAGACTCTTCTTTAAACCGTTCAAAAATCATTACAAATCTGTTTTATCGTCTCAACAGGTAACGAGGTGTAGATGGCCCAAAGTCCATGCATACACAAGGGTCACCAGGAGTTGAGAATAAAAATTCATTTTCAAAAAGGCACATAGTGCGTATTTAGCTTGATGTCAAAAACTTTGAAGTCTAGCATAGCTAGAAGATTTGGAATACCTATGCTTCCACCATCAACTTCAATTTCTCTACTGATCCATTTCTTAATAAGTCTATCTATTTCTATCATCTTCAATGCTCCAATCTCAACATAACTATACCAGTTCGTCAAACTTACCATACATTATGAGTTCAGGAACTTTCCACAATCATATGAGTTTAAGAACTTGTCCTAGTCAGACCTTTGGCGTCCATTCGCTGAGGGGTTCATAAATATTTCATATAATTATGAGTCACGAACGTACCATAAGTATGAGTTTTAAGAACTCGTACTTAACCTTATATTCTCTACCTATTCGTTATACACATGAGAAAAGAATCACCTTATCCACATGTATATAGCAAATAGCGCGACATTAGGTTCCAATGATTATCAATGCCAGAAACTAAGTGGTTGTCAAACCAAACTCGGCCACTAATCAATGTAGGAAGCTAAGCGGACAATTCCTCGCCCATACAAAGAATTGGTCAACCTAACCACTATATCGACCAGGAAGCTAAGTGATTCTAAAACCAAGTACAAATTCCCTGCCCATACAAGGAATCATACAACTCAGGTGCTGACATGAGTCCTCAATTGAAATCCCTCACCATTCTAACTTTCTCTTTTCTTAATACGAATTTTCTTTAATCCGCATCTTAACATTTACCACTCTTTTCTGAGTTTATATTGTACCATTTCATAGTACCTTCTCTTTATAGCGTCAGGCTATATCATACCAATCACTTAACATATCATATGTTATTCAACGATTTAATCTGATCAAGTCGTGATCTTATTTCGTAATCATTTCACCTTATACTTACGATCGTTTTATTTTACGATCTCCTTATTCTTCTCTTTAATCATATTATATTATGATTTTATTAACACTTCTCATCTTATAGACATAGTCTATTTATTTTCACTTTTCATCTCTATTACTGGAGTAAGGTAACTCCGTATTCTTATCCTTATAACTTTTCAAGATTCTTCTTTGAATCTTAATTATCTTTCTCTTTACTTAATAATGAATTTCCAAAAATTCATCTCTTATCGCTTAAACTCTATTCGAGTTTATTACTTATCACCTCTCCGCGGTTATATCCTAAGGTACACCTACCTAAGGTTTATAACATACGGCTCTGATACCAACTGTAGCATCCCCAGATCCCGGTCCTAATCACCAAGGATCTGGTATACTATTTCTATAACTATTGCGGAAGATATAAACATAAACTGTTTATACATTAAACTTTTACACATCATTCCCAAGGTCTACAACCTTAACCTAATACATACCTTCAATATCTTAGAAGATTTACAATACTATTTTCGTCAGAAAATTTAATAGATATAACTGCAATGTAATTTAATCTTGCACTTTGACTTTGCTTCTGTCTTTACTCGAGCTTTCATCTTAATCTGAAAATTTTATCATGATATAGCAAGGGTGAGCATCAAATTTGCCCAGCAAGTTTAAATTCAATAAAGATATATCATGATTGAAAAGAATGAATAAGCTTTCAAGTTTTCAACAATATAATAATTGTGAAATAACATGAATCAAGTTTCAATAATTTCATGACTGAATCAATAATGTTTGAAGGTCAACAATGACCATAAACAATTTAACTGAACCTTATGGTAATGAAGGTGATCAGCCTTTCATACCTGATGAACATATGCAACATGCACCAAGTGCGAATCAATAATCAGTGTAGACGTGAATAATCAACAATAATCATTCACTAACATGCTTTGAATATACAACTCAAGTTTGAGTTAGGAAAACTTGCCTGATTCGTTGACTACTGCTACGCAGTTTAAGTTAACTTCTTTTGGTAAGACCTATCATTAATAATAAGATTGGTCTTTCAATCAGCATATTCTACTTTGTATCATAATACAATTACTTTGTTAATAGATTATCTAACACTTAATCAAATATTAGATAACATCCTAACACATCGGTATTATTATCATTCTTGGATAATTATTCAATCACTGTATCATATTCATTATGATTAAACACTTAATCTTTCATATTATAAACTCTTTTCTATAATCCAGCAAAATGTTTATAATTCAGCAAACTGTTTTCTCTAATTCAGTAAGCTGTTTTCTCTAATACTTCAATCCAGCTAGCTGGATTCATAATCCTTCAACCTAATGACCAATCCAGCAGACTGGATACATAATTCCTTTAATCCAGCAAGTCAAACTGCAATCCAGCAAACTAGATTACAAATCCAGCAACTAGATTGCAATCCAGCAAGTTGGATTCAACATATTTTCAATTCAGTAAACTTCTTTTCAATCCAGCAAGCTGGATTCATCAGATTTTCTAATCCAGCAAGCTGGATTCCATATCCGATTACGAAAATACCAAATCAACTTATTATTTTTCTATCCTTTGTACAAACATGTATACACATATTTCATACACAAAAAGTACTTTTCCAAAATTTTCCAACTTCCTTTGGTATTTTTTAAAAATCATTTTTAGTTAATTCCTTAAGAAATTAGCTACCTCGTGCTTAACTCCAGAAATTCCCATCTCTTGGCACAATCTTATACGTCTTAACGTGACACTCCAGTTTAAATTTTGTGGCCATCGGAGTTATAGAACTCCGGTTATAGCGATTTTCGTCGAAAAATCACAGAAATTGAAATGGTCATAACTTGCTCATTTTAACTCGGAATGAGCTCATTTTTGGACACAAGGTACTTGATATCATATATTTTCATGTCCCAAAAGACCAGAATTTTCTCACAAATTAAGTGGCCGAAACAGCCATTTTAAAATTTTGGGCAGAATCAAAATTGCATTTTGCAGTTTTTTGTGCTTTATTAAATATTTTCCATACGGAAATCTACAACTCCTTTTTCAGTGATTCCACTTGGAGATGTTAGATAACTTATCATAGTATACTCCCAAATTTTTCCAGAATTTTTACATGTATGAAAAATGACTAAACTGCCCCTACTCTTTGACTGTTCAAAACAGTCCATTTTTCCTTAAAAACACAAAACTATTTTTGCTAAAACAGTCATTAAAACTTGTGTACTCAACATTTTTGAGTTCTACCACTTGATTTTAGTAGTTAACTTACATATCTAACACACCCCTTTGACGGATCGCAAAAAGAAGGTGTAGATCAAAAACGGTGGAAATCCAAAGTACATAGAAATTTTAGAGCTTATAAAACTAGAAAAATAACTTTTCTTTATTTTCGATTTCCAACTAAATCAACACCCAATATGGGTAGATCTATACATGAAACACTCATAAACACATAGATCTAAGGTTTTTGAGTTTAGAAACATAGATTCAAAGTTTGATTTACAATAATCAAAAATTATATAAACAAAAGGGGTTTATACCTTTTTGTTCACATGCTCTCCTTCTTCTTCTTCCATGGATGGCTATGAAGTTTTGATGACTTATCAAAAACTTCCCTTCCCCTCCCCCATGGCTGCCGAACCACTTCTTTCTCTCTCTCTCTAGTTGGTTCTTATGTTGGCTAAATGGAAGGGATGAAAGAGAAATGAAAGATAGATTAGATATTTGTTTGTTGGAGATTATTGTATAGATATATTTTGTATATCTATATTTACTCCCCACATTCTCTCTTGCTTCTCCTCTCTCTTACTTAATCATTTCATAGATATGTGGGAGATTATTAAGTAATGTGGCTCCATAAATAAATTGACACATGGCTAAGAGATATGAAACCAATCTTGCCAAATTCAATTAACCATGTGCTAACATACTTCATCCTTATCCATCCACTCACCATCCGGCCAAGTGGCCTTATCTTAGCCCAAATTGTGCTCCACCAATTCTCTCTCTCTCTCTCATTAAACCACCAAAGCTTGCTTGGAAGAATGAACAAAATGTTGGCCAAATAAAATGAGGACACATGGGCTAGTTGTAGATAAGTATTATGATAACATCCATTCCCCCTCATTCTCTCTCTATCTTATCCGGCCATGTGGCCTTCTTTTAGCCCAAATTGGTTAGATTTTTATTGCTTTTTCTAGCATACTTAATGTCCAAAATATCCCTCTCCCACTTGGGCTAAAAGTTGGGCCATTCTTTTAATTCTTTTGGCTACTAACTTTAATTCTTTGGGCCATAACAAATAACATCATCCATTACTTGTCCCACCCATAATAATTTGGGCTTTCCATAAATAATCTTTTGGACTTTATATTTAATTTCTTGGGCCATGAAATTTACATAGTCCAATGCTTTTAATATTATCTCTCCCACATGTTCCTTAACAATTGGCTCGCTTGAGCTTAAAACTTAATTCCTTTGGTTTTTCCAAATAAAATATTTGGACTTCCTAGCTAAAATGTTTGGGCCATAAAATTAATATGATCCATTACACTAAATTTCATCTTACCCTACTCATTTCATTAAGGTTTCTATGTACTCAAGTTAAATATAAATTCTTACCCAAGTACACTTAATTTCTTAACCCAATTATATTTACATTAATTAGGTTATAAAATTAATTAACCGAGATGTATAAAATAAATCTCTTAAAATTAGTATATATTATAAATACCATAATTCTCTCATCCCATAACCCTTAAGTTATTTAATTCTTCATTCCTAATATATAATTAGGATCATGCTAATTTCTTTTATTTGCCATCACATAATATTCGTATTCACTTACTCACATAATCATGAAATAAATTATGACATGCTTCACAATTCTCTTAGATTAGGTCACTAGTATATATTCTTAATACTAGAACCACTAAATAACAATAACCATTTAGGTTATTAAATTCTCATACATAATTTAAATAACTTATTCAAGTTATACAATTCATATTGTATACTTAAATTTAATTTTCTCCTCCTCTCCATAAATTGTTTCCAAACAATTTATTTATAAATTAAATACATTCAATCACTTATTCAAATATGAATTTAATTTACTAACTACTTTGATACCAATATTCATATCTACATATTGGATCTCATCTCATATTTTAGTTTTACATCATTGGTATAATATTAAATATTATATCATTATTCATATAACATCTTTCACTTCTCACACTGATTTTGACTTTTCTCCATAAAAAGTCAACTATTGACTTTGACCAAAAGTCAACCTTTACACATTTTGTGTTTACTGTCCATTCTGACTAAACTTGACGTTCCGGACGCAACCGAGCAATCCATGCTTCAAAATTCTATCTCTAACTCAAATTTTGAGTTTTAAATTACTCCTTTCTTATTGCTAATCGTATTAACTAACGACTTTATACTTATTCAAATTCTTATTTGCCATTCAAGGCCAACGTTCAAGCTATGTTAATTACTAACATAGTTTTATCTTGATCCTTATATCAATAACTTAATTCATCATTCCTCTTGCTAAAATATATATAGCACCTTACTAAGTATATATATTTCTATACATATACTCATCTTCGTTTAACCTTATAACATCTCTTCATGTGAAATCTTATCTCCTTACTAAAATTTTCATATGTACTTATATAACATTTCTTAGACTATTCAGTTCATATTGAATTTACAGGTATCGTAATACCTTATTCTCGATATTCCTTCAAGTACATATTAATTCATATCTAGGGTTTTGAAATTTTGTAACCCATATTTCTTTATTCTCATTCAATTAAGAAACCATATAGGTTCTTCTTAAAAACTTTGAAATCTTTAAAATTTCTTCACAGAAACGGCAATTCCATACACTTATTTTCTGTCTAGGTTCATCTTATAACCTTTAATCCATCATTTTAGGATTTTAATAATTATGTAAATTCTCGGGTTGTCACATTCACCCCTTCTTCTAAGAATTTCGTCCCCGAAATTAAAGCATACTAATCTCTGCTTATTCTCTTGATCAAAACTAGGTTTTTAACTTAACCTTTACAATTTTCTCCTTTGAGGATTTCTCATCTATTATCACATTTCACCATAACTACTCACTAGGAGTTTACATCTTCTAAACATTCAGCAAAATTAGGTTGTCATAATAACATTTACTCAATCATCTCAGATTCTACTCGTACGCAACGAGTTCACAATATTTCATATCCATCATCACCTTCTATCACAACATTACTCTAGAGAGTTTAAAAAAAACTTTTCATATCTGTCTGAAGGATCATAAAAATCATGAACTTTGAGGTTTAGGGGTATTTCTACCTGCTACCTCTTTCAATTACGAAAGAAAGGTACTCTACCTCTGAAATATTTTATATTTGGTATGTTTACAATCACAAAGAAGGTAAACTACCGATGCGGGTACTTTAGAGGATCAGTCTGTTGTACCTTAGTAATCGGAACGACTATATGCGTTCTTAGATTGGAATATTTTATCCCATTAGTATATCCCCATTTTTAGGGTTATTCACCTCAGACTTATCATAAGATTCCGCACCAAAACAATTTGGTTTGGCATAAGCTTTCAAAGAATACTTTGAATTTCATAAACATTTGTCTAGCTGAATCAAATAGCTTAGACGCATATCAATAATTCGAATTTCAATCGAAACATTTCTGGCCAAATTTAGTTGGCAATAATTTATCTTTAAAATCCTTAAAATTATTTTGACGTCATGATACCGTACTGTATTTACAGTCCGTTTGAGGATTCCGTCATTTTGTGACTTTGTCATACTACATCATACCATAGTGGGCTGACGATCCTTAGATCGCATCCAACCTTAAGTAATACTGCATTGATGACTCCATCATTTTTATCATTCTGCATCAGGTTCCATGATACATTGATGATATATAAAATACATTTTGACATCTCAAATCATTTTTGTCTAGCCGAATCAATTAGCATAGACTCTTCTTTAAACCGTTCAAAAATCATTACAAATCTGTTTTATCGTCTCAACAGGTAACGAGGTGTAGATGGCCCAAAGTCCATGCATACACAAGGGTCACCAGGAGTTGAGAATAAAAATTCATTTTCAAAAAGGCACATAGTGCGTATTTAGCTTGATGTCAAAAACTTTGAAGTCTAGCATAGCTAGAAGATTTGGAATACCTATGCTTCCACCATCAACTTCAATTTCTCTACTGATCCATTTCTTAATAAGTCTATCTATTTCTATCATCTTCAATGCTCCAATCTCAACATAACTATACCAGTTCGTCAAACTTACCATACATTATGAGTTCAGGAACTTTCCACAATCATATGAGTTTAAGAACTTGTCCTAGTCAGACCTTTGGCGTCCATTCGCTGAGGGGTTCATAAATATTTCATATAATTATGAGTCACGAACGTACCATAAGTATGAGTTTTAAGAACTCGTACTTAACCTTATATTCTCTACCTATTCGTTATACACATGAGAAAAGAATCACCTTATCCACATGTATATAGCAAATAGCGCGACATTAGGTTCCAATGATTATCAATGCCAGAAACTAAGTGGTTGTCAAACCAAACTCGGCCACTAATCAATGTAGGAAGCTAAGCGGACAATTCCTCGCCCATACAAAGAATTGGTCAACCTAACCACTATATCGACCAGGAAGCTAAGTGATTCTAAAACCAAGTACAAATTCCCTGCCCATACAAGGAATCATACAACTCAGGTGCTGACATGAGTCCTCAATTGAAATCCCTCACCATTCTAACTTTCTCTTTTCTTAATACGAATTTTCTTTAATCCGCATCTTAACATTTACCACTCTTTTCTGAGTTTATATTGTACCATTTCATAGTACCTTCTCTTTATAGCGTCAGGCTATATCATACCAATCACTTAACATATCATATGTTATTCAACGATTTAATCTGATCAAGTCGTGATCTTATTTCGTAATCATTTCACCTTATACTTACGATCGTTTTATTTTACGATCTCCTTATTCTTCTCTTTAATCATATTATATTATGATTTTATTAACACTTCTCATCTTATAGACATAGTCTATTTATTATCACTTTTCATCTCTATTACTGGAGTAAGGTAACTCCGTATTCTTATCCTTATAACTTTTCAAGATTCTTCTTTGAATCTTAATTATCTTTCTCTTTACTTAATAATGAATTTCCAAAAATTCATCTCTTATCGCTTAAACTCTATTCGAGTTTATTACTTATCACCTCTCCGCGGTTATATCCTAAGGTACACCTACCTAAGGTTTATAACATACGGCTCTGATACCAACTGTAGCATCCCCAGATCCCGGTCCTAATCACCAAGGATCTGGTATACTATTTCTATAACTATTGCGGAAGATATAAACATAAACTGTTTATACATTAAACTTTTACACATCATTCCCAAGGTCTACAACCTTAACCTAATACATACCTTCAATATCTTAGAAGATTTACAATACTATTTTCGTCAGAAAATTTAATAGATATAACTGCAATGTAATTTAATCTTGCACTTTGACTTTGCTTCTGTCTTTACTCGAGCTTTCATCTTAATCTGAAAATTTTATCATGATATAGCAAGGGTGAGCATCAAATTTGCCCAGCAAGTTTAAATTCAATAAAGATATATCATGATTGAAAAGAATGAATAAGCTTTCAAGTTTTCAACAATATAATAATTGTGAAATAACATGAATCAAGTTTCAATAATTTCATGACTGAATCAATAATGTTTGAAGGTCAACAATGACCATAAACAATTTAACTGAACCTTATGGTAATGAAGGTGATCAGCCTTTCATACCTGATGAACATATGCAACATGCACCAAGTGCGAATCAATAATCAGTGTAGACGTGAATAATCAACAATAATCATTCACTAACATGCTTTGAATATACAACTCAAGTTTGAGTTAGGAAAACTTGCCTGATTCGTTGACTACTGCTACGCAGTTTAAGTTAACTTCTTTTGGTAAGACCTATCATTAATAATAAGATTGGTCTTTCAATCAGCATATTCTACTTTGTATCATAATACAATTACTTTGTTAATAGATTATCTAACACTTAATCAAATATTAGATAACATCCTAACACATCGGTATTATTATCATTCTTGGATAATTATTCAATCACTGTATCATATTCATTATGATTAAACACTTAATCTTTCATATTATAAACTCTTTTCTATAATCCAGCAAAATGTTTATAATTCAGCAAACTGTTTTCTCTAATTCAGTAAGCTGTTTTCTCTAATACTTCAATCCAGCTAGCTGGATTCATAATCCTTCAACCTAATGACCAATCCAGCAGACTGGATACATAATTCCTTTAATCCAGCAAGTCAAACTGCAATCCAGCAAACTAGATTACAAATCCAGCAACTAGATTGCAATCCAGCAAGTTGGATTCAACATATTTTCAATTCAGTAAACTTCTTTTCAATCCAGCAAGCTGGATTCATCAGATTTTCTAATCCAGCAAGCTGGATTCCATATCCGATTACGAAAATACCAAATCAACTTATTATTTTTCTATCCTTTGTACAAACATGTATACACATATTTCATACACAAAAAGTACTTTTCCAAAATTTTCCAACTTCCTTTGGTATTTTTTAAAAATCATTTTTAGTTAATTCCTTAAGAAATTAGCTACCTCGTGCTTAACTCCAGAAATTCCCATCTCTTGGCACAATCTTATACGTCTTAACGTGACACTCCAGTTTAAATTTTGTGGCCATCGGAGTTATAGAACTCCGGTTATAGCGATTTTCGTCGGAAAATTACAGAAATTGAAATGGTCATAACTTGCTCATTTTAACTCGGAATGAGCTCATTTTTGGACACAAGGTACTTGATATCATATATTTTCATGTCCCAAAAGGCCAGAATTTTCTCACAAATTAAGTGGCCGAAACAGCCATTTTAAAATTTTGGGCAGAATCAAAATAGCATTTTGCAGTTTTTTGTGCTTTATTAAATATTTTCCATACGGAAATCTACAACTCCTTTTTCAGTGATTCCACTTGGAGATGTTAGATAACTTATCATAGTATACTCCCAAATCTTTCCAGAATTTTTACATGTCTGAAAAATGACTAAACTGCCCCTACTCTTTGACTGTCCAAAACAGTCCATTTTTCCTTAAAAACACAAAACTGTTTTTGCTAAAACAGTCATTAAAACTTGTGTACTCAACATTTTTGAGTTCTACCACTTGAGTTTAGTAGTTAACTTACATATCTAACACACCCCTTTGACGGATCTCAAAAAGAAAGTGTAGATCAAAAACGGTGGAAATCCAAAGTACATAGAAATTTTAGAGCTTATAAAACTAGAAAAATAACTTTTCTTTATTTTCGATTTCCAACTAAATCAACACCCAATATGGGTAGATCTATACATGAAACACTCATAAACACATAGATCTAAGGTTTTTGAGTTTACAAACATAGATTCAAAGTTTGATTTACAATAATAAAAAATTATATAAACAAAAGGGGTTTATACCTTTTTGTTCACATGCTCTCCTTCTTCTTCTTCCATGGATGGCTATGAAGTTTTGATGACTTATCAAAAACTTCCCTTCCCCTCCCCCATGGCTGCCGAACCACTTCTTTCTCTCTCTCTCTAGTTGGTTCTTACGTTGGCTAAATGGAAGGGATGAAAGAGAAATGAAAGATAGATTAGATATTTGTTTGTTGGAGATTATTGTATAGATATATTTTGTATATCTATATTTACTCCCCACATTCTCTCTTGCTTCTCCTCTCTCTTACTTAATCATTTCATAGATATGTGGGAGATTATTAAGTAATGTGGCTCCATAAATAAATTGACACATGACTAAGAGATATGAAACCAATCTTGCCAAATTCAATTAACCATGTGCTAACATACTTCATCCTTATCCATCCACTCACCATCCGGCCAAGTGGCATTATCTTAGCCCAAATTGTGCTCCACCAATTCTCTCTCTCTCTCTCATTAAACCACCAAAGCTTGCTTGGAAGAATGAACAAAATGTTGGCCAAATAAAATGAGGACACATGGGCTAGTTGTAGATAAGTATTATGATAACATCCATTCCCCCTCATTCTCTCTCTATCTTATCCGGCCATGTGGCCTTCTTTTAGCCCAAATTGGTTAGATTTTTATTGCTTTTTCTAGCATACTTAATGTCCAAAATGTCCCTCTCCCACTTGGGCTAAAAGTTGGGTCATTCTTTTAATTCTTTTGGCTACTAACTTTAATTCTTTGGGCCATAACAAATAACATCATCCATTACTTGTCCCACCCATAATAATTTGGGCTTTCCATAAATAATCTTTTGGACTTTATATTTAATTTCTTGGGCCATGAAATTTACATAGTCCAATGCTTTTAATATTATCTCTCCCACATGTTCCTTAACAATTGGCTCGCTTGAGCTTAAAACTTAATTCCTTTGATTTTTCCAAATAAAATATTTGGACTTCCTAGCTAAAATGTTTGGGCCATAAAATTAATATGATCCATTACACTAAATTTCATCTTACCCTACTCATTTCATTAGGGTTTCTATGTACTCAAGTTAAATATAAATTCTTACCCAAGTACACTTAATTTCTTAACCCAATTATATTTACATTAATTAGGTTATAAAATTAATTAACCGAGATGTATAAAATAAATCTCTTAAAATTAGTATATATTATAAATACCATAATTCTCTCATCCCATAACCCTTAAGTTATTTAATTCTTCATTCCTAATATATAATTAGGATCATGCTAATTTCTTTTATTTGCCATCACATAATATTCGTATTCACTTACTCACATAATCATGAAATAAATTATGACATGCTTCACAATTCTCTTAGATTAGGTCACTAGTATATATTCTTAATACTAGAACCACTAAATAACAATAACCATTTAGGTTATTAAATTCTCATACATAATTTAAATAACTTATTCAAGTTATACAATTCATATTGTATACTTAAATTTAATTTTCTCCTCCTCTCCATAAATTGTTTCCAAACAATTTATTTATAAATTAAATACATTCAATCACTTATTCAAATATGAATTTAATTTACTAACTACTTTGATACCAATATTCATATCTACATATTGGATCTCATCTCATATTTTAGTTTTACATCATTGGTATAATATTAAATATTATATCATTATTCATATAACATCTTTCACTTCTCACACTGATTTTGACTTTTCTCCATAAAAAGTGAACTATTGTCTTTGACCAAAAGTCAACCTTTACACATTTTGTGTTTACTGTCCATTCTGACTAAACTTGACGTTCCGGACGCAATCGAGCAATCCATGCTTCAAAATTCTATCTCTAACTCAAATTTTGAGTTTTAAATTACTCCTTTCTTATTGCTAATCGTATTAACTAACGACTTTATACTTATTCAAATTCTTATTTGCCATTCAAGGCCAACGTTCAAGCTATGTTAATTACTAACATAGTTTTATCTTGATCCTTATATCAATAACTTAATTCATCATTCCTCTTGCTAAAATATATATAGCACCTTACTAAGTATATATATTTCTATACATATACTCATCTTCGTTTAACCTTATAACATCTCTTCATGTGAAATCTTATCTCCTTACTAAAATTTTCATATGTACTTATATAACATTTCTTAGACTATTCAGTTCATATTGAATTTACAGGTATCGTAATACCTTATTCTCGATATTCCTTCAAGTACATATTAATTCATTTCCAGGGTTTTGAAATTTTGTAACCCATATTTCTTTATTCTCATTCAATTAAGAAACCATATAGGTTCTTCTTAAAAACTTTGAAATCTTTAAAATTTCTTCACAGAAACGGCAATTCCATACACTTATTTTCTGTCTAGGTTCATCTTATAACCTTTAATCCATCATTTTAGGATTTTAATAATTATCTAAATTCTCGGGTTGTCACAGACCACCGGTCGTATACTACAAATACGGAGGGGAGGGATACATCAGTCCAAACTGCACGCGTTTACTTAACTCTACTAAGAGTGTTTCATTCAGATAAGCTTATGGTTAATCATTACTGGTTGCCATGAATTGTACTCTGTACATATTGCATGTATAATTCAGGTATGAAAGGCTGATCACCTTCATTACCAGTTGATTCAGATATATTTGTTCATGTATAATACTTGCTCAGTCATAAATTTGTTCCTACTAGTTCACAATTATATTGTTGAATTATAGCCAGCTTATTATTCAGACTCTTTCAATCATGATATATCGTTATATTATTGAATTTAAACTTGCTGGGCAACTTTCATGCTCACCCTTGCTATATCATGATAAACATTACAGATTAAGGCGAATGCGTCGGATACAAGGAAAGGTTAAAGACAGTTCCAGCTTTAGTATATGTGCGCGATTAGTTTTGTAATATTATAGTTTGATAATGATGTTATATGATAGATAGTTTATGAATTGTATATAAGTTAAGGTTACTCGACCTTGGGAAATAGTGTGTAAAGTTATTGTATAAATAATTTATGTTTATATCTTCTGCAAATAGTAATAGTTGTATAGAATGATCGAATCGGATCCGAGGTGATTTGGGACCTGGATTCGGGGCCCTCAGAGTTGGTATCAAAGCTGTTGGTTATGAAGCTTAGGTAGGAATACCTGAGACTAATAACTGCAGTGATTAGGATAAGTACTAACTCAAATAGAGTTAGTTGGTTGGTAAGATTCAAAAACGAATCTCGGCGAGTTATAAGATACAGAGTTCCCTAACTCTGATAATAAAGTTGAACAGTAGTGAGAAATAGATAGAGTCTAAAAGTCTGAAAGTGCAGTGATAGGAGATCGTAAAATAAAACGATCTAGATATAGAAATGAATCGTAATGTATACGATGAGATCACTCCATGATCAGATAAGCTTATAGTATGGAGAAGGATCAAACGAATGATTGAAAAGTTACAGCAAGTTTGCTAGGTGACAGTTGTACTATAAATTGGTACAGATTCAGGAAAGGATTATGAATACGAGTTGAATAAAATTCGTATTGACAATAGTGTTAAGGTTAGGTGGGGATTCAATTGAGGACTCATGTCAGCAGCTGAGTTGTATGATTCCTTGTATGGGCGGGGAATTGTACTTGGTGTAAAAACTACTTAGTTTCTGGCAATGATAATCATTGAAATATTTGTGTCGCGCTATTTGCTATATGCATGTTAAGAGGGTGATTCCTTTCTCATGTGTATAACAGATAGATAGGTCATAGGTAGAGAATATCAGGTTAAGTACGAGTTCTTAAAATTCATACTTATGTGACATTCTTAATTCATAGTTATATGAAATGTTTATGAACCCTCAGCGAATGGACGCCAAAGGTCTAACTAGGACAAGTTCTTAAACTCATATGATTGTGGCAAGTAAATGAACTCATAAGTGTGGTTTGACGAACTGCGTGTAGTTGTGTGTAATTGAAGTATTGAGGATAATAGGAACATATAGATTGTTAAGCAAATGATTAATAGTGAAGACATAAGTTTTCTAAAACTCCTAGCTATACTAGATTTCGAAATGATTGACATCAAGCTAAATACGCACTATGTGCCTTTAAAAAAAATATGTAGACTCATAATCATTTTTGAAACGGTTTAAAGTATAGTCTATGCTACTTATTTCAGCTTAGACGCAAATGATTTGAAATATCAAAAGTTATTTTATTTATCACTTATGTACTATGTAACCTGGTGCAAAGATGATAAAAAGTGATGGAGTTGTAAATACAGGAATATTTAGTGTGAATTTGATCTAAAATCGTTGTTCCACTATTGTATGATGTGTTATGACAAAGTCATACGATGACGGCATCCTCAAACGGATTGTTAATACATTACGGCATCATGACGTCATTCTCGAAAATGTTTTCAAAATTTTAATTTGCCAACAGGGTTTGGCTACACCTAAATAATTCGATTGAATTGAATTATTGATATGAGTCTACGCTATTCGATTCAGCTAGACTAAAGTTTATGAAAACTCTAAGTGTTCATTGAAAGAAATTTTCCGAACCAAATTGTTTTGGTGCGGAATCCAATAAGACTGAGGTAGAATTTTTGTGCCTTTGGCAGTGACGAGAAACAGATAAAAGCAGTACTTGGCCAGTACAGGGCATATCGGGCTAATCACCCTTTGTGTTCGTAAGTTATGACGGTTTGCGGATGAATTTCTATAAAACCTTTGCGAAAATGACAGACAAATAGTCTATACGACTCCTCAGCACAATTTGAAAATTTTTACTCTTATGAGTGGTGTATTGGGTAGCATGTGACGATGAGAAAGAATGGTGAATGGTGTATGGTGTAAGGTGTAAGGTAAATTTTGGGGACAGAATTTTTAGAAGAAGGGGTGAATGTGACAACCCGAGAATTTAGAAATTTTTTAAAATCATAATTAATTGATTTAAGGTTCAAAATTAGAACCTAGACAGAAAATTAGTGTATGCGTTTGACATTTTTGAGATGAAATTTTGAGTATTTCAAAATTCTGTGAAGGATTTAGGTGAATTATTCAGGATTAAGGGTATACGTGAATATGTTCTGTGTAAATGTGTACAGTATGTAGTTAAGGGTCAAGGGTTGACCAGATAAACAATATCTATAACAAACCCTAAGTATATATTAAGAACGTCAACGTTCGGTTAGAAAACCCTAGCGTTTAACCAGAAACCCTAGAAACCGGTTCTAGAAACCCTAATTTCATTTTCAGAAATCTGAAACCCTAATTCGGTGTATAAAATCCTAAATTGGGAACTTAATGGCGTAAGTGTTATTTATTATAATATTAATTAGGGAAAAGCTTAATTATTAGCGAACCCTAATTTCACATTTTAAAAACCCTAATTTCTGGGTTAGAAACCCTAATTTTATAATTAGGGAAACCTAAGTGTTAATTTAATAATTTAATGTTAATTAGGAAACCTTAATCCTAATTTTCAAGTTATTAGTAATTAGAAAACATTAATCTAATTATGAAATCTAATTTTTAATTTAGGAAAATTATTTTTCTATTATAAACTCTAATTAGTGGTTTGTAAACCCTAATCCGTGATTTTGACCCTAATTGTGTAATTAGCTATTTTAATTAGGAAATGTTAATCCTAATTAGCAAGATTTAAATTATGATTAAGAAATTTTATATAATTAGAAAATTCTAATTATAAGTTAGAAATATTAATTTTCTATTTTTGAATCATAAATTGGAAATTTTAGAAAATTAAATTTGTAAACCTTAAGAATTTTAAACCCTAAACCCTAATCAAAGCCTAAATCCTAAGGGTTTGGGACAATGACCATTATGCCATTAATTTAGAAATCAAAAAGACTATAATGCCCTTCTTGGATTTTTTTAGTAAGGTAACTTGCAAATCTTGGCAAGATATTGGGTTGGTGAACTAACCAATAGCCTAGCCCTAGATATGTGTCATTTACCAGCCATATATTGCAATCCAATACATTGAATCATATCAAATTATAAGATTAAAGAGAAAGAAAGCCACTTACATTTTTCATTTTCTACCAAGCTCTTCTCTCTCTAGAAATTCGGGAGTAGAGGGAGAAAGAGTGAGAAACTAAAGCCATGATCATTTAATAGCAAGCCTAGATCAGATCACAAAGTCAGATTCATGGATCAAAGCCCAAAAAGGTATAAGAACCCTAAATTTTGAAATCCTTTGATCTTATGTTAAATGTTATAATTTGTCGGTTAAAGTTGTGTATTAGGGTGTTAGTAAGTGATCTGGGTTGTTGGATCATGGATCTATAACATCTAGAGGCACGAAAATCAATTTTTCAAAACTGGTCAAGAACCCTAAAAATGTTGTCTGACAAGCCAATGTCAGTGTCTCTAGATCCGTGTGTATTAGATGTTTTCTGTGTTTTATGTTATAGATCTGTACTATGCCATGTTAACTTTAATCTACAACTTGAATCATGGTCAGATCGGGTCTAGATTTCATGTTATGATTGGTCAAACAGCGTTGACCGATCACGGGAGTAAGCTTCTAGGCAACCCAAAACTCAGTGTGTTGTCTGACAACGTTTTGTTCGGCTCTGATCTTACTGTTTGTTGTTATTTTTGGCCAGATTGTTGTTTAAGGTTGTAGCCTAACATATGGACTACATATATATTCGTTTAGATTACTTAGAGCCTTAGCATAATGAAAATTAAGCGTGGTCAAAACCACGTTGACCAACTGGCCAGATGAAGATTCTGGAAAACCCAGAATCTTCAAGAACAGTTTGTGACCCTTAGTTTGACCAGTCCAGATCTTGCATTTTTGATATTGTTAAGTTGAGTTAAGGTTATGGAGTTGTACTTTGATATGTACTCTACACGAATGAACCATTACATCACACAAACACTACTTATACTGAAAGATACAAGGATCTAAAGTTGCACCCTTGGACAGTTCTTCATTTCTGGAAAACCCAGAAATGAAGAACAGCGTTGTCAGAGTTTTTAAAGACTCGGATCTGCTAAGTGTGATGTTGTATGACCTATCTTTTTGTTAGTTAATGTAGTATTACATTCGTACTACAATTGTAACCCTAGTAGATTCCCAAAAATCAACACGAGCATAGATTAAAAGCCGGTCAAACCATGCCCCTCGAAGTCTGACTTGAAGATCTGGGCAGCTCAAGAACACGCGAAGAACACATTTAGCGATGCTTGTGTCGCCTAAAATACCTTTAGCGACACTTAATTACGAAAATTAATTATTTTTAATAAATAATTAGAGAAAAGTAGTTTTTAATTATTAAAAATACTAAATAAATTTCAAAAAATTATTTTAAAATCTGAAAAATAGTTTTTAATTATTTTAAGTATATTTAATAAATATTTAATATTTTTGGAATATAAATTGTATTTAATTTATTTAATTATAATATTAAATAAATTATTTAAAAATGGTTTTAATTCATGAAAAATCGTGAAAAATAATATTATGGTATAAGAAGATATTTAAATATATTTTCAATGACTCTTGATATTTTGTGATGAAATTCATTAATAAATCAATATTAATGATAATTAGTTTATTTAATAAATATATTAAATAAATTATGGAAAAATAGAATAAATGATTTATAAATCATATAAAAATGATTTAAGGGTTATAAAAAATATTTTAAGTTATAAAATATAACTTTTGATATTTTATCATGAAAATATTAATATTTTAATATTAAAAGCAATTTTTGGATAATGGATTTAAGCGTTTAAAAATTATATAAATATGATTTTAAGGTATAAAAAATACCTTGTGATATTATAATATTATGTGATGAGTTTCATTAATATTTGATAATAAATAAATATTAATGATAATAGAATTATGTGGTATATAATTTATTTAAATACGTGTTTAATGATTGAAAATTTATGATAAATGGTAATAATTATTTAAAAATTATTACGAGCTTACGAAAAATATTTCGACTGTTATTAAAAATTATCTAAGATAATTGTTAAGTGTTAGGCAGAGTTTAATTGAACTTAGACTCGATAAAAGTCTGACTAGACCGTCGGGATGTCAGTTTTGTATCAGGTTCAACTCAGACTGTAAAAGTTTGACTTGATACCGAGTCCTATGTGTGTTATAGAATGATAGGGTTATGTGTTATGTGTTTAGGTTATTCTGTGTATATATATATTATTGTATTATATTGTGATGATATTATTCTAATATTGGAGATCTATATTACTAATATTAGGTCTTCAGATAAAGCGATATAAATTGCGTAGCGATAATCAACGGTTCAGGTAAGTTTATTTTTACTTAACTCTACTAAGAGTGTTTCATTCAGATAAGCTTATGGTTAATCATTACTGGTTGCCATAAATTGTACTCTGTACATATTTCATGTATAAGTCAGGTATGAAAGGCTGATCACCTTCATTACCAGTTGGTTCAGATATATTTGTTCATGTATAATACTTGTTCAGTCATAAATTTATTCCTGCTAGTTCACAATTATATTGTTGAATTATAGCCAGCTTATTATTCAGCTCTTTCAATCATGATATATCGTTATATTATTGAATTTAAACTTGCTGGGAAACTTTCATGCTCACCCTTGCTATATCATGATAAATATTGCAGATTAAGGCGAATGTGTCGGATACAAGGAAAGGTTAAAGACAGTTCCAACTTTAGTATATGTGCGCGATTAGTTTTGTAATAGTATAGTTTAATAATGATGTTATATGATAGATAGTTTATGAATTGTGTATAAGTTAAGGTTACTCGACCTTGGGAAATAATGTGTAAAATTTTTGTATAAATAATTTATGTTTATATCTTTCGCAAATAGTAATAGTTGTATAGAATGATCGAATCGGATTCGAGGTGATTTGGGACCTGGATTCGGGGCCCTCACAATTAGTGACTTCAAAGGAAGTTGGGACAAGTTCTTGCCATTAGTAGAATTCTCTTACAATAACAGTTACCAAGCAAGCATAGGCATGACTCCATTCAAGGCGTTGTATAGACGCAAGTGTCGTTCTCCAGTATGCTGGGATGAGGTGGGTGAGGCAACGTTGTTCGGACCAGAATTGGTACAATGACAACAGAAAAGATTTAAATGATTCGACAACGTATAAAAATCTCATAAGATCGACAAAAGATATATGTTGATCTTCATCGAAAAGACGTAAAATTTAATGTTGGAGATCATGTGTTGTTACGTGTTGCTCCATGGAAAGAAGTTACAAGATTTTGAAAGAGAGGAAAGCTCTATCCTTGATTCATTGGCTCATTTAAAATCCTCGATCGAGTAGGAACTATGGCCTATAGACTCGCCTTACCGCTAAGTATGTCTCGTGTTCATAATGTTTTTCACATACCTATGTTACGTAAATATGTGAAAGACCCGAATCACATTATTGAATTAGAACCAGACGAGATAACGAAAGATTTAACATATGAAGAGGTACCTGTTAGAATCTTGGATAAGAAGGAACATATTCTACCCTCCAAGGTTATACCTCAAGTCAAAGTTTTGTAGAGAAACAACGATGTTGAGGAAATGACCTGGGAGTTAGAATCTGAAATGAAATCAAGGTATCCTCATCTCTTCGACATATCAGGTACGTACACCAATTTTGAGGACGAAATTTCATAAGAAGGGGAGGTTGTAAGACCCCAATTTTTATGAATAAAGATCAATTTTTTCTTCTAAATATCATTTTGAATATTATGGTGTGGATTTGATATAATTTTATAGTTGTGTGTAATATTTATAAATTTTGCAAAGTAAGCAAGTTGTCATAAAATATTCGTTTGGTCGGGGAATATTCTTTTTATTAGGGAATATTTGTACGACGACACAATCATTGGTGGACCCCACAACGGAATTACTGTCGGAGTTAGAAAACGACAGAAATAACTTTTTATAAAAATAACGGTAAAAGTTTTACCGTTAACTATTGAAATACCCGGTAATAAAAGTATAGTAATATGCGTGGTTGCATAGTAGCACACATTATTTTACAGTATTTTTGATTGATTATGCTTACGTGAGAAGTCACTCAGTTTTACTCAATTATTATAATAGCAATTATTGCATAGTATCTTATATTATTGATTCAATTATTGTCATAATATTTTTATATTATTAAATCAATAATTGAGAAGGCAAAGTTATTCATATTATTATTTGCATTATTGACAATGTCTAGAAAGTTCTGTTGAGAAAAGGGGTTTGGTCACCTAATTGCGCACCAATAAGGATAAATCCTTATCGGAAAGCCCCCTCTTTCCTGAGAATGATCTGGTTGTTAATATTGCAAATTATAATATTCACGATAAATAAATATTATTAAAAATGTGTTTAGTGAAGTCACGTAAATTGAGATAAATAGATGTGTTTTTATGGAGTATTTGTGATAAATTTGGCTTATTACATGGACCCCCGCTTTCTTATTTTTTCAAAATTCGATAGGAAGTATGTCAGTATATATATATATATATATATATATATATATATATATATATATATATATATATATATATTTTAAGTTTTGTTTCATTGTTTGCAGCCCGTGATGATTTTACTGTGCGTCCGTGATTTTATTTTTTAAATAGTATCCTTCCATTCTCCTATAAATATGATGCTTAGTTTAGAATTAAAAATTACACCAGAATCATAGAATTCTTCTTCTATAATGTTGAGCGTATTTCTTTAGAGTTTAAGAAAACTTTGAGTGTAGAAAATAATACAAATTTTCTTCAAGAATATCCTCGCTATACCATTCAGAAATACACTCATTTTAAGGTAAGAGATATTATTTTTGTTCAATATTCGTATGAAATAATATTTTCTTCTATACTCTATAGTATGTAAGTAATATTATTTCGTTTCAGATTCTGAATTCTACACTCATTTTGTTAAAGTATTGCTTCTATACTCCTTGAAATTAGTAGAATATCCTTGAAATTTGCGCTTCATCTAGTATCTTTTCATAAGAATATTTTCTGAACATTCTTGTTAAATTTTTATCTTTTCATGCCAGGATACTATTCACGATATACTATTCATGAAATACTATTTATGGGGTACTATTCACGGGTACTATTCACCCAGTGTACTATTCATGACAAAAATTGATTTCTTTTCTGTCCAAATTATTTTTGATACAATATTATTTATGAATTTTACTCCACAAAGCAATATCATGTTGACAATTTAGACATTATTGAATCCTGGATAAATTGAATTATAAATCTTTAAAAATTAGCATTGCTCTCATTTAATTAAATTTTTATATCGTTGTCATCATTATCATGCTTATATTGTGACGAAAGTCATCTTTGGCCGTAGTGCATAGATGGACTGTTGACTGGTATGATTATGACTATGTATCGATATAATCATGATCTGTAATGTTACAAATGATATGGTAAAAGTCCTTATTGGCCCGTAGTGCATTGATGGACAGTTTTTGGCATGATCATGATAATTGGTGATGATAACGAATATCCTTGGCCCGTAGTGCATTAATAATTCGTGGATGTGATACTAATGAATATCCTTGTCCCGTAGTGCATGGATAATTCAGTGATGTGGATTATTTATTGAGTTGTGTTACAATGATAAAATATTTATGATGAACTTTTAAAATCATAGAAGATAGTAGATATTATACTCTACTTGACTCTTCTATTGGATTGCTTGTTCCGCTGCAGTTAAACTTTTTGTCTATTGTATTCTATCAGTTTAACACTGTTGAAGGCTAACAATAATTTATTCTGCATTATCTTAGTCAAAATATTCTTTACTGGACTAGTTGAGCTCACCTTTTGCTTTCATTGTTCTCTTTAGGAAATGAGAACGTAGCCGGGACTAGTCGGGGAATGGAGTGATAGTACGAGATGGTGGATGTAGTAGTCATCACTATTTTATAAAATAGTGTGATAATAATTGTAATGAGGACTCCATTTGAGTTTGGATATTGTCTACAAGACAATATTCGTGTTAAAACTCTCAGCAATGTTTTGTCATATTGTATAAATTAAGTTTGTATTTGATTTCTGTACCATGTATTTGGCGACTCAGAATGGGTTGTGTATACCTATTTTGGGGGTGTCACATTCTGTGGATGACCTAGCAACAATACGTTATTTCTTAGATGACCAAGAAATAGGATAATGACCTCGATAGACAATATAGGCACTCGTGGAGGTATAGTCATCTTTTGTTGTAAGCCCAATCTGCATCTGAGAAGGCATGAAGAGATAGTGGATTTGCCTTAGGAAGAAATAATCTATGAGTCAATGTGCCACACAGATATCGAAGCAGTCGTTTTGCAACATTCTAATGTTCAGACGTAGGGCGATGCATGAATTGGGAAAGCTTGTTAATGACATATGCTATGTCTGGGCGAGTGAGGCAAAGATACTGTAGACTGCCAACAATTGTTCTCTATTCGGTATAGTCAATTAGAGTTGTACCTTAATGAAGTGTGAGAGTTCCATCTATAGCAAGTGGTGTAGCAACAGGTTTAGCATCAAACATTTTTGCTCTAGCAAAAAGAACAGTGATGTATCGCCTTTGAGTAAGCAACAGACAAAATGGAGTGGTAAGAACCTCAATGCCAAGAAAATAAGACAAGGGGCCAAGATCCTTGATTGAAAATCTTTGTGCCAGGAGGTCAATGTAGCACTGAATAATATTGGTGTTGGTACCTATAATAATAATGTCATCCACATAAACAAGTAGATATATAGTAATATCACCAAAGTGGAGAATGAATAGAGAAGTGTTTTCATGCGAGTTTGTGAACCCAGACTCAATGAGGAACTGGCGAAGTTCAAGGTACCAAGCGTGTGGGGCTTGCTTTAGGCCATATATAGCCTTCTTTAATTTGCATACATGTGTTGCATTGTCTCTATCAAAAATTCCTGGAGGTTGGTATGACGCCCCCAAAATAGGTATACATCACCCATCTTGGGTCGCCAGATACAAGGTACTGAATACAAATACAAACTAATTATACAACAGTCGTGTAAAATATGACAAAACATAGGCTGTGAGTTTTAATACAAATATTGTCATCTAGACAATATCCATACTCAATGGAGTCCTTATTACATTTATTATCACACTATTTCACAGAATAGTGAGGACTACTAATGCACCATCTAGGACCATCACTCTGTTCCCCGACTAGTCCCAGCTACGTTCTCATTTTCTGAAGAGAACAATGAAAGCAAAATGGTGAGCTCAACTAGCCCAGTAAGAAATATTATGACTAAGATAATGCAGAATAAGTTATCATTAGCCTTCAACTGAATAACAACCGATAGAATATAATAGGCAACAAGTTTTAGATCAAAAAATGCAGTGGAATAAGCCATCCATTAGAAGAGTTAAGTAAAGTATAAAATATACTATCTTCTATGATTTAAAAAGTTTTTCATCAACTTTATCGCTGAGACTCAGCTTAATAAATAAAATCAAATCATCCCTGCTCCACGGCCAAGGATATTCATGTAATCATCAGTATGCTTATGACTATACCAAATAATCCCTGGTCATAATCATACCAACAACTGTCCACCAATGAACTACAGGTCAATGAGGACTTTTACCACATCATTCGTCACATTACGGTCATGATTATGCCGAATAATCCCTGGTAATAATCATACCAAGTCCATCTATGCACGTAAGCCAAAGATGACTTTCATCGCAATATAAGCATGAGGATGACGACAATGACATAATAATTCAATAAAACAAGTTTAAGAATAAATTTTAAAGATTTATAAATTAATTTATCCAGGAACCAATAACGTCCAAATTGTCAACATGATACTGCTTTATAGAGTAAAATTTAAGAATGCTCAGAAGAATATTTCCATGAAAAGATACTGGATGAAGCGCAAGTATCAAGGATATTCCACTAATTTCATGGAGTATAGAAGCCAAAGCTTTAGCCAACTGAGTATAATAGAATATATGAAACTGCAAATGGATTTTTGCCCGCCATGCGGTAATCCACGTAGACAGATCATTTCCACAATTTAATAAGGAATGAATACGAAGGATCATTCACCATGCATGTGGTAATCCACATAGACAGGTTATTCCAACAGAATAATAAAGAATGGAACCAAGTCATGCGTAATCCGCACAGACAAGATATTCCAACAGAATAATAAAGAATAGAACCAGGTCATGCGTAATCCGCACTGACAGGATATTCTAACAGAATAATAAAGAATGGAATCAGGTCATGCGTAATCCGCACTGACAGGATATTCCAACAGAATAATAAAGAATGGAATATCAACAGAATTCACCAGGCATGCGATAGACCGCACAGACAGGTTATTCCAACAGAATAATAAAGAATGGAATAACAGAAGAATTTCACCATGTATGCGGTACTTCGCATAAACAGGTTATTCCAACATAATAATAAAGAATAGAATAACACAAGAATTTCACCATGTATGCGGTACTTCGCATAGACAGGTTATTCCAACATAATAATAAAGAATGGAATAACAGAAGCTCTCTTCATGAATACGAAAGAAATAATACCCCTTATGAGTACAACAAATAATATCCCTTACCTTAGAAAAACTAAATACTGGAGTAGTGAAGTAGCAGAATACTTTTCTTCTTTCTCTCTATAATTTCTCTCTCTAGAGTTTCATTGAATTTGTAACAAATAATGAAGGAATGAGCTTCTATTTATAGAAGAACTGAAACTAGCTCTTGCTCTTAACGAAGGGTCAAAATGACTCCTGGTAATATTGAAGAGACAACTACTATTTGCGAAAGGGCAATTAACTCTTGGAACACCGAAGAGACAAGTAACTCTTGGAAAACTGAAGGGACAAGTTACTATTAAAACTTTAAATAACGATCCATATTGATTTACTATTATAATTTCAACCAACTGTCTGAAAAATTATCACATCTTCTCATGGAATAATATTGTACTCAAAAATGATTTGGACCGAAAAAAAATATATTTTTTGGGTGAATAGTACCCCGTGAATAGTACTTCGTGAATAGTACCCCGTGAATAGTACTCCAAAACGAAAAGTATCCCAAATACTTGAGTGAACAATACTAGAGTGAATAGTAACTTATGAATAGTACTTCGACACGAAAAGTGCCTCGAATACCCGATTGGTCAATATAACCTCCAGACATCAATTATTATCGAAATAAATATCGATTTCTACTAACACTAATAATTTCCACACAATAGAACTATCAATTTCATCTTTAATCAAGACGAACTTATTCATTATTAATATTATAATTCATAATATTTAACAACTAGGTCGTTCCCAGAAAAGAGGGGACTTTTCGATAAGGATTTCTCCTTATTGGCTTGCAATTAGGTGACCAAACCTCTCCTTGACAGAACTTCTAGACATTGTCAATATTGTAAATAATAATAAGAATAACTTTGTCATCTCAATTATTAATTTAATAATATATCATATTATGCAGATGATATTATGACAATAATTGAATCAATAATATGAGAGATATGATGCAGCAATTACTGTAGCAATAATTGAGTATAACTGAGTGACTTCTCATGTAAGCATCAATAATCAATACCGTGTGCTACTATGAAACCACGCGTATTACTGTACTTTTACTAACAGGTAGTTCAACAGTTTTAACGGTAACACCTCCGCCGTTATTTTTATAAAAAGATAATTATGTCATTTTCTAACTACGACAATACTTCCGTTGTGGGGTCCACCAATGATTGTGCCGTCGTACGAATATTCCTTGTTAAAATGAATATTCCCCGACCAATCGAATATTATATAACCACTTGCTTACTTTGTAAAATTTATAAATATTACCCACAACTATAACATTATATCAAATCCACACCATAATATTCAAAAATATATTTCGAGAAAATTATTTTTTATTCATAAAAGTTGGGGTCTTACAACCTCCCCTTCTTATGAAATTTCGTCCTCGAAATTAGGGTACATACTTGGTATGTCGAAGAGATGAGGATACATTGACTTCATCTCAGATTCTAACCCCCAAGTTATTTCCTCCACATCGTGGTTTCTCCATAAAACGTTGACTTGAGGTATAATCTTGGAGTGTAGAACATGATCCTTCTTATCCAAGATTTTAACAGGTAACTCTTCATACGTTAAATCTTCCTCTATCTCATCTGGTTCTAACTCAATAATGTGGTTCGGGTCTTTCACATATTTACGTAACATAGATATGTAAAAAATATTATGAACACGAGACATACTTGGCGGTAAGGCTAGTCTATAGGCCACAGTTCGTACTCGCTCGAGGATTAAAAATGGGTCAATGAATCGAGGATTGACCTTTCCTCTCTTTCCAAATCTCGTAACTCCTTTCCATAGAGCAACACGTAACAACATATGATCTCCAATATTGAATTCCACATCCTTTTGATGAAGATCAGCATAACTCTTTTGTCGATCTTGTGACGTTTTTATACGTTGTCGGATCGTTTAAATCTTTTCCGTAGTCATACGTACCAACTCTAGTCCCAACAACGTTACTTCACCCACCTCATCCCAGCATACTGGAGAACGACACTTTCTTCCATACAACGTCTCAAATGGAGCCATGCCAATACTTGCTTGATAACTATTATTGTAGAAAAACTCTACCAATGGTAAGAACTTGTCCCAACTTTCCTTGAAGTCAAGGACACAGAGTCTTAATAAATCTTCAAGAGTTTGAATAGTCCTTTCTGACTGCCCGTCTGTTTGAGGATGATATGACGAACTAAATCGTAAATCCGTGCCCATAGCATTTTGTAGACTACTTTTCCCTTAGACTTGATGACAGGTTTTATTACCCGTTGGGGAAGATACAGTGGATTCTCCTTCGACACTGCAGCAATTGTATGCGAGGTGGATCCTTTACCTTCTCCATAATTCCACGGAACTGTGCGCAAGCTAACAATAGGATATTGTGCTCTGCACGACGAGTTGATTGGCTCAGGAGCGGCCACTTTCAAAGGATTGTTGATTCCCTTGAGTTGAATTACTAGCATGACAAGTGATTTGTTAACCCCATCACTTTCAGTGGATATGACTGCTACTACACTTTTTCACTTAGTAAGACACGAATCCTCACTTGCCCGTAACACAGTGTCGTTATCTGCCAGGCGCAGTACGCCACTATCAATTAAATTTTGAATAAGATGGCAGAGTGCCCAGTATTCTTCTGTGTTGTGACCGCGAGATTGAGAATGATATTGACATACTCCCTCAGAGTTGTATCATCCTAAACGAGGGTTGATTTGAGGTAGGAGGGAACTAATCCTTCCTTCGTTGATTAAAATATGAAGGATTTCCTCTATAGGTTGGCCCAAATATGTGAATTCCCTTTTGTTGGCAAAATCCCGATGGGCCTTAGCATTCGCTCCCTTCGTTACTTTGTCTTCCAACATTTCAATTTCTAAAAGTGAAGAGGGAATATTCATGATAGCAGGTAGGAGACTGGCATGCTCCTGACTGATTAGCTGACGAGTCACTTGATGCTAATAAGTCACCAGTTCCGCCGATTGCTCAATTTGTTTACAAAGAGTTTTCATCTTTCGTTCCATTGTGAATTAGAACTTGGCATAATCCCATCTGTCATCACCATATTTGGGGGCCTGGGAGGATTCACAACTGAAATTGGAACTCTGTCCACTACTCCAATTGATCATGTTGACCTCTTCTTCCTTGTGTTGAGGAAGAGGGTTGTCTTGAACCTGAGGTTGATCGGGTTTGGTGACCATGATTTCATCGTTGTCTATCAGGTCTTGGATTTTATGTTTCAAGGCCCAACAATCCTGAGTATCATGTCCAGGTGCCCCGGCATGATAAGCACATTTCTGACAGCATTAAAACCCCGTCCATTAGGGCTGGCTGGTGGAAGAAGATGTGTGATTTTCTTTTGTGTTGTTAGAAGATTAAGAATGTTCTCGAGGGTGTCCCCTAAGGGTGTGAATACCCGAGGTCGTTTGACTTCTCCACCTTTTGGTACTGGAGGATTTGAAGACTGTGCTTGAAAGGGAGTGCAATTTCTCCTCTGGATAGGCATGTTCTGATTGCCTTTTTGACCCTGTAGTATTAGGGAAACATCCTCTTCTTTCTTTTTATGGACCCTCCGGGGGTTATTCCCATAATTTCCAGATTAGATGTGATCAGCAACTGCTTTGAGTGCAGCTAGGTCTTGAATCTTTCCGAAATTCAATCCCATTTCAGCCATCTCCCCATGTTTGACCATTTCAGAAAATGTTTTATCGATGCCGGCTAAAACTCTTTTATAGAAAGGTTCTTCTTGTATGTCTATGAAAGTCATGACCATCTCTGATTCTGTCATGGAAGGACTAACTTGGGCAGCCAGGCGTCTCCACCTCTGAGCATACTCTCTGAAAGACTCATCAGACTATTTTTTGATCTTGGTAATTTGATACCGATCAGGAGCCATTTGAGACTAAAAGTTGTATTGAGTAAGGAAAGTTGTATTGATACCACGAACGGGCTTCTTTAGTTAGACTTTTTTGAAACAGTTGCATTCTGAGTTTTTCATCCTCTGCATAAGATCCAAGTTCTCCAATAAACACCTTTAGATGTGTGTAAGGATCTCCTAACCCGTTATATTTTTCAAAGTCAAGAGTCTTAAATTTTTCAGGATAATGAATACCAGGGAAAATACACAGATCAGCATATGAAACACTCCCGTGTGTTCCAATTCCTTTGATAGTGCGAAGGGTCTCTTCCATTTAGAGGACTTTCTTTTTTGATGTCACCAGTGTCTGGGTCTCCAGTGGGATGGGCAGCATCATGAGTTTTGTTGGTCGGATCCAGTTGCAGTTCAGGTATTGTAACGACCTGGGTTCCTCCTTATGTGGAGGATTCCGCATATACGGGTATTTTCTGACCCTGTGTAGACTGGTGTAATTCTTTTAGTAGAACAGCCAAATCTGTAATCTGTTTGCTTAATCTGTCGAATTCTTTGTGAGAAACTGGATGAAGTTCAGTCTGGTCGGATGACGACATGATTGACTGTAGGCCTGTTGCCTTTTTGGACTTTGAACGGGTGGTAGGTCTGATTGATTCCCTGCAAAAGACTTGCATAGTTTAGTCTTTAGGGAAGGTGGATAATAATATGCTATACGATGTGTCCAGTTTAGGAATTTTGTCCTGCAAAACGGATGTCAGCTGCTTATAGCATGTATGTGTACACATTTCTTCATATTTCTCATTACATGGAGATAGATATGGAAGATAATTACAAGTAATTGTGCTTTACAAGTAATTTGAAATGAGAACATGAAGAGACTTTCCTCCGTTTTGGGTTTATCAGAGGCTGACCTATCTTAGGTTACTTTCGCGGCTTTTTGGCATGAAGGTTTCCAAATCATCGCAATCTACTTGACGAGAAGTTCATCCGGTCTTTTAACTGGAGCGAATTTGGGTGGTGCCTTTCCTGAGCCTCGGAGAATTAGTCTTCTCACGAGTCCAGTAATCAAACATCGACGGGATAGCCTCCTAGTGGAGGGACCACACAACATACACTCACATACATCGCGTCTCACCGTATGACATGATGACATGTGCGAAGCACTAATATCACAAGCAGTTTATAGTGCGAAGCACTAATATCACAAGCAATTTATAGTGTGAAGCACTAAGATCGCAGACAGTTTATAGTGCGAAGCACTAAGTAAGGAAATGCATTCGTACACATTCATCATAAAATGTAAATGCAACATCCACACAAGCAGATAACAATTTTGAAAAAATTGTAATATCAGCTTAAGTCCTCTTACTGGAGTCCCCAGCAGAGTCGCCACCTGTCGATGTCGGGATTTTTAATTGTCCTGTTTCGTTACTTGTTCTTTGGTGTTCTCATTTTAGGTGAGATTTGTTTGAAAAAACAAGTGAAAAAGGTCCGACATGTATAATGTCGATGATGGACTGTTAAGAGTCGCTAGTTAATTTTTTAAATGGTTGTACCAACACAACCGAGAAAAGGTTTGCACATTGACCCAGTGATGTGACACTGCTAAACGGGTCGGTGAAACCGAGATTCATTAGGATCCGGGGACTTGGTTATACGGAGGGAAGGCGTTCGGCACCCCCCGACATCCGTGTTACCACGGTGACCGCCTCTTTTCAAGAAACTGTTATCTGAATGTGTGTGTGTATGGGTCAATGTGCTGTTACTTGGAAGTAGTGCGAGGCCTCGTTCGCACCTATATACACAGGGTTTGAATTTATGTAAAAATTCAATTTTAGCAAGATATGGCAGTGATGTTTTATAAAAGAGGTTTTTCAAACCCTGATGCTCAATAGTAATTGAGACCTTTTACACTCCCATTTTTTTCGTATTCGGCTGGATTGATTTTATTTGACAGATGTGAGGCATCCGTACGAAAATAATGTACAAAAAGGTGTTGAATTCCTCGTGGGTATGTAAACCATATGAGGAAATTCAGACACCGCAGAATAATTTACAAGCTGCTTACAGCTGAAAATGTCCATCACAGGAACCGAATCTAGATCCAATGGGATGAATCTGTGATCACATGATTCCTAGGCGCACAGAATACTGCAATTTATATGAAAGCAGTAAGCAGGTATATATATAAAAGCTATAAATATATATATATATATATATATATATATATATATATATATATATATATATATATATATATATATATATATATATATATACAAACATGATCACCAACCACGAAGTACCTCCATTGGGGATCAGAAATGTAAATAAAACTGTAAAAGCTATCAACCGCCACGGAGGAAACTCCAGGCGGGACGAAATGTACAGAAAGCTGTAAAAACGGTCAACCACCACGAAGTAAACTCCAGGTGGGACGAAGTGTATATATATATATATATATATATATATATATATATATATATATATATATATATACGCACCGGATATAAAATCCAAGCTCATCGGACAAAGTCCAACAACAATTAATATATATAAGTATATATATATATATATATATATATATATATATATATATATTAAAGCAATAAACGCACCGGATATAAAATCCAGGCTCACCGAACAAAGTTCGATAGCAGTTCATATATATATAATTATAAATATAAGAAAGTCATTAAACGCACCAGACATAAGTCTAGGCTCATCGAATAGAGTTCGACACGCAGTTTATATATATATAAGTGTATATATATACAAATGCAATTAAACGCTCCAGGCCGAAGTCTAGGCTCAATCGCGGCATAACTCGATAATGTTAGTCCATATATATATATATATATATATATATATATATATATATATATATATATATATATATATATATATAAACTAAAAATAAACCACGGACCGAAGTCCGGGCAAAATATGCAACACGACTCTCAACGTGTAGAAGGGTGTGTGCAAAGATGAAGAAAAAAACTTTAAAGTGTAAAAGAAGGCTTACAGTGGACTGTCAAAGAAGACTTCAATATCTTTAAAGTGGGTAAACACTAGCTTTTGTAGGTACAAAATAAGCTATATGTGAGCTAACAAATGTTTAAAAAGAGAAAGCACTCAGTCTGGGGTGAGTAAAGAGCAAATTGGGCAGGGCTTCCTCGCCGTTTTCTCTTACAAAATTGCCACCCCAAGCCCTCTATTTATAGAGGGTGGAGCCGCAGGTGTACCTGCGACTGAGCCGCACGTGTACCAGAGGCAACCCAAGTGGGCCTGGGTTATTTGGCTCAGGTCGTCTCGAAGTACGTGCACTAAAGCACTGTAATGTCCACTCGGACTTTCAGAAGTGCAATTCGGGCATCCGTTTGAGGTATACAGGACCTATTTCGGACCGCCGTTGTCGAGAGTTGTACGATGGCATGAGATTAAAGTTTGTGCGAAGTCATTGAAGATGGGACGGTGCCCTCCGATCTTCAAGCTTCAACTTTCATCCGTTACCCCACATAATAGTCACTCGGGATTGATTAGTCTTGTGGGACATTGTTGCGTAGATATGTTGAGGCGATGTGGCGTGACATCGTGTTGGTCAGATGACGATGTTTCCCCTCACCGGTGTTATCCCTGGATTGGGCTGATAAAGCAAACGTTGCTCAGCTTCGCTGAGATTGGACTGCTGTAATTTGTTGAAGGTCCACATTGTCATCTTTGAGGTGTGTCTATCTTCCCGATGTTATCGCCGAGCTGGTACAGTTTATCTCGTTGTGAGCACCGAGATTGAAGCTAGTTGTATTTGTAACAAGTATTTTTGGGGTTATCGCCAAAATTGCATTCCTTGGGGTTATCACCAAGGTTGGTGGCTATTCCCATGGTTGGGACTAAGACTGGATACCTCGGGGTTATCTCTGAGGCTAATCGGTCTTCTCCGGTGTGTGTTCCGATATTGTATCTAAATGCCTTGGGGTTATCTTCGAGATTGGAATTGTTACTCCCAGATTGCGATCCGAGGTTGATACTGAACTTCCGATAGTATCCGGCATGGATATGGATCGTCTTTCAAGGTTCCCTCTTAAAAGACGAATCTGTTCTCCTGCAATGTTAGTGACAGGTGTACAGAAAATTTTGAGTGTCTACAACTGTGATGCCCCCAAAATAGGTATACATCACCCATCTTTGGTAGCCAGATACAAGGTACTGAATACACATACAAACTAATTATGCAACAGTCGTGTAAAATACTACAAAACATAGGCTGTGAGTTTTAATATAAATATTGTCATCTAGACAATATCCACACTCAATGGAGTCCTTATTACATTCATTATCACACTGTTTCACAGAATAGTGAGGACTACTAATGCACCATCTAGGACCATCACTCTGTTCCCCGACTAGTCCCAACTACGTTTTCATTTCCTGAAGAGAACAATGAAAGCAAAAGGGTGAGCTCAACTAGCCTAGTAAGAAATATTATGACTAAGATAATGCAGAATAAGTTATCATTAGCCTTCAACAGTATAACAACTGATAGAATATAATAGACAACAAGTTTTAGATCAAAAACTATAGCGGAATAAGCAATCCATTAGAAGAGTCAAGTAAAGTATAAAATCTACTATCTTCTATGATTTAAAAAGTTTTTCATCAACTTTATTGCTGAGACTCGGCTTAATAAATAAAATCGAATCATCCCTGCTCCACGGCCAAGGATATTCATGTAATCATCAATGGTCATGACTATACCGAATAATCACTGGTCATAATCATACCAACAACTGTCCACCAATGAACTACAGGCCAATGAGGACTTTTACCACATCATTCATCACATTACGGTCATAATTATACCGAATAATCCCTGGACATAATCATATCAAGTCCATCTATGCACGTAAGCCAAAGATGACTTTCATCACAATATAAGCATGAGGATGATGAATATGACATAATAATTCAATAAAACAAGTTCAAGAATAAATATTAAAGATTTATAAATTAATTTATCCAGTAACCAATAACGTCCAAATTGTCAACATGATACTACTTTGTAGAGTAAAATTTATGAATGCTCAGAAGAATATTTCCATGAAAAGATACTGGATGAAGTGCAAATATCTAAGAGATTCCACTAATTTCTTAGAGTATAGAAGCCAAAGCTTTAACCAACTTAGTATAATAGAATATATGAAACTGCAAATGGATTTTCGCCCGCCATGCGGTAATCCACGTAGACAGATCATTTCCACACTTTAATAAGGAATAAATACAAAGGATCATTCACCATGCTTGTGGTAATCCACATAAACATGTTATTCCAATAGAATAATAAAGAATTGAACCAGGTCATGCGTAATCTGCACAGACAGGATATTCTAACATAATAATAAAGAATAGAATCAGGTCGTGCGTAATTCGTACTGACAGGATATTCCAACAAAATAATAAAGAATGGAATATCAACAGAATTCACCAGGCATGCGATAGACCGCACAGACAGGTTATTCCAACAGAATAATAAAGAATGGAATAACAAAAGAATTTCACCCTATATGCGGTACTTCGCATAAACTGTGACGCCCCCAAAATAGGTATACAACACCCATTCTGAGTCGCCAAATACATGGTACAGAAAACAAACTACAACTTCAATAATACAAATGTCGTGCAAAATACGACAACACATACTGTGAGTTTAAATACAAATATTGTCTTCTAGACAATATCCACACTCAAATAAATCCTCATTACAATTATTCAAACACTATTTTACAGAAATAGTGAGGACTGCTAAAACATCTTTCTAGAACCATCACTCCATACCCCGACTAGATCCTGCTATGTTCTCACCTCCTGAGAAGAAAAATGGAACAAAAAGGAAAAGGGTGAGCTCAACTAGCCCAGTAAAGAATATTATGACTAAGATAATATACAAACAAATTATCGTTAGTCTTCAACAGGGAAAAATCTGATAGAATATAATCGACAACAAGTTTTAGATCAACAACTGCAGCGGAAACAACAAACCATTAGAAGAGTCAAGTAGAGAAAGAATTCTACTATCTTCTAAGATTTAAAAGTCCATCATCAATATTTTATCCCTGTAACATCAATTAATAATCATCTTTATCCAAATATTCATCTTTGCACTACAGGCCAAAGATATTCATTTGTATCACCTGTCAGTCATGTTCATCTCAACACCTGTTCATCTTTGCACTACAGGCCAAAGATATTCATCAAGTAATCATACATCTTTGCACTACAAGCCAAAGATATTCATCAAGTAATCATACATCTTTGCACTACAGGCCAAAGATATTCATTAATATCATCATTTAGGACTGAGGATGATGAAAAATATCTTAAAGAGAACGAATCCAATGAGACAGAAGGATAAATAGTAGGGATTCGTATAACAGTTTATCCAAGATCAATAATACTTCATAATAATCAATTGTGAAGCAGAATTCAAAAATAAAGATTAAAACATGGATACAATCAAAGATAGTAACCATAATAGACATCTTGGACAAAAAGGGAAAATTTTATTTTTCGGTGAATAGTGCCGTATTCGTGAATAGTACCGTATACGTGAATAGTGCCGTATACGTGAATAGTAATCCCGACACAAAAAGTTCCAAATTTGATAAAAACTCATATCAATATTTCAGCATAATGATATTGAAGAAAATAATATCATTAAAAAGAAAATAATATCCCTTACCTCAAAATATCAGTACTTCTGGTCGGAATACAGGTATAAGGCTGAAAGAAACTTGCTCTGATGAATAGAAACTCTCAAAGTATCTAAATACTCACAAAATACACTCAATAATCTAGAGAGAGAAAGAGAGAAAACTTGTTTCTGGTGTGATTTTCAATTCTAACTTAGCCCTCTATTTATAGGAAAATTTTGGTAGGTTTGACCTGCAACCTGATGGCTTTACCTGCTACTATTCCCACCCACCACATTTGAAATATAATTCAGCACATTTCTTCACCAACCACAAGTGGGGCCCACCAATTCTAGAATTTTCCACCAAAATGATAAACTCCGAAAATTCAACAATTTCTGAACCAGTCATCTTGTAAAATTCGTAATAAATCATACGTTCATTTTTAACGGTTCAAAATTTGTGGACATATACTCAACTTATATATGTATAACATATCCAAAAATTACCACGATCCAACGGTCGGATTAAAAATTATAACCCCCGCAAACTATCTCAAAAACCCTGATTTTTAATACCTCCATTCCGACAAAAATACTGACAAAAACCTCAACATTAACTCCTTCATTTTTAACCACAAAAATATATCCCTCATTTATATCCACATAAAATAAATATTTTCTTATCATATGAATCAATAATTAATTATTCACAAATAATATTACAGAATCACATTTATGACAACCAGGCCGTTCCCAGGAAAGAGGGGGCTTTCCAATAAGGATTTCTCCTTACTGGCGCGCAATTAGATGACCAAACCTCTCCTTAGACAGAACTTTCTAGACATTGCCAATAATGTTATCTAATAATATTATTCAAATAATATGAATTATTGATCTGATAAATGAAAATACTGTGCAGCAACAATTATTGAAACAACAATAATATAAAATATCAACGCAGCAATTATTGAATCAATAAAATAAAATATTGAATAATAACTACTGTAACAATTATTGAGTAGTGCCTTCTTACGTAAGAATCAATAATTGGTGCAATACCGTGTGCTACTGTATTTTAACCACCGGGTATTCCAACAGTATTAACGGTAACAACTACGCCGTTATTTATAAATAACTTATACTTGTCGTTTTCTTCATCCAATCGCTTTCCGTTATGGGGCCCACACAAGGCTGCGCCGTCGTACGAATATTCCCCGACAGCAAGAATATTCCACGACCAAACGAATATTTCCCGACAAAATGAATATTTTATAACCACTTGCTTATTTTGCAAAATTTGCACATTTCACCCATAACCAAAGTATTATATCAAATTAACCCCTTATTATTCACAATAATATTTAGAGAAAATTTGATTTTATTCATTAATAAGTTGGGGTCTTACAACCTCCCCTCCTTATGAAATTTCGTCCTCGAAATTGACGTACGTACCTGATGTTTCAAAAAGGTGAGGATACCTCGCTTTCATTTCTGATTCCAACTCCCAGGTCATTTCTTCAATAGCATGGTTTCTCCACAAAACCTTAACTTGTGGTATAACCTTCGTGCGTAGGACATGCTCTTTCCTATCCAAGATCTTAACAGGTACCTCCTCGTACGTTAAATCTTCAGCTATCTCGTCTGGTTCTAACTCAATAATGTGGTTCGGGTCTTTAACATATTTACGAAGCATAGATATGTGAAAAACATTATGAACACGAGACATGCTTGGAGGTAATGCGAGTCTATATGCCACATTTCCTATTCGCTCAAGAATCTCAAATGGACCAACAAATCTTGGATTGAGCTTTCCTCTCTTCCCAAATCTTGTAACTCCCTTCCATGGTGCAACACGTAATAATACATGATCCCCAATATTAAATTCCACGTCCTTCCGATGAAGATCCGCATAACTCTTTTGTCGATCCTGTGCCGTTTGTATACGTTGTCGAATCGTTTGGATCTTCTCTGTAGTAATGCGTACCAACTCTGGTCCCAACAATGTTGCTTCACCCACCTCGTCCCAGCATACTGGAGAACGACATTTTCTTCCATACAACGCCTCGAATGGAGCCACACCTATGCTCGCCTGATAACTGTTGTTGTAGGAGAATTCCACCAATGGTAGGTACTTATCCCAACTCCCTTTGAGATCTAGGACACAAAGTCTTAATAGATCTTCAAGAGTTTGAATAGTCCTCTCTGATTGTCCGTCCGTTTGAGGATGGTATGCCGAACTGAATCGTAAATCCGTGCCCATAGCTTTCTGCAAGCTAACCCAAAATCGTGAAGTGAATCTTGGGTCACGATCCGAAACTATGGATACTGGCATGCCATGCAATCTCACAATCTCGTTCACGTACATACTAGCAAGACGTTCAAGGGAATAAGTCTCACGTATCGGCAAGAAATGAGCGGACTTGGTTAATCTATCAACAATAACCCAAATCGCATCTATGCCTTGAGAAACCTTGGGAAGACCCGTAACAAAATCCATAGTAATGTGTTCCCACTTCCATTTCGGGATCTCAAGTGGTTGCAATGGACCCTTTGGCACTTGATGCTCCGCCTTTACACGTTGACAAGTTAAACACCTCGAGATAAACTCCGCGATCTCTCTTTTCATATTGCTCCACCAAAATGTATGTCGAAGATCGTGATACATTTTGGTACTCCCAGGATGGATTGCAAACGGTGTGTTGTGTGCCTCCATCATTATTCTATGCTTCAAGTCAAAATCGTTAGGAACACAAAGTCTGGAGTTGACTCGAAGTATTCCTTCTTCATCGATTCTTGCTTCTGGAATAGCACCTTCTTGCACTTTCTTCTTCATACGCATCAGCTCCATGTCCGTAGCTTGAGCAGCTTTAACTTTATCGATTAAAGTCGGTTCTACTCGTATATTTGATATCATCATGTGGGTACTTGGAGCCTTCATCTCTATCTCCATCCTTTGCAAGTCATACAAAATGGGCCTTTGTGTTAACAACATTGCACTCGTACCCGCATATGATCTTCTACTCAATGCGTCAGCTACTACGTTTGCTTTTCCAGGATGATATTGGATGGTATGATCGTAATCTTTCAACAGCTCAAGCCAACGTCGTTGCCGCATGTTGAGTTCCTTTTGGGTGAAGAAATATTTGAGGCTTTTATGATCTGTATAGATCTCCACTTTCTCCCCATACAGGTAGTGTCTCCAGATTTTCAACGCAAAAACGACTGCTGCCAACTCCAAATCATGAGTAGGATAATTCCTCTCATATTCTTTGAGTTGTCGTGAGGCATAGGCTATGACTTTCCCATGTTGCATGAGAACACATCCTAACCCTTTGCCTGAAGCATCGCTGTAGATAACAAATCCATCCGAACCAGATGGTATTGTCAGAACAGGTGCCGAAATGAGTCTCCTCTTGAGTTCTTGGAAACTCTTCTCGCATTCCTCACTCCATACGAATTTTGTATCTTTCCGAGTCAGCTGAGTTAACGGAGTAGCGATTCGAGAAAATCCTTCCACAAATCTCCGATAATAACCAGCTAAGCCTAGAAAGCTACGTACTTCGATTACCTACTTAGATTGCTCTCAACTGTGACTTATATCCCAACCTTCGATAGCACGTCACAATGACACCTATCCGTTTACTACCGCACGAATATGGCGTCCCCTACGGAGAGTCTGGATTCAGTGCATTCCATAAAGGAAGTCACCAGATAAAGGCTCGGTTATCAACTTCTATAGTTAGGTTTTTAACTCCCGAAGTTCAATAGGAGTCATTCGATATAAGATTTTAGAAATGAGTTTTGTATCGGGTTGAAGATCAATACAAAAATTCAATATCACGCTCTGGGTTAAGCCAGGAAATTCTTCAGGAAATACGTCAAAAATTTTACTAACAATAGAAATATCATTCACATCTGACGTATTTTTGTTCAAGTTCATAACATAGCTAAGAAAGCTTGACATCCGTTTTTCAATAAACGAATGACTTTACGGCTTGATATGAAAGAGTTTGACTTCAATGGTTTGGTTGCTTGAATTTGAATAACAGGTTGCTTAGGAATATGAAAACTAACAACCTTACAAAAGCAATCAATTTGGCATGATGAGTAGTTAACCAATCAATTCCTAAAATCACATCAAAAGCAAGTATCTTTAAAGAGATAAGGTCAACAGGTAATGTGATAGTGCCAACTTGGATCAAACAAGATTTATAAATAGTGGATGTAACGAAAGTTTCTCCTAACGGAGTTTCAACAGATAGGTCAAAGTTTAATTTCTCCGGAGTCAAGTTTAAACGTTGAGCACAAGCAGGAGAGATAAAAGAATGGGTAGAACCGGTATCTAATAAAGTATAAACTTCGCAAAAATTTATAATTAACTACCCGTGATAATTTCGTTCGGGTTCCTCGCATTCTGACCAGTCACGACAAACGCTCTTCCAGGAACCGTTGATTTGACTTATCCGGGACAACTTTTGGAGTCACCATCCCCGCTGAACTTGGTTTTGCTACAGAACACTCTCGAGCTATATGACCCTCCTTTCCACAGTTATAACATACCTTGAATTGTTGTGGGCAGTTTGGGCTGATATGTCCCTCCTCTCCGCATTTGTAACATCTAACTGGCGGTCGTTCTCCTCCCCTAGAATTTGTTCCTGGTGCTGGTGCTGCTATCGACGTCTTCCTATCATTGTTAAATCTTCTCTTCTTGAAATTTTCACTTGACTCACCTCTCCTATTATCATGGCCACGATGACCACCCGAGTGGTTACCGCTTTTGTCCGAATGCTTTCCTTCCCTCTGGTTTTCATTGCTTCGATGACTGCCGCCACCGGTATGACCCTGGTTGTGGTCCCTCGGTTGAACATACTCATTATCTCGCTCTAATAATTGAGCCCTGTTTACAACATCTGAATATAAAGAAAATTTATGAGAGATAAGATATTGTCGAATCTCGGGTTTTAGACCTCTCAGAAACATCCTTGTCATTCGTTCCTCATTTTCGACCAAATGAGGTGCAAACCTGGATAACTCTGCAAACTTCGCCTCGTACTGGGACACCGTCATGTTGTTTTGTTCCAGTCTGATAAACTCCACCTCCTTCATATGACGAATACTTTCAGGAAAGTACTTGTCATTGAACAGTTTTTGAAATGTTTTCCAGGACATGTTGAGTGCGTCAGGCTGGGTACGCTTCACAGACTCCCACCAGTAGTCTGCCTCACCGCGGAACATAAATGTGGCGAATGGAACCTTCTGTTCCTCCGTGCATCCCAAGACATCAAATATCTTGGTAATTTGCTTGACCCACGTTTCCGCCATGATCGGATCCGGCTTTCCCTTAAATTCTGGTGGTCCCAATTCTTTGAACTGCTTAGCTGTGACAAACCGCGCGTTGTTATCATTTCCACCCGTATTCTGCACACGAGTCTCCCTCGTCTGATTTTGCATGAACTGCAAAAAGCTCCTAAACATTCCATCATTCATCGTTTGCTCGGTAACGTTGTTTACAGGAGGAATATTGCCTTCCTGTTGCACGTTCCCCTGGGTGGTGATCAAAGGTGTCTCCACGGTCTGATTTACTCCATTATTAACGTTCTCAGCTGCCATTCTTAAATACTGCCATAAAACAAGGGTTAATAGTCATGTCATATATTATCCCTATACTCTGACCGACCAAATAAACACCAAATAAACTTAGTCAAGTCATACTAGTGAAGGAATTCCCCGTCTCTCCCCTCCTAGTTCTTGTCTCACATCTCAGCCAGGGATCATATCCCTAAGCTCTGATACCAACTGTGACGCCCCCAGAATAGGTATACAACACCCATTCTGAGTCGCCAAATACATGGTACAGAAAGCAAACTACAACTTCAATAATACAAATGTCGTGCAAAATACGACAACACATACTGTGAGTTTAAATACAAATATTGTCTTCTAGACAATATCCACACTCAAATAAATCCTCATTACAATTATTCAAACACTATTTTACAGAAATAGTGAGGACTGCTAAAACATCTTTCTAGAACCATCACTCCATACCCCGACTAGATCCTGCTATGTTCTCACCTCCTGAGAAGAAAAATGGAACAAAAAGGAAAAGGGTGAGCTCAACTAGCCCAGTAAAGAATATTATGACTAAGATAATATACAAACAAATTATCGTTAGTCTTCAACAGGGAAAAATCTGATAGAATATAATCGACAACAAGTTTTAGATCAACAACTGCAGCGGAAACAGCAAACCATTAGAAGAGTCAAGTAGAGAAAGAATTCTACTATCTTCTAAGATTTAAAAGTCCATCATCAATATTTTATCCCTGTAACATCAATTAATAATCATCTTTATCCAAATATTCATCTTTGCACTACAGGCCAAAGATATTCATTTGTATCACCTGTCAGTCATGTTCATCTCAACACCTGTTCATCTTTGCACTACAGGCCAAAGATATTCATCAAGTAATCATACATCTTTGCACTACAGGCCAAAGATATTCATTAATATCATCATTTAGGACTGAGGATGATGAAAAATATCTTAAAGAGAACGAATCCAATGAGACAGAAGGATAAATAGTAGGGATTCGTATAACAGTTTATCCAAGATCAATAATACTTCATAATAATCAATTGTGAAGCAGAATTCAAAAATAAAGATCAAAACATGGATACAATCAAAGATAGTAACCATAATAGACATCTTGGACAAAAAGGGAAAATTTTATTTTTCGGTGAATAGTGCCGTATTCGTGAATAGTACCGTATACGTGAATAGTGCCGTATACGTGAATAGTAACCCCGACACAAAAAATTCCAAATTTGATAAAAACTCATATCAATATTTCAGCATAATGATATTGAAGAAAATAATATCATTAAAAAGAAAATAATATCCCTTACCTCAAAATATCAGTACTTCTGGTCGGAATACCGGTATAAGGCTGAAAGAAACTTGCTCTGATGAATAGAAACTCTCAAAGTATCTAAATACTCACAAAATACACTCAATAATCTAGAGAGAGAAAGAGAGAAAACTTGTTTCTGGTGTGATTTTCAATTCTAACTTAGCCCTCTATTTATAGGAAAATTTTGGTAGGTTTGACCTGCAACCTGATGGCTTTACCTGCTACTATTCCCACCCACCACATTTGAAATATAATTCAGCACATTTCTTCACCAACCACAAGTGGGGCCCACCAATTCTAGAATTTTCCACCAAAATGATAAACTCCGAAAATTCAACAATTTCTGAACCAGTCATCTTGTAAAATTCGTAATAAATCATACGTTCATTTTTAACGGTTCAAAATTTGTGGACATATACTCAACTTATATATGTATAACATATCCAAAAATTACCACGATCCAACGGTCGGATTAAAAATTATAACCCCCGCAAACTATCTCAAAAACCCTGATTTTTAATACCTCCATTCCGACAAAAATACTGACAAAAACCTCAACATTAACTCCTTCATTTTTAACCACAAAAATATATCCCTCATTTATATCCACATAAAATAAATATTTTCTTATCATATGAATCAATAATTAATTATTCACAAATAATATTACAGAATCACATTTATGACAACCAGGCCGTTCCCAGGAAAGAGGGGGCTTTCCAATAAGGATTTCTCCTTACTGGCGCGCAATTAGATGACCAAACCTCTCCTTAGACAGAACTTTCTAGACATTGCCAATAATGTTATCTAATAATATTATTCAAATAATATGAATTATTGATCTGATAAATGAAAATACTGTGCAGCAACAATTATTGAAACAACAATAATATAAAATATCAACGCAGCAATTATTGAATCAATAAAATAAAATATTGAATAATAACTACTGTAACAATTATTGAGTAGTGCCTTCTTACGTAAGAATCAATAATTGGTGCAATACCGTGTGCTACTGTATTTTAACCACCGGGTATTCCAACAGTATTAACGGTAACAACTACGCCGTTATTTATAAATAACTTATACTTGTCGTTTTCTTCATCCAATCGCTTTCCGTTATGGGGCCCACACAAGGCTGCGCCGTCGTACGAATATTCCCCGACAGCAAGAATATTCCACGACCAAACGAATATTTCCCGACAAAATGAATATTTTATAACCACTTGCTTATTTTGCAAAATTTGCACATTTCACCCATAACCAAAGTATTATATCAAATTAGCCCCTTATTATTCACAATAATATTTAGAGAAAATTTGATTTTATTCATTAATAAGTTGGGGTCTTACATAAACAGGTTATTCCAACATAATAATTAAGAATATAATAACAGAAGAATTTCACCATGTATGCGCTACTTCGCATAGACAGGGTATTCCAACACAATAATAAAGAATAGAATAACAAAAACTCTCTTCATGAATACGAAAGAAATAATACCCCTTACGAGTACAATAAATAATATCCCTTACCTTAGAAAAACTAAATATTGGAGTAGTGAAGTAGCATAATATTTTTTTTCTTTCTCTCTATAGTTTCTCTCTCTAGAGTTTCAGTGAATTCGTAAGAAATAATGAAAGAATGATGTAAGACCCCAAATTCTTAATAAATGAAATTTAATTTTCTCTATTTATTATTTTGAAATAGTAAGGGTTGAATTGATTAATGAGGTTAGTTATGGGTAAAATGCGCAAATATTTCAAAAAAAGTAGGTGGTTATAAAATATTCATTGTTGTCGGGGAATATTCGTTTGGTCGTGAAATATTCTTGTTGTCGGGGAATATTCGTATGACGGCACAGTCTTTTGTGGGCCCATAACGAAAAGCGATTGAATAAAGAAAATGACAGGTATAAGTTGTTTATAAATAACGGCGTAGTTGTTACCATTAATACTGTTGGAATACCCGGTGATTAAAATACGGTAATACGCGTTATTGCACAGTAGCACACGGTATTGCACCAATTATTGATTCTTACATGAGAAGGTACTACTCAATAATTGTTATAGTAATTACTGTTCAGTATTTTATTTTATTGTTTCAATAATTACTACGTTGATATTTTATATTATTGTAATTTCAATAATTGTCACGACACATTATTTTTTATTATTGAAGCAATAATTCATATTATCTGAATAATATTATTAGATAATATTATTGGCAATGTCTAGAAAGTTCTGTCTAAAGAGAGGTTTGGTTACCTAATTGCGCGCCAGTAAGGAGAAATTCTTATTGGAAAGCCCCCTCTTTCCTGGGAACTGCCTGGTTGTCAGTATTGTGATTCGGTAATATTATTTATGAATAATTAATTATTAATTTATATGATGAGGAAAATATTAATTTTATGTGAATATAGATGGAAATTTTTTTTTAAAGTGACAATTGTTAAAAATCGATATTTTATCTTTTCTGATAAAATAATATTTTATTATATTATTATAATATAATAATGATGATTTTTTTATAATGAATGTGGGATATATGAGTATATGAGGAGAAAGAGTATTTTTGTTCCAAAAGTTGTTTAAAACATGTTAAACATGTCTGTGGGCCCAATTCTTGACTGAAATTTGATTATAGCCTGAAAAATCACCCGTTTATAGATTTCGGTCAATTTCTGTTTAGAATTTGGAAAAACTTTCTTCTGCAAAGTTGTAGAAAATTGAATTTCCTATAAAAAATCGCGAGACTCGAATTTTCTGATAAAAGGGCTATTTATTATGAATTATTGAAGTTTCGAAGTTCCGAAATAATTGATTTTTTGAAAGTTTTGATTAATTTTAATAACAAAAACGTTTTTTTTATTTAATTGACTATTGGTGGCTGATATTTGGATCTAATTTGGTGTGCGTAAGAATTTTTATATAATATATTAATATTATATTAAATTTTCTACTTTGGTGTTCTAAGAATTTTCCTATAAATAGGGTGCTTAGGTTAGAATTGAAAATCACATCAGAAACTAAAGATTTCTCTCTCTTTCTCTCTCTATAATATCGAGTGTATTTTGTAAGTATTTTTATACTTTGAGTATTGCTATACGGTGCAAGTTCCTTCAGCACTATATCTGATATTCCAACCAGAAGTACTATTTAGTTGAGGTAAGGGATGTTATTCTTCTTAAATGATATTATTTTCTTCAATATTATTATGTCGAAATATTTGTTGGAACTTTTTATCAAATTTGAAACTTTTTCATGTCGGGGTTACTATTCATGAGTTACTATGAGTTACTATTCACGAGTATTATTCACGAAGCATGATGATGTTTTTTGTGAAATTTCTATCTTTTAGTGTTGGAATTACTATTCACGTATACGGCACTATTCACGTATACAGCACTATTCACAAATACGACACTTTTCATCGAAAAATAAAATTTTTTTCTTTTTGTCCAAAATATCTATTATGGATACTAGCTTTGATTGTATCCATGTTTTGATCATTCTTAAATTTTACTCCACTATGATTACTTATGAGGTATTTTTGGACATGGAATAGCTGAAATACGAATCCTTAATATTTATTCTTTTGTTTCACTGGATTCGTTTTCTTTAAAACATTTTTCATCATCCTCAGTCTTAAATGATGATATAACTGAATATCTTTGGCCTGTAGTGCAAAGATGAATGATTTCTGATGAATATCTTTGGCCCGTAGTGCAAAGATGAACAGGTGTTTAGATGAACATGACCAACTGATGAATATCTTTGGCCTGTAGTGCAAAGATGAATATTTGATTCCATATATATATTGATTGATGTTATAGGGATAAAAAATAGACGATGAACTTTTAAATTCATATATAGAAGATATTAGATTTTATTCTCTACTTAACTCTTCTAATGAATTATTATTTCCGCTGCGAATATTGATTTAAAACTTGTTGTCTATTGTATTCTATTAGATTTTTTCCTGTTGAAGACTAACGATAATTTGTTTTATATTATCTTAGTCATAATATTTTTTACTGGGCTAGTTGAGCTCACTTTTTTTCTTTTGTTCCATTTTTCTTCTTAGGAGGCGAGAATATAGTGAGTACTAGTCGGGGTATGGAATGAAGGTTCTAGAAAGTCGTTTTAGTAGTCCTCACCATTTTTGTAAAATAATGTATCAATAATTGTAATGAGGACTTATTTGAGTGTGGATATTGTCTAGATGGCAATATTTGTATTTAAACTCACAGTTTTTTATGCTATATTAATAAAGTTGTAGTTGTTTCTGTACCATGTATTTTGACGACTCAAAATGGGTGTTGTATACCTATTTTGGGGGCTTCACAAATGAGCTTCTATTTATAGAAGAACTGAAAGTAGCTATTGGTCTTAACGAAGGGTCCAAATGACTCCTAGTAATATTGAAGAGACAACTACTATTTGCGAAGGGAAAATTAACTCTTGGAACTGCGAAGGGACAATTAACTCTTGGAACACCGAAGAGACAAGTAACTCTTGGAAAATCGAAGGGACATGTAACTCTTGAAAAACTGAAGGGATAAGTTACTATTAAAACTTTAAACCAACGATCCATATTGATTTAATTAAAACTTTAAACGAACGATCCATATTGATTTACTATTATAATTTCAACCAACTGTCTGAAAAATTATCACATCTTCTCATGGAATAATATTGTACTCAAAAATGATTTGGACTGAAAAGAAATATATTTTTTGGGTGACTAGTACCCCATGAATAGTACTTCGAGAATAGTACCCCGACACAAAAAGTGTTTCAAATACCCGAGTGAACAATACTAGAGTGAATAGTAACTGGGTGAATAGTAGCCCATGAATAGTAACTCGTGAATAGTACTTCGACACAAAAAGTGCCCCGAATACCCGATTGGTCAATATAACCTCCAGACATCAATTATTATCGAAATAAATATCAATTTCTACTAACAGTAATAATTTCCACACAATGGAACTATCAATTTCATCTTTAATTAACACGAACTTATTCATCATTAATATTATAATTCACAATATTTAACAACTAGGTCGTTCCCAGGAAAGAGGGGGCTTTCCGATAAGGATTTCTCCTTATTGACGCGCAATTAGGTGATCAAACCTCTCCTTGACAGAACTTCTAGACATTGTCAATATTGCAAATAATAATATGAATAACTTTGCCGTCTCAATTATTGATTTAATAATATATCATATTATGCAGATGATATTGTGACAATAATTGAATCAATAATATGAGAGATATGATGCATCAATTACTGTAGCAATAATTCAGTATAACTGAGTGACTTCTCACATAAGCGTCAATAATCAATACCGTGTGCTACTATGAAACCACGCGTATTACTGTACTTTTACTACCGGGTAGTTCAACAGTTTTAACTGTAACACCTCCGCCGTTATTTTTATAAAAAGATAATTCTGTCGTTTTCTAACTACAACAATACTTTCGTTGTGGGGTCCACCAATGATTGTGTCGTCGTACGAATATTCCCTGTTAAAATGAATATTCCCCGACCAATCGAATATTATATAACCACTTGCTTACTTTGTAAAATTTATAAATATTACCCACAACTATAACATTATATCAAATCCACGCCATAATATTCAAAAATATATTTCGAGAAAATTATTATTTATTCATAAAAGTTGGGGTCTTACAGTTGGGCCATGTAGACATCTTCGGAAAGATGGACTTACAGAAAGGCATCATTAACATCCAACTATCGCAACTGCCAACCTCTACTGATTGCCAGGCTTAGAACAAGGCGTATTATTGTCGGCTTGACAACCGGACTAAAGGTGTCAAGATAATCCACTCCAGGTCATTGATGAAAACCTTTGGCAACTAATCTGGCTCTTTGATAACCCGAGATTTCGAATAATCAAAATTTTATGAATAATTTTTTTTTAATTAATATTAATATTGATTATCAATTTTGTGACAAGTTTCTGTGATACGAGTCTCGAGAAGGTCAATTTGTGTATTGACTAATAAAATTAAAAGTAGAGTTGTGCTTAAGGGATAATAGAAACCCTAACCCTAAGTCCGGATAGGGATTCGATAGAAAATATAATTAAAATAATTATTTTGATAAGTATGTGTTTGTACTGTATATAGATTTTGATTGATCGAATAAGGTTTAAAATTTATAAACCCCAATAAGAGACTAGAAACCCTAATCTCAGATTTAGGAAACCTAACGTATAGTTAGAAACCCTAATTGAAAGCCGAAAAACCCTAATTTCATATTCAAAAATCCTAAAACTCTAATTAGGAAACCCTAATCCAAATTGACAAGCCTAATGTGTTTATTACACTAAAATAAGATTAGAAAACCCTAATTATATTTTAGTATCTTAATTTCTATTTTACAAACCCTAATTGTAATTTGGAAATTTTATTTTTCTAACTAAAACCCTAATTTGGAAATTGTGGAAACTAATTATTTAAAACCTAAGGGTTAGAACCTTAGGGTTAAACCCAAAAGGTTAAACCCTAAGGATTTATGCAATTGTCTAGAATGCCATTAAATTTATTTTACAAATAACCAAAATTCCCTTTTTTATTTTCTTTAATTGATAACTTGTAAAAATGCTAGCAAATTTAGTTGGTGAACCACTATATTGACTTGGTGAGTGTATATCTAGCATACCAGTCGAAAATAATCAGATCTAGCAACAACATAAGCAATATATAGATTTGAGAGAGAGAAAGTCCTCATTTTTGCTCATTTCTTTCCAAAGCTCTCACCTACTGTGACGCCCCCAAAATTAGGTATACATCACCCATCTTGGGTCATCAGATACATAGTACAGAATACAAATACAACTGATTAATACATCTGTCGTGTACAATACGACAAAACATAAACTGTGAGTTTGAATACAAATATTATCTTCTAGAGAGTATTCATACTCAAAATGAGTCCTCATTACATTTATTAACACACCATTACATAGAATAGTGAGGACTACTAACTAATACTATCATTCGGACCATCACTCCGTACCCCGACTTGTCCCAGCTACGTTCTCATTTCCTGAAGAGAACAGTGAAAGAAAGGGTGAGCTCAACTAGCCCAGTAAGAAATATTATGACTAAGATAATGCAGAATAAATTATCGTTAGCCTTCAACAATGTTAAACTGATAAAATATAATAGACATCAAGTTTAACTGTAGCGGAACAAGCAATCCATTAAAAGAGTCAAGTAGAAAATAAACTCTACTATCTTTTATGATTTAAAAGATTTTCCAACACTGTGATCGCTGAGACTCAGCTTAATAAAATAATCCACATCATCGAATCACCCCTGCACTACGGCCAAGGATATTCGTATATTCATTAATGGTCATGATCATGCCAACAACTGTCCATCAATGCACTACGGGCCAATGAGGACTTTTACCACATCATTTGTAACATTACGGTCATGATTATACCGAATAATCCCTGGTCATAATCATACCAAGTCCATCTATGCACTACAGCCACAGATGACTTTCAACATTTTATAAACATGAGGATGATGACAATGATATAAGAATTCAATAAAACAAGTTCAAGAATTAATTTATCCAAGAATTAACAACGTCCAAATTGTCAACATGATACTGCATTGTGGAGTAAAATTCAAGAATGCTTAGAAGAATATTTTCTTGAAAAGATACTGGATGAAACGCAACTATCAAGGATATTCCACAAATTTCATGGAGTATAGAAGTCAAAACTTAACCAACTGAGTACAATAAAGAATGGAATAACAAAAGAAATCACCATGCATGCGATAGACCGCACAGACAGGTTATTCCAACAGAATAATAAATAATGGAACCAGGTCCGGCGTAAACGCACAGACAGGATATTCCGACAGAATAATAAATAATGGAACCAGGTCCGGTGTAAAACACACAGACAGGATATTCCAACAGAATAATAATAAAACGGAACCAGGTCCGGTGTAAAACACACAGACAGGATGTTCCAACAGAATAATAAACGGAACCAGGTCCGGTGTAAAACACACAGACAGGATGTTCCAACAGAATAATAACAAGACGAAACCAGGTCCGGTGTAAAACACACAGACAGGATGTTCCAACAGAATAATAGAAGAATGTCACCAAGTATAGGGTATATCCGCGTATACAGGTTATTCCAACAGAATAATAAGAAATGGAATAACAACAGTTCTCTTCATGAATAAGAAAGAATAACACCCCTTACCGTTTTAAAGACGAGCTGAAATAAGGAAGTAGTTAAGTAGCAGAATACTCTTCTTCTCTTTCTCTAAAGTTTCTCTCTATAGTTTCTCTCTCTAGAGTTCAGTGAATTCGTAAGAAATAATGAAGGAATGAGCTGCTATTTATAGAAAAATAGAATGCATAGTAACTAATCCATGAACGGTCCAGATTGATTACTTTAATCTGACGGTCCATATTTAAAGAAAAATCTTTTAAATAAAATATAATATATTCTATTTATAGAATAACTTTAATAAAGTATTTTGTTTTATATAAAAAGATGTTTCTGTTTTATTACGAATAAAACAAAACGTCATTATCGCTAAATAATTCATATTATTAACTGACAATAATGGAATCAAACTGAGTGACTTCTCACATAAGCATTAATAATCAATACCGTGTGCTACTATGCAACCACACGTATTACTGTACTTTTACTACCGAGTAGTTCAACAGTAACAATGGTAAAACTTCCGCCGTTATTTTTAATAAAATATTTTTGTCGTTTTCTCAATCCGACAATAATTCCGTTGTGGGGTCCACCAATGATTGTGCCGTCGTACGAATATTCCCCGACAAAAAGAATATTTTCCGACCAAACGAATATTTTATAACAACTTGCTTACTTTGCAAAATTTATAAATATTACCCACAACTATAACATTATATCAAATTAACTCCATAATATTCAAAAATGATATTTATAGAAAATTCATCTTTATTTATAAAAGTTGGGGTCTTACAACCTCCCCTTCTTATGAAATTTCGCCCTCGAAATTAGGGTACGTACCTGGTATGTCGAAGAGGTAAGGATACCTTGATTTCATTTCAGATTCTAACTCCCAAGTCATTTCCTCAACATCGTGGTTTCTCCACAAAACTTTGACTTGAGGTATAACCTTGGAGCGTAGAATATGTTCCTTCTTATCCAAGATTTGAACAGGAACTTCTTCATACGTCAAATCCTCCGCTATTTCGTCCGGTTCTAACTCAATAATGTGGTTCGGGTCTTCCACATATTTGCGTAACATGGATATGTGGAAAACGTTATGAACACGAGACATACTTGGCGGTAAAGCGAGTCTATAAGCCACAGTTCCTACTCGATCGAGGATTAAAAATGGACCGATGAATCGAGGATTTAGCTTTCCTCTCTTTCCAAATCTCGTAACTCCTTTCCATGGAGCAACACGTAAGAACACATGATCTCCTACATCAAATTCCACGTCCTTTCGATGAAGATCAGCATAACTCTTTTGTCGATCTTGTGAGGTTTTTATACGTTGTCGGATCGTTTGAATCTTTTCTGTAGTCATACGTACCAACTCCGGTCCCAACAACGTTGCTTCGCCCACCTCATCCCAGCATACTGGAGAACGACATTTTCTTCCATACAATGCTTCGAATGGAGCCATGCCAATACTTGCTTGATAACTGTTGTTGTAGGAAAACTCCACCAATGGTAAGAACTTGTCCCAACTTCCCTTGAAGTCAAAGACACAGAGTCTTAATAGATCTTCAAGAGTTTGAATAGTCCTCTCTGATTGTCCGTCCGTCTGAGGATGATATGCTGAACTAAATCGTAACTCCGTGCCCATAGCTTTTTGTAAACTAACCCAAAATCGTGAAGTGAATCTTGGGTCTCGGTCAGAAACTATGGATACTGGCATACCATGCAGTCTTACAATCTCGTTTATGTACATACGAGCAAGACGTTCAAGTGTATAAGTTTCTCGTATCGGTAAGAAATGAGCAGACTTGGTCAATCTATCAACAATGACCCAAATCGCATCAATACCTTGAGAAACCCTAGGAAGACCGGTAACGAAATCCATGGTAATGTGCTCCCACTTCCATTCTGGAATTTCAAGTGGTTGCAATGGACCTTTTGGTACTTGATGCTCCGCTTTGACTCGTTGACAAGTTAGACACCTTGAGATAAACAACGCTATCTCTCTCTTCATATTGCTCCACCAAAATGTATGACGAAGATCATGATACATTTTGGTACTTCCAGGATGGATTGCAAACGGTGTGTTGTGCGCCTCCATCATGATTTCATACTTTAAATCAGGGTTGTTAGGAACACAAAGTCTGGAGTTGACTCGAAGTATTCCTTCTTCATCGATTCTTGCTTCCGGCATAGAACCTTCTTGCACTTTCTTCCTCATACGCATCAGCTCCAGGTCTGTAGCTTGAGCAGCTTTAACTTTATCGATTAAAGTCGGTTCTACTCGTATATTCGCCATCATCACATGGGTCCCTGGAGTCTTTAACTCTATCTCCATCCTTTGCAAGTCACACAAAATGGGCCTTTGCGTTGTTAATATTGCACTTGTACCGCATATGATCTTCTACTCAATGCGTCAGCTACCACGTTCGCTTTTCCAGGATGGTATTGAATGGTATGATCATAATCTTTCAACAGTTCAAGCCAACGTCGTTGTCGCATGTTGAGTTCCTTTTGAGTGAAGAAATATTTGAGGCTTTTATGATCCGTAAAGATCTCCACTTTCTCCCCATACAAGTAATGCCTCCAAATTTTAAGTGCAAAGACAACAGCTGCCAACTCTAGATCATGAGTAGGATAATTCCTCTCATATTCCTTGAGTTGTCTTGATGCATAGGCTATGACTTTTCCATGTTGCATGAGAACGCATCCCAACCCTTTGCTCGAAGCATCACTGTAGATGACAAATCCCTCCGAGCCAGATGGTATTGTTAGAACAGGTGCTGAAATGAGTCTCCTCTTGAGTTCTTGAAAACTCTGCTCACATTCTTCGCTCCAACCAAACTTTGTATCTTTCCGAGTCAGCTGAGTTAATGGAGTAGCGATTCGAGAAAATCCTTCCACGAATCTCCGATAATAACCAGCTAAACCAAGAAAGCTACGTACCTCGGTCACTGATTTAGGTTGCTCCCAGCTTTGAATAGCTTCAATCTTTGCCGGGTCAACAGATATTCCACGACTTGATACTACGTGCCCAAGGAATGCTACCTCTTCCAGCCAGAACTCGCATTTCTTCAACTTGGCATAAAGTTTGTATTCACGAAGCTTTTGGAGTACCAGCCTCAAGTGTTGCTCATGATCTTCACGGCTTTTGGAATAAATAAGGATGTCATCAATAAAGACGACCACAAAGTGATCCAAATATTCCTTGAATACCCGGTTCATCATATCCATGAAGGCAGCAGGAGCATTAGTCAATCCAAAGGACATGACTAGGAATTCATAATGCCCGTACCGAGTTCTAAAAGCCGTCTTTGGAATATCCTCAGTTCTAACCTTCAGCTGATGATATCCAGAACGAAGATCGATCTTTGAAAAGAATTGTGCTCCTTGCAACTGGTCAAACAGGTCATCAATACGTGGCAATGGGTACCTATTTTTGATGGTGACATGATTCAACTCCCGATAATCAATACAAAGTCGCATACTCCCATCTTTCTTCTTCACGAACAGAACAGGAGCACCCCAAGGAGAAGTACTAGGACGAATAAAACCAATGTCTAACAATTCCTGCAGTTGGGTCTTTAACTCCTGAAGTTCAATAGGAGCCATTCGATATGGGGCTTTGGAAATGGGTTTTGTACCGGGTTCAAGGTCGATACAAAATTCAATTTCACGCTCTGGGGGTAGGCCAGGAAGTTCTTCGGGAAATACGTCAGGAAATTTATTAACAACAGAAATATCATTCAAAGCTGACGTATTTTTGTTTAGATCTGTGACATGAGCTAAGAAAGCTTGACATCCGTTTTTCAATAAACGAATAGCTTTATGGCTTGAGATGACAGCGATTGATTTTAATGGTTTGGTTGCTTGAATTCGCATAATAGGTCGATTAGGAATATGAAAGCTAACAACCTTACGAAAACAATCAATTTTTGCATGATGAGTAGTTAACCAATCAATCCCTAGAATCACGTCAAATGCAAGTATTTTTAATGAAATCAGATCGACAGGTAATGTGTGGGTACCAACTTGAACCAAACAAGACTTATAAACCGTGGATGTAATGAAGGTTTCTCCCAATGGAGTTTCAACTGCTAAGTCAAAGTCTAATTTCTCCGGAATCAAATTTAATCGATGAGCGCAAGTAGGAGAAATAAAAGAATGGGTAGAACCGGTATCAAATAAAGTATAGACTTCGTTAGAGTTTATGATAAGCTTACCCGTGATGACCTCATTCGGGTTCCTTGCTCTCTGGGAGTTCACAACAAACGCTCTCCCTTGCACAACCGGTTTTGACTTTTCTGGGACGGCCTTTGGTGCCTCCATCCTAGCTGAATTTGTCTTCGGTAAACGACAAAATCGGGCTAAATGACCTTCTCTTCCACAATTATAACATGCTTTGGACGGCATCGCGCAGTTTGGACTGATGTGCCCCTCCCCTCCGCATTTGAAACATATGATAGGTGGTCGTTCTCCTTCCTTAACGACAGGTGCTGGTGCTGACGTCTTTCCATCATTGTTGAATCTCCTCTTCTTGAAATGTCCATTCTTATTGTTTTGGCCCTGATTACCACCGAAGTGGTTACCATTTCTGGCCTGTTGATTCCCTCCACGCTTGTTGTCACCGCTTCGATGACTGCTCTCACTGGTATTATCATTTTGCCGGCTGCTCTCTTTTGGTTGCGTTGTCTCGTTATCGCGCTCCACCAACTGAGCCCTATTTACAACATCTGAATACAAACACAGTTTATGAGAAACAAGATGTTGACGTATCTCCGGCTTCAAACCTCTTAAAAACATCCGCGTCATTCTTTCTTCATTATCCACCAGGTGGGACGCAAACCGGGATAACTCCGCAAATTTTGCCTCGTACTGCGACACGGTCATATTATTCTGCTCCAATTTGATGAACTCCACCTCCTTCATGTGACGAATACTCTCGGGAAAGTATTTGTCGTTAAACAGCTCTTGGAACTTCTCCCAAGACATCTTCAGTGCGGCAGGTTGAGTACGCTTTATCGATTCCCACCAGTAATCTGCCTCTCCTCGCAACATAAAGGCGGCAAAGGGAACCTTTTGCTCCTCGGAGCAACCCAAGACATCAAATATCTTGGTGATCTGCTTTATCCATGTTTCAGCTACAAGTGGTTTGGGTTCTCCCTTAAACTCCGGTGGTCCCAGCTCCTTAAACTGTTTAGCGGTGACCGCCTGAGAGTTTCCAGTATTTCCACCTACGTTGTGGACAGGAGCCGCTTTCACCTGTTGTTGCATGAATTGCATAAAGCTTCTGAACATTCCATCATTCATCATCTGGTCAGTGTTGTTGTTTGCATGAGGATTGTCACCTTCCTGATGCACATTATCCTGATTATTGATATGTGGTGAATCAACAGTCGTCTGTGCTCCATTGCTATTCTCAACATTCTCAGATGCCATTTTCAGATACTGCCACAAAATAAAAGTTAATTGATATGTCATATATTATCCTTATATTATGACCGACCAATTAAATACCATGCAAATAAACTTAGGTAGGTCATACTAGCGAAGGAATTCCCCGTCTCTCCCCTCCTAGTTCTATTCTCACATCTTAGCCAGGGATCATATCCCTAAGCTCTGATACCAACTGTGACGCCCCCAAAATTAGGTATACATCACCCATCTTGGGTCGTCAGATACATAGTACAGAATACAAATACAACTTATTAATACAACTGTCGTGTACAATACGACAAAACATAAACTGTGAGTTTGAATACAAATATTATCTTCTAGAGAGTATTCATACTCAAAAGGAGTCCTCATTACATTTATTAACACACCATTACATAGAATAGTGAGGACTACTAACTAATACTATCATTCGGACCATCACTCCGTTCCCCGACTTGTCCCAGCTACGTTCTCATTTCCTGAAGAGAACAGTGAAAGAAAGGGTGAGCTCAACTAGCCCAGTAAGAAATATTATGACTAAGATAATGCAGAATAAATTATCATTAGCCTTCAACAATGTTAAACTGATAAAATATAATAGACATCAAGTTTAACTGTAGCGGAACAAGCAATCCATTAAAAGAGTCAAGTAGAAAATAAACTCTACTATCTTTTATGATTTAAAAGATTTTCCAACACTGTGATCGCTGAGACTCAGCTTAATAAAATAATCCACATCATCGAATCACCCCTGCACTACGGCCAAGGATATTCGTATATTCATTAATGGTCATGATCATGCCAACAACTGTCCATCAATGCACTACGGGCCAATGAGGACTTTTACCACATCATTTGTAACATTACGGTCATGATTATACCGAATAATCCCTGGTCATAATCATACCAAGTCCATCTATGCACTACAGGCCACAGATGACTTTCAACATTTTATAAACATGAGGATGATGACAATGATATAAGAATTCAATAAAACAAGTTCAAGAATTAATTTATCCAAGAATTAACAACGTCCAAATTGTCAACATGATACTGCATTGTGGAGTAAAATTCAAGAATGCTTAGAAGAATATTTTCTTGAAAAGATACTGGATGAAACGCAACTATCAAGGATATTCCACAAATTTCATGGAGTATAGAAGTCAAAACTTAACCAACTGAGTACAATAAAGAATGGAATAACAAAAGAAATCACCATGCATGCGATAGACCGCACAGACAGGTTATTCCAACAGAATAATAAATAATGGAACCAGGTCCGGCGTAAACGCACAGACAGGATATTCCGACAGAATAATAAATAATGGAACCAGGTCCGGTGTAAAACACACAGACAGGATATTCCAACAGAATAATAATAAAACGGAACCAGGTCCGGTGTAAAACACACAGACAGGATGTTCCAACAGAATAATAAACGGAACCAGGTCCGGTGTAAAACACACAGACAGGATGTTCCAACAGAATAATAACAAGACGAAACCAGGTCCGGTGTAAAACACATAGACAGGATGTTCCAACAGAATAATAGAAGAATGTCACCAAGTATAGGGTAGATCGCGTATACAGGTTATTCCAACAGAATAATAAGAAATGGAATAACAACAGTTCTCTTCATGAATAAGAAAGAATAACACCCCTTACCGTTTTAAAGACGAGCTGAAATAAGGAAGTAGTTAATAGCAGAATACTCTTCTCTCTTTCTCTAAAGTTTCTCTCTATAGTTTCTCTCTCTAGAGTTCAGTGAATTCGTAAGAAATAATGAAGGAATGAGCTGCTATTTATAGAAAAATAGAATGCATAGTAACTAATCCATGAACGGTCCAGATTGATTACTTTAATCTGACGGTCCATAATTAAAGAAAAATCTTTTAAATAAAATATAATATATTCTATTTATAGAATAACTTTAATAAAGTATTTTGTTTTATATAAAAAGATGTTTCTGTTTTATTACGAATAAAACAAAACGTCATTATCGCTAAATAATTCATATTATTAACTGACAATAATGGAATCAAACTGAGTGACTTCTCACATAAGCATTAATGATCAATACCGTGTGCTACTATGCAACCACACGTATTACTGTACTTTTACTACCGAGTAGTTCAACAGTAACAATGGTAAAACTTCCGCCGTTATTTTTTAATAAAATATTTTTGTCGTTTTCTCAATCCGACAATAATTCCGTTGTGGGGTCCACCAATGATTGTGCCGTCGTACGAATATTCCCCGACAAAAAGAATATTTTCCGACCAAACGAATATTTTATAACAACTTGCTTACTTTGCAAAATTTATAAATATTACCCACAACTATAACATTATATCAAATTAACTTCATAATATTCAAAAATGATATTTATAGAAAATTCATCTTTATTTATAAAAGTTGGGGTCTTACACCTACTCTCTCTCTCATCTAAACATCCGAAAATAGCTAGTAAATCAGTCCTAAAAACAGCCCTTGATCAACCATTAACAGATAAGGAGATCTAAGATCAAGCATATTCAAGAGAAGGTATAAACCCTATCTCATTCTAGATCTTGTATGCTAGGATCAAAGTTGTGTTTTTGTGTTTTGAATCTTGCTAATGGATGTTTTATGAAGATCTATGATGATCTATCATGAATCCATAGCATCAAAGTGCTTTAAAATAATGATTTTGAAAAACAGTTCTTGAGCTCGAAAAGTGGTCTGACAACCTAATGTCAATGGCCACAGATCATTGCTCGTTTAAAATTTTTCTTGTTTGATGTGTTGGATTTATAGCCTGGTATAAGGTCTTTCATCTTCAAGTGGTGTTATAGCCATCAGATGTCAAGATTTGTTTTTATTCATGGTCAAATAGGGTTGACCGAGCATGACCAGTCACTTTCTGGGTAACCCAGAAAGTGTAAAACATGGTCTGACAAGTTCTTTGAGGGTCCGGATCTGACATATATGTTAATGTTTTGATGATATGTTGTATTCAGGTTGTAGCTTGTTGTGTGGACTCTAGATCTCTGGCCTTATTACTCTTAAACACTCCATAGATCGATTGTAGAAAGTGGTCAAAGTGGCCTACTTGACCATGATAGTTGTTCCTGGAATTTCCAGAAAACTGGATGAACAGCCCTCTGACAGAGTTTGACCGGGCCTATCTTGTGGTTCTGTTGATGTTAACCTAATTTGTTGTTATTTTAATGTTCCTTATCATGTATACTACGAGTATGAACCAAGAAATCACCCAAATAAAGAATAGAACATAGAATTAATGGAGCTCAAAAGTAGACCCTCGAAGCTGCTGGGTTTCTGGGTTGCCCAGAAAACCCAGAACTTGTTCTGACGGCTACTTTGTGGCTTCAGATCTTGCATATGAGATGTAATATGACCAAATTAAAAATTGGTAGATGTAGTATTACATTTCAGCTACATGATCAAAGTTCAAGTTAGCCCAGAAATACTTTATATGGGATATTATAAGTGGTCAAACCGGGTATGTTGCTAAGCCGGCTGTTAGTGTTCTTGAGGCTCAAGAACACCAACAGCGACGGTTACTGTCACTAAAGGCCTACAGTGACAGATTAATTAAATTTTTGAATTTCTGATTTTCTGAAAATTATTTTAAAATAGAAATAAATTATAAAAGTTATTAAAAATGGTTTTTAAAATTATTTTAAATTATGAAAAATAATTTTTGACCAATTAGAATATTTTTCTTCAATATTTATAATTATTGAAATATTAAAGGTATTTAATTTATTGAATTAGTGTATTAAATAAATTAGAGAAAAATGATTTAATATTATGAAAAATAATTTTAAATAAGAATAATGTATTTAAAAATATTTTGAGTTATAAAATGTAACTTGTAATGTTTTTGAAGAATTTTTATTAATAAATTAATATTAATAATATTAGATTTATTTAATTATTAAATTAAATAAATAAGATAAAAATAATTTTATTGATTTAAAAATTATTTTAAATAAGAATAAAGTGTTAAAAAATATTTTGAATTATAAAATATAATTTTCAATATTTTTGGAGAATTCTCATTAATAAATTAATATTATTGATATTATATTTATTTAATTATTATATTAAATAAATGAATTAAAAATAATTTTATTGATTTAAAAATCATTTAAAAATGAAAAAAATGATTTAAAAATATTTTAAGTTATAATTAATGACTTTTAATATTTGGATAATAATTTCATTAATATTTAGATATTAATGGTGATGATTTAAAATTGATTTTAATTACTTTAAAAATCATTTAAGTAGAATATTGTTGATTTAAAAATATTTTAAGTTATTAATAATAACTTTAATATTCTGACAAGTATGTAATTAATATTTTAATAATACTAAATATTAATGATGATTAGATTATTTAATAATTAAATCATTTAAAAATGATTTTAGTGTTTGAAAAATTATTATAAATTATAATAATTTCTTATAAATTATTAAAAGCTTCCGAAAAATATTATAAATGATATTTAACTTATCTAAAATAATATTGAAGCTTAGAGACTGAATTTAATTGACAATAACTATGTTAATTGTCGGATAGGATGACCAGAATATCGAGAATGGACCGAAGTCTAACCAGACTGAAATAGTAAGACTTGATAAGTGTTTATATAGGTTATAAACACTGATGTGGCTATGTGGTAATGTGTATAGGAGAAGATTGACTGTGAATTACAGTGTTATGTGTTATAAATTATTGTGCTAATTGTGAGATCGATATTATTGGTTATAAGTCTTACGAACGCAGATAAGTATTTTGTGTAGCTGTAATCAGCGGAAGAGGCAAGTTTCCTAGTTCAATCTTGAGTTAATATTGTTCAATTTTATAGTGGTTAATTATTATTAATTATACGACGTCCAAGAATTTATTGTTGATTATTCGCAGTTAGTGCATGTTTAATAATTCAAATTGAATTACTGATTCGAAAAATATATATTCGTAGAATAACTGTTGTTCGATATTCATATCTGTTGAAGCTAAGATTGACAGTACAAATAATTCTTGTTTATTATCAAATTATGTTGAGAAAGGTCTTAGCTAATTATTCTGGCTAGACGAACATTTGTTAAAACTTGATAGGTTCGAGAAGAGAATTCAATTATTTTTGATAGATCGATGCCAATTATTTCGGCTAGATCGAGAAGTAATTAGAATTTGAAATCACAGTATTTCGTTGTTAAATCAAAATCTTTATTCTGAGACTGAGAAGAATAACCTTTTATATAAAGGGAATATTTTATTGGTTGTATATTCGGCCTTTGCGCGCGATTAAGTATTATGCATAATATAGGGTATAATGAAGCTGATCACTTTATACACTTGCAAAGGGGAATGGTTTAATCTTTATGGTTATCTGATACAACTAGGTATATCAAAGTATAACTTTGATAGTTAGTCGAGAAGAGAAGTTCAAGATCCAATGGATCGCTCAGCATAAATCTAGAAAACATTCCACTTTGCTATTTCGTATAATATAATTCCTGATTATTCATTTGAATATCGTAGAAAACCTTGAAAGCGTTGTACTTTTTCATTATTGAATTATTTTTGTGTAGAATATGAGAAAGTTTGATATTGATTTCTATACCATTATCGCATGTCTTAACTTGAGGGGCAAACTTGCTGCTCACCCTTGCTAAATAAAACTTTTCAGCTAGGGACGAAGTTGCAGAAGGTGCTGCGAAGAAGAACAAAGGAAAAGGCATAGTGATAAATTAATTATGATGAACAATATTATTATTATGTTGTATTGTATTGTAAACCCTTTTTGTATAACCAAGGAGCATTTCAGTAATGTTAAGGTTAGTGGACCTGGGACTTGTATATTAACAACATATGTTAATGAGTTATGTATTCCTATTTATATTTGAATGGGTAGTTAGATGTTAATATATTGTGGATCGTGAGAACCAAACTCTGGGGTCAGGTAACCCAGATTTGGGGGGGGGGCGGTCACATGTTGGTATCAAAGCTGTAGGTTATAAACCTTAAGTGGGGTGGGGGAAAACCCTAGGATTATAACTATAAGCGAGATAGAGAAAACTCATTTAGAGTTCTAAGTGAGGGATTGCTGAAATGCATCAATAGTGAGATATGTGGACACATAGGGTGAGAATTTTGTACTGGTGAAGTACTAATCAAGTTATTTAAACTGATTGTAGGATGTCTGGAGAAGATAAGATGAGTACGGAGATGCCAACGGTTGTCGCACCAGTGCCAGTAGCAGAGGTGGCAGCGCAAAGCGAATCAATTAAGAAGGTGGGAAAAGATGAACTCATGGTCAATCTCGGGAGCAATCATGACGATTATCTCGAGATGTATCTGAGTAGTGATGAGGAGGAGGAGTCTAAAGAAGCTAAGGTGGAGTTAAAGAATAAGATCAAAGTTGGAGAACAAGATCAGCTATCTGTAGAAGTTCAAGAACTCCGGAGTAAGGTATTTTTCTTGGAGGAGTTGTGGAAGACAGAGCGAGCGTTACGCGAAATGATTGAAGAACGGAACGAGCTCAAGGCGCAGGTGGAAAGGATGAAGACTAAAGGTGGTGGATCGTCTAAAGGAACAATCAAGCAGCAGAAAGATAAGAAAAAGAGGAAGAGGGACAACGACAGCCTTAATTCTGGAAAAGTCAAACTCGAAGAAGAAGCAAGCCTATAGCAAGTGTGGAAAGACTCACGCGGGAGAATGCATGATGTGGAAGAACGTATGCTTCAACTGTAAGCAGGAAGGACATATTTCTTTGCATTGCCCTAAGCCGAATATGAGGAAGTGTTTCTCATGTGGTGGAACGGGTCACGGATTCAACAAGTGTCTCATCAAGAAGAAGACTGGTGAAGGGAGTGGTTGGTAGACAACCTAGATATATGTGATAGTATCTTTTGGTAGAAGTTTATGATATTAAGTGTTGTAATATCGAGAATGATGTATAAGCATATATATATATATATATATATATATATATATATATATATATATATTTATATGAATGAAATCTTTATTTTCTAAATGAATATAAGATTAAGATTAATTTGTGTGTTCTTAAAACTTATACTTATGGTAAGTTAATGACTCATAATTATATGAAATATTTTGAACCCCTCAGCAAATGGACGCCAAAGGTCTGACTAGGATAAGTTCATACACTCATATAATTGTGGCAAGTTCCTGAACTCATAAGTGTGGTAAATTTGACGAACGGGTAATAACTATGTGTGAATGGAGAATTACAACTTTTTGTGTAAAGTTGGAGAATTGCAACTTTATGTAAAGTTGAGTATGTTAATCCTAAAATTATTTTAAAAAGGGATAGTAAATGTGTTAAGTACTAAATGTACTATGTGCTATTTGAATAAATATGCGATTATATGAGAAATATGTGTTGAATTCTTATTGTGTTAAGAATTTGTGTAAATAAAGAGAATTAATATAAGATTTTTTTTATTTAAATCAGATCATGCCGCCTAGATGACAGAATCGAAACCAATGAGAAGAACATTCAGTGAATAACGAAGGAGGCCAAGCGGACCCAATGCAGAATTTCGTAGATATGATAGCCGAAGCTATGGAAAATAGGGCTCCAGCAAGAGGAAGAGCGAGAAATTAGCCAGCTGATAGATTGGGTAACTTCAAAGACTTTAAAGCGGTAGGACTGCAATAATTCAAGGGAACCACAGATCCGATTGAAGCCCAAACTTGGGTAAAGGAGATGGAGAAAATATTCGTCATTGCGCAAGTGGCAGAAGAGCAGAAGACGGCTTTTGCTACATACTTGATGAAGAGAGAAGCTAATTACTGGTGGGAGACTAATCAGGCAAGAGCTGGTACAACGGTGGTGTTGTGGACAAGATTCAAGGAGTTGTTCTTTGAGAACTAACGTCTCGCCGAGTATCCAATCTAGGATGGAAGTTAAATTTCTAGAATTGAAGAAGGAGAACATGTCGGTAATAGAATACGCTGCCAAATTCAACGAGTTAGCCAGATTTGCACCTCATCAGGTGGACACAGAAGCAAGAAAAGCGAGAAGATTTGAGAATGGGCTGAAGCCGGGGATATTTAACAAGGTAGCGGTATTACAGATCAATACGTTCGCGGCGTTGATGGAGAAAGCGTTAATTACGGAAGGAGGGAGCGAGGCTGCATCTCGATTTCATCAGGAAAAGAAGAAAAAGACTAATGATGGTGGAAGCAGTGGTGGTAATAACCCAAATAAGAGGAAGTGGAGTGAGAATACTCAATCTGTGACGCCCCCAAAATTAGGTATACATCACCCATCTTGGGTTGTCAGATACATAGTATAGAATACAAATACAACTTACTAATACAAATATCGTGTACAATACGACAAAACATAAACTGTGAGTTTGAATACAAATATTATCTTCTAGATAGTATTCATACTCAAAAGGAGTCCTCATTACATTTATTAACACACTATTACATAGAATAGTGAGGACTACTAACTAATACTATCATTCGGACCATCACTCTGTTCCCCGACTTGCCCCAGCTACGTTCTCATTTCCTGAAGAGAACAGTGAAAGAAAGGGTGAGCTCAACTAGCCCAGTAAGAAATATTATGACTAAGATAATGCTGAATAAATTATCATTAGCCTTCAACAGTGTTAAACTAATAAAATATAACGAACATCAAGTTTAACTGTAGCGGAACAAGCAATCCATTAAAAGAGTCAAGTAGAAAATAAAATCTACTATCTTCTATGATTTAAAAGGTTTTTCAACACTGTGATCGCTGGGACTCAGCTTAATAAAATAATCCACATCATCGGATCACCCCTGCACTACGGCCAAGGATATTCGTGTATTCATTAATGGTCATGATCATGCCAACAACTGTCCATCAATGCACTACGGACCAATAAGGACTTTTACCACATCATTTGTAATATTACGGTCATGATTATACCGAATAATCCCTGGTCATAATCATACCAAGTCCATCTATGCACTACAGGCCACAGATGACTTTCAACATTTTTTAAACATGAGGATGATGACAATGATATAAGAATTTAATAAAACAAGTTCAAGAATTAATTTATCCAAGAATTAACAACGTCCAAATTGTCAACATGATACTGCTTTGTGGAGTAAAATTCTAGAATACTTAGCAGAATATTTTCATGAAAAGATACTGGATGAACCGCAATTATCAAGGATATTCCACTAATTTCATGGAGTATAGAAGTCAAAACTTAACCAACTGAGTATAATAAAGAATGGAATAACAAAAGAAATCACCCGGCATGCGATAGACCGCACAGACAGGTTATTACAACAGAATAATAAATAATGGAACCAGGTCCGGCGTAAACTCACAGACAAGATATTCCGACAGAATAATATCAAGACGGAACCAGGTCCGGTATAAAACACACAGACAGGATGTTCCAACAGAATAATAATAAAAACGGAACCAGGTCCGGTGTAAAACACACAGATAAGATGTTCCAACAGAATAATAATAAAAACGGAACCAGGTCCGGTGTAAAACACACATACAGGATGTTCTAACAGAATAATAGAAGAATGTCACCAAGTATAGGGTAGACCGCGTATATAGGTTATTCCAACAGAATAATAAGAAATGGAATAACAACAGTTCTCTTCATGAATAAGAAAGAATAACACCCCTTACCGTTTTAAAGAAGAGCTGAAATAAGGAAGTAGTTAAGTAGCAGAATACTCTTCTTCTCTCTCTCTCTCTATAGTTTCTCTCTCTAGAGTTCAGTGAATTCGTAAGAAATAATGAAGGAATGAGCTGCTATTTATAGAAAAATAGAATGCATAGTAACTAATTCATGAACGGTCCAGATTGACTACTTTAATCTGACGGTCCATATTTAAAGAAAAATCTTTTAAATAAAATATAATATATTCTATTTATAGAATATGTGACAACCCGAAAATTCGATTTGTCCAGAAATTAAGTTTAAAGAATTAGTTATTAATAAAATGAATTTTTATTAATACTATTATGTGCTATGTGTTTATTAATCATTCTATAACCTAGAATGATTATTAATCGGGAGGATTCTGGCTACGAGCTAGATTGAACGAGTAAGAATTTTCAAGACGAAAATAAAAAAAATTTCGAAAACAAAATTTTTTCGGGAAAAAATACGAAATAGGCACTATTCATCAGTTTCTGCTCAGAGATTTATTTTGAAATTCTGAGAAGTTATAGATTACGTTTAATTCTGAGACGTGATGGAATATTCAATAATATTTCAGTTATGGTAAAAACGAAGTTTTCGCCTGCGGACTCAAAACCTAAGGTTTTAGAAAAGTGAGTTCCGAGAATGTTATGATCGCATATAATAATTAGGGTGATTATGCGTGAGAAATATGAGTATAATACGAGTTATTATACGAGTATAGTATGAAGAGTAGTACGACGTATAATACGAATATCGTACGAACAATATACGAAGAGAATACGAGAATACGAGAATGGAATGTGTAGAATACGGTTAGTCTTAATGGACTTTGAGTTCATGGACTTTGTAGAATCTAATTGGACTTGGATTATGTCAAGCCCAATGATTTGTGAAATCAAGCCCAAGTTAAGCCCAATAAGAATTAAGATTAAGGCCCGAACCAAGAAAAGAAACCGCGGATCGAACCGGTGGGTAAACGGATGGGTAATAACCAATGGGGCAACCCATGGGGTGACCCATGGAGCAAGAGGGGCGGCCACTTGGCCACCAAGTAAGGGTGGTGGCCAAGTTAACTTGGTTGCCAAGTGTGAATAGTAAGGAGGTTAGGGGGCGAAATGACCAAACTACCCCTAACTTTAAAAATCTATAAATACTAAGCTTAATTTCATTTTCTAGGATTTTGAAAATCCTAGAACTTGAGAGAGAGAGAGAGAGAGAAGAGCTCGGTTGCAAGAGCATGAGCATGAATGCTCGGATCAAAAGTGATCGAGAAATAGAAAAGTTCACAAATCGTCGGCTGTCTAACGGAAGAGGATTAAAGAAGAACGGTAATCCGAACCCTAGTTCTTCTATTTCTTTTCTTTAAGTTTTTATGATTAAAAACATAACTTAATGAGAATAAGGAGTAAAAAATATTGAGAAAGATTTCATATGGTTGAAATCGTAAGAAAATGAAGAAATAAGAATTAGAAATTTATTTTATAAATTTCTTAAGGAAGTATAAGATTCGTGAGGATTTTGAGCAATCCGAATGAATTTTATGAATGAGTAGGTCAAATAAGTAAGGAATGGTGTTCTATAACATCAAATTCCAAGAAAAAGTAGAATCGTAATCCAAAATATCGATTAAAATGAAGAACGAACGAAGAACGCGAAGAACACACGAAGAACACGAAGAACGTTGTTGATGGACAAATTTAAAGCCATCATAGTGTAATTGTTGTTGATGGACAATTTTAAAACCATCGCGTATAAGTTAGTTGCTTATTGCTTGGTTAGGAACGTTAGAAACATTCATGAAGAACGGATTAAAACGGAGCTATAACGAAGTTATGGCGAAATTTCGTAAAAGACGAACGAGAATTAGAAAGTTAGTAAATGAACCCGAATGTGTAGGGTTTCATAAGAATGTAAGAGAATGTATAAAATGTGAGTCTTGGACTCAAGAACGAACGAATTCCGAGTTCGGATGACCGAATTACGGACGAACGGGCGAAGAACGTTAAAAGCGTAAAAATGAATGAAGGGTGAAGATTAAGCCAATAGAATGGCATGTTAACGAATTCAGAACAAACTTCCGTCCAAGGCATATCGAAGTATGTAAGATAAGGAAGAGAATGGCTTTGGAACAACCTCGTTCCGAGTTATAACGAAGAAGTTATGAGATCGTAAAGTAAGCATCTCAAACTTGACTTAACACTTAGAAAAAATTTCCTAGGGTTTTGTCTTAGCGCCGCAGCGCGGGAAAGGGCGCCGCAGCACGGGAAGGGGTGCCATAGCGCTAGAAGGGGCGCCGCAGCGCGAGCTCGGCCATACACTTCTAGAGAGTGCCGCCGCAGCGTGAGAGGAAAGGCAAGGCACGGCGTCGCAGCGCCAGTGCAGTGCAATACCCAGAAATGAGATTTTAACTGCTCAATTTCTCGGGGGATGTGCAAGAAAGAAGTATGAACATATAGTTCACGTAATGTAACACTTATTCAAGTATTTTAAACCTTTAGCAAAGGTTGAACGAAAAGATTAAACAAGAATAAAAGACAAAGAATGTAGATGCGGGTTACAGAACCGATGTCTGGGGACCGTAGTCGCGATAAACGAACGTGAGGGATTGCTATAGTTGTGATTCTTTAGACGTTGGTTGACGGTGTTAATGTATAACATTTTGATGTTATGATAGGGCATTGAGAGATGAATGTAAAGCGTATAGACGCTATGAACGCAACATTGTTGCGATGAATGATCAGTCTTAGCATACAGCGAACCGTATGGCTTTGACATTAAGAAAGAATAATGAACATGGGGTTCATGGGATGGATAACGATCTAAAACAAGTAAAACCTTAAGTAAAGGTTGAATGAGAGATTAAGAGACGAGCAACGTGAACGTTGAATACATAAACGATCCTTGTGAATTGTATTCACGTTGGACGAACGTTGTAAGTATACCCTGGTTGTCTGAATTAGACGTTGATGAAATTAGTAAGTAAGATGCGAATGGTATCAAGAAAGCCATAATGTAATGAAGAATGTTGATTAACCGTGAACGGTGAAGGAACTAAATTAGAGATAATAACGTATAACGTTAAGAAGCCGAGTTAATAAGTATAACTTGGATAATGTTCCAAGTTGAGGGAACCGGACGTTGTAAGATATGAATAAATTCATATGAAATGGTTAACGCTATGACCTCATAGTATTGACAATGAATGATCGTTCCGAGTATACAAAAGATTGTATGACTTAGACGATAAAGAATGATTCCTGAGGTATGGCATTTAGTTGCCAGAAAGCCGTAAGGAATATGAATTTGACTTAACGAACATTATAGTTTAATAGTTCGAATAAGTTAGATGAATTTAAGTTATAGTACAATCGTAACCTTTGATGGTTGTCATGGACTACTAGCAAAGACACGATGTGTGCTGAGTCCTAGGAGAGTTATAAGAAAAAGATAAGAATGTAAATCATCAAAGATGATGAATATATGAATAAGGCATCTCAGTATGTCATAAAGTCATAATCTGGTAATGAAAGTTAGTTGCGTAAGCTTAACTTACAAGAACACGAACCTTAAGAAGTAAAGATAAGTAAACCAATGCGTAAGTCAAGTATATGACTAATTGGTGTACGTGTTATTTTCTTATGTGTTATGTAGGGATTGGGAATGAGTAGTTCAGCGTAAGATGTAGCTGTGCATAAGGCAAGTTTCCTAACTTCATTCATATTTTAAATGAATGCTAGTTTCTAAAACTTCTCAGATGTTGAACTTGAGAAGTTTTGTCTATGTGCGGATGTGCGATATTTGTACAAGGTGGTAGTATGTATGAGGCCTTGTGCCACAATGTGAACACTTCGGTGTTTCTTTGAGATGAACTGTTCTGTGATTGAACTGTTCAATAAAAGTATGTTCTGTTTATACATGAACCGTTATTGTTAAGTCTGTGCTGATGATTCTAGCCAGACAGAATGTGTATGAAAAAGGTATAAGAATGAAAGTATTTCAAAGTAAAAGTGAGTATGGTTTTAAGATGATAGGAATCGAGATTATTCCTATTATTCAAGCTGCTTCATAACCTTTGTTCGGTTATTGAAGTTCTAAAGAAATGTTTGAATTCTGAACTTGTTTGGTCAAACTGTGATGACTTGCTGGGCAATTGAATGCTCACACTTACTTTAAATGAAAAACATTTTCAGCAAACGATGTTAGAAAGAACTTAAGGATCCCGTAAAGATCAAGCTAAGCGGTATCCAGATGAAGTGCCATTCAGAATGTGAATGAGCGAGAAGATCAAGTGAAGACTTGTAATGTAGAAAGATGAATTAAACTATAGACTAGTTTAATGAACTGTATGTATCCTTAGTGGCGGATAAAAGTCACTCTTGTAAGATGAAAGTAATAATGTAATTATCATTATTTGTAATGAGAAAGGTTATAAGGTTTCGAGAACCTGGGAATTGAGAATGTATGTTGTTATATTTCAATATATAATGACGTATGATTGGTAAGAAGTATGACAGTGACGCACGGAGTCCGGGTCTGAAGGTAAACCGAATTTCGGGGCGTTACAGAATAACTTTAATAAATATTTTGTTTTATATAAAAAGATGTTTCTGTTTCATTACGTTAATAGTACGAATAAAACAAAACGTCATCATCGCTAATTAATTCATATTATTAACTGACAATAATTGAATCAAACTGAGTGACTTCTCTCATAAGCATTAATAATAAATACCGTGTGCTACTATGCAACCACACGTATTACTGTACTTTTACTACCGAGTAGTTCAACAGTATCAATGGTAAAACTTCCGCCGTTATTTTTAATAAAATATTTTTGTCATTTTCTCAATCCGACAATAATTCCGTTGTGGGGTCCACCAATGATTGTGCCGTTGTACGAATATTCCCTGTTAAAACGAATATTCCCCGACCAAACGAATATTATATAACAACTTGCGTACTTTGCAAAATATATAAATATTACTCACAACTATAACATTATATCAAATTAACTCCATAATATTCAAAAATGATATTTATAGAAAATTCATCTTTATTTATAAAAGTTGGGGTCTTACAACCTCCCCTACTTATGAAATTTCGCCCTCAAAATTAGGGTACGTATCTGGTATGTCGAAGAGGTAAGGATACCTTGATTTCATTTCAAATTCTAACTCCCAAGTCTTTTCCTCAACATCGTGGTTTCTCCACAAAACTTTGACTTGAGGTATAACCTTGGAGCGTAGAATATGTTCCTTCTTATCCAAGATTTGAACAAGAACTTCTTCATACGTCAAATCCTCCGCTATTTCGTCCGGTTCTAACTCAATAATGTGATTCGGGTCTTCCACATATTTGCGTAACATGGATATGTGAAAAACGTTATGAACACGAGACATACTTGGCGGTAAAGCGAGTCTATAAGCCACAGTTCCTACTCGATCGAGGATTAAAAATGGACCAATGAATCGAGGATTGAGCTTTCCTCTCTTTCCAAATCTCGTAACTCCTTTCCATGGAGCAACACGTAAGAACACATGATCTCCTACATCAAATTCCACGTCCTTTCGATGAAGATCAGCATAACTCTTTTGTCGATCTTGTGAGGTTTTTATACGTTGTCGGATCGTTTGAATCTTTTCTGTAGTCATACGTACCAACTCCGGTCCCAACAACGTTGCTTCACCCACCTCATCCCAGCATACTGGAGAACGACATTTTCTTCCATACAATGCTTCGAATGGAGCCATGCCAATACTTGCTTGATAACTGTTGTTGTAGAAAAACTCCACCAATGGTAAGAACTTGTCCCAACTTCCCTTGAAGTCAAGGACACAGAGTCTTAATAAATCTTCTAGAGTTTGAATAGTCCTCTCTGATTGTCCGTCCGTCTAAGGATGATATGCCGAACTAAATCGTAAATCTGTGCCCATAGCTTTTTGTAAACTAACCCAAAATCGTGAAGTGAATCTTGGGTCTCGATCAGAAACTATGGATACTGGCATACCATGCAGTCTTACAATCTCGTTTATGTACATACGAGCAAGACGTTCAAGTGTATAAGTTTCTCGTATCGGTAAGAAATGAGCAGACTTGGTCAATCTATCAACAATGACCCAAATCGCATCAATACCTTGAGAAACCCTAGGAAGACCGGTAACGAAATCCATGGTAATGTGCTCCCACTTCCATTTTGGAATTTCAAGTGGTTGCAATGGACCTTTTGGTACTTGATGCTCCGCTTTGACTCGTTGACAAGTTAGACACCTTGAGATAAACAGCGCTATCTCTCTCTTCATATTGCTCCACCAAAATGTATGACGAAGATCATGATACATTTTGGTACTTCCAGGATGGATTGCAAACGGTGTGTTGTGCGCCTCCATCATGATTTCATACTTTAAATCAGGGTTGTTAGGAACACAAAGTCTGGAGTTGACTTGAAGTATTCCTTCTTCATCGATTCTTGCTTCCGGCATAGCACCTTCTTGCACTTTCTTCCTCATACGCATCAGCTCCAGGTCTATAGCTTGAGCAGCTTTAACTTTATCGATTAAAGTTGGTTCTACTCGTATATTCGTCATCATCATATGGGTCCCTGGAGTCTTTAACTCTATCTTCATCCTTTGCAAGTCACACAAAATGGGCCTTTGTGTTGACAATATCGCACTCGTACTTGCATATGATCTTCTACTCAATGCGTCAGCTACCACGTTCGCTTTTCCAGGATGGTATTGAATGGTATAACTATAATCTTTCAACAGTTCAAGCCAACGTCGTTGTCGCATGTTGAGTTCCTTTTGAGTGAAGAAATATTTGAGGCTTTTATGATCCGTAAAGATCTCCACTTTCTCCCAATACAAGTAATGCCTCCAAATTTTAAGTGCAAAGACAACAGCTGCCAACTCTAGATCATGAGTAGGATAATTCCTCTCATATTCCTTGAGTTGTCTTGATGCATAGGCTATGACTTTTCCATGTTGCATGAGAACGCATCCCAACCCTTTGCTCGAAGCATCACTGTAGATGACAAATCCCTCCGAGCCAGATGGTATTGTTAGAACAGGTGCTGAAATAAGTCTCCTCTTGAGTTCTTGAAAACTCTTCTCACATTCTTCGCTCCAACCGAACTTTATATCTTTCCGAGTCAGCTGAGTTAATGGAGTAGCGATTCGAGAAAATCCTTCCACGAATCTCCGATAATAACCAGCTAAACCAAGAAAGCTACGTACTTCGGTCACTGATTTAGGTTGCTCCCAGCTTTGAATAGCTTCAATCTTTGTCGGGTCAACCGATATTCCACGACTTGATACTACGTGCCCAAGGAATGCTACCTCCTCCAGCCAGAACTCGCATTTCTTCAACTTGGCATAAAGCTTGTATTCACGAAGCTTTTGGAGTACCAGCCTCAAGTGTTGCTCATGATCTTCACGGCTTTTGGAATAAATAAGGATGTCATCAATAAAGACGACCACAAAGTGATCCAAATATTCCTTGAATACCCGGTTCATCATATCCATGAAGGCAGCAGGAGCATTAGTCAATCCAAAGGACATGACTAGGAATTCATAATGCCCGTACCGAGTTCTGAAAGCCTTCTTTGGAATATCCTCAGTTCTAACCTTCAGCTGATGATATCCAGAACGAAGATCGATCTTTGAAAAGAATTGTGCTCCTTGCAACTGGTCAAACAGGTCATCAATACGTGGCAATGGGTACCTATTTTTGATGGTGACATGATTCAACTCCCGATAATCAATACAAAGTCGCATACTTCCATCTTTCTTCTTCACGAATAGCACAGGAGCACCCCAAGGAGAAGTACTAGGACGAATAAAGCCAATGTCTAACAATTCCTGCAGTTGGATCTTTAACTCCTGAAGTTCAATAGGAGCCATTCGATATGGGGCTTTGGAAATGGGTTTTGTACCGGGTTCAAGGTCGATACAAAATTCAATTTCACGCTCTGGGGGTAGGCCAGGAAGTTCTTCAGGGAATACGTCAGGGAATTTATTAACAATAGAAATATCATTCAAAACTGACGTATTTTTGTTTAGATCCGTGACATGAGCTAAGAAAGCTTGACATCCGTTTTTCAATAAACGAATAGCTTTATGGCTTGAGATGACAGCGATTGATTTTAATGGTTTGGTTGCTTGAATTCGCATAATAGGTCGATTAGGAATATGAAAGCTAACAACCTTACGAAAACAATCAATTTTTGCATGATGAGTAGTTAACCAATCAATCCCTAGAATCACGTCAAATGCAAGTATTTTTAATGAAATTAGATCGACAGGTAATGTGTGGGTACCAACTTGAACCAAACAAGACTTATAAACCGTGGATGTAATGAAGGTTTCTCCCAATGGAGTTTCAACAGATAAATCAAAGTCTAATTTCTCCGGAGTCAAATTTAATCGATGAGCGCAAGTAGGAGAAATAAAAGAATGGGTAGAACCGGTATCAAATAAAGTATAGACTTCGTTAGAGTTTATGATAAGCTTACCCGTGATGACCTCATTCGGGTTCCTTGCTTTCTGGGAGGTCACAACAAACGCTCTCCCTTGCACTACCGGTTTTGACTTTTCTGGGACGGCCTTTGGTGTCTCCATCTTGCTGAACTTGTTTTTGGTAAACGACAAAATCGAGCTAAATGACCTTCTCTTCCACAATTATAACATGCTTTAGACGGCATCGCGCAGTTTGGACTGATGTGCCCCTCCCCTCCGCATTTGAAACATATGATAGGTGGTCGTTCTCCTTCCTTAACAACGGGTGTTGGTGCTGACGTCTTTCCATCATTGTTGAATCTCCTCTTCTTGAAATAACCATTCTTATTGTTTTGGCCCTGATTACCACCGAAGTGGTTACCATTTCTGGCCTGTTGATTCCCTCCACGCTTGTTGTCACCGCTTCAATAACTGCTCTCACTGGTATTATCATTTTGCCGACTGCTCTCTTTTGGTTGTGTTGACTCGTTATCGCGCTCCACTAACTGAGCCCTATTCACAACATCTGAATACAAACACAGTTTATGAGAAATAAGATGTTGACGTATCTCAGGTTTCAAACCTCGCAAAAACATTCGCGTCATTTGCTCTTCATTATCCACCAAGTGGGACGCAAACCGGGACAACTCAACAAATTTAGCCTCATACTGCGACACGGTCATATTATTCTGCTCCAATTTGATGAACTCCACCTCCTTCATGTGACGAACACTTTCGGGAAAGTATTTGTCATTGAACAGCTCTTAGAACTTCTCCCAAGACATCTTCAGTGCGGCAGGTTGAGTACGCTTAATCGATTCCCACCAGTAATATGCCTCTCCTCGCAACATAAAGGCGGCAAAGGGAACCTTTTGCTCCTCGGAGCATCCCAAGACATCAAATATCTTGGTAATCTGCTTTATCCATGTTTCCGCTATAAGTGGTTTTGGCTCTCCCTTAAACTCTGGTGGTCCCAGCTCCTTGAACTGTTTAGCGGTGACCGTCCGAGAGTTTTCAGTGTTTCCACCTATATTTTGGACAGGAGCCGCTCTCGCCTGTTGTTGCATGAACTGCATAAAGTTTCTGAACATTCCATCATTCATCATCTGGTCAGTGTTGTTGTTTGAATGAGGATTATCACCTTCCTGATGCACATTATCCTGATTATTGATATGTGGTGAATCAACAGTCGCATGTGCTCCATTGCTATTCTCAACATTCTCAGATGCCATTTTCAGATACTGCCACAAAATAAAAGTTAATTGATATGTCATATATTATCCTTATATTATGACCGACCAATTAAATACCTTGCAAATAAACTTAGATAGGTCATACTAGCGAAGGAATTCCCCGTCTCTCCCCTCCTAGTTTTATTCTCACATCTTAGCCAGGGATCATATCCCTAAGCTCTGATACCAACTGTGACGCCCCCAAAATTAGGTATACATCACCCATCTTGGGTCGTCAGATACATAGTATAGAATACAAATACAACTTACTAATACAACTGTCGTGTACAATACGACAAAACATAAACTGTGAGTTTGAATACAAATATTATCTTCTAGAGAGTATTCATACTCAAAAGGAGTCCTCATTACATTTATTAACACACTATTACATAGAATAGTGAGGACTACTAACTAATACTATCATTCGGACCATCACTCCGTTCTCCGACTTGCCCCAGCTACGTTCTCATTTCCTGAAGAGAACAGTGAAAGAAAGGGTGAGCTCAACTAGCCCAGTAAGAAATATTATGACTAAGATAATGCTGAATAAATTATCATTAGCCTTCAACAGTGTTAAACTGATAAAATATAACGAACATCAAGTTTAACTGCAGCGGAACAAGCAATCCATTAAAAGAGTCAAGTAGAAAATAAAATCTACTATCTTCTATGATTTAAAAGGTTTTTCAACACTGTGATCGCTGGGACTCAGCTTAATAAAATAATCCACATCATCGGATCACCCCTGCACTACGGCCAAGGATATTCGTGTATTCATTAATGGTCATGATCATGCCAACAACTATCCATCAATGCACTACGGGCCAATGAGGACTTTTACCACATCATTTGTAACATTACGGTCATGATTATACCGAATAATCCCTGGTCATAATCATACCAAGTCCATCTATGCACTACAGGCCACAGATGACTTTCAACATTTTATAAACATGAGGATGATGACAATGATATAAGAATTCAATAAAACAAGTTCAAGAATTAATTTATCCAAGAATTAACAACGTCCAAATTGTCAACATGATACTGCTTTGTGGAGTAAAATTCAAGAATACTTAGCAGAATATTTTCATGAAAAGATACTGGATGAACCGCAATTATCAAGGATATTCCACTAATTTCATGGAGTATAGAAGTCAAAACTTAACCAACTGAGTATAATAAAGAATGGAATAACAAAAGAAATCACCCGGCATGCGATAGACCGCACAGACAGGTTATTCCAACAGAATAATAAATAATGGAACCAGGTCCGGCGAAAACGCACAGACAGGATATTCCGACAGAATAATAACAAGACGGAACCAGGTCCGGTATAAAACACACAGACAGGATGTTCCAACAGAATAATAATAAAAACGGAACCAGGTCCGGTGTAAAACACACAGACATGATGTTCCAACAGAATAATAATAAAAACGGAACCAGGTCCGGTGTAAAACACACAGACAGGATGTTCCAACAGAATAATAATAAAAACGGAACCAAGTCTGGTGTAAAACACATAGACAGGATGTTCCAACAGAATAATAGAAGAATGTCACCAAGTATAGGGTAGACCGCGTATACAGGTTATTTCAACAGAAATATAAGAAATGGAATAACAACAGTTGTCTTCATGAATAAGAAAGAATAACACCCCTTACCATTTTAAAGAAGAGCTGAAATAAGGAAGTTGTTAAGTAGCAGAATACTCTTCTTCTCTCTCTATATAGTTTCTCTCTCTAGAGTTCAGTGAATTTGTAAGAAATAATGAAAGAATGAGCTGCTATTTATAGAAAAATAGAATGCATAGTAACTAATCCATGAACGGTCCAGATTGATTACTTTAATCTGACGGTCCATATTTAAAGAAAAATCTTTTAAATAAAATATAATATATTCTATTTATAGAATAACTTTAATAAAGTATTTTGTTTTATATAAAAAGATGTTTCTGTTTTATTACGTTAATAATACGAATAAAACAAAACGTCATCATCGCTAATTAATTCATATTATTAACTGACAATAATTGAATCAAACTGAGTGACTTCTCTCATAAGCATTAATAATCAATATCGTGTGCTACTATGCAACCACACGTATTACTGTACTTTTACTACCGAGTAGTTCAACAGTATCAATGGTAAAACTTCCGCCGTTATTTTTAATAAAATATTTTTGTCGTTTTCTCAATCCGACAATAATTCTGTTGTGGGGTCCACCAATGATTGTGCCGTTGTACGAATATTCCCTGTTAAAATGAATATTCCCCGACCAATCGAATATTATATAACAACTTGCGTACTTTACAAAATTTATAAATATTACCCACAACTATAACATTATATCAAATTAACTCCATAATATTCAAAAATGATATTTATAGAAAATTCATCTTTATTTATAAAAGTTGGGGTCTTACACAATCGGGTAGCAAGATTGAAGGAAATTAGAAAGGCAGGGAGCCATGTGTGACCTGCGGGAAGAATCATTCTGGAGTTTGCCTAAAGAAGAAGGAAGTTTGTTACAACTGCGGACAAGAGGTGTGACGCCCCCAAAATATGTATACAACACCCATTCTGAGTCGCCAAATATATGGTTTAAAAAGTAAACTACAACTTCAATAATACAATTGTCGTGAAAAATACGACAACACATATTGTGAGTTTAAATACAAATATTGTCTTCTAGACAATATCCACACTCAAATAAGTCCTCATTACAATTATTCAAACACTATTTTACAGAAATAGTGAGGACTGTTAAAACATCTTTCTAGAACCATCACTCCATACCACGACTAGATCCTGCTATGTTCTCACCTCCTAAAAAGAAAAATGGAACCAAAAGGAAAAGGGTGAGCTCAACTAGCCCAGTAAAGAATATTATGACTAAGATAATATACAACAAATTATCATTAGTATTCAACAGGGAAAAATCTAATAGAATATAATCGACAACAAGTTTTAGATCAACAACTGCAGGGGAAACAGCAAACCATTAGAAGAGTCAAGTAGAGAATGAATTCTACTATCTTCTAAGATTTAAAAGTCCATCATCAATATTTTATCCCTATAACATCAATTAATAATCATCTTTAACCAAATATTCATCTTTGTACTACAGGCCAAAGATATTCATTTGTATCACCAGTTTGTCATGTTCATTTCAACACCTGTTCATCTTTGCACTACAGGCCAAAGATATTCATCAGATAATCATACATCTTTGCAATACAGGCCAAAGATATTCAGTAATATCATCATTTAGGACTGAGGATGATGAAAAATATCTTAAAAAAACGAATCCAGTGAGACAGGAGGACAAATAGTAGGGATTCGTATAACAGTTTATCCAAGATCAATAATACTTCATAATAATCAATTGTGAAGCAGAATTCAAAAATAAAGATCAAAATATGGATACAATCAAAGATAGTAACCATAATAGATATCTTGGACAAAAAGGAAAAATTTTATTTTTCGGTGAATAGTGCCGTATTCGTGAATAGTGCCGTATACGTGAATAGTGACGTATACATGAATAGTAACCCCGACACAAAAAGTTTCAAATTTGATAAAAAGTTCATATCAATATTTCGGCATAATGATATTGAAGAAAATATCATTTAAGAAGAAGATAATATCCTTTACCTCAAAATATCAGTACTTCTGGTCGGAATACCGGTATAAGGCTGAAAGAAACTTGCTCTGATGAATAGAAACTCTCAAAGTATCTAAATACTCACAAAATACACTCAATAATCTAGAGAGAGAAAGAGAAAAAACTTATTTCTGGTGTGATTTTTAATTCTAACTTTGCCATCTATTTATAAGAAAAATATTAGCACGCCGAAGTAGACTTAACCTGCAACCTGATGGCTTTACCTGCTACTATTCAAGCCTACCACATTTGAATAAAAATCTCAGCACATTTCTTCTCCAACCAAGAGTGGGGCCCACCAATTCTAGAATTTTCCACCAAAATGATAAACTCCGAAAATTTAACAATTTCTGAACCAGTCATCTCGTAAAATTCATAATAAATCATACGTTCATTTTTAACGGTTCAAAATTTGTGGACATATACTCAACTTATATATGTACAACATATCCAAAAATTACCACGATCCAACGGTCGGATTAAAAATTATAACCCCCGCAAAATATCTCAAAAACCCTGATTTTTAATACCTTAATTCCGACAAAAATACTGATAAAAACCTCAACATTAACTCCTTCATTTTTAACCACAAAAATATATCCCTCCTTTATATCCACATAAAATAAATATTTCCTTATCATATGAATCAATAATTAATTATTCACAAATAATATTACAGAATCACATTTATGACAACCAGGCCGTTCCCAGGAAAGAGGGGGCTTTCCAATAAGAATTTCTCCTTACTGGCGCGCAATTAGATGACCAAACCTCTCCTTAGACAGAACTTTCTAGACATTGCCAATAATGTTATCTAATAATATTATTCAAATAATATGAATTATTGATCTGATAATGGGAAATACTGTGCAGTGACAATTATTGAAACAACAATAATATAAAATATCAATGCAGCAATTATTGAATCAATAAAATAAAATATTGAACAGTAACTACTGTAACAATTATTGAGTAGTGCCTTCTTACGTAAGAATCAATAATTGGTGCAATACCGTGTGCTACTGTATTTTAACCACCAGGTATTCCAACAGTATTAACGGTAGCAAGTACGCCGTTAATTATATACAACTTATACTTGTTGTTTTCTTCATCCAATCGCTTTTCGTTATGGGGCCCACACAAGGCTGTGCCGTCGTACGACAGCAAGAATATTCCACGACCAAACGAATATTCACCGACCAAAAATGAATATTTTATAACCACTTGCTTATTTGAAATATTTGCGCATTTTACTCATAACTAACCACATTAATCAAATCAACCCTTCCTATTCCAAAATAATAAATAGAGAAAATTTAATTTCATTTATTAATAAGTTGGGGTCTTACAACCTCCCCTCCTTATGAAATTTCGTCTTCGAAATTGACGTACGTACCTGGTGTTTCGAAAAGGTGAGGATACCTCGCTTTTATTTTTGATTCCAACTCCCAGGTCATTTCTTCAATAGCATGGTTTCTCCACAAAACATTAACTTATAGTATAACCTTCGTACGTAGAACATGCTCTTTCATATCCAAGATCTTAACAGGTACCTCCTCGTACGTTAAATCTTCGGCTATCTCGTCTGGTTCTAACTCAATTATGTGGTTCGGGTCTTTCACATATTTACAAAGCACAGATATGTGAAAAACATTATGAACACGAGACATGCTTGGAGGTAATGTGAGTCTATAGGCCACATTTCCTATTCGGTCAAGAATCTCAAATGGACCGACAAATCATGGATTGAGCTTTCCTCTCTTCCGAAATCTTGTAACTCCTTTCCATGGTGCAACACGTAACAATACATGATCCCCAATATTGAATTCTACATCCTTTCGATAAAGATCCGCATAACTCTTTTGTCGATCCTGTGCAGTTTGTATACGTTGTCGAATTGTTTGGATCTTCTCTGTAGTTATGCGTACCAATTCTGGTCCCAACAATGTTGCTTCACCCAACTCGTCCCAGCATACTGGAGAACGACACTTTCATCCATATAAGGCTTCAAATGGAGCCATACCTATACTTGCCTGATAACTGTTGTTATAGGAGAATTCCACCAGTGGCAAGTACTTATCCCAACTTCCTTTGAAATCTAGAACACGGAGTCTTAATAGATCTTCAAGGGTTTGAATAGTCCTCTCTGATTGCCCGTCCGTTTGAGGATGGTATGCAGAACTAAATCGTAAATCTGTGCCCATAGCTTTCTGCAAGCTAACCCAAAATCGTGAAGTGAATCTTGGGTCACGATCCGAAACTATGGATACTGGCATACCATGCAATCTCACAATCTCATTCACGTATATACTAGCAAGCGTTCAAGGGAATAAGTCTCACGTATAGGCAAGAAATGGGCAGACTTGGTTAATCTATCAACAATGACTCAAATCGCATCTATGCCATGAGAAACCTTGGGAAGACCTGTAACGAAATCCATAGTAATGTGTTCCCACTTCTATTTCGGGATCTCAAGTGGTTGCAATGGACCCTTTGGCACTTGATGCTCCGCCTTTACACGTTGACAAGTTAAACACCTCGAGATAAACTCCGCGATCTCTCTTTTCATATTGCTCCACCAAAATGTATGTCGAAGATCGTGATACATTTTGGTACTCCCACGATGGATTGCAAACGGTGTGTTGTGTGCCTCCATCATTATTCTATGCTTCAAGTTAAAATCGTTAGGAACACAAAGTCTGGAGTTGACTCGAAGTATTCCTTCTTCATCGATTCTTGCTTCTGGAATAGCACCTTCTTGCACTTTCTTCTTCATACGCATCAGCTCTATGTCCGTAGCTTGAGCAGCTTTAACTTTATCAATTAAAGTCGGTTCTACTGGTATATTTGATATCATCATGTGGGTACTTGGAGCCTTCATCTCTATCTCCATCCTTTGCAAATCATACAAAATGGGTCTTTGTGTTAACACCATTGCACTCGTACCCGCGTATGATCTTCTACTCAATGCGTCAGCTACTACGTTCGCTTTTTCCAGGATGATATTGGATGGTATGATCGTAATCTTTCAACAGCTCAAGCCAACGTCGTTGTAGCATGTTGAGTTCCTTTTGGATGAAGAAATATTTGAGGCTTCTATGATCCGTATAGATCTCCACTTTCTCCCCATACAGGTAGTGTCTCCAAATCTTCAACGAAAAAACGACTGCTGCCAACTCCAAATCATGAGTAGGATAATTCCTCTCATATTCTTTGAGTTGTCGCGAGGCATAGGTTATGACTTTCCCATGTTGCATGAGAACACATCCTAACCCTTTGCCTGAAGCATCGCTGTAGATAACAAATCCATCCGAACCAGATGGTATTGTCAGAACAGGTGCCGAAATGAGTCTCCTCTTGAGTTCTTGAAAACTCTTCTCACAATCCTCGCTCCAACCGAAATTTGTATCCTTCCGAGTCAGCTGAGTTAACGGAGTAGCGATTCTAGAAAATCCTTCCACGAATCTTCGATAATACCCATCTAAGCCCAGAAAGCTACGTACTTCGGTCACCGACTTCGGTTGCTCCCAACTTTGTATGGCTTCAATCTTCGCCGGGTCGACAGATACTCCATGTTTTGACACCACTTGCCCAAGGAATGCTACTTCCTCAAGCCAGAACTCGCATTTCTTCAATTTGGCATATAGCTTGTTTTCACAAAGCCTTTGCAGTACCAGCTTCAAATGGCGCTCATGATCTTCACGGCTTTTGGAATAGATGAGGATGTCATCAATAAAGACAACAACGAACTAATCTAAATATTCTTTGAATACACGGTTCATCATATCCATGAAAGCAGCAGGAGCATTAGTTAATCTAAAAGACATGACTAAGAATTCATAATGCCCGTACCGAATTCTGAAGGCAGTCTTTGGAATATCCTCAGTTTTAATCTTTAGCTGATGATATCCAGAACGAAGATCGATCTTTAAAAAGAATTGTGCCCCTTGCAACTAGTCAAACATGTCATCAATGCGAGGTAGCGGATACCTATTCTTGATGGTGACATGGTTCAATTCCCTATAGTCGATACAAAGTCGCATACTCCCGTCTTTCTTCTTTACGAATAAAATAGGAGCACCCCAAGGAGATGTACTAGGACGAATAAAATCGATGTCTAATAACTCATGTAATTGGACTTTTAACTCCTGAAGTTCAATAGGAGCCATTCGATATGGGATTTTAGAAATGGGCTTTGTACCGGGTTCAAGGTCAATAAAGAATTCAACTTCACGTTCTGGGGATAGACCAGGAAGTTCTTCAGGAAATACATCAGGAAATTCTCTAACAATAGAAATATTATTCAAATCTGACTTGTCTTTGTTCAAATCCATGACATGGGCTAAGAAAGCTTGACATCCATTTTTCAATAAACGAATAGCTTTGTGGCTTGATATGATAGTGACTGATTTTAGTGGTTTAGTAGTTTGAATTCGTATGACAGGTTGGTTAGGAATATGAAAACTAACCACCTTACGAAAACAATCAATTTTAGCATGATGAGTGGTTAACCAATCAATTCCTAAAATCACATCAAAAGCAAGTATCTTTAAAGAGATAAGATCAACAGGTAATGTGATAGTTCCAACTTGGATCATGCAAGATTTATAAACTGTAGATGTAACGAAGGTTTCACCCAACAGAGTTTCAACAGATTAGTCAAAATCCAATTTCTCTGGAGTCAAGTTTAAACGTTGAGCACAAGCAGGAGAGATAAAAGAATGGGTAGAACCGGTATCTAATAAGGTATAAACTTTGCAAGAGTTTATGATTAGCTTACCCGTGATTATCTCGTTCGGGTTACTCACGTTTTGGCCAGTCACGACAAATGCTATTCTAGGAACCACTGATTTCGACTTATCCGGGACAGCCCTTGGAGTCATCATCCCCGTTGAACTTGGTTTTGCTATAGAACAATCCCGAGCTATGTGGCCTTCCTTTCCACAGTTGTAACATACCTTGGATTGTTGTGGACAGTTTGGGCTGATATGTCCCTCTTTCCCGCATTTATAACATCTAACTGGCGGTCGTTCTCCTCCCCTAGAATTTGTTATTGGTGCTGGTGCAGCTGCTGATGTCTTCCTGTCATTGTTGAATCTCCTCTTTCTGAAATTTCCACTTGACTCACCTCTCCTATTATCATGGCCACGATGACCACCCAAGTGGTTACCGCCTTTGTTCGTATTTTTCCCTCATCGTTGGTTATCATCGCTTTAATGACTGCTATCACTGGTATGACCCTGGTTGTGGTCCCTCGGTTGCACATACTCATTATCTCACTCTAATAATTGAGCCCTGTTTACAACATCTGAATATAAAGAAAATTTATGAGAGATAAGATATTGCCGAATCTCGGGTTTTAGACCTCTTAGAAACATCCTTGTCATTCGTTCCTCATTTTCGACCAAATGAGGTGCAAACCTGGATAACTCTGTAAACTTCGCCTCGTACTGGGACACCGTCATGTTATTTTGTTCCAGTCTGATAAACTCCACCTCCTTCATATGACGAATACTTTCAGGAAAGTACTTGTCATTGAACAATTTCTAAAATGTTTCCCAGGACATGTTGAGTGCGTCAGGCTGGGTACGCTTCACAGACTCCCACCAGTAGTCTGCCTCACCACGGAACATAAAGATGGCGAATGGAACCTTCTGTTCCTCCGTGCATCCCAAGACATCGAATATCTTGGTAATTTGCTTGACCCACGTTTTCGCCATGATCGGATCCGGCATTCCCTTAAATTCTGGTGGTCCCAATTCTTTGAACTGCTTGGCTGTGACAAACTGCGCATTGTTATCATTTCCACCCGTATTCTGCACACGAGTCTCCCTCGACTGATTTTGCATGAACTGCAAAAAGCTCCTAAACATTCCATCATTCATAGTTTGCTCGGTAACGTTGTTTACAGGAGGAATATTGCCTTCCTGTTGCACGTTCCCCTGGGTGGTGATCAAAGATGTCTCCACGGTCTGATTTACTCCATTATTAACGTTCTCAGCTGCCATTCTTAAATACTGTCATAAAACAAGGGTTAATAGTCTTGTCATATATTATCCCTATACTCTGGCCGGCCAAATAAACACCAAATAAACTTAGTCAGTTCATACTAGCGAAGGAATTCCCCGTCTCTCCCCTCCTAGTTCTTGTCTTACATCTCAGCCAGGGATCATATCCCTAAGCTCTGATACCAACTGTGACGCCCCCAAAATAAGTATACAACACCCATTCTGAGTCGCCAAATACATGGTACAAAAAGCAAACTACAACTTCAATAATACAATTGTCGTGAAAAATACAACAACACATACTGTGAGTTTAAATAAAAATATTGTCTTCTAGACAATATCCACACTCAAATAAGTCCTCATTACAATTATTCAAACACTATTTTACAGAAATAGTAAGGACTGCTAAAACATCTTTCTAGAACCATCACTCCATACCACGACTAGATCCTGCTATGTTCTCACCTCCTGAGAAGAAAAATGGAACAAAAGGAAAAGGGTGAGCTCAACTAGCCCAGTAAAGAATATTATGACTAAGATAATATACAACAAATTATCATTAGTATTCAATAGGGAAAAATCTAATAGAATATAATCGACAACAAGTTTTAGATCAACAACTGCAGGGGAAACAGCAAACCATTAGAAGAGTCAAGTAGAGAATGAATTCTACTATCTTCTAAGATTTAAAAGTCCATCATCAATATTTTATCCATATAACATCAATTAATAATCATCTTTAACCAAATATTCATCTTTGCACTACAGGCCAAAGATATTCATTTGTATCACCAGTTGGTCATGTTCATTTCAACACATGTTCATCTTTGCACTACAGGCCAAAGATATTCATCAGGTAATCATACATCTTTGCAATACATGCCAAAGATATTCAGTAATATCATCATTTAGGATGAGGATGATGAAAAATATCTTAAAGAAAATGAATCTAGTGAGACAGGAGGACAAATAGTAGGGATTCGTATAACAGTTTATCCAAGATCAATAATACTTCATAATAATCAATTGTGAAGCAGAATTCAAAAATAAAGATCAAAACATGGATACAATCAAAGATAGTAACCATAATAGATATCTTGGACAAAAAGGAAAAATTTTATTTTTCGGTAAATAGTGTCGTATTCGTGAATAGTGTCGTATACGTGAATAGTGACGTATACGTGAATAGTAACCCCGACACAAAAAGTTCTAAATTTGATAAAAAGTTTATATCAATATTTCGGCATAATGATATTGAAGAAAATATCATTTAAGAAGAAGATAATATCCCTTACCTCAAAATATCAGTACTTCTGGTCGGAATACCAGTATAAGGCCGAAAGAAACTTGCTCTGATGAATAGAAACTCTCAAAGTATTTAAATACTCAAAAAATACACTCAATAATCTAGAGAGAGAAAGAGAGAAAACTTGTTTCTGGTGTGATTTTCAATTCTAACTTAGCCCTCTATTTATAGGAAAATGTTAGCACGCCGAAGCAGATTTAACCTGCAACCTGATGGCTTTACCTGCTACTATTCAAGCCTACCATATTTGAATAAAAATCTCAGCACATTTTTTCACCCACCAAGAGTGGGGCCCACCAATTCTAGAATTTTCCACCAAAATGATAAACTCCGAAAATTTAACAATTTCTGAACCAGTCAGCTCGTAAAATTCATAATAAATCATACGTTCATTTTTAACGGTTCAAAATTTGTGGACATATACTCAACTTATATATGTATAACATATCCAAAAATTACCACGATCCAACGGTCGGATTAAAAATTATAACCCCCGCAAAATATCTCAAAAATCCTGATTTTTAATGCCTCAATTCCGACAAAAATACTGATAAAAACCTCAACATTAACTCCTTCATTTTTAACCACAAAAATATATCCCTCATTTATATCCACATAAAATAAATATTTACTTATCATACGAATCAATAATTAATTATTCACAAATAATATTACAGAATCACATTTATGACAACCAGGCCGTTTCCAGGAAAGAGGGGGCTTTCCAATAAGAATTTCTCCTTACTTGCATGCAATTAGATGACCAAACCTCTTCTTAGATAGAACTTTCTAGACATTGCCAATAATGTTATCTAATAATATTATTCAAATAATATGAATTATTGATCTGATAATGGGAAATACTGTGCAGTGACAATTATTGAAACAACAATAATATAAAATATCAATGCAGCAATTATTGAATCAATAAAATAAAATATTGAACAGTAAATACTGTAACAATTATTGAGTAGTGCCTTCTTACGTAAGAATCAATAATTGGTGCAATACCGTGTGATACTGTATTTTAACCACCAGGTATTCCAACAGTATTAACGGTAACAACTATGCCGTTAATTATAAACAACTTATACTTGTCGTTTTCTTCATCCAATCGCTTTCCATTATGGGGCCCACACAAGGCTGCGCCGTCGTACGACAGCAAGAATATTCCACGACCAAACGAATATTCACCGACCAAAAATGAATATTTTATAACCACTTGCTTATTTGAAATATTTGCGCATTTTACCCATAACTAACCACATTAATTAAATCAACCCTTCATATTCCAAAATAATAAATAGAGAAAATTTAATTTCATTTATTAATAAGTTGGGGTCTTACAAGAGGGGCACATGTCGCCCAATTGTCCCAATCCAAAGAAGATACAAGGTTGTTTTGCCTATGGATCAACTGATCATATGGTTCAGAATTGTTCGAAGAGGAATGCTGAGATGGAAAGTATCAACAAGGGACCCGGTGGCGGAACATTGGCAATTCGAGGACCTGCACAGCCAGGAAGACCAACGGGCCGTACATTCAACATGGCGGCGCAGGATACGGTGGCTGCCCAGGAGGTGGTAGCAGGTAACAATTTCGTTTAGAACTTAAATTACGCAAGATTTATGAGTCAGATATTTATGTGAACTGTTTTCTTTTATAGATTCAAGTCATCGGTTAGAATTTGAAACACAATTTAATATTGTGTTGATAGAAATGAATTGATGATACAACTTTAAAAGATCGTAGAAAATAAGAAAGCGGTGATTCTGAAGACGGAATCCTTTTAAAGAGGGGTGAATGTGATAACCAGAGATTTCGAATAATCAAAATTTTACGAATAATTTTTTTTTAATTAATATTAATATTGATTATCAATTTTGTGACAAGTTTCTATGATACGAGTCTCGAGAAGGTCAATTTGTGTATTGACTAATAAAATTAAGAGTAGAGTTGTGCTTAACAGAGAATAGAAACCCTAACCCTAAGTCCGGATAGGGATTCGATAGAAAATATAATTAAAATAATTATTTTGATAAGTACATGTTTGTACTGTATAGAGATTTTGATTGATCGGATAAGATTTAAAATTTATAAACCCCAATAAGAGATTATAAACCCTAATCTCAAATTTAGGAAACCTAACGTACAGTTAAAAATCCTAATTGAAAGGCAAAAAACCCTAATTTCATATTCGAGAATCCTAAAACCCTAATTAGGAAACCCTAATCCTAATTGACAAGCCTAATGTGTTTATTAAACTTAAATATGATTAGAAAACCCTAATTATATTTTAGTATCTTAATTTCTATTTTACAAACCCTAATTATAATTTAGAAATTTTATTTTTCTAATTAAAACCCTAATTTGGAAATTGTAGAAACTAATTATTTAAAACCTAAGGGTTAGAACCTCAGGGTTAAACCCTAAGGGTTTGTGCAATTGTCTAGAATGCCATTAAATTTATTTTACAAATGACCAAAATTCCCTTTTTCATTTTCTTTAATTGATAACTTGTAAAAATGCTAGCACCTTTAGTTGGTTAACCACTATATTGACTTGGTGAGTGTATATCTAGCATACCAGCCGAAACTAATTAGATCTAGCAACAACATAAGCAATATATATATATTTGAGAGAGAGAAAGTCCTTATTTTTGCTCATTTCTTTCCAAAGCTCTCACCTACTCTCTCTCTCATCTAAACATCCGAAAATAGCTAGTAGATCAGTCCTAAAAATAGCCCTTGATTAACCATTAACAGATAAGGAGATCTAAGATCAAGCATATTCAAGAGAAGGTATAAACCCCATCTCATTCTAGATCTTGTATGCCAGGATCAAAGTTGTGTTTTTGTGTTTTGAATCTTGCTAATGGATGTTTTATGAAGATAAATGATGATCTATCATGAATCCATAGTATCAAAGTGCTTTAAAATGATGATTTTGAAAAATTGTTCTTGAGCTCGAAAAGTGGTCTGACAACCTAATGTCAGTGGCCACAGATCATTGCTCGTTTAAGAGTTTTCTTGTTTGATGTGTTGGATCTATACCCTAGTATAAGGTCTTTCATATTCAAGTGGTGTTATAGCCATCAGATGTCTAGATTTGTTTTTATTCATGGTCAAATAGGGTTGACCGAGCATGACCAGTCACTTTCTGGGTAACCCAGAAAGTGTAAAACATGGTCTAACAAGTTCTTTGATGGTGTGGATCTGACATATATGTTAATGCTTTGATGATATGTTGTATTCAGGTTGTAGCTTGTTGTGTGGACTCTAGATCCCTGGCCTTATAACTCTTAAACACTCCATAGATCGATTGTAGAAAGTGGTCAAAGTGGCCTACTTGACCATGATAGTTGTTTCTGGAATTTCCAGAAAACTGGATGAACAGCCCTCTGACAGAGTTTGAACGGGTCCTATCTTGTGGATCTGTTGATGTTAACCTGATTTGTTGTTATTTTAATGTTCCTTATCATGTATACTACGAGTATGAACCAAGAAATCACCCAAATAAAGAATAGAACATAGAATTAATGGAGCTCAAAAGTAGACCCTCGAAGTTGCTGGGTTTCTGGGTTGCCCAAAAAACCCAGAACTTGTTCTGACAGCTACTTTGTGGCTTCAGATCTTGCATATGAGATGTAATATGACTAAATTAAAGATTGGTAGATGTAGTATTACATTTCAGCTACATGATCAAAGTTCAAGTTAGCCTAGAAACATTTTGTATGAGATTTTATAAGTGGTCAAACCGGGTATGTTGCTAAGTTGGCTGTCAGTGTTCTTGAGGCTCAAGAACACCAACAACGACAGTTACTGTCGCTAAAGGCCTACAACGACGGATTAATTAAATTTTTAAATTTTTGATTTTTTGAAAATTATTTAAAAATAGAAATAAATTATAAAAATTATTAAAAATGGTTTTTAAAATTATTTTAAATTATGAAAAATAATTTTTGACCAATTGGAATATTTTTCTTTAATATTTATAATTATTTAAATATTAAAAGTATTTAATTTATTGAATTAGTTTATTAAATAAATTAGAGAAAAATGATTTAATATTATGAAAAATTATTCTAAATAAGAAAAATGTATTTAAAAATATTTTGAGTTATAAAATGTAACTTGTAATATTTTTGAAGAATTTTCATTAATAAATTAATATTAATGATATTGGATTTATTTAATTATTAAATTAAATAAATAAGATAAAAATGACTTTATTGATTTAAAAATTATTTTAAATAAGAATAAAGTGTTAAAAAATATTTTGAATTATAAAATATAATTTTCAATATTTTTAGAGAATTCTTATTAATAAATTAATATTAATCATATTAGATTTATTTAATTATTATTTTAAATAAATGAATTAAAAATAATTTTATTGATTTAAAAATCATTTAAAAATGAAAAAATGGGTTAAAAATATTTTAAGTTATAATTAATGACTTTTAATATTTGAATAATAATTTCATTAATATTTAGATATTAATGGTGATGATTTAAAAATGATATTAATTACTTTAAAAATCATTTAAGTAGAATATTGTTGATTTAAAAATATTTTAAGATATTAATAATAACTTTAATATTCTGACGAGTATGTCATTAATATTTTAATATTACTAAATATTAATGATGATAAGATTATTTAATAATTAAATCATTTAAAAATGATTTAAGTGTTTGAAAAATTATTATAAATTATAATAATTGCTTATAAATTATTACAAGCTTCCGAAAAATATTATAAATGATATTTGACTTATCTAAAATAATATTGAAGCTTTGAGACCGAATTTAATTGACAATAACTGTGTTAATTGTCGGATAGGATGACCAGAATATCGAGAGTGGACCGAAGTCTAACCAGACTGAAATAGTAAGACTTGATAAGTGTTTATATAGGTTATAAACACTGATGTGGCTATGTGGTAATGTGTATAGGAGAAGATTGACTGTGAATTACAGTGTTATGTGTTATAAATTATTGTGCTAATTGTGAGACCGATATTATTGGTTATAAGTCTTACGAACGCAGATAAGTATTTTGTGTAGCTGTAATCAGCGGAAGAGGCAAGTTTCCTAGTTCAATCTTGAGTTAATATTGTTCAATTTTATAGTGGTTAATTATTATTAATTATACGACGTCCAAGAATTTATTGTTGATTATTCGCAGTTAGTGCATGTTTAATAATTTAAATTGAATTCCTGATTCAAAAAATATATATTCGTAGAATAACTGTTGTTGGATATTGATATCCGTTGAAGCTAAGATTGACAGTACAGATAATTCCTGTTTATTGTCAAATTATGTTGAGAAAGGTCTTAGCTAATTATTCTGGCTAGACGAACATTTGTTAGAACTTAAAAGGTTCAAGAAGAGAATTCAATTATTATTGACAGATCGATGCCAATTATTTCGGCTAGATCGAAAAGTAATTAGAATTTGAAATCACAGTATTTCGTTGTTAAATCAAAATCTTGATTCTGAGACTGAGAAGAACAACCTTTTATATAAAGGGAATATTTTATTGGTCATATATTCGGCCTTTGCGCGCGATTAAGTATTATGCATAATATATGGTATAATGAAGCTGATCACTTTATATACTTACAGAGGGGTATGATTTAATCTTTATGGTTATCTGATACACCTGGGTATATCAAAGTATAACTTTGATAGTTACTCGAAAAGAGAAGTTCAAGATCCAATGGATCGCTCAGCATAAATTTGGAAAACATTCCACTTTGCTATTTCGTATAATATAATTCTTGATTATTCATTTGAATATCGTAGAAAACCTTGAAAGCATTGTACTCTTTCATTATTGAATTATTGTTGCGTAGAATATAAGAAAGCTTGATATTGATTTCTATACCATTATCGCATGTCTTAACTTGCGGGGCAAACTTGTTGCTCACCCTTGCTAAATAAAACTTTTCAGCTAGGGACGAAGTTGCAGAAGGTGTTGCGAATAAGAACAAAGGAAAAGGCATAGTGATAAATTAGTTATGATAAACAATATTATTATTATGTTGTATTGTATTATAAACCCTTTTTGTATAACTAAGGGATATTTCTGTAATATTAAGGTTAGTGGACCTGGGACTTATGTATTAACAACATATGTTAATGAGTTATGTATTCCTATTTATATAATGGGTAGTTAGATGTTAATATATTATGGATCATGAGCACCAAACTCTGGGGTCAGGTAACCCGGATTTGGGGGTGTCACAAGCTTTGTACCTATTAATAGAACCATCAGGAAGTCGTTTAATACGAAAACTCCACTTACATCCAACAAGATTCTGCAGAGAAGTAGATGGAACAAGCTCCCAGGTTCCATTCCGAACAAGAGCATCAAATTCATCGTTCATAGCTTGTCTCCATTTGGGATCTTTTAGGGCTTGGGTAGCAATAAGAGGCACAATGTCTGATGATGGAGAAAGGACAACAGTGAGATTCATCTTGGTTAGGGGTTTGTGGATGTTATTTTTCGCTCTAGTGCTCATGTGATGGGTATTTTGATGAATGGGTTGAGTTGAGGTTCAATCAGAAGAGTTCGCAGAATTGTGTGGTTTTTGTAGTAAATGGTTAACAGGTGTGGAGGGGAGGTCGACCGATTGGGCATTTTGTGATGGATGTGGACACGAGGAATCCCTTTGAGGAGGAGTATTGAGTGAGCCACTTGAAATAAGTAGAATTTGGACCAGGGGAAGCCATTTGGAAATGAGATTTGGGGTGGGGCGAGCTAGATGGGATTGGTGATTGGTAATTAAAAGGGAAAATGTTTTCAAGAAATTTGACATGACGAGAAATATACGTTTTAGAAGTGGACAGATCAAGACAGATATAGGCACTTTATGTTGAAGAGTAACCAAGAAAAACACAAGGAGTGGAACGAGAGACAAGTTTATGTTGAGAATAAGGGCGAAACCACGATTAACATAAGCAACCGAACACTCGAAGTTTGGTGTAGTTGGGCTGAGACGCAAATAGTTTTTCAAAAGGAAAGGAAAGATGTAATGTGGGTGTAGGCATACGGTTGATGAGATATATAACAGTGGCAAAGGCGTAAGTCCAATAAGTTAGGGGCATCGAGGTATGATTGAGAAGAGATAGACCGGTTTCAACAATATAGCGATGACATCGTTCAGAAAGACCATTGTGCTCTGGTGTATGGGGTGGTGTAGTAAGATGTTATATACCATTGGTGGAGAGAAACTTATCAAGGGCTTGATATTCGCCACCATTATCTGAATAGAGGGTAACAATACGATGTTTAAATTAGTTTTCGACTAATGCCTTGAAGCGTACGAAGACATCATACACATGAGATTTTTGTTTAAGTGGATAATACCAAATATACCGTGTATAATGATTAACAAAAATAACATAGTACTGAAAACCATCAACTGAATAAATAGGAGAGTTCCATACATCAGAAAAGAGAAGTTTAAGCGGATGGGATGAGGTTAAGGTAGAAGAAGAAAATGGATTTTTATGACTCTTATTACATGAATAGGCATTACAATGTGTGGAAGAAAATAACAGACTAGACAATGGTAAAGAAAACTTGGAAATAATATTTTTCATAATATTAAATGATGGATGACCTAGTCTAAAGTGCCACTCAGACGAAGTAGTCTTAACACTATAAAAAGTAAGCAATGGTGAAGAGATAACTGAAGGGGATGTAGTCGGCCACTCATATACGCCATCCTTAGGTTCACCCATCAAAAGGATTGCCCTTGTATTTAGATCCTTCATCTGAAAGGCAGAGAGTGAGAATTCAACAAAATATGGTTAGTAGTGCAAAATTGATAAATCGAAATGAAGTTCTTTTTCATGGAAGGGACACAAAGGATATTTTATAAAGTAAAGGTGCGAGAGGAAGTAAGTATGGTGGTAGAATCGGTATGAGTGATGTGAAGGGAAGATCCATCGCCGATTATGACATCATCAGAACCTTGATACGGACTATGAAGAGAGAGATTGCTCAAGTCAGACGTAACGTGGTGAGATGCTCCACTATCCAGCAACCAAGTAGGAGTAGTGTTGTTGTCGAGGACGACATGATTGGCTCGTGGTTTCCAGGGTGTGCGGGGGTGATATCCCTAAGAGCTATGAGAACGAGGTGCCGGGGATTGTTGATTAGTGACAAGTTGAAACATCAAACATCATTTGGCAGTATGTCATTGAATGCCACATGCTTGATAACGTCCCAAATAAGGTTTGGGGTGGCATTGATCATGAGGAGAGAGTGCAATGGTAGGGCCTGGTTATTGCTGATTGATGGCTGGTGGATGCCAATTTGGACGATTTTGGAAAACTATGGGATTTGCCGTTGCTAGTAGGTAAAATGGATGAGTAGTCTGAAGAGATGCTACTTTGTTGAGCAGTTTCTCATAGAGCTCAGCAAAAGAAATTGACGTGTCACGAGCATTAATTGCATCAACGACAGATTTGTACTCATCACTAAGTCCTTCAAGAATCCGATCAATAAGATCCTTATCATCATTTGGCTTCCCCAGAAGAGCAAGTTCATTGGCACGAGTCTTTATCGCCTGCATATATTCACTAATTGATTGTGAGCCCTTGGTGCACCTCTTTAATTGTTCCTTCAGTTGTTTAATATGACCACGAGATGGTTTGGCGTAGGTATTAACTAAGGTTTGCCATGCTTCAAGGGAAGTGATGGTGCGGGCAATAAAAGGTTGCAAGGAAATAGAGATAGCACCAAGGAGAGCGCTAAAGATGAGACGATCCTGACGCTTCCAGGTTGTCTATGCCGGATTTGGGGATGCAACACCATTAACAGTGATGGTGGATGGTGATGGAGGAGGAGTTCCATCAATGAAATGATGAAGATCATAACCTTCAATAAGAGATTGAATTTGAAGGCTCCATGTGAAATAATTGGTGGATGACAATTTGGTGATATTAGAGAGATTAATTGTAAGGAGGGGATGTTGGGGATTCAGCGAGTTTTAGATATGATCGTTGGTGAAAGATGAGGTCGTATCAGAAGCCATTGAGAAGATGTGCAGAGTAGTTATAGGTTATTTTGGGGAAAAAAATTTGCCTAGAAAGATTAGGCTCTGATACCATGTAGAAAATAGAGAGAGAAATATTAGGAAACAATGACTTAACTTTTACATTGATTATGAATATATATATATATATATATATATATATATATATATATATATATATACAAGATTGAGTGTTACCCAAATACCTAAATAGGCAACTATCCTAGAATTATGGGATTACAATTAATTACAAGAATACTAATTGCAAGAATTATGAGATTACAACTAATTACAAGGATATTACAATCTGTTGTATTTATCTCAAATAAAAATTACCTCTCACCAAAAAATTCTAATCTAGAAAACCCAACAAAAGTTGCATCTAAACAAAAGGTTCATAATTCAAAATCTTAGGATTTCATTAATCTGCATTTTATATTGTTCCGAAATTTGATTATATGGACCCAGCAACCTTGGAAGAAAATAAACAATGAAGTTAAATATATTATTACTTTGTGACAAGTTTATACTCTAAAAAGCCAAAGTTCAGTTAATCTACAAAGCAGTGTAATTATTATTTAACTTCAATCGAAATGACTACTTTGCCTACAAAATAGAAAACTTTGACTTTTGACATGATTTCTATAAGCAAGATAACCCATGAGCAGAAAAAAGGCTAGCAGAACAAGGTTAACAAAACTACTTAAACAAACTACATTCCATCTTAATTATTTTATTTAAACAAAATATAGCTTAGAAGACATTGAAAGATTTTTACTGAAAGCCCAGTGATAGGCTGAGGTTGCATCATTCACGCGCAGGTGTGCTTTGTGCTTGTACATTCCGAAAGTAGTTTAATTAAAGTCTTAAAGTACCACAAACCTGGGGTGTTACAAAATAATGGAGTAGAAACAAAAAGAGAATCATGTTCCATACATAAGGCTTTGTCTTCAAATCATTGTAACCGTAGATTCCCATATCATAGCTACTTGGGGTGTTATAAAATCGAAAGCCTTTGTATATTTTAAGTATACACAATTTTTACTTCATTCAGTAGTCAGAAGCATAAACTAATAAGGAATAATTATGCCCCAAGATCATAGAGCACTTGCCAGCTCTGTACTCGCTCCATTTTCTTAGCACTTATATCTACCCTGTAAACCACAAAGTCCCATGGCCTTCAAGATGAGGGACCATCAATAGTTATGCTAATATATTAACATTGTATGACCATATAAATCTCACTCCTGGACTTCATATTATACTTATCATGGCAAACTATCTTCCCCAACTCATTGAGAATTTGTAATGGGACTAATGTCATTATGTGAAGGCCAGTGTTGTTAAAAACCAGAACTCCTCACCGAAGCAACAAAGGAAAAAAAATGAGCATGGTATATGATGTCTAATATGGGTTCTGTTGAAAGTTATCTTGCATTAGCCTTTCCCAAATTCTCTTTCCCTCATACTTTGGAATTTAGCCTTCTCCATTTCTTGTTCTCCTCTCCAGATTTCTCCTATAAAAGGGAGTTTGGGCTCCTAATTTCAACACACCACAACAATAAGAAGCTTAGAGAAACAAAGAGAGTTAGAGAGTGAGAAGCTCAGTTAGAGCATTCTAAGAGAGAGTGTAGAGAGAAATAAACAGTTAGTTTATTTCTCAGTAGAGAGTTTGTAATCTCCATATTATTTTCATAGTAAATTTTTGAGATCTCTCCCCATGATTTTTTTCAGTTGAGTTTACATGTAAAATTCTTATGTTATTATTTTATATCTCATACAGTAATGTATTTGTATTTATCTTAGTGTATTTGTGTGAGTCTGATTTCTCAACAATTGGTATCAAAGCTTTTGGTTCACGCCGTTGGTGTCTAGGAAAGTTGTTCAAAAGGCAGCACCTTTAAGAAAGGTCGTTATTTAATTAGTCATCGTTGCAAAAGCACAGAGAGACTCCCACCTGACTTACACTTACCTGGCCGACTTGTACGATTCGTTTAAAGAGAAATTAGGCAGGTAACAAATACGAAGATGGAAAGCACAAGTGCGAGGTATGAAGTTGAACCATTTGACGGTAAGTCAAATTTTAGTATTTGGCAGTGTACAGTCAAAGATGTAATGGCTCAACAAGGATTGGCAAAGGCACTAGAAGGGAAGAAATCAGCAACTATGACAGATGAAAAATGGGCGAAACTTGAAGCAAAAGTCGTTGTAATAATCAGATTGAGTTTGGTGCCACAGATCAAATATCAGGTTTTAATAGAAACCTCTTCGAAAGACTTGTGGGAGAAACTTGAGAAAGTTTACAAGTCAAACTCTCTGTCAAATCGGTTATATTTGAAAAAGGAATTATACCGACTTTGGATGGAAGAAGGGTCAGATTTGGCCTATCATATTAATGAGTTTAATAGATTGGTGACCCAACTAACCAGTATTGATGTGAAGTTGAATGGAGAAGATAAAGCCTTATTACTTCTTATCTCTCTACCAGATTTATACTCAACTCTCCAGACTACACTCCTTATAGGGAAGGAAAAGCTTGCAGTTGATGATGTGATGTCAACAGTACTGGACCAGGATAAGTTCAGGGGCACTACTTCCAGAGATCAAGGAGACAGTCTTCTTGCTTTTTCAGATGGGTGTGGCAGGAGTCCTAATAGAAAGAAGTATTCTAGAAAGGAAACAGAAAGGTCTCAGGAAAGACTAGGCAAGAAGGATAAATCTCAAGTTGAGTGTTATCATTTTCACGAGAAGGGCCACTACAAAAATCTGTGTCCATTGTTGAAAAATGATAACAAGAAGAAAGGTAAACAGATTGTAAATTATGCTAATGTTGCTGAGCAAGCAGATGTGTGCAGCGACGGAGAGTTATACACAATAACAGAAAATGAAGCTTCACAAGGTGATCTCTTATTTGTTAGAGACAATGGCAGTCTTACAGATTGGTACATTAATTTCGGTTGTTCTTTTCATATATCCCCTCACAAGGATTGGTTTGATACTTTTATATTTTACAATGGTGGTATAGTTTTATTGGGTAACAATGTAGTCTGCAACTTACTGGGATAGGCACCATCAAAATTAAAATGTTTGACGAGGTTGTCAAAACATTGGGTGATGTAAGATATATTCCAGAATTGAAGAAGAGCTTGCTATCAGTTGGAGTACTCGACTCTATAGGTTGTAGTATCTCAGTCAGAGACGGTGTCATGAAAATTACCAAGGGTTCGATGGTAATTATGAAGGGCCAGAAGAAGGACACCTTTTACAAGTTGATAGGGGGACACAGTTGCTGGTGGAGCAGCAATTTCTATGCAGGATAATTCCAACAGTGATAGGAAATAATTATGGCACATACGACTTGGTCATTTGAGTGAAGGTGGAATGAAAGAACTTCACAAAAGGCAGTTGCTGAAAGGTGTCAAAACATGCAGTTTGGAATTTTGCAAGTTTTGAGTGTACGACAAACAACGGAGGGTTAGCTTCAAGGCAGGAGCACATACCAATAAGAATGTACTTGATTATGTACATTCGGATGTGTGGGGCTCGATCAAGCATACGTCAATGGGTGGAGCCCATTATTTTGTTAACTTTATAGATGAATACTCCAAAAAGGTGTGAGTGTATTTTATGAAGTAGAAATATGAGGTTTTCAGAATCTTCAAGTAGTGGAAAGCTAAAGTAGAGAACCAGACTGGAAAAAAGCTGAAGTATTTCAGATTAGATAATGGCACATAATACAAGGGTATGTCATTCCTATAGTTATGCCAGGATGAAGGGATCACCAGGCAGTTCTCAGTCAAAAGAACTCAAGAGCAAAATGGGGTTGCAGAGAGGATGAATAAAACTCTATTGAAACGTGCCAGATGTATGAGACCCACGAGTTTCTAGGCTGAGGCAATCAACACAACCAGTTATCTTATAATCGATCTCCTTCAGCTGGAATTGATGACAAAATCCCCGAAGAGGTATGGAGTGGGAAACTAGTTAATTTTTCTGTGATGAAAATCTTTGGGTCTCCAGCTTATGTTCATCTGCTAGTCAAAGAGCGACAGTCCATGCTTGATCCAAGGTCAAAAGAATGTATTTTCCTTGGATATGAAGATGAAGTCAAGGGATACAACTTATGGGATCCATTATCAAAGAAGAAGGTTGTCAGCAGAGATGTGATGTTCAATGAGAAACACATGATGAACAAGTTTGAGAATGAAGAATCTGCAGCATGCGAGTTGCAGAAACACCCAGTTGAGGTGGAGCTTCCTGAAGAGATTAAAGATGATCATCATTCAGATCCCCAAGCCTAATTATCTAAGGGAGGCCATTCTTGGCTACTGGGAGGACTGTCATTGACATTCAGAAAGGGGAGTTAACAATGAGGGTGCAAGACCAAGAAGTGAAATTCAATGTGTTCAAAGTCATGAGGTTCCCTACAGATGATGAAGAGTGTTTCCGAATGGATGTGATCGAAAAGATGGTTAATGAAGACTTGATAAGAGGTTTAGACAGGGATCCATTGGAAAACACTTTGATGGGGGATGATGACTTGGATGATCCAGAATTCGTGGACTACTTGCATATGTTGGATGCATTGCCTAAAGTGAGTAGATTCAAGGTGCCATTCGAGCCACTACACACGGAAGAAAAATGAAACCTTCAATTGAGGAACCACCTAGTCTTGAGCTTAAGCCTCTTCCTAAACACCTCAGGAATGCATTTTTAGGAAATTCTAATACTTTACATGTTATTATTGCATCTGCGCTTAACGATTTGCAGGAAAGTAAGTTGTTGAGGGTACTTCGAGAGTACAAGTCTGCCATAAGATGGACAATCGCTGACATTAAGGGAATAAGCCCTTCATTCTGCATGCACAAGATACTCTTGGAAGAGGACTAAAAGCCAATAGTGGAATAGCAGAGAAGACTTAATCCAATCATAAAAGAGGTTGTAAAGAAAGAAATTTTGAAATTGTTGGATGCTGGGATAATTTACCTTGTGACTCCCCCAAAATAGGTATACACAACCCATTCTGAGTCGGCAAATACGTGGTATAAAATTTAAATACAAACTTCATTAATACAATACGACAAACGTAAGCTGAGAGTATTAACATGAATATTGTCTCGTAGATAATATCAAACTCAAATGGAGTCCTCATTACAATTATTATCACACTATTTTATAAAATAGTGAGGACTACTATAGCCACCATCTCGGACCATCACTCCGTTCTCCTACTAGTCCCAGTTATATTCTCATTTCCTAAAGAGAACAATGAAGGCAAAGGGTGAACTCAACTAGCCCAGTAAAGAATATTATGACTAAGATAATGCATAATAAATTATCGTTAGCCTTCAACAGTGTAAAACTGATAGAATATAATAGATAACGAGTCTAACTGTAGCAGAACAAGCAATCCATTGGAAGAGTCAAGTAGAGCATAATATCTACTACCTTCTATAATTTAAAAGTTCATCATCAATATTTTATCACTGTAACACATCTCAATAAATAATCCACATCATCGAATTATCCATGCACTACGGACCAAGGATATTCGTTAGTATCACATCCATGAATTATCCATGTACTACGGGCTAAAGATATTCATTATTATCACATCCATGAATTATCCATACATTACGGGCCAAGAATATTCGTTAGTATCACCAGTGGTCATGATCATGTCAACAACACTCCATCAATGTACTACGGGCCAATGAAGACTTTTACCACATCATTTGTAACATTAAACGTCATGATTATACTGATTCATAGTCATAATCATACCAATCAACAGTCCATCTATGCACTACGGGCCAAAGATGACTTTCATCATAATATAAGAATGAGGATGATGACAATGAAATAAGAATTCAATTAAATAAAAGCAAGGATAAATTTTAAAGATTTATAATTCAATTTATCTAGAGTTCAAGAATGTCCAAATTTGTCAACATAATAACTGCTTTGTGGAGTAAAATTTAAAAATAATATTGTATCAAAAATAATTTGGACAGAAAAAAAAATCAATTTTTGTCATGAATAGTACCCCGGGTAAATAGTACCTGTTCGGGAGTGTTTTACCGACCCTCTTTTGGGCTAAAGGCTTGGGCCGGGTCAAAGGAGGTCGGGCTCATGTGTTTGGTAGCATAGAGGAGGATGGGGTCAGGTACCCGAGCCCAATTGGCCGGGACCCGATTTTGACCATGGAGGTCGGGGTCAGGCCTTCGCGTCTTTTGGGACAGGGCCCAGACCGGTGTTTTTGTCTGGCTGATAGGTTGGGCCTAAAAGTTTGAGCAGCCCACGTGCAGAGTTGGTGTGACAAGGAGTTTACGTGATTAAAGGCATTAACCCTAATCATACGCTAACAAGGCAACTCCAAAGGTAGTGGTGGAAAGGGATTCCACTTGCACCTTTTAAGGAGATTATGTTGGACCCAAATATGGTAGCTAACATATTTAGGAGTCTTACTCTAATTCGGAGGAGGATACCAAGGTGGTGGGAGCTCTATAAATACAAGGCCAAGGTTACAATTAAGAGGTAATATTTACTTTGAGCACTAAACACATAACCTCCATTGTTAAACCTGGTAAACGGCCTTTACTTATTCTCACACCGGAGCTATCCCCCGGCGGAACGGCCGTCAAGCTTTTGTGTGATCTATTATTTTGCAGGTTTTAGCGCGTGGATTCTGTGATTGGGCGCGCAGACGAAACTTGGCGTTAACATTGGCGCTAGAAGGAGGGCGTTAGTGCTTCTTTGCAACCACAAATACTTTTCTTCGGCAGAAATCATGGCAAGTAAGGATAACATCGCTGTCTCGGAAAGGGCCAAGACCCAGCAGTCCCACCAAACCACTCAGGTGAGGGGGTCAGTAAAGGACCGACTGGGGTCTAAAGTCCAGGAGGTGGAGGAGATACCGGGCCATGATCTTCGGCGGAAGCTCTTCCACGAGAGTCAACACACGCCTCATCAAGCGAGTCAGGCCGACGAGAGACACTCTCAAGCCCTCGTGAGGCAAGACCGAGGAGCAGGAAGCTGAGACCAACGAGAGTTTCTCCTGCACAAGAAACTGGAGCAGAATAAAGATGTCATGTTGGCACTCCAGCTACAACAAGTGGAATTGGAGAGACAGATGGCCAACATGGCCGGAGTCCAAGAAGCAAGTTCCAGAAGGCGTAGGAATCGAAGCCGGTCCCGATCACCTCGACGGGGAGAGGTAAGAAGAGAACCGAGCAGGCACAGGAGTCGCTCTAGGGACGGAAGGGGCAGGAGAAGGAGTCATTCGGCCGAGCGCCGATCAGAACACCATGGCAGGTCGAGGCAATCAGAGTGGGAAGCGTCTCCTGACTATGGGAGGGACAAACCCCGATCGTCCCCTCATAAGGAAGGATCCGACCCCCTTACTCGAAGAGTGGCTGAACTAGAGAAACTGCTAGGGGCAAAAAATTCGACAGGGACATCTTCGGCATGCTTAGGATCTCCCTTTTCGCCCGAAATCAACCGGGTGATAGCCGATCCAAAGAAGAAGATGCCCCCTATGGAGACATATGATGGATTGGGAGATCCCTACGACCATTCGGATGGGTACGATCGGCTGATGTCATATTATGGGCATTCGAATGCGGCCAAATGTCATATGTTCGCTATAACCCTGAAGAAGAGTGTCAGGGAATGGATGGGGACCCTGGCAGCAGGATCAATTTGATCATGGAATGATCTTCGAGAAAAATTCCATGCTCGGTTCGGAAGCAACCGAAGACGAGGGAAGATCACGGCGCCCCTCATGCAGGTCCGACAAAGATCCGATGAGACCCTAGGCCAATATGTGAAAAGATTTCGGGAGGCAGTGGGATCGGTAGCAGAGTTGAATTCCCCTCAAGCCCTGGGATTTTTTACAACCGGCTTAGACATTGGGAGAACGAAAAAGCTGGTGAAGGATTTGGTGATCAACCCTCCGACAGATCTGACTGAAGCTTTCCATCGGGCAGAAGGATTTATCGCTGTAGAAGAAGCTTTGGGCAATTTCAGACCACACTCCCAGTCTTATGAGAAGTCTAAGGACAGAGAAAAATCAAATCATCAGCATTTGGACAACAACCCATGGAAATCAGACCGAGCAGAGAAGAAAAGCTATAACGGCGGCGGGCCCGAAAGTAACCGACCCCCACTGCCCAATCGTAATGTCAGCAAGGTCTATACCCCCCTTACCACGAATCGTTCGAAGATTTTGGAGGAGATAAAGAACCAACCCTTCTACGAGTCGTGCCCGAGGCGAACGGAAGGAGAGGTCGGGACAAGTATTGTGAATACCATCAGAGTACCGGACACTCGACCGAAGCATACGTTAATCTGATGGATATGATCGAGAAAAATGTCCAGAACGGACAACTGATACAATATGTAGCAGGTCGGGGAAATGCAGTGGTGCCCAGAGAGGAGACCACAGATCAGATCCTGGATACTCAGACTCCACAGAACCCCCCCAGCCCGAGGTGTAGTTGACGTCATTTCGAGGGGTTCCGTTGGACGGGTATCGGGAAGAAAAAGAAGTGGGCATCTGGGAGCAGTGCTATCTGTCACGAGGTCAACTCCTAGAAAGGATCGGGTATATCCGGGAACGTCTATCTCATTCACGGACGAGGATTACCCGACGGATCTCATCGAGCCCCATGATGGTGTGTTGGTAATAACGGTTCAGGTCGGGATAGTGGATATGAAGAGAATGATGATAGACAACGGGTCTTCGGTCGACATCCTATATACTCATGCCTATCAGAGGTTAGACCTACAAGGAAAGAAGATGGATTTGGGAGGAGAAGGACCCTTGTACGGATTTAGTGGAGATCCGGTGTATGTGTCGGGCACCATCGAAATGTCAGTTAAGTTCGGCACAGCACCCAATCAAGTTGAAATAGTGGTCAGATTCTTTGTCGTCCAAATAGACTCGGCATACAACGCGATCCTCGGAAGGCCTACCTTGGTAGCCCTGCAAGCAGTAACATCGATACCCCATTTTAAAATCAAGTTTCCAACACCGAACGAGATCGGGGAGGTAAAAGGAGACCTAGATATAGCCCGAAGGTGTTACCGGAACAGCTTGATTTCTTCAGGGGTCGGGGTCTGCAAACAGAAATAGACAATGGCCATTGGGATCGAACCATTCACCGAGGGGAGCACAGAGCCACTTGCTCTTCCGGCCGAAGAAACTAAAGATGTAGAGTTAGTGCCAGGAGAGAAAGAAAAGTTAATCAAAATCGGTTCAGGGTTAGCAGAACCTTTCAGAACCGGACTGATAGAACTACTCCAAGTCTACGCCGATATCTTCGCATGGAAGCCGAGCAATATGCCCGGGGTAAGTGAATCAGTGGCTCTGCACCGACTGCACGTGGACCCGAGCAAGAAACTGGTCATACAGAAGCGAAGGATTTTCGCCCCAGAAAGACAAAAAATCATCGACGAAGAGATTTCCAAACTCCTGGAGGCCGAATTTATCTTTAAGATTGATTACCCAGAGTGGTTGGCCAATGTGGTATTGGTCCAGAAGCAAAACGGGAAATGGAGGTTGTGTATCGACTACACGGATCTGAACAGGGCGTGTCCGAAGGATTTCTACCCTTTGCCCAACATAGATCAACTGATCGACGCCACGTCGGGATATGCTATGTTGAGTTTTATGGATGCATTCTCTGGGTACCACCAGATTTTGATGAGTAAGGAAGACATCCCGAAGATAAGTTTTATCACACATCGGGCGATATACGCATACAGGAAAATGACCTTCGGGCTACTGAATGCCGAGGCAACTTATCAGCAGATGATGAACAGGCTTCGGCGGGGCCACAACGATGGCCTTGGGGGGAGCTCGAACAGAAGAAGGTCTCTTCTTCGACTTCTTTAGCAAAGCCATCTTGTCGGCCCCCTTCATCTGTAACACACTTTTCGTGGAAGCATCAGCCTTGGAAGGTTCGGGAAGAGGACCGGTTGACTAACCGACAGACATTTTGGCAATAAGAACAGCCTCGTCTGAAGGAGAGTCATCAGCGGCAGGGAGATGGATGGGCTCGACGAGGATCGACAGTGGGGACAGAGCCACTTCAGCATTGTTAGGCTTGAAGATGGTCACTACAACACAAAATAAAAGGATCATTAATAAAATCGAAGCAAAGGATCGGGAGAATAAGAAAACGGGTTCAGATAGGATAACTTACAGCCATGTTCGTAGAGCCAGGATTCGTTGGACACGATCCCCAGACCCCAGCTGGTCTGCTTCAGAAGGGCGTAAAACTTCTTGAAGGCAACCGAACGACTCTTCGGAAATTTGTTGACCTTCATGGGGATGTCTTCGGGACCGGCCCAGTTTGGGAGTAGGTTGAGATCAGTTCCCCTCATGAAGAACCATTGTGAATGCCACCCCTTGTTACTGGATGGGGTCTTCACGAAGGTATCTCATCCAGGAACACAGTTCAGATGGCGTAGGCCGGGCTCTTTTGACCGACCAACCGAGAACAGGACGAAGAAGAAGTCCAGCCCGGGGCTGATGCCAGCCTCCTGGCAGAGGGCGATGAAGCTGATCAGCTGGATGTAGGAGTTGGGAGCCAGCTGGGAGAACCCGATCCCTACTAGGCAGAGGAAAGAGGAGATGAATTCGTGGAGGGGGAACCGAACCCCGTACCTTAGGGCATACAGGTGGACGGCTACCCAATCTCCCTCAAGTCGGTGGTACATCCTCTCGCTGGCCTCGGGAACCCGAAGCTTATATTCGTTGGGGATGTTGAATAAGGTTCGGATGTCCGACAGTTAAGAGGGGGTGATGGAAAATTTGGTGTTGATGACAACGTAGTCGGTTTCCGAAGCGTAGAGTTGGCGAATTCGGGTTTCGGCATTCTCCACGGAGACTTCGACCGGAACAGCCTCCAGCTCGACTTGGAGAAGGTCGCCAGAAGTAAGAGTGGGAGTGCCGGCTGCTGTGACTGTTGTGGGATGAGGATCGCTGGAATCAGCCATTTATCGTGGTTTGAAAGGAGGAAAGGTACAAGACAAGAGTTTAGAGGGGAAATGGCACGGATTGAAGAAATCTGGAGAAATGAGTATCTCGCCGGAAATCGCCTTTGCAGAAAAAACTTTAGAGAAAATTTTCAAAATGTAGATGGCTCAAAAAAGTGATAGTGATAGATGTTGGGGGACTTATATAGCATGTCCGGCACTGTTTCCAATGGCGGCTATTTATGGTAGATGGGGCCCAGTTATGAAAAAGCGTGTACCAACTCGTTTTTCGTGAATAAACCGCTTGGGTTCCCGAGACAACTCATCATTATGGCGTGACTATCCAAATTCATGTCCTTTCAAGTCTCATGTCATAAATATCTTATAACAAGAGACTGTGGGGCAATGTTCGGGAGTGTTTTACCGACCCTCTTTTGGGCTGAAGGCTTGGGTCGGGTCAAAGGAGGTCAGGCTCATATGTTCGGTAGCATAGAGGAGGATGGGGTCGGGTACCCGAGCCCAATAGGCCGGGACCTGGTTTTGACCATGGAGGTCGGGGTCGGGCCTTCGCGTCTTTTGGGACAGGGCCTAGACCGGTGTTTTTGTCTGGCTGATAGGTTGAGCCTAAAAGTTTGAGCAGCCCACGTGCAGAGTTGGTGTGACAAGGAGTTTACGTGATTAAAGGCATTAACCCTAATCATACGCTAACAAGGCAACTCCAAAGGTAGTGGTGGAAAGGGATTCCACTTGCACCTTTTAAGGAGATTATGTTGGACTCAAATATGGTAGCTAACATATTTAGGAAATGGCACGGATTGAAGAAATCTGGAGAAATGAGTATCTCGCCGGAAATCGCCTTTGCCGAAAAAACTTTAGAGAAAATTTTCAAAATGTAGATGGCTCGAAAAAGTGATAGTGATGGATGTTGGGGGACTTATATAGCATGTCCGGCACTGTTTCCAATGGCGGCTATTTATGGTAGATGGGGCCCAGTTATGAAAAAGCGTGTACCAACTCGTTTTTCGTGAATAAACCGCTTGGGTTCCCGAGACAACTCATCATTATGGCGTGACTATCCAAATTCATGTCCTTTCAAGTCTCATGTCATAAATATCTTATAACAAGAGACTGGGGGGCAATGTTCGGGAGTGTTTTACCGACCCTCTTTTGGGCTGAAGGCTTGGGTCGGGTCAAAGGAGGTCAGGCTCATGTGTTCGGTAGCATAGAGGAGGATGGGGTCGGGTACCCGAGCCCAATAGGCCGGGACCCGGTTTTGACCATGGAGGTCGGGGTCGGGCCTTCGCGTCTTTTGGGACAGGGCCTAGACCGGTGTTTTTGTCTGGCTGATAGGTTGAGCCTAAAAGTTTGAGCAGCCCACGTGCAGAGTTGGTGTGACAAGGAGTTTACGTGATTAAAGGCATTAACCCTAATCATACGCTAACAAGGCAACTCCAAAGGTAGTGGTGGAAAGGGATTCCACTTGCACCTTTTAAGGAGATTATGTTGGACTCAAATATGGTAGCTAACATATTTAGGAGTCTTACTCTAATTCGGAAGAGGATACCAAGGTGGTGGGAGCTCTATAAATAGAAGACCAAGGTTACAATTAAGAGGTAATATTTACTTTGAGCACTAAACACATAACCTCCATTGTTAAACTTGGTAAACGGCCTGTACTTATTCTCACACCGGAGCTATCCCCCGTCGGCACGGCCGTCAAGCTTCTGTGTGATCTGTTATTTTGCAGGTTTCAGCGCGTGGATTCTGTGATTGGGCGTGCAGACGAAACTTGGCGTTAACAGTACCCGAGTGAATAGTACTCTGTGAATAGTACCCCGACATGAAAAGATTAAAATTTAACAAAAATATTCAGAAAAATATTTACGTGAAAAGATACTCGATGAAGCACAAATTTCACGGATATTCTACTAATTTCAAGGAGTATATAAGTAATACTTAACAAAATGAGTGTAAAATTAGGAATTTGAAACGAAATAATATTACTTACATACTACAGAGTATGGAAGAAAATATTATTTCTTACGAATATTGAACAAAAATAATATGCCTTACCTTAAAAGGAGAGTACTTCTGAATGGTATAGCGGGAATATTCTTGAAGAAAACTTGCACTATTTTCTACACTCAAAGCTTCCTTAAACTCTAAAAAAATACGCTCAATATTATAGAAGAAGAATTCTCTGATTCTGGTGTGATTTTTATTTCTAAACTAAGCATCATATTTATAGGAGAATGGCAGGGCACTATTTAGAAAAAAATATCACGGACGCACAGGAAAAAATTACACGAGCGCAGACGACTGATTTTCTAAAAAAAAAAATTTAATTTTACTATACAGTACTATGCAAGAACTATGCTGTACTATGCAACAATAAAATATAATATATTCTATTTTACATAAAAAACAAAACTTATATATATATATATAATCGCCCACTACCACACACCCATCAAGCCACACACACACACCCTAACACACACACACACACACACACACACACACACTCACAATCACACACACACCTACCCCACTCATACACACACACACACACATACACACACACATATATATATATATATATATATATATATATATATATATATATATATATATATATATATAACTTTCTACTGGCAATTTTGAAAAATGAGTAAGTGGAGGTCCATGTAATAAGCAAAATTTACAACAAATACTTCATATAATACCCCACCTTTTATCTCAATTCACTTGGCTTTACTAGACACATTTTTAATAACATTTATTCATCATTATTATAACTCGCAATATTAACAACCATACTGTGACGCCCCCAAAATAGGTCCAATCCATCCAACCCATTCTGAGTCGCCAAATACATAGTACAGAAAATAACTACAACTTTATTATTACAATTGTCGTGCAAAATACGACAACACATATACTGTGAGTTTAAATACAAATATTGTCATCTAGACAGTATTCATACTCAATTAAGTCCTCATTATACTTATTGATACACTATTTTACAAAATAGTGAGGACTACTAAAACAACTGTCTTGAACCATCATTCCACACCCCGACTAGTACTCACTACATTCTCGCCTCCTGAGAAGAAAAATGGAACAACAAGAAAAAGGGTGAGCTCAACTAGCCTAGTAAAGAATATCATGACTAAAGATAAATAAGTTATCAATAGCCTTTAACAGAATTAAATCAGAGATTTAGAACATATGGTAGATGATAAAACTTTTCAACCATAGTTACAGCGGAACGAGCAATCCATTAGAAGAGTCAAATAGACCATAAAGTCTATTATCTTCTTCATGTTAAAAGTCCACCAACAATGTTTTATCCCTGTAACATCAATTAACAATTCCTGTCCACAATCACATGTATAACTCATAATCATAATTGTAGTTCTAAATTACTCTTCTCATCTAGAACAAAGATAATTTTTATCACTTGTCTTTACCTGAAACATCAAAGATCATGGTTATACCAAATCACAGTTCATGTTCATAATCATACTAATAATTTCATCTTTGCACTACGGGCCAAAGATATTCATCAACAACTCATCTTTGCACTACAGGCCAAAGATATTCCTCAACAACTCATATTTACACTACAAGCCAAATATATTAATATCTCAAAGAAATATATAATCATTTCAGAATTTATATAACCAATAATTATAACCACGTTGATCATTTCACCTTTGCACTTAAGCTAAAGATATTCAATTATAAATTCAATGGTCATGATCATACCAGTCAACAATTCAACTTTGCACTACTGGCCAAAGAGAACCCATAGTCATGATCGTACCAAAAATTTACCCATCTTTACACTCAAGTCAAAGAGAAATATCATCATTAGGGTTATAAAAATGTTATATATTATAATAAAAAATAATATGATCAACATATAGTTTTAATCTCAAGAGTAATATTCATAAATTAACTATAATTTGGTTAGAAAAATAAACCAATTTTATCATGAATAGTAACTCGTGAATAGTAACCCATGAATAATAACTCGTAAATAGTAACTCGTGAATAGTAACTCGTGAATACTAACTCGTGAATAATAACCCGTGAATAGTAACTCATGAATAATAACTCGTGAATAGTAACTCATGAATAGTAACTCGTGAATAGTAACTCGTGAATAGTAACTCATGAATAGTAACCCCGACATGAAAAGATAAGAATTTCACAAGAAAAATCTTACCAATATTCCGGTATAATGATATTGAAAGAAATAATATCATTTTTTAAAAAAAATAACATCCCTTACTATCCCTTACAATCCCCTACCTCAAAAGAGCAATACTTCTGACTGGAATAACGCTGAACGAACTTGCACCGTATAGCAACACTCAAAGTATCAAAATACTCACAAGAATACGCTCAATATATCGAGAGAGAAATAGAGAGAAAACTTCAGTTTCTGGTGTGATTTTCAATTCTAACCTAAGCACCCTATTTATAGGAAAATGCTTAGAACACCAAGGCAGAAAATTGAATATAATAATAATATATTTAACAAATTTTCCTTAGCCCACCTTGACCATCTGAATTCAGCCATAACACATGTTAATGATGTCCACAAAATACAAAAAAACGTTTTTCTAAACAAAAATAATTAAAACTTCCAAAAATCAATTATTTCGGAACTTCAGAACTTCAATAATTCATAATAAATAGCCTTTTTATCAGAAAATTTGAATCTCACGAGTTTTTATAGGAAATTCAATTCTCTACAACTTTGCAGAAGAAAGTTTTTCCAAATTCCAAACAGAAATTGACCGAAATCCATAAACGGGCGATTTTACAGTCTATAATAAATTTTCGGTCAAGAATTGTGTCCACCAACACACAAAACATGTGTTAAATATTTAATCCAACAAAAATACTCTTCCTCCTCATATACTCATATATCCCACATTCATTGTAAAAATATCACCGTTAATATATTATTAAAATAATATATTTAAATGAATTATTTTATCATAAAAAGATAAAATATTAATTTTCAACAATTGTCACATTTAAAAATTTTCTCCATCTATATCCACATAAAATCAATATTTTCCTCATCATATAAATCAATAATTAATTATTCACAAATAATATTACAGAATCACAGTACCGGCAACCAGGCAATTCCCAGGAAAGAGGGGGCTTTCCAATAAGGATCTCTCCTTACTGGCGCGTAATTAGATAACCAAACCTCTCCTTAGACAGAACTTTCTAGACATTGCCAATAATGTTATCTAATAATATTATTCAGATAATATGAATTATTGTTCCGATAATAGAAAATACTGTGTAGTGACAACTATTAAAATAACAGTAATATAAAATATCAACGCAGCAATTATTGAATCAATAAAATACAATATTGAACAGTAATTACTGTAACAATTATTGAGTAGTGCCTTCTTACGTAAAAATCAATAATTGGTGCAATACCGTGTGCTACTGTGCAACAACGCGTATTACTGTGTTTTAACCACCAGGTATTCTAACAGTATTAACGGTAACAACTACGTCGTTATTTATAAATAACTTATTTTTGTCGTTATCTTCATTCGACCATTTTTCGTTATGGGGCCCTCAAATAGCTGCGTCGTCGTACGAATATTTCCCGACAGTAAGAATATTCCACGACCAAGCGAATATTTTATAACCACTTGTGTATTTCGAAAAAATATTCATATATCACCCTTAACTTTAACATTTATCAATTTAACCATTTACTAAATTGAATACTTTTATTTCATAAAATTCGGGGTCTTACACATACCATTCACAGGAAAGAGGGAGCTTTCCGATAAGGACTTCTCCTTATTAGCGCGCAATTAGGTGATCAAACTCTTTTCCTTGACATAACTTTATAGACATTGTCAATAATGTAAATAATAATATGAACAACTCTGTCGTCTCAATTATTTATTTAATAATATAAAATATTGTGATAATAATTGAATCAATAATGTGAGATACTACGCAACAATTATTGTGGCAATAATTGAATAAAATTGAGTGACTTCTCATGTAAGCGTCAATAATCAAAGATACTGTACAATACCGTGTGCTACTATGCAACCACGCGTATTACTGTACTTTTATCACTGGGTATTTCAACAGTTAAAGGTAAAACTTTTTCCGTTATTTTTATAAAAAGTTATTTCTATCGTTTTGTAACTCCGACAGTAATTTAGTTGTGGGGTCCACCAATAATTGTGTCGTCGTACGAATATTTCCTGATAAAACGAATATTCCCCGACCAATAGAATATTTTATGACAACTTGCTTACTTTACAAAATTTATAAATATTACCCACAACTATAATATTATATTAAATCTATACCTTATTATTCAAAAATAATATTTAGAGAAAATTAAATCTTTATTCATAAAAATTGGGGTCTTACAACCTCCCCTTCTTATGAAATTTCATCCTCGAAATTGGTGTACATACCTGGTATGGCGAAGAGGTGAGGATACCTTGATTTCATTTCAGATTCTAACTTCTAAGTCATTTCTTCAATATCGTGGTTTCTCCACAAAACTTTGACTTGAGGTAAAACCTTTGAGCATAGAATATGTTCCTTCTTATCCAAGATTTTAACAGGTACCTCTCTTTCTAAATCTCGTAACTCCTTTTCATGGAGCAACACGTAACAACACATGATCTCCAACATTGAATTCCACGTCCCTTCAATGAAGATCAACATAACTCTTTTGTCGATCTTGTAAGGTTTTTATACGTTGCCGGATCATTTGAATCTTTTTGATTGTCATGCGTACCAATTCTGGTCCCAACAACGTTGCTTCACTCATCTCATCCCAGCATACTAGAGAACGAAACTTGCGTCCATACAACTCCTCGAATGGAGCCATGCCTATACTTGCTTGATAACTGTTATTATAAAATAATTCCACTAATGGAAAGAACTTGTCCTAACTTCCTTTGAAGTCAAGGACACAGAGTCTTAATAGATCTTCAAGAGTTTGAATAGTCCCCTCCGATTGTCCATCCGTCTGAGGATGATATGCCGAACTGAATTGTAAATCTGTGCCCATAGCTTTCTGCAAACTGACCCAAAATCGTGAAGTGAATCTTGGGCCTCGATTAGAAACTATGGATACTGGCATACCATGCAGTCTTACACTCTCATTTATGTATATACGAGCAAGACGTTCAAGTGAATAAGTTTATCGTAAAGGTAAGAAATAAGCAGACTTGGTTAATCTATCGACAATGACCCAAATTGCTTCTATGCCTTGAGAAACCTTGGGAAGACCAGTAACAAAATCTATGGTAATGTGATCCCACTTCCATTTTAGAATTTCAAGTGGTTGCAATGGACCTTTTGGCACTTGATACTCTGCCTTGACACATTGACAAGTTAGACACCTTGAGATAAACTTCGCTATCTCTCTCTTCATATTTCTCCACCAAAATATATGTTGAAGATCATGATACATTTTGGTACTCCTAAGATGGATTGCAAATGGTGTGTTGTGCGCCTCCATCATGATTTTATACTTTAAATAAGAGTCGTTAGGAACACAAAGTCTGGAGTTAACTCAAAGTATTCCTTCTTCATAGATTATTGCTTCCGAAATAGCACCTTCTTACACTTTCTTCCTCATACGCATCAGTTCTGGGTCTATTGCTTGAGCAACTTTAACTTTATCGATTAAAGTTGATTCTACTTGTATATATGATACCATCACGTGGGTCCCTGAAGTCTTTAACTCTATGTCCATCCTTTGTAAGTCATACAAAATGGGCCTTTGCGTTGATAATATAGCACTCATACCCGCATAAGATCTTCTACTCAATGCGTTAGCTACCACATTCGCTTTTCCAAGATGGTATTGAATGGCATGATCATAATCTTTTAACAGCTCGAGCCAACTTCGTTGCCGCATGTTGAGTTTCTTTTGGGTGAAGAAATATTTGAGGCATTTATGATCTGTATAGATTTTCACTTTCTCCCCATACAGGTAATGTCTCCAGATCTTTAGTGCAAAAAATGATTGTTGCCAACTCTAGATCATGAGTAGGAGAATTTCTCTCATATTCTTTGAGTTGTCATGAGGTATAGGCTATGACTTTCCCATGTTGCATGAGAACACATCTTAACCCTCTGCCCGAAGCATCACTGTAGATGACAAATCCCTCTGAACAAGTTGGTATTATCAGAACAGGTTCTGAAATGAGTCTCCTCTTAAGTTCTTGAAAACTCTTCTCACATTCCTCGCTCCAACTGAAATTTATATCTTTTTGAGTCAGTTGAGTTAATGGAGTAGCGATTCGAGAAAATTTTTTCACGAATCTCTGATAATAACCAGCTATGCCCAGAAAGCTACGTACTTCAGTTAATGACTTAGGTTGCTCCCAGCTTTGTACTGCTTCTTTCTTCGTTGGATCAACAGATATTTCGTGATTTGATATCACGTGCTTAAGGAATGCTACTTCCTCAAGACAAAACACGTATTTCTTCAAATTGGCATACATCTTGTTTTCACGAAACTTTTAGAGTATCAGCCTCAAGTGTTGCTCATGATCTTCATGGCTTTTAGAGTATATGAGGATGTCATCAATAAAGACAACTACAAAATAATCTAAATATTCCTTGAATACTCAGTTCATCATATCTATGAAGGCAGTAGTAACATTAGTCAATCCAAAAGACATAACTAGGAATTCATAATGCTCGTACCAAGTTCTGAAAGTAGTCTTTGGAATGTCATTAGTTTTAATCTTTAACTGATGATATCTGGAACGAAGATCGATCTTTGAAAAGAATTTAGCACCTTCCAACTGGTCAAACAGGTCATCAATGCGAGGAACCGGGTACCTATTTTTGACGGTGACTGATTCAACTCCCGATAATCAATAGAAAGTTGCATACTCCCATCTTTCTGCTTTACAAATAGAACAGGAGCACCCCAAGGAGACGTACTAGGACAAATGAAACCAATGTCTAACAATTCCTACAGTTGGGTTTTTAACTCCTGAAGTCTAATAGGAGGCATTTGACATGGGCTTTGGAAATGGGTTTTGTATCGGGTTCAAGGTCAATACAAAACTCGATTTCACGCTCTGGGGGTAGGCCAGGAAGTTCTTCGAGAAATACGTCAGGAAATTTATTAACAATAGAAATATCATTCAAATCTGACGTATTTTTGTTTAAATCCGTGGCATGGGCTAAGAAAGCTTGACATCAGTTTTTCAATAAACGAATGACTTTATGGCTTAATATGACAGTGATTGACTTTAGTGGTTTGGTTGCTTGAATTCGCATAATAGGTTGGTTAGGAATATGAAAGCTAACAACTTTACGAAAATAATCAATTTTAGCATGATGAGTAGTTAACCAATCAATCCCTAAAATCACATCAAATGAAAGTATTTTCAAAGAGATAAGATCGATAGGTAACGCGAGGTTGCCGATTTGAATCAAACAAGATTTATAAACAGTGGATGTAATGAAGGTTTCTCCCAACGGAGTTTCAACAGATAAGTTAAAGTCTAATTTATTTGGAGTTAAATTTAAACATTGAGCGCAAGTAGGAAAAATAAAAGAATGGGTAGAACCGGTATTAAATAAAGTATAAACTTTGCAGAATTTTATGATTAGCTTACCCGTGATAACCTCATTGGGTTCCTCGCTTTTTGGGAGGTCACGACAAATGCTCTCCCTAGAACTACCGGCTTTAACTTGTCTAGGACGACCTTTGGTGTCTCCATCCCAGCTGGACTGACTTCACTACATGATAAAATCGGGCTAGGTGACATTCTCTTCCACAATTATAACATGCTTTGGGTTGCTGCATACAGTTTGGACTGATGTGTCCCTCCCCTCCGCATTTATAGCATACGGCCGGTGGTCGTTCTCCTTCCTTGAAAACGGGTGCTGGTGCTGCTGTCTTTTCATCATTATTGAACCTTCTCTTCTTGAAATTTCCACTACTATTATCTTGGCCAGGATTACCACCGAAGTGGTTACCATTTCTGGCATGTTGATTTCCTACACGTTTGTTGTCACCGCTTCGATGACTGCTACCACTGGTATTATCATTTTGTCAGCTGCTATCTCTTGGTTGGGTTGACTCATTATCGCGCTCCAATAACTGAGCCATATTCACAACATCTGAATACAAGCAAAGTTTGTGAGAAATGAGGTATTGACGTATTTCGGGGTTTAAACCTCTTAGAAACATTCGCGTCATACGCTCTTCATTATCTACCAAATGCGATGCAAATCGGAATAACTCCACAAACTTAGCCTCGTATTGCGATACGGTCATATTATTTTACTCCAGCTTGATGAATCCTACCTCCTTCATGTGACGAATACTTTCAGGAAAGTACTTGTCGTTGAACAATTCTTGGAACTTCTCCCAAGACATCTTCAGTGCGGCAGGCTGAGTATGTTTTACAGATTCCCACCAATGATTTGCCTCTCCTAACAATATGAAGGTGGTAAAGGGAACCTTTTGCTCCTCGGAGCATCCCAAGACATCAAATATCTTGGTGATCTACTTAATCCATGTCTCTGCCTTAAGTGGTTCTGGCTTTCCCAAAAACTCCGGTGGTCCCAGCTCCGTGAATTGCTTAGCAGTGACCATCCGTGAGTTGCCAGTGTTTCCACCTGCATTTTGAACAGGATTCTCTCTCGCCTGATGTTGCATAAATTGCAGAAAGTTCCTAAACATCTCGTCGTTCATCATTGGGTCGATGTTGTTGTTTACCTTAGGATTATTGTATTCCTGATGCACATTATCCTGGTTATTGATCATCAGTGACTCAATGGTCTCATGTGCTCCATTGCTTATCTCAACATTTTCAGCTGTCATTTTCAAACACTACCACAAAATAAGGGTTAATTGACATGCCACATATTATCCCTATATTCTGACTGACCAATTAAATAACAAATAAGCTTAGGTAGGTCATACTAGCGAAGGATTTACCCGTCTCTCCCCTCTTAGTTCTAGCCTCACATCTCAGCCAGGGATCATATCACTAAGCTTTGATACCAACTGTAACGCCCCCAAAATAGGTATACACAACCCATTCTAACTCGCCAAATACATGGTACAAAATTCAAATACAAACTTCATTAATATAATACGACAAACATAAGCTGAGAGTTTTAACACGAATATTGTCTCGTAAACAATATCCAAACTCAAATGGAGTCCGCATTACAATTATTATCACACTATTTTATAAAATAGTGAGGACTACTATAGCCACCATCTTAGACCGTCACTCCGTTCCCCGACTAGTCCCAACTATATTCTCATTTCCTGAAGAGAACAATAAAAGCAAAGGGTGAGCTCAACTAGCCCATTAAAGAATATTATGACTATGATAATGCAGAATAAATTATCGTTAGCCTCCAACAGTGTAAAACTGATAGAATATAATAGACAACAAGTCTAACTGCAGCGGAATAAGCAATTCATTAGAAGAGTAAAGAAGAGCATAATATCTGTTATCTTCTATGATTTAAAAGTTCATCATCAATATTTTATCGATGTAACACAGCTCAATAAATAATCCACATCATCGAATTATCCGTGCACTACGGGCCAATGATATTCGTTAGTATTACATCAATGACTTATGTATGTATATATTTAGTTTAATGTTGAGATTTGTTTAGTATTTTATTTAGTTTGACAAGAAATTTTGAAAAAAATATGTATGTATATATATGTATATATGTGTGTGTGT